>OX439011.1:26824054-28024054 GCA_949316495.1 Amphiduros pacificus
TAGCAGGGAGTCATATCAGGGAATCATATCAGGGAATCATATCAGCGAGTCATATCAGGGAGTCATATCAGGGAGTCATATCAGCGAGTCATATCAGGGAGTCATAACAGGGAGTCATATCAGGGAGTCATATCAGGGAGTCATAACAGGCCTTGATATAAAGAGAAAAATGTTGGTTGCCCAGTTGGCTACCAGAGCATGAGAAGTTGTGGCCCGATGTTTTTAAGGATAATAGGATTTGTGATATAATAAAGAGCATCGTACGCAAGGCTGTATAATGATCAGTGTCTGAGTGGAGGTTACAGTATGAGCTATTGGTCATAACATGAGACAAATATCTATCAAGGATTAGAATAAAATCAAGAAGGTTTGGGCCACTAAAATAACAAAAAATAGGGTTGCCCAACTGGGCCACTACAACAGAGCATTAACTGGCCCAAACAAGGATCTGGTGGCCCTGGACCACTGGACCAGTGTGTATGTCAAGGCCTACATACCAGTGAGTCATATCAGGGAGTCATAACAGGGAGTCAAATCATAGAGTCATAACAGGGAGTCATAACAGGCAGTCATAACAGGCAGTCATAGAAAATGATAACAAGGATTGATAAAGGATCATACGAAGAAATTATGCTGAGAAGTTTTACATTTTTTTCAGTGATACCAAAAGAAATACCATTGAGAAATACAAAGGAATGATAACACACAGGGATATTATTACAGTCCCAGAAGGAGAAATAGTAATACTGATAATGGACTTGAATCAAAGAACTTACTTTTTTCATGAGGCGATTGTTTCCATTTCCGGCGGAAGTAGCTGATTGATGCTAAGGTAGTGATGAGGAGACCAGCCCCCACAGCAACTAACGTACTCATATCTGCAAGAAGCATTCAATGGCAATCAGAGATTGGTGCTAATATGATAAGCTTTGGCTCCAGCCAACTGCCCCAAGGCCAGTGCTTCCTCAATGTGGTTGTTTTGCTTTCAAATAATGTCTGCACTTCACACAAAATCCCTTAATGACATTTGTTTTTATCCTATGAGTTAATACAGATGCTGGATTTAATTTTTATTTAATTCTAAAGAAAGTGTAATACAAGTAGGTTTCATCGTGTCATGACTCAAATAAGGTTAAAATGGATTTAATAAACAAAGACACAACAGATTCATGTTTATATCCTTGGTTTTGGCCAGTTCTCTCCCCATGAAACTTCGTCATCGTGTGAGATCAATTATGATTAAACATTTATATCCTGATTAATTACGGTTTATCACTTGCGTATGAACAATTTTCACAATCATCACTCATAATTTAATATTTTGCAATTTCAAAATATCTATATAAAGTACTGGTGTGTGAATCATATTTAATTCTACTAATTGTGATGTTTAAATAAACGATTGATCAATTAATCACTAATTCATTATATGATTTAATCACACCCTTAAGTTATGAACCTCACTGTTAAATGCCATGTTTCATAACATTGAAATGTATCACGTCAACATAATTTATCTGGGTATTGCTCATAATTTAAATTTAATTTAATTGTTTTGTTGAAATATTGTATTTTTAATTGAAAGAACATTTAAAGAAATATATATATATATATATATATATATATATATATATATATATATATATATATATATATAAATGTTGTACCAATTAACAATAAGAACATTTAAAGAATATGTATATATGTGTGTGTTCTTTAAATGTTCTTACAATTAGAAATAGGAGTGTACAATATTTCAACAATTAAAATCGGGACAATTAAAATTAAATTCAGGCCTTGCAAGTTGTATGTGAATACAATATTTACACAACTGTTCACAAGAGGAATACGATTTCGAACCAAAAGCCTTTTCACTGGATCCAAGGTAAAACAAAATATTGATCAAATTCAAGAAATGAATTAATAAGACATGTTCAAACGTACCATTAAAAGCATTTGTTTTTGGCTTGTTTCGAAAAGGATGCGTGCGCACGAAGGTCGGTTTGTAAAAATCGAGGCATTTGGTTATCAAGCTAGCTTTCCTGACATTATCACAAACACATATATTTATAGCAATGATCTATGATCAAGATATGGAATCATGCATGAAATGACAATAATAGATACAATTATGTTTAAAAGCTTCAGCACCTAGGAAGGAGCATTTCAGGGAAGTTGGGATGCTTTGGTGGGAGGGAAAATCAAGACATTAACACTAAATCTGTCTTAGGTCCTTTTGATTCATTAGTGAATTCACACGAATTTGCTAAGATAGGTTGCATATATCACTTGTGATTTTTAACAGAATAGTTACTTATAATGTTATTCCAAAATTATTCACCACACAGAAAAATGATTAATGCATATAAATATATATCAAGTACCAATCTGACATAGAGATGCATTTTTGTTTCATGGTTCTTTGAACAACCACAAGGTGTCGCCAAATTGTTTACTCCCCAAATAGTGAAATAGAAATATAGTGCTATTTAGCTATTTATCATCCGCATCAGTCTGTTGACAAAGAGAGGGCGACCCAGCCTTTCATTGGATTTCTACACCACTGACCCTTCTTTTCATTGTAAATCAAGTGGAGTGAAAACCATAAAGACCTTTCAGAAAGGTCATCTGGGGGTGAGGCTGTTAAAAGGTCCGCATTTCTATGTTAAACCAGACTTTTCCTCTTGGACAACTGCTGTAGATGCATGTATGGTCGGGGGTTGGGGGGTGGGGGGTTAAAAACCCCCACTGTAATGCAAAAATAATAAACAACTGCTGTAGATGCATGTATGGTTGCGGGGGGCGTAAAAAACCATCTGAAATGCCAAGAAAACAAACAAACAAAATCAACAAAGGACCAGAATCACCCCATCAAAAAACAGAGAAGTGGATAAATTAACATACATCATAAGTTTCTGATCCTATATATATATAGAACTTCTAGCTCTGTTTCTTGTATGCTATATTTACCTCGCATTTATTTATAAATCTGATTTATGCATTAACGGATCGCTTTCCAAGACACATTTTGGCAAAGAGATCATATGAATAGCCACACGGGAACGTTATGTTGGTAGTGCGTTAATGTTCATGACAAGATGTTTGTGCATGTCTGATATAGAATAAACAATGATGGCGACATAAAAGAAATCTTGCCCAACATTAAAGAACTCATAAAAACTTTTAAAACTGCTCTTTAAGATTGCCAAATTCCTTTGACTAAACCCTGCCCATCCCAGACATATCTTATACACTTAATAGCGCCTATGCCTCAGAGCAAATGGAGGATTCATATTCATTTATTAATATATTAGATTTATGTGTTATTGTTGGATGACATTGAAAGGGTTAATTTTATTTTGGTTTGATCGGGATTAACCCATCTAAAATGTCATAAACATGCAAATGTCATCTTGATTTATTGGTTATAAAGGGTATGCTTTAAATAATTATTTGGAAAAACATTAGAAATAAACCACTTAAAACATTAGAAATAAACCACTTTAATCAAAACCAAATCAAATTGGACGGTTAGAAATCGATAAAGATATGAAAAATGTTTGATGTGAGATTTGATGGTCATTTCTGCGTATAATAACTTAAGGCAAGATATATTGGTCTCCAAAATATGACCACAAATATTATCAGTTGAAACCAAACATTTATTTGGTCACGCATAGCTGTGCCAAAAATGGATGAGGCATGGCCAATGCATGTCTCTATCGGTTCACGCAAGACTATTTGGTCACGCATATCTCACATAGTCACACAATGACCCTGCATGATCTCACTAATGCATGACCTTATTTTGTCATGTTTGTGCGTGTCCGTGTAGATGTCTGGCCATGACTAAATATGTGAACTGTGAGGTACGGCATGTTAATATGATGGGTGACCTGCTAGCAGATCACGATCTCAACATATTACCCGGCCAATACAATGACCTTACACCCAGGAGATAAACAATCTAGAAATCAAACACAAAAGAAATTCAGAAAGTTTTTTTATATATTTGTTTATACTTGTTTTTATAGTTGTTTGTTTTTATTTTACCACGATCTTAGGATCAACTGGATTTCTATGAGAAAAAAAACAACATAATTTTTTGTTATAATAAAACTTTAGTTGAAATGTTTGTTTGGTATGTTTTATGTATTCGATGATGTATATCTCAGGTGATTTATAACAAAGGTGATTTAGCAAAGAACGTGTTCTGCTGACCTTTCTGTGTTACGATAAATTCAACTCATCATATACAAAGCGTACCTTGGTAAATAATCTGTACTTTGTCAGTCTCAGTTCTATGAGGGTTTTATTTTCAGATGTTTTGTACTGATACCTTGCTAAACAAAGGAAGTTGATTCTATGTATATGTAAGAGGAGACAACGGCTAGAACAGTACCGATTGTTTGCTGCACTGTTGTGATGTGATCTTTTTTATGTACTTTCACATTATTTGAACAGTCTGACAAATTTGGAAAGGTCAAAATATATTGAATTCATTATGACAAGGTCATCAGAAGTTTTATATTCCAGGTGTAAAGATTATAACACTGTTCTTATATTATCAAAGTTAAAACAGAAATTTTCATCCTAACATACATTGCTAGAATCATTTATGCCAAAAATTTTTTATGGAAACATTTTTATAATCATTTTGATCATAAAAAGTTCAATATAAAGTATTCACTATTTTCGGAATTTTCCAACACCCCTGGACGCGCCGCGCGTGACTAATGAATATCACGGCCTAATGTGTCTGCTTGCCGAGGGCTACTTTAATGTCGCTTTAAAGTTATTGTTTTGTTTTCATATAAACCAACGCACACTTGAATATTTGTACGATATTAATAGACGTAACACATGCAATTAATTGTCGTTCTAAAATAAGCTTCACACGTTTACTGTCTACATTAACTTGTACATATACTGTGAAAAGATGCAGTTTTTCACAGTATATCAAATATATAAAGCTTGAATATGAACTATTTTTGAAACAAATAATTTTCATAATGGATAAGTATCCTAATAAATTAACATTTTTTAATATGACATTTGAGACAAATGAAATCTTCATCTTACCTTTTGCAATATGTTTCATTATAAATCCCATAAAGTTATCCATTTCTGGGGATGTCTAGACGTTTAACGAGCATTCATTTCTTGAATACAGCTGCATGTGTATTTTAATAATCTGCTATATTTCCTGTTAGTCAGTTTCTCTTTATAATCCTTTTATGATATTAGTTTCATGATATCAAAGTTTGTGGTGATGACATGGGCATCGTGTATACACTGTTTTCCGTATCGTTTAATCAATCCTTTATGATATATTCAAGTACTGTTTCGTCTGCGTTCGTCCCAGTTCCTGTTTTGTGGATTCTACATCCGGGAGACCCATAAAGTCAATCTCATGTCACAGGGTCCTCCTGAATAAGGAAATTTACCATTGTCAAAATGTGTATCATTAACAAATCATGTATCAGGAAACCCATTATATATCTAGAGACAGGCTCATTTTCTGTTTTGTATTCAACCATAAAACTATTGTCATGTGCATGAACACTTGTAGTTAGAAAGGTTAGTTACTAATAAAAAATCATTTAAAATCAAAAAAAGAATTACTGAATGAACTCTTTCAAAATCAATGAGAAGTAAAAATTCCATTTCATAATCAGCTAGGCATAAGTACTTCTTTATAGTTTTATAGTTCAGAAGTCATTCTCAGTGTTAAGGGAAATTTCCTATCTGCTTAGCACAATATTGTGTCGATAATGAGTTGTCGCCATGGGCTATGATATAAATCGTCTGCAGCTAACTGGTCACGTGTTATGAACTAATGACATATATTTTTGTGTAATGTACACACGCCATGCGTGGTTATTGAACATAGATTTAGACTGCCCTCTCAGACTGCCCTCTTACGGCAATGACATTCTGATATATCTGTGTATATCTATGGTTAATTCAACAGATATGTATTCTCACACGAGAATCAGACGTCGCAAGTTCATATCGCGAAATGGGTAGGATTTTTCTTTCAACTTCTAAAATATCTAATCTAATCGTGAATGTCAAGAACAGGCCCGATGAGTGAAAGTGTCAATAGAATAATGTGAGAGTCAAACATTGGACACATTCCCTAATCACGCTCTTCCTATTTAGAATGTTAATTATCTTATTTAGCATGTTAACTATTCTCTTGATATTTAGCATGTTAATTATCCTCTTGATATTTAGCATGTTAATTATCCTCTTGATATTTAGCATGTTAATTATCCTCTAGATATTTAGCATGTTAATTATCCTCTAGATATTTAGCATGTAATTTATCCTATTTAGCATGTAATTTATCCTATTTAGCATGTTAACTATTCTCTTGATATTCAGCATGTTAATTATCCTCTTGATATTTAGCATGTTAATTATCCTCTTGATATTCAGCATGTTAATTGTCTTCTTTGTACTGAGCATGTTATCATACAGTTGATAACTTGCCTAATTATACTCATGATGCATAGAATGAGGCGGGACTCTGATAAATATTTAACATGGATTGTCGTGGAATCGCGGACTTCTATCACTGTGACCTATTACCCTAATTACAACCAGCCAATGCTTTTGGTGTATCGCGGAAGCTCTGTCAAATATTATTTGTTCTGCACATATCAAATATCAAGGAGTTCAGTTTGTTTATTTGGTCCTTGAAATCTAAATATTTTTTAGTATAATTCCAACAAAAAAATGTGAAACTCAAAACATAACATGCTTAGATTTGGCAAAATTTTGTTCACTTTATAGCCCATAGAAACGGCACTTTGCAAGTTGAATTTGATACCTGAAAACTTACTTCTCACTCAAATTTTAAAAATTTTAAAAAGACACTTTAACTTAAGAGTACATTGTATGTGCAAATCGCAGTGCAATTGCAAAGCTTTCATGATGGCTTTAGGACGCGACCCTTTGGTTTGGCCTAGACTATTTAAGTTGAAGGAAAGAAACCAATAAAGTTGGTGTGGCCTAGATAAGTTTCATAACATAATAGATGTATTTAACACAAACTTGTCATGAATAGTCTGTCATACCACTGGGCCAGGTCTGTTTACTTTTGGGTAGTTTTTATATTCAACAAATTGCTCATGTCGATCTGGGAGCCAGAAGAAAATGTTTTATTTGGGATCATGTTATCTGCACAGCTTGGGCGTGAGCTTAGTTAGTGAACACAGTGAATATGATACGTTAAGACCCATCAGCCCATGGAAAATGTAATTTGTTTAATAAAGATATTTAAAAAGAGTGAGAGAAATCAGTATGTTTGAAAGACACTATAATTCATTAGAATATCTTGTAAAAAATTATAAAATTCAATAAATGAAAGTGAAACTAATAATATCAATAGTAGATAACATTGACCATTGTTTGTTAATCTTTTAATCCAAATTTAAACGGTACGATTATGCCACAGATTATCCTTTTCAAACTGGGTCAAATGATCCACTTTCTACATTGAAACCAAATATGAAAATCGCGATTGCTAAGCCAGAACTATTTCAAACATAACATTTAGAGCTGTTTAATTTAAGTACTAGTCAATAGTCAAACCTTATTGACAAAGTTATGACCCATTGTAGGAATTTACAAAGGTATTATATTAAAAAATATTTCACTTACTGTGTGTTCCAGTTAGTCAACATGCAGAAACCCGTCAAGTTTTTCAAGCAGCAACCGCGAGTTGTGGGCCAACTGGTCTAAAATGTTCTGGGTTATGTCTTATCATAACACCTGTAGAAATGGGCACTGAAACTGACAAGGAAATGCACACCAGTTGTCAGTATCCTTCCTCTCTCCAGACTGGAACCTTCCTTATTATAGTCACATATCTAAATGGGGTCAATTACACCAAGAGGAGAAGTGTAAATATCCCAGACGCTTGCTAGATCTGCATTGGCCGCGTATGTTTAAAGTTTGGAAATAAGGAAGAGTGCTTGATGATATAAGACATTTTGGTCACATCTCAGTGAAAATGTTCAAGAGACAATTATTATTTGAGACCGTCACGGCTGAGCTGAAATCTGGGCCGATCACTCAACCGTGTACTGCCAAACTTTAACTTAAAAAACAACAACTCTTTGAAGGAAGAAATTACATGTATTATCCAAAAGGCAATGATAAAATGTACTCCTTTAAGATTTTAAGTGATTAACAATGTTTTAGGGAAGAAATGATATTTGTTGGATAATATACATAATAAAGGTTCACTAATCATTTGACTGGAACATCTGATCCACCTTTCCATGTATTGCCCCTGAGTCTTGCTCTCAATTAAACATTTGGAGCCAAACATCGATGCAGTCAGGTATAAACGTGACCAAATAGAGTCATGCATGACTATTGCATGACATCGTCTGGTCACGCATAGTTGTTGTGTGGCACTATTTGGTCATGCATACCTCATTCGTGGCACGATATGGTCACGCAAAAGTCATGCGTGACCTCATTTAGATCCGTAATCTAACAGACATTTGGCCCCAATTGTTAAAGCCATCAGAGTGTTCAGATCTACTGTTGCAAAATGTAATCCTTTTCAGTTTCTGTAAGCTTCCTTTAAAACATTAAAAGATTTAGTGAAATCTTGCGAATAAACTGAACCGAAGTTCCTTTTATACGTTTTAAAAAGAAGGCCCATTGTTATTATATTTTCTATTTTAATACGATTTCTTTCATCATTGATATAATTATTTTTTGCAATTAAATAGTTTTCCTTTTTGGTATGGTTATTCATTTTTGTCCAACCTCAACACAAATCAATGGTCAGACACAGTTGGCACGTTTTGTTCAGACGTCTCTGTAATATAGAAGATGCAACATATCATGTTTAACAAAGAAAGCTTGTCAAAATGAATGATGGTAGAAATAGTCTTTGAATGATACAAAGCATAGTCAACTTCCGGCCTATAGAGTCATTGTGTGATGTTACCATGGTTACTAAATGGGACTGAACCAGACCATATATCTGGGGAGAGATAATAATTCTCACTGTTAGAGTGGGCCATGGTGCCACCTGGTGGGATAAAATCTGTCATGCAATGGGAACATTGCAGACATAGTAGTACTGAATGTTTATTGGCATGTCATTTTATTTCAATCAGTATATTACACCCATAGCTATAGATTATAACTCCCAGATCTCGTATATTTAACTTGTAATTAACACATTCCTAAATCATCATTTTCATATTAGCATAATGAAAAGATAAATAAATTGTGTAAACAGCGAATCGGTCAAATGTATGCATTTATTTCCTTAAAACACTTAACTTGAATAACACACTCAAGTCAAAAGGGACATTAATAAATGCATATGAATAAGAATATCTGAAATGTATTCTGAATAGTTTCACGATAGACACTCAACCTTATTATCTAAAACAATGGGTTTCATAATAACAAGGCAACAAACACCGCATATAATTTCAAAATGTTTTTTTCTTTGGCCCCTACCAATTTACTAAAACGGTAAATTTGTAAATCTGCAAGGGAGAACGTTTGGATGACTGGCTATCACGCGAGGGTCGTAACTCTTGGGTAAACATGTCTTTAGACAACATGGACAAGGGTTAAAGTGGGATGTTGCTGGAAATGGTTAAATGCTGAAAGTAGAGATGGCGGCATGCCAGATATTACTGGGAGAACCATTTATGCCAGATATTACTGGGAGAACCATTTATGCCAGATATTACTGGGAGAACCATTTATGCCAGATATTACTGGGAGAACCATTTATGCCAGATATTACTGGGAGAACCATTTATGCCAGATATTACTGGGAGAACCGTTTATGCCAGATATTACTGGGAGAACCGTTTATGTCAGATATTACTGGGAGAACCATTTATGCCAGATATTACTGGGAGAACCGTTTATGTCAGATATTACTAGGAGAACCGTTTATGTGAGATATGACTGGGAGAAACATTTATGCCAGATATTACTGGGAGAACCGTTTATGTCAGATATTACTGGGAGAACCGTTTATGCCAGATATTACTGGGAGAACCGTTTATGTCAGATATTACTGGGAGAACCATTTATGTCAGATATTGCTTTGAGACAGCTGTATGTCAGATATTGCTTTGAGACAGCTGTATGTCAGATACTGACTGGAGACAGCTACATATCAGATATCACTTAGGGACAGCTACATTCCAGATATTGTTTGGAGACAGCTTCATGCCAGATATTGATTGGAGCCAGCTTCATGCCATATATTGATTGGAGACAGCTTCATGCCAAATATCGTATTGATACAGCTACATGCCAGATATTGATTGGAGACAGCTACATGCCAGATATTGTTTGGAGACAGCTACATGCCATATATTGTTTGGAGACAGCTGTATGCTAGATATTGCTTTGAGACAGCTACATGCCAGATATTTTACTAGCAGATACATGCCGGAAATTTTGCTAGGAAACAGCGACATGCCAGATATTTTACTAGCAGACAGCTACATGCCTGAAATTGTGCTAGGAAACAGCTACATGCCAGATATTTTGCTAGCAGACAGCTACATGCCAGATATTTTGCTTGCAGACAGCTACATGACAGATATTTTGCTAGCAGACAGCTACATGCCAGATATTTTGCTTGCAGACAGCTACATGCCAGATATTTTGCTAGCAGACAGCTACATGCCAGATATTTTGCTTGCAGACAGCTACATGCCAGATATTTTGCTAGCAGACATCTACATGCCAGAAATTTTGCTTGCAGACAGCTACATGCCAGGTATTTTGCTAGCAGACAGCTACATGACAGATATTTTGCTAGCAGACAGCTACATGCCGGATGTAACTAGAAGATGGGTGCATGGATACAACAGCATTTATTTTTTCATCAAATAAATTAAAGCTCTATAAAATATCTGGAATATGTTATGTCTTTTCATATACATGTACGTTCATTTCATGTATTTTTTATTTCCCTGTATGAAAGTTTAATTAGTGCAATGTTTGTACAAGCTTGGCAAAATGATATTTCAAGATTCTTGACTCAATCATCCGGTGTTATAGACAAGTGCTGTCACCTGGCGGCTGAAACTTCCATTTCATACTATTCTGATGTGACCATTAATTAAGTAGATCCACAGAGTGAATTCCGACCACTAAATCATTTCAATACGACCTAGTATTGCAAAATATTTTGCTGAAAATAAACTTTATCTTTCTGAAAACTTATTCAGGTGTTCATGGTTTCCACACCTCAATTTATCTTGATACCACCTAGTCCACAATAAAGCAGCTCTATTTGGTTTAAAACGTTCACTAAATCTGACCTAAATGTGAATGTATAAGTTATCCTGGAATACAATTATTGCAGGAAAACAGAGGACAATACAGAATAGGTTGTGTGTTGTCAGAGCAATCTTTTCTTGACGTATGAGTCAGACAAAATTTGAATCACAAATTTGTTTAGATTGTGTATTTTGGTGAGTTGGGTGGAGAACTCAAAACCCAGGGACAAAAGCATACAAAACACAGAACTAAGAACTCAAAAACAAGCACATAAAACTCAGAACTTCAAACTCAAAGCTTAAAATTCAGGATATAAAACTCAGAACTTAAAACTCAGAACTTAAAACTCAGAACTTAAAACTCAGAACTTAAAACTCAGAACTTAAAACTCAGAACTTAAAACTCAGAACTTAAAACTCAGAACTTCAAACTCAAAACTTAAAACCTAGAACTTAAAACCTAGAACATAAAACTCAGAACTTAAAAACTCAGAACTTAAAAACTCAGAACTTAAAAACTCAGAACTTAAAAACTCAGAACTTAAAAACTCAGAACTTAAAAACTCAGAACTAAAAAAACTCAGAGCTAAAAAACTCAGAGCTAAAAAACAAGCATACATAACTTTGACATATCAGATTTAATTTATTTATCGCTGGTTGGATTATTTTTATTTCTAGTATAGCCTCAGTTTGAGACTTTTGTAAGATGACAATTAATCAGCCAGCCATATTAAGATATTGAGGAACAATATTATACAGTGTTTTGGGGGCGTTAACTCTTCAAGATCTGCATAATTGGCTTTATGCTAAAATATTTATTCAAGCAATTCACAGGCATTTCAAGTAAATAATCACAAATATTCACAAAAAAAGCAAAAATGTTTAATTCAGCTCTTATAATCATATCAAATCCTGATAAATAGATTATAAAATACACTTCTACATATATATGTCATCAAACTCCGCCTTTTAATAATTGTCGCAACTAGTTTCCATTTTTATATAAAAATAACACTGTTTATGCAATATACAATCAACTTTGGTCATCGTTGACAAATCTATATCAGTTAAAGTTTGGCTTGATCTCATCTTCCCATCTTTAGTATCTCGTCATTATATAGCCATCATTTTGGTCAGTTGCATGTATACACGAAGAGTCTGATGTCTGAAATATAAGATTGCTTTCTTTTAATGTAATATCAGGATTTTCTAGAATTACATCAATTATATAAACTTACCTGTTTTCAATACGTTTTTATAGGATAATATATTTTATCAGTCTATCAAATACATGGAAAGTTTGCAGCTCGTTAATAGTGTACAACATAGCCTAAAATTCAAATAGTATATATGACCAAACCTTTTATCCACTAAACCTACATTCTGAGAAAAATAGAATTTTGAACACCTACATTGTGAAATTGAAACATGAATTGTCTTCTCCATTTTCTCCACTTGCACAATAAACATTTTCCCGTTCGGCTTTGCTGGGCCTGGAGCAATATATGAATGTAGCAGTAAAATACAAGAATACATGTGCATCGCTAGTATCACAATGTAGTGTAATTCTATTAGACCTGATAATGATAAGTAAAAACTGCCTCTCTCCAAAGTGAGTTTAGCTATTAAAACTATATCATGCTGAAAATATATTTCTGTATTGATGTAACTACTGGAATATCACCAATGCCTTTGAGGTAAAAGGTTGTATGGTATACTAGTGAGAGTGACCTTAGAGGTAAAAGGTTGTATGGTATACTAGTGAGAGTGACCTTAAAAGGTTGTATGGTATACTAGTGAGAGTGACTTTAGAGGTAAAAGGTTGTATGGTATACTGGTGAGAGTGACCTTAAAAGGTTGTATGGTATACTAGTGAGAGTGACTTTAGAGGGAAAAGGTTGTATGGTATACTAGTGAGAGTAACCTTGGAGGTAAAAGGTTGTATGGTATACTAGTGAGAGTGACCTTAGAGGTAAAAGGTTGTATGGTATACTGGTGAGAGTAACCTTAGAGGTAAAAGGTTGTATGGTATACTGGTGAGAGTGACCTTAGAGGTAAAAGGTTGTATGGTATACTGGTGAGAGTGACCTTAGAGGTAAAAGGTTGTATGGTATACTGGTGAGAGTGACCTTAGAGGTAAAAGGTTGTATGGTATACTGGTGAGAGTGACCTTAGAGGTAAAAGGTTGTATGGTATACTGGTGAGAGTGACCTTAGAGGTAAAAGGTTGTATGGTATACTGGTGAGAGTGACCTTAGAGGTAAAAGGTTGTATGGTATACTGGTGAGAGTGACCTTAGAGGTAAAAGGGTGTATGGTATACTGGTGAGAGTGACCTTAGAGGTAAAAGGTTGTATGGTATACTGGTGAGAGTGACCTTAGAGGTAAAAGGTTGTATGGTATACTTGTGAGAGTGACCTTAGAGGTAAAAGGTTGTATGGTATACTGGTGAGAGTGACCTTAGAGGTAAAAGGTTGTATGGTATACTGGTGAGAGTGACCTTAGAGGTAAAAGGTTGTATGGTATACTAGTGAGAGTGACCTTAGAGGTAAAAGGTTGTATGGTATACTGGTGAGAGTGACCTTAGAGGTAAAAGGTTGTATGGTATACTAGTGAGAGTGACATTAAAAGGTTGTATGGTATACTAGTGAGAGTGACCTTAAAAGGTTGTATGGTATACTAGTGAGAGTGACTTTAGAGGTAAAAGGTTGTATGGTATACTGGTGAGAGTGACCTTAGAGGTAAAAGGTTGTATGGTATACTAGTGAGAGTGACCTTAAAAGGTTGTATGGTATACTAGTGAGAGTGACTTTAGAGGTAAAAGGTTGTATGGTATACTGGTGAGAGTGACCTTAAAAGGTTGTATGGTATACTAGTGAGAGTGACTTTAGAGGGAAAAGGTTGTATGGTATACTAGTGAGAGTAACCTTTGAGGTAAAAGGTTGTATGGTATACTAGTGAGAGTGACCTTAGAGGTAAAAGGTTGTATGGTATACTGGTGAGAGTAACCTTAGAGGTAAAAGGTTGTATGGTATACTGGTGAGAGTGACCTTAGAGGTAAAAGGTTGTATGGTATACTGGTGAGAGTGACCTTAGAGGTAAAAGGTTGTATGGTATACTGGTGAGAGTGACCTTAGAGGTAAAAGGGTGTATGTTATACTAGTGAGAGTGACCTTAGAGGTAAAAGGTTGTATGGTATACTGGTGAGAGTGACCTTAGAGGTAAAAGGTTGTATGGTATACTTGTGAGAGTGACCTTAGAGGTAAAAGGTTGTATGGTATACTAGTAAGAGTGACCTTAGAGGTAAAAGGTTGTATGGTATACTGGTGAGAGTAACCTTAGAGGTAAAAGGTTGTATGGTATACTAGTGAGAGTGACCTTAGAGGTAAAAGGTTGTATGGTATACTAGTGAGAGTGGCCTTTGAGGTAAAAGGTTGTATGGTATACTGGTGAGAGTAACCTTTGAGGTAAAAGGTTGTATGGTATACTGGTGAGAGTAACCTTTGAGGTAAAAGGTTGTATGGTATACTGGTGAGAGTGACCTAAAAAGGTTGTATGGTATACTGGTGAGAGTGACCTAAAAAGGTTGTATGGTATACTAGTGAGAGTGACCTTAGAGGTAAAAGGTTGCATGGTATACTAGTGAGAGTGACCTTAGAGGTAAAAGGTTGTATGGTATACTGGTGAGAGTGACCTTAGAGGTAAAAGGTTGTATGGTATACTAGTGAGAGTGAACTTAGAGGTAAAAGGTTGTATGGTATACTGGTGAGAGTGACCTTTGAGGTAAAAGGTTGTATGGTATACTGGTGAGAGTAACCTTTGAGGTAAAAGGTTGTATGGTATACTGGTGAGAGTAACCTTTGAGGTAAAAGGTTGTATGGTATACTGGTGAGAGTGACCTAAAAAGGTTGTATGGTATACTGGTGAGAGTGACCTAAAAAGGTTGTATGGTATACTAGTGAGAGTGACCTTAGAGGTAAAAGGTTGTATGGTATACTGGTGAGAGTGACCTTAGAGGTAAAAGGTTGTATGGTATACTGGTGAGAGTGACCTTAGAGGTAAAAGGTTGTATGGTATACTGGTGAGAGTGACCTTAGAGGTAAAAGGTTGTATGGTATACTGGTGAGAGTAACCTTTGAGGTAAAAGGTTGTATGGTATACTGGTGAGAGTGACCTTAGAGGTAAAAGGTTGTATGGTATACTGGTGAGAGTAACCTTTGAGGTAAAAGGTTGTATGGTATACTGGTGAGAGTGACCTTAGAGGTAAAAGGTTGTATGGTATACTGGTGAGAGTAACCTTTGAGGTAAAAGGTTGTATGGTATACTGGTGAGAGTGACCTTAAAAGGTTGTATGGTATACTGGTGAGAGTGACCTTAGAGGTGAAGGTTGTATGGTATACTGGTGAGAGTGACCTTAGAGGTAAAAGGTTGTATGGTATACTGGTGAGAGTGACATTAAAAGGTTGTATGGTATACTAGTGAGAGTGACCTTAGAGGTAAAAGGTTGTATGGTATACTGGTGAGAGTAACCTTTGAGGTAAAAGGTTGTATGGTATACTGGTGAGAGTGACCTTAGAGGTAAAAGGTTGTATGGTATACTGGTGAGAGTGACCTTAGAGGTAAAAGGTTGTATGGTATACTGGTGAGAGTAACCTTTGAGGTAAAAGGTTGTATGGTATACTGGTGAGAGTAACCTTTGAGGTAAAAGGTTGTATGGTATACTGGTGAGAGTGACCTAAAAAGGTTGTATGGTATACTTGTGAGAGTGACCTTAAAAGGTTGTATGGTATACTAGTGAGAGTAACCTTAGAGGTAAAAGGTTGTATGGTATACTGGTGAGAGTGACCTTAGAGGTAAAAGGTTGTATGGTATACTGGTGAGAGTGACCTTAGAGGTAAAAGGTTGTATGGTATACTGGTGAAAGTGACCTTAGAGGTAAAAGGTTGTATGGTATACTGGTGAGAGTAACCTTTGAGGTAAAAGGTTGTATGGTATACTGGTGAGAGTGACCTTAGAGGTGAAGGTTGTATGGTATACTGGTGAGAGTGACCTTAGAGGTAAAAGGTTGTATGGTATACTAGTGAGAGTGACCTTAGAGGTAAAAGGTTGTATGGTATACTGGTGAGAGTAACCTTTGAGGTAAAAGGTTGTATGGTATACTGGTGAGAGTGACCTTAGAGGTAAAAGGTTGTATGGTATACTGGTGAGAGTGACCTTAGAGGTAAAAGGTTGTATGGTATACTGGTGAGAGTGACCTTAGAGGTAAAAGGTTGTATGATTTACTGGTGAGAGTGACCTTAGAGGTAAAAGGTTGTATGGTATACTAGTGAGAGTGACCTTAGAGGTAAAAGGTTGTATGGTATACTTGTGAGAGTGACCTTAAAAGGTTGTATGGTATACTAGTGAGAGTAACCTTAGAGGTAAAAGGTTGTATGGTATACTGGTGAGAGTGACCTTAAAAGGTAAAAGGTTGTATGGTATACTGGTGAGAGTGACCTTAGAGGTAAAAGGTT
Source organism: Amphiduros pacificus (assembly GCA_949316495.1). Taxonomy (NCBI): domain Eukaryota; kingdom Metazoa; phylum Annelida; class Polychaeta; order Phyllodocida; family Hesionidae; genus Amphiduros; species Amphiduros pacificus. The sequence goes on from OX439011.1 coordinate 26,840,860, forward strand.
GTATGGTATACTGGTGAGAGTGACCTTAAAAGGTTGTATGGTATACTAGTGAGAGTGACCTTAAAAGGTTGTATGGTATACTGGTGAGAGTGACCTTAGAGGTAAAAGGTTGTATGGTATACTGGTGAGAGTGACCTTAGAGGTAAAAGGTTGTATGGTATACTGGTGAGAGTAACCTTAGAGGTAAAAGGTTGTATGGTATACTAGTGAGAGTAACCTTAGAGGTAAAAGGTTGTATGGTATACTGGTGAGAGTGACCTTAGAGGTAAAAGGTTGTATGGTATACTGGTGAGAGTGACCTTAGAGGTAAAAGGTTGTATGGTATACTAGTGAGAGTGACCTTAAAAGGTTGTATGGTATACTGGTGAGAGTGACCTTAAAAGGTTGTATGGTATACTAGTGAGAGTGACCTTAGAGGTAAAAGGTTGTATGGTATACTAGTGAGAGTGACCTTAGAGGTAAAAGGTTGTATGGTATACTGGTGAGAGTGACCTTAGAGGTAAAAGGTTGTATGGTATACTAGTGAGAGTGACCTTAAAAGGTTGTATGGTACACTGGTGAGAGTGACCTTAGAGGTAAAAGGTTGTATGGTATACTAGTGAGAGTGACCTTAGAGGTAAAAGGTTGTATGGTATACTGGTGAGAGTGACCTTAAAAGGTTGTATGGTATACTGGTGAGAGTGACCTTAGAGGTAAAAGGTTGTATGGTATACTAGTGAGAGTGGCCTTAAAAGGTTGTATGGTATACTAGTGAGAGTGACCTTAGAGGTAAAAGGTTGTATGGTATACTAGTGAGAGTGACCTTAGAGGTAAAAGGTTGTATGGTATACTGGTGAGAGTGACCTTAGAGGTAAAAGGTTGTATGGTATACTAGTGAGAGTGACCTTAAAAGGTTGTATGGTATACTGGTGAGAGTGACCTTAGAGGTAAAAGGTTGTATGGTATACTAGTGAGAGTGACCTTAGAGGTAAAAGGTTGTATGGTATACTAGTGAGAGTGACCTTAAAAGGTTGTATGGTATACTGGTGAGAGTGACCTTAGAGGTAAAAGGTTGTATGGTATACTAGTGAGAGTGACCTTAAAAGGTTGTATGGTATACTGGTGAGAGTGACCTTAGAGGTAAAAGGTTGTATGGTATACTAGTGAGAGTGACCTTAAAAGGTTGTATGGTATACTGGTGAGAGTGACCTTAGAGGTAAAAGGTTGTATGGTATACTAGTGAGAGTGACCTTAAAAGGTTGTATGGTATACTGGTGAGAGTGACCTTAGAGGTAAAAGGTTGTATGGTATACTGGTGAGAGTGACCTTAAAAGGTTGTATGGTATACTAGTGAGAATGACCTTAGAGGTAAAAGGTTGTATGGTATACTGGTGAGAGTGACCTTAAAAGGTTGTATGGTATACTAGTGAGAGTGACCTTAAAAGGTTGTATGGTATACTAGTGAGAGTGACCTTAAAAGGTTGTTTGGTATACTAGTGAGAGTGACCTTAGAGGTAAAAGGTTGTATGGTATACTGGTGAGAGTGACCTTAAAAGGTTGTATGGTATACTGGTGAGAGTGACCTTAGAGGTAAAAGGTTGTATGGTATACTAGTGAGAGTGACCTTAAAAGGTTGTATGGTATACTAGTGAGAGTGACCTTAGAGGTAAAAGGTTGTATGGTATACTAGTGAGAGTCACCTTAGAGGTAAAAGGTTGTATGGTATACTGGTGAGAGTGACCTTAGAGGTAAAAGGTTGTATGGTATACTAGTGAGAGTGACCTTAGAGGTAAAAGGTTGTATGGTTTACTGGTGAGAGTGACCTTAGAGGTAAAAGGTTGTATGGTATACTGGTGAGAGTGACCTTAGAGGTAAAAGGTTGTATGGTATACTAGTGAGAGTGACCTTAGAGGTAAAAGGTTGTATGGTATACTAGTGAGAGTGACCTTAAAAGGTTGTATGGTATACTGGTGAGAGTGACCTTAGAGGTAAAAGGTTGTATGGTATACTGGTGAGAGTGACCTTAGAGGTAAAAGGTTGTATGGTATACTGGTGAGAGTGACCTTAAAAGGTTGTATGGTATACTGGTGAGAGTGACCTTAAAAGGTTGTATGGTATACTGGTGAGAATGACCTTAGAGGTAAAAGGTTGTATGGTATACTAGTGAGAGTGACCTTAGAGGTAAAAGGTTGTATGGTATACTAGTGAGAGTGACCTTAAAAGGTTGTATGGTATACTGGTGAGAGTGACCTTAGAGGTAAAAGGTTGTATGGTATACTGGTGAGAGTGACCTTAGAGGTAAAAGGTTGTATGGTATACTGGTGAGTGACCTTAAAAGGTTGTATGGTATACTAGTGAGAGTGACCTTAAAAGGTTGTATGGTATACTAGTGAGAGTGACCTTAGAGGTAAAAGGTTGTATGGTATACTGGTAAGAGTTAGCTTCGATATACTGGTAAGAGTTAGCTTCGATATACTGGTCAGAGTAACCTTCGATATACTGGTCAGAGTAACCTTCGATATACTGGTCAGAGTAAGCTTCGATATACTGGTCAGAGTATCCTTAGATATACTTGTCAGAGTAAGCTTAGATATACTGGTCAGAGTAACCTTCGATATACTGGTCAGAGTAAGCTTAGATATACTGGTCAGAGTAACCTTCGATATACTGGTCAGAGTAAGCTTAGATATACTGGTCAGAGTATCCTTAGATATACTTGTCAGCGTAAGCTTAGATATACTGGTCAGAGTAAGCTTCGATATACTGGTCAGAGTAAGCTTAGATATACTGATCAGAGTAAGCTTCGATATACTGGTCAGCGTAAGCTTAGATATACTGGTCAGAGTAAGCTTTGATATACTGGTCAGAGTATCCTTAGATATACTGGTCAGAGTAAGCTTTGATATACTGGTCAGAGTAACCTTAGATATACTGGTCAGAGTAAGCTTTGATATACTGGTCAGAGTATCCTTAGATATACTGGTCAGAGTATCCTTCGATATACGGGTCAGAGTAACCTTAGATATACTGGTCAGAGTAACCTTCGATATACTGGTCAGAGTAAGCTTAGATATACTGGTCAGAGTAACCTTAGATATACTGGTCAGAGTAAGCTTCGATATACTGGTCAGAGTAAGCTTAGATATACTGGTCAGAGTAAGCTTAGATATACTGGTCAGAGTAACCTTCGATATACTGGTCAGAGTAACCTTCGATATACTGGTCAGAGTAAGCTTAGATATACTGGTCAGAGTATCCTTAGATATACTTGTCAGCGTAAGCTTAGATATACTGGTCAGAATAAGCTTAGATATACTGATCAGAGTAACCTATGATATACTGGTCAGAGTAAGCTCAGATATACTGGTCAGAGTAACCTTCGATATACTGGTCAGAGTAACCTTCAATATACTGGTCAGAGTAAACTTAGATATACTGGTCAGAGTAACCTTAGATATACTGGTCAGAGTAACCTCAGATATACTGGTCAGAGTAAGCTTCGATATACTGGTCAGAGTAAGCTTAGATATACTGATCAGAGTAAGCTTAGATATACTGGTCAGAGTAATCTTAGATATACTGGTCAGAGTAAGGTTCGATATACTGGTCAGAGTAACCTTCGATATACTGGTCAGAGTAAGCTTAGATATACTGGTCAGAGTAACCTTCGATATACTGGTCAGAGTAACCTTCGATATACTGGTCAGAGTAAGCTTCGATATACTGGTCAGAGTAACCTTAGATATACTGGTCAGAGTAACCTCAGATATACTGGTCAAAGTAAGCTTCGATATACTGGTCAGAGTAACCTTCGATATACTGGTCAGAGTAACCTTCGATATACTGGTCAGAGTAACCTTCGATATACTGGTCAGAGTAACCTTCGATATACTGGTCAGAGTAAGCTTAGATATACTGGTCAGAGTAACCTTCGATATACTGGTCAGAGTAACCTGTGATATACTGGTCAGAATAACCTGTGATATACTGGTCAGAATAACCTTAGAGATTACTAATCAATATCCTACCTGTGGATGAGCGTCAGGCGAGCGTAAAATAGTTTTCATCATCACAGCATTAAGAACGGCAGAAACTAGGACTAAAATACCGAATATCAGCATCATGATATCGATTATCAGCACTGCAATCACCTGGGGAGTAAATAAAACACAATATACGCCATGATATCGATTATCAGCACTGCAATTACCTGGGGAGTAAATAAAATACAATATACGCCATGATATCGAATATCAGCACTACAATCACGTGGTTAGTAAATACGACTAAATATACTTCATGATATCGATTATCAGCACTGCAATCACCAGCAGAGTAAATAAAACACAGTATACGTCATGATATCAATTATCAGCACTGCAATCACCTGGGGAGTAAATAAAATACAATATACGCCATGATATCGATTATCAGCACTGCAATCACCTGCAGAGTAAATAAAACACAATATACGCCATGATATCGATTATCAGCACTACAATCACGTGGTTAGTAAATACGACTAAATATACTTCATGATATCGATTATCAGCACTGCAATCACCTGCAGAGTAAATAAAACACAGTTTACGTCATGATATCAATTATCAGCACTGCAATCACCTGGGGAGTAAATAAAATACAATATACGCCATGATATCGATTATCAGCACTGCAATCACCTGCAGAGTAAATAAAACACAATATACGCCATGATATCGATTATCAGCTCTGCAATCACCTGGGGAGTAAATAAAACACAATATACGCCATGATATCGAATATCAGCACTACAATCACGTGGTTAGTAAATACGACTAAATATACTTCATGATATCGATTATCAGCACTGCAATCACCTGCAGAGTAAATAAGACACAATGTACGCCATGATATCGATTATCAGCTCTGCAATCACCTGGGGAGTAAATAAAACACATTATTCTATGATCACTGTGTATTCTGTGCTGTGATTGGTCAATTCCTGGTCACGTGAGCTTCTCTAAATTCTTGTATTGACCAGATGCATTATATTGCACGTCAATATACTTTCCACTGCACTGATGACGTCACCAGTTTGCTCTGAGTGACCTGCAGACTGGAATTAAACCAACAATGGCAGTAATTAACACAGTGATCATAGAATAAAACAAATATGGACCTGGGTGGAGTGCAATATGACTTTTTATGGACCTTCGGAAAGTTATATTGCACTGCGCCTCGTGCAATATAACTTTCCGAAGGTCCATAAAAAGTCATATTGCACTCCACCCAGGTCCATATTTGTATAATATACGCCATGATATCGATTATCAGCACTGCAATAACCTGGGGAGTAAATAAAACACAATATACGCCATGATATCAATTATCAGTACTTCAATCACCTTAATTATAATGTGCTATCTCGATCTATGAATTCTACTATTTATGAATACTTCATAATAAAAGACTGATGTTTAAGCAAAATTATGTATTGGGAAATTGGAAATGTCTATCTTCATGATTTTGCACCTTGTAAGAAAACCGACATAAGTGCATCTGATAATTATCAAAACCTAATACTCACACGCACATATAAACACACGCACATATGAACACACGCACATATAAACACATGCACATATGAACACACACACATATAAACACACGCACATATGAACACACGCACATATAAACACATGCACATATAAACACACGCACATATAAACACACGCACATATAAACACACGCACATATAAATACACGCACATATAAACACACGCACATATAAACACACGCACATATAAACACATGTCCACACCAAACAAATACACATTACTTGTTCTTGCGAGTCTGTGAAGTACTCATCGATGGCAGCCGCTGCGAGTCCCATGCTGGCCAGAACCACAAGGCAAGTTACGATATTGGCCACCCTCACTAGATTTAACTGCAAAGGAATTCATTAACACTCAAGTAGAATAACTCCACTCAGTTTAGATAACTCATGAGAATCAGAAGTGCAAAGGAATTCATTGACACTCAAGTAAGATAACTCCACTCAATTTAGACAACTCATGAAATTCAAAGGTACAAAGGAATTCATTAACACTCCACTCAGTTTAGATAACTCATGAGAATCAGAAGTGCAAAGGAATTCATTGACACTCAAGTAAGATAACTCCATTCAATTTAGATAACTCATGAGAATCAGAAGTGCAAAGGAATTCATTGACACTCAAGTAAAATAACTCCATTCAGTTTAGATAACTCATGAGAATCAGAAGTGCAAAGGAATTCATTGACACTCCACTCAGGTTAAATGATGCATTGGACTCAAAAGTACAAAGGAATAGCTTTGTGTTCTAGTAAAATAACACATAAGACTCAAAGGTCGGTCTAAAATACAAAAGCAAAACAGTGTATGCACACCATCATCAGGTATATAGTGCTTTATAACAATACTCAATAACAAAATCTTGAGAATGATTCCTCAGACTGATTCTCATCTGAATTTTAGTTGGGTTAGGAAATTAGTTAATTAGTTAAATATTCATACCAGGCTCCTTCCCTTTGTCCTTATGGCGACTGACCCCATCATACCAACTACTATGTACTGAAAAGGAAGAAATGCAGCTTTTATAACATTAATAATCTCAAACATTAGGTTATAATAACAAATATGTCAAAATCATTAAAGCATTCATGAAACCACAGAGGTCACAGGCAATTTTACAGAGGTTTGAGGTATGCTTAAATGATATGTGGCCATGAAACTGTGATACAATTAAGCTATCTCACTAAAATCTATCAAAATACAATGACCATGGTTATTGATTTTTGATGAAAGTGCTGCCAGTACTCTTTTGACCACAAGGCGGCCACATGTATACAATCATGTGACCTCTATTGTGGTCTGTCAGGGTGTTAGGCCTGTACCATAGGACAAACATTAATGGACAAACTGGGCTCTGTAAGCCAAATCTCTCCATTACTTAGTATCCCAATTTAGGGAACCCCACTGTTGGAAAGACTTTACTAAGCAGGTGTTTGCACAAAATCACTGGTCAGCTAAACAAAGTTTGTTGACAAAGTGTCCAATGGATGATTTGGATTTTAACAGGAGACTATATGTAAGGGAAATATGATAGGTAATAACTTTTGATCGCAAAGTTTAGGGTCTAAACATTTATATTATACAAGGAAAATGTGTGTAAAAACCTCATTGCATGAATGCTTTAACACCCATGCATATCTTTAAAAGACAAAGATACAGTAATGTGATGCTCGTATGTCTCATAATACATTATAAATTTGAAAGTCTAATTTTATGTCCAGACTAAGTGTTTTAATTTGATGTTCAAACAACATGTTTTGTGCCCAATCTAACTTTACATCCACTCAAAAAGTCTGACATTATGGCCAGTCTCACATTGCAGTCAGTCTGATATTATGGTCAGTCTCACATTATGGTCTGTCTCACATTATGGCCAGTCTAACATTATGGTCAGTCTAACACTATATATATGGTCAGTCTAACATTATGGTCTGTCTGACATTATGGCCAGTCTAGCATTACGGTCAGTCTAACATTATGATCATCATTTTGTCATGTACCATTATGATTAATCGAATAAAAATTCTGAAAATATACAAATATCTTCTATGTATGAAACTTTAAAAGATTGCATTGGATCAATTTAAAGTCTGTCATCTTTTCATCTTTTGTACACCTTTCATATTCAAGCTCTTTCTAACCAAATTTAGCTTGTTAATAAATCTTAAAATTTCCAGACTTTATTTTCATTTTATTGTCAGCATTATTTTTTTTCTATGCATTATAATATGTACTTTGATAAATTAACCAACAATAAGCTGTTATAATAGATATTGTTTTAAATTAGCTTAGCATAACAAATTCTTCTAATTTCCCTTGCAGATTGATCCAAAATTAAGAATTGCTCCAATATTATTAATTTTGATGAATAAAGACTCCATGAGCTTGTTTTTTTAAGGCTGCAGATGATTGTCTACTAAAATCAATAATAAATTCCACAGAAATAGCAGTTTCATTTTCAAAGTCATTCAAAGGTCACTTCAAGGTCACCGGCAATAATTTATTAAAAAGGTCCACATTCAGACATTTATCATTTCTGGGTGTGTTGCACACATGTCTGTCATTTCTACTGATGACAATTAGCAACATAACACAACAAACAACACCGCAAAACTAACAATTCACAACATTCCAGCAACACACAACACAACTGACGACACATTATTCAGTACACCAGATTAACTCACCACAATTCCTCCCCAGATTCCATGTCCAGACACATTAAAGGTATGGCGGTTGAGACCTACACTGACTGGATTTATTATCAAGAAAAGTATTCCAAGAATAACTTGTGTGATACACTGATATTTGACATTCTTTCCATCAGAATCAGAAATGTTAATCTTATTCCGCCAGTGATTGTCACCAGGTGTCTCTCTAGTTTGTTGATAGATTTGGACACTGCTTTGCTGTGATCTCGCTGAGTGACTGTTGGCTCCACCAGGGGCCGCAGTGCCTGCGCTGCCACCAGGGGTCGCGGTGCCTGCGCTGCCACCAGGGGTCAGCTCGACTGATTTCTCACTTCCCGATTCTTGTCGCAATTTGTTGTCCCTCGCAGAATCCTGGGAGCCAGAAAATGTCTCCTCAACCAAAGTTGCATATGGTTCTGGCATTATGAATCATTTATTGATTATTCATTCTGAAATATAGAATTGATATCAGTATCATCTTTTTGTTTGTTTGTTTGGGGGTTTACGTCATGTTCAACAGTATTTTAGTTATTTCATGATGAAAACTACATATACGGGTTGTCCACAATCAAAGTCTGAATATTCACTTGACAGTGCTATAATGTAATAAATATTTTCTTTATGTCATCAAACATTCAAGATGTCACTTATGATAAGAAGCTGAATAATACCTTTTAAATAAAAAAAATCACGGTGTATTACTTCCAAGACAGTGAATATTTTAACATCCCAAACTTATTAAAAATCAACTGATACGAATGTGCATTATATGCTGTACCTATTTGTTGAGGTAAATTTCACAATTAATATTAAGGTTACATTACAAAAACAAGTTATACTTTGAATAATTATGTATCTTGTTTTTGTCTGGTGTATGGTATCACCGCAAACTGGATATTCCATGATACCTTATAAAAATATGTGTTTTGTTATGGAATGTCTGGTTTAAAACCTTAGTAACAAAATACTCTCTATATTTCTAATAATATTAAGACAAATGTATCAAAGAATACCTTCATTTGGATAACATCATATGAAAGAATAAGCAAATAAATAATTTAAGATAGTCAAATCATCATTATGTGAATATCATGCCATATGATGTTTTGAGGTGAATTTCACAAAATTTCGTAGAGTATATACCCCCATCTGAATTGGTCGTCCCAGAAAAGACAACTTATTCATATTATATAGTCATTTTGAACTAATGTTCAGTATTATTAGTGTGATAAGTTTTGTTCGAAAGCATGCTCCAAAAACATCATTAATTAATGGTTCATTAATGTAGATAATTTGGATAAGATTTTTGAATTACCCAAAATCAGTGTATACAGTTTGTAGAGTATGTACCCCATGCAACACACGTATGTAAAGCAGCCATAAAATTTCAATGGTATGTCCTTGTGGAAAAAAAATTGGGATTTAGGACAAGGATACCTTGATTTTAATAAAACATAATTTGGATTTTTCATGTTGGGTGAATGCCTCAGTGACCTTGATAGTCTCCAACACGATAGCAGATATTTTGCTGCCTCACTGGATTGTCATGTCACAGGTCATTGGTGTGAGAAACATTGCCTTAATCAAACTATTTTCTTCCTAATCAATGTTCAGTTTTGATGTGTTTTCTCTCAGCATTAAGATTGAAGTGTACATTTCTGAAGATAAATAAGTCTGTTTACATTAAAACCTTTGGATTTAGAAATGTACACTAACATCATATTAGAAACGTTTATTTTGTGTACATTATTCACATACTGGACACATTTATTATTGAGCTGATGTGTTGTGACAAGGAACTTATTAACTCTACACATGCATACCTTCTAGCAATATACAGTGGTAAATATATACATAATGTATGTAGTGCAATCAATATAACCTTTTAATACATTGTCTATGCCTAAGATTTTTGTTCATTATTCATTTTCATGTTTTTCGTTTATATCAATGAGGTTATAAGTTATTGATCAAATATGCATTTAAAAAAGTCAAATTGTTGGTTAAAATGTCTTACCTATTAAATTGGCACTTCTACCTGTGTGCAGTAACCAAGAAGACGTCATGCTCAGTTTGTCATCTATGTTTGTGTCTTCATGTGTGTATTTCAACAGCCTCTTAAAATATATCACTCTGCATGGTGAGGTAGTGTCACATACTACCTCTGCCATAATTGGCATGACATTGCCTCAACATATTCTGCAAGGTTGATTGCATAAATCCACACATAGGTGTGCAATTGGTGGGTTGTGCACATGCTCACTCACAATGCCCGCCCATTTTCAAACTAAACTAAGCTGTCACATCCACAGAACTGCATGCATGTGTTGTGACTTCTCACTTTCTAACCAAACTGATGACACCAGTTGACACATGTGTGAAGTTTGTTAGTTTTTTTTACTATTCACAGTTCATTATTCAGATTTTGTTTCGAAATAAGTAACAAACTTCACATTCCTCCAGTTATACCTGCACATACACTTGTTGTTGTAGTCACTTTCTAACCAAAACAAAGACACCGATTGGTTGTATTAATACACGTGACAAAATATTCTACTCGGTGTCTATTGGCTGCTTAATGAAGCTTCTTATGGGCGTGACATATTAGTACTCACTGATTATGGTCAATACTTGCAGAGCCAGTTATAAATCCGGGATCTGCTATGGACAGTAAAAATATATATATGACAGACACAAACCAAACAAAATCTACTTTGCCATCCTATAATTCCCTCAGACATCAATAGTTATCAGTTCAGCACGAGGGGTTATTCACGATAGGAGCGTCTTAGTTTAGCTGTACCCTAAACTAAAACCTCAGAAGCTTGCATATTTCTCATATGATCTGGGGAGGGCATCAGGCCCTATACCTAAAGCAAGATTCCAGGAACTTGCATAATCTCAGATGGCCTTAGGAGGGCATCAATCTATATTCTTAAACAAGGATATTATGAATTTGCACATTCTATATTGACCTTGGAAGGGCATCAGGCTATATTCCCAAACTAAGTTTGTTTGTTTGTTTGTTTGGGGTTTTACATCACTTTCAACATTATTTCAGTCAGTTTGTTTTGTTTGTTTGTTTGGGGTTTTACATCACTTTCAACATTATTTCAGTCATTTCGTGATGAGACCTATTTGTAGCAGATTTAGTGCTGCCTCACTGAATTGTCATGTCGCAGGTCCTTGATATGACAACCCACCCGGTCATAGATTTACAAGGACAACAGGTTAACCCTTTAGGCACGGGCCTCAGCTCATGTGGGAAATTGTATCACGAGTTCAATCTCGGCATGACTACTCAAATCGGCATGACTACTCAAATTGATTGAGTAGTCTTTAAAAAATTGGATTTCTTCCAATTCTAATATAGAGCCATTGAAGCGTTCCTTTAAGGAACCTCTCGTCTTTGCCGAGATCAGTCATACAACATGTCCAATGGGGCCTGGTTCCTTAGGGGAATCATGATATCTTTGACAAACATGACAATCAAGCAGAGACGTTAGTGTTTCAGAAGTAGTTTCTCATATTTTGTACTTTGGTGCATCTATGAGATACTTCTTTGCTGATCACCCCTGAGCTGAATGACTTTCCCAGGTCACCCATGTTGAAAATTACATAAACAATAGCACAAGGTTCACATATGTATAATAATTGATGTTTTACATGAAATGAAGTACAAAGAGATATCCAGGAAATCAAAGTATGAGATAAAGACAGTCACCACGTTCATGTAGTATCTGGGGAGACATATCTGAATCGTTGATTCAGGTGTAAAGATCATCCATTCAACTTGTGAGATCTTTCCATCTGAAACAGCTGTCTCCCCGGACACTTCGCTTACATGGTCACGCCCAAAAGTCCCTGGCAAAGCTTAAAAAACGCTTGTTGTTCCTTGATGTGCTCCTTTTCATTCTACTTCTCCATCAGAGTCATACACCATTTTAAACATCATCTTAGCCATGTCATGACAAGAACTAATTGTAGAAGAAAGAGTGCTGCCATACTAAATATCATGCTGCAAGTCCTTTACAACCCACCTAATTACAGCCCAACTGTTCAAAGATTTGCAAAGAAAACAGGCACATGCCTTATTTGAGAAACTGAATTCAATGCCGGCACATCTGGAAATCAAACCCACGACCCCTGGAAAATCACAGTATAACGTTAACATAACTGATGTGTACATAAGTATTGAAAAAATAATTATTTGTATAGTATTCTGCCAAATGATTTATTTTTTAACTATCAATTCATATCCTTCATATCACACATTTTTTGTGTCCTGCCGTATGATATTTTACCATGATATTGTGTTCTATTTAATAAATAACATGACTGGCAGTGGCGGGAGACTGGACAATAGGCAGATTTATAGATTTATATGCATTAAACCATGACCAGCTACTCACTCACATCTGGGCCAACAGTGCTACCCTTAGTCCAGTCAACTCAAACTGTACCCTTGTGACCAAGAGACAAATGTTGTTTTATCTAATAATCCTTTAACAATACCGTAGCATAAGAGCTACCATTAATTGTAATCATTAACTGTAAATCACCTATTAATATAATAACAATTTATTTGGTATCATTGCAGTTGTTGCTAATATTTAGGTTTCACAAACCCACCTTTCCAACAGTGAAGTGTGAAAATGTATTTAGTTGACCATAAATGTAAATACCTGAAAGGTCATTGTAACAAAATTTGTGGCTACAAAAGCATTCCTGAGTTTTGGAAAATAGTTAATGCTGTCGCTAATATCAAAATCCATCTCAGTATTTATAATCAAGACTACCTAAAAGTTTAGAATATCTAAGCCATCCTGTGTGGTTCTAATTGTTAATAATCTTTTTCACTTGTCCACTTGTCATGCTACTTTTTTCAAGTCCAGCATCTTTAATGATACATATTTAAATCAGGATCAATCACTGCACTCAAGCTGCACAACACAACATGCTGGTATTGTTGAGATGAATTAAGCAAAAATATCAGAAGAATAATCTTTTTTGAATAAGAAACTCAATTAAGGTGTTCTTAGCAGGAGAGTAAATAAAAAGTCCAAGAAATAGATAGGTTTCAAGTCAAGATCCTATAATTGCACAATGATGCCTGATTTGCAATTAATTTATTAATCATCTAAATTTCATTCTGGGGCCTGTTCTCCACCCATTTCTTTATTTTGGGGAGCTCAGCCACCCTGTCTGCTAAAGCTTTCAATTTTGGGTAGTTCTGCAGGTCCGTATCCACCCCCATCATCTTATTCCACTCACCATCACGGTAAAAACGAATATCTGCCCAGGAAAGCTGAAAATATTAAAAAAAACTGCATTAAATTTCTACTGAAAAAGGTAAGAAAACGTTGAAATTACACAGCAATGAGTCATCCAGAGAATGTGCTTGATAATAACTGGCCGGGATCCGAATCAGGAATCACTGTTTTTCAATGTGAATAACCTACCAATTAAGCTATTTCGGCCAGACTAAACATTATAGACATGTCATACACTAGATAGTAGAACAAAGTAAGTGCACATATTTTAGATAATGAGTAAAGTTGTTTTTATTACCTTGTCACCCACAAAATAACCATTTCCTCCATTGTTTAATATCAGCATCTTTTCCAGTTCTTTCATTTGATTCGGCCAGGTCTCTTTCTTGTACTTTTCTTTCAACTCGGCCTAAAAATAGTCATGAAAATAATTTTTCTTCTAAGATATGAAATGCGGGGGGATAAATGATTAATATCAAAAGGAAAAAATATTGTTTTAATCAGCCATTCATACATCTCATTTTGATAGGTATTACTACAGAATTGAATATTCTTCAACATATTACAACTGTCCATAACTTATGTAAGCAGGCACTGGACCACAATTATTTGATTCTCACTGCTCATCAATTTGGGAAATTTGTTTTGAAATGAGCTGCCTCACCGAATATTCATGTCACAGGTCCTTGACATGACAACCCACCCAGTCACAGATTTACAAGGGCAAAATATTAACCCTTTACACCTGGCCTCAGATTTCAATCTCGACACGACCGGGATCGAAATCACAACCTTTGGATCGGCATAGAGGAACTGGTACTAATAAGCTAATTAGCTGACCATTGAACGCACATCATAAAATTGAGGAATGTCCACTGAGAAAACAATTTTCTTACATGTTTTTGACCCAAAAGTAAGACCAAATCTTTCAGTTCCAAGGCTATTTATTTTTATTTTCTATTGGTTTAAGCCCCTTTCAACCATTACGTCTTTTCCCCTTAAGCCAACATACCTGACAAAAAGAGGAAAGTCTCAGGTAAGGGTACCGTAGGTAGAGATTAGAAATATGAGCTGGCGTCCTGCTGGGAACACTTGCTTACTGAGATTAGTACTCAGATTAGTGGGGTGTGTAGTCATTTTCACATGTCAAAATTTGTTTTGAAATGAGCTGCCTCACCGAATATTCATGTCACAGGTCCTTGACATAACAACCCACCCAGTCACAGATTTACAAGGGCAAAAGATTAACCCTTTACACCTGGCCTCAGATTCCAATCTCGACACGACCGGGATCGAAATCACAACCTTTGGATCAGCATAGAAGAACTGGTACTAATAAGCTAATTAGCTGACCATTGAACGCACATAATAAATTTGAGGAATATTACTCTGGAATTATTTTTGAAATGTCCACTGAGAAAACAATTTTCCTACATGTTTTTGACCCAAAAGTAAGACCAAATCTTTCAGTTCCAAGGCTATTTATTTTCTATTGGTTTAAGCCCCTTTCAACATTACATTTTTGACTACAAGGCTAAAAACATCTTTACCTTTTTTGTCTCATCTTTTTCCACATGAATTGGATACAACGGTTTCATTACATCTTCTAAGCACATTATTATGGCATCTATCTTGGCATTCTCAATGTCATCACTCCCAGTCAAACCTTAGCACAAAGCAAATTAAAGACACATTATTAAAGAAAGGTAGATATCTGCAATTTAGCTTCCCACTATAGGTAGTGCTCCACGAATGGTTATCAAGGGCTTAAATTTGTTTTAGTTTTACCATATTATAAAAATACCTGCTAGAAAACATTGTTTATAAAAGTTGAAACTTCACCTGCTTTCCCAGCAAGGTATCTGGCTATGGCAATGCTCTGGACAATTGTGTGGTTGCCATCAATCTCAAGCATTGGAAGCTGACCAAATGGAATAGCTGCAGAAAAAAAAATATGCGTAATAATAAATATACTTATGTGTTAATGACAATTGCAGCATGTTTCCATACAGTATGAACGATTGCAGCATGTTTTCATACAGTATCAACATTGACACCATGTTCCAAACAGCATGAACATTGGAACCATGTTTTCAATCAATATCAACATTGGCATCATGTATCCAAACAGTTTCAATACTAGAACCATGTTTCCATTCAATATCAACACCGGAACTATGTTTTAATTCAATATCAACAATGGCACCATGATTTCATACAGTGCCCAAACAATGGCACCATGTTTTCATAAAGTACCAACACTGGCATTATGATTGCATACAGTATAAACAACTATAATAAACAATAAATCTTCAAACAATAACTATGGTATATAAGGGTAGGGTGTTATGGATCAGCAGAAAGGGTGTAATGGATCTGTAGTTAGGGTGTAATTGATCAAAAGTCAGGGTGTAATGAATCAGCTAGTAGGGTATAATGGATGAGCGGACATGTTGTAATGGATCACGTCATGATTTAATGAATCAGAAGTCAGGGTGTAGTGGGTTACCTGTCAGGGTGATTGATAAGCAGTCAGGATGAAATAGATCAGCGGTTAGTGTGTAATGGATCAGCAGTCATAAAGGATAATATGAGCTAAAGTGTAATGGATCTACACTCAGGTAACAATAGATCATCAGATAGGAATTAATAGAATATCAGACAGGGAGTAATGTAATGGATCATTAGAGAGTGAGTAATGGATCAACAGTCAGGGCCTAATGGATCATCAGACAGGAAGTAATAGATCAGCAGACAGGGTGTTATGGATCTACAATCAGGTAACAATGAGTCACCAGGCAGTGTAATCGATCAGAAGTCTAGGTGTAATAGGTGTAGTTGGTAGGGTTTAATATATCAGCAGTCAGGGTTTAATGGATGAGCAGACAAGTTGTAATGGATCATGTTATGGTTTAATGGACCAGCAGTCAGAATGTGGTGGATTAGCAATCAGGGTGTTAAAGATCAGAAGCCACAGTGTAATGGATCAGCAGGTAGGGTGTAATGTGTCAAGTTATTGTGTTATCGATAGGCAGTCAGAGTTTACAGGATAGATAGTCAGGGTGTAATGTATTTGCAAATAGGTTATAATAGATCAGCAGTCAGGGTTTAATGGATCAACAGTAATTTTATGAACATACTAAAATAAAGTTTTATCAAAGCATTCATAAATAATAGAAGTGTTTATACCCCTATCGTTGTATTCAAAAGTCATTACCCATTATATTTTCTCCCCATCATAAATTTCTTGTGCAAACAGTGGAGATTCTTTAGATTGGGAAAATGGAGTGATTTGGCTTACATAGCCCAGTTTGTCCATTAATGTTTGTCCAATGGTCAAACAGACCACAATAGAGGTCACATGATTGTACACATGTCACCTGGTGGTCAAAAGAGTACAACCAGCACTTGGCACTCTTAGCACAGGTAGTGTATTTTGGTTGATTTTAGTGAGATAGCTTGCTTGTATCAGCTTCGTGGCCACATATCATTTAAACATATCCCAAACCTCTTTAATATTGTTACGTATGGTTTGTACGTATCCGACCCATGGGGACATAAATGGGGATATGGAACTATACTCGCTTGCGACTGTGAGCTGGGGCCTTAACCTAGCTACCTACTCTACCTATCTGATTGGGAGGTAAGACGGACTGTAGACTCAGCGTATACAATGCACAATAGTCGTCTTTATTCGGTGCTCGTATACACTACAGTCTGGTATGAAATATCCAATTGCTGATAACTGTTCAGAGCCCTCAGGCTTGTTAATGCACCCAAAGTCTATACAAGTGGCAGTCATGAGACAGAGTGTCGTGGATCTTCTAGGCAAGTGGTTTCTGCTCCCTGACTAGCGATTTCGGGGCCCTTTTAACTGGATCTGAGTGCATGCTAATGAGCGTTGACCTGCTGGCTTCTCTGCAGTCTCTAGCAAAGTTCCGGCTTGGGCCATCACGTCATTTTCCTGTCGGATCAGCAATGCATCTCATTAGCCTGCACTTGTCGGCCTCCACGTTTGCACTCTGTAACCTGTCTGATCTCTGCCAGATATCATGACTGTCTATACTTGTATATAAGTGTCTATGGATGGGTGATCCGTATCCTACAATATTGTCTGTGACGTCTGTGGTTTCATGAATGCTTTTGTCACTAAAGAGTGGATAGAAAAAGCTCATTATCTAGATAAAGCTTGGGATGCTAGAGCATAAATACTGTATATCTGATAAATTTATATGTGCAACATTATTAATGTTAACAGAATAGGTAACTATTCAGTCCGATTGGACTGGGAACATCAATGTTCTGTGCTTCTCATTAATATGTTTATATGAGTGTATATTGTACTATGTCACTATAATAAACACAATCCAAACACTATAATAATAATAATAAAATTTCTATAGCGCATATACCAGACAAGTCTGTTCATAGCACTGAGATACAACAATATCACATAAATGTTTTTTCCTTCCACCCAGGATTGTCTATGTTCAGGATCGACTTCCTGTTTCTAAACACTTTTGATTATAATTACTCAAATAATTGGCCTATTAACATGTGCAATACATCAATAAAAACCTGAACAATTTCCAGATTCAAATTATTTTCTAAAATGTTATCACATAATCTAATTTGCATAATTTTACATAATGAATGAATAAAAAAAAGTACAGTAAGAAATGTGAGAAATTCTGGTCTGTATGCCTCATGATATTCTGATATTACATAAAATTCTAGGTTATTTTTTTGTAAACTTAAAAAATCCCATATCTTAATGAAGTATAAATATGCTAATTAAGTCATGTAACCAGACTAAAAATACATTTTTCAAAGTTGAAATCTTTTGAGCTTTCCATAGATGTAACAAACATGCTGATTGGAATGTACTTTTGAAACTGATCAAAAACTCTTTTGATCAACTTTAACAATCTCCAAAACCGAAGAGTTCAATAACCCAAAAGTATGGAGAACTGTGCTTGTGTGTTTTTTTTAACAAATATCCCAGCTACTGTGACAATGTACAATCAATTGTAGCATAAGAATGTTTGTTTTATAACACGTTCTTGGTTGAATTTATGAGTTTATGAGTCTTCAGTAAATTTCTATTTTTCACATTCATTCTTTATGTTTTTCTCATGGTGATATTTTTTAATATGTTTTTAATATGTTTCTATATTATCATATACTGACTAGGTTTAAGTGTTGGCCAATCAGCTCTCTCTATGCGTACATCTTCATATTCAATATCTCCCTGGGCCATAACCAGTCTGCTCAGCTCCGCAAGGCCACGGGAATTAAAGTAGGTCAACTTGTACTGAGGCATGACTGCAATACAAAATAAAGCACACAACTCAAAACAACGTTCACAAATGAATTCTATTAATGCATTGATCATTAGATCATGTGGTGTGTGATCTTGTTTGCAAGGAGACATGAGATTATGGCTCATTAAAATACAAATATATAGATATATATATATTGATGCACACATTATTAGCTCACAAATGATGCATAAACTATTCGCTTACTGGGGCCAGTAATTATTGAGGGATGATTATTGACGCCAATTGGGCAAGGTGTCCCAAAGCTGTCAATTTCCATCAACTGTTCCCCTATCATTTGAAATTAATAAAATTATCGGTTACAAGTTGTTAATATTATCTCCAAGTCGATGTTGAATAGTATTTCTGGTTTAATATCTGATGGGGTACCAACAAATATCATTTCATCAATTTGAACTTTGACCCTGGATATTTCTTGACTAAATCAAGTTGGATATTTGCCGTGATGCATTTGGGATGTGACGGCAATTGGGCAAAAACAAGTCTAAAAATAGTTTTCGCACACATGTACCAACCACAGACCCCGAATATAAAATGTCATCAATGTATTCGCTCGCGTTTGTTTTGCCTTTAGGGCTAGATGTTCGAGGTTTCACGATGATTAAGCCGTAAGTCTATGGAGCCTACCCCGATTATCGGTCCATGGCGACCATGTTTTGGCTTAATAATTCTGCTTACACTGTCAGATGTCGCTTATGTTTGAAAAGTGATTTGTGAGTGCGTAGTAGAGTAAGAAGATTTTGCCTTGGGTTTTTGTTGCTTTGGGATTTTGCAAACTTACGCGAGCTTGATTTTTTAAAATCAACACTTGTTATATCTATGACAGGAAATCCATGGTCGAGCAACCTTGACTGCTGATTAGAAAACCTGGTCTCATCCTTGCAGTCGCAGGTTGAAATTCAGTTTTTATGTGTTTCAAAAAGAAATTTCAAGATTGGCCAAGTCATAAATAAAAATTAGGTCTGCCACTAATTGTTGAAAGAGTAAATGACTTTTCATATATTATCTGTCTGCATTGAACTGATTGTTTAGTGTCTTGGTCAATCAACTGATCGTGGCCTGATCCCAACAATGTTTCTGATATTAGTTAACCTTATCTAATTTCCAAACAAAAGTTCAAAGGATCTGTGAATGGCTGCATGAAGTCAGAAACATCATTTTTAGAACATTCCAAGATATGCAAGTGTAAAAACATAAATATAAATGTTTAAGAGTTTGGAATGTTAAAAAATATTGACTTGATGTCCATACATTATATGAATTTTCCCCTGGTGCAGATCTTTCCTGTGGAGAACTGGGGATAATTTTATATGATGTGTAGCCATCAAGCCAATCTTATTTTATGCCACTCTTGTTTTGTCAGAATAAATCATTAAATAATTCAGATTGGTCACTAAAGCTTTTTATAAATGTCAAATAAATCATCAAATCTAATATTTATTAAGCTCTGGAGGTAAAATTCGTGCTTTGTACTTCGCCCCTAACTTCACCCTTCTACTTCGCTATTTTCACCCTTCTCCTTCGCTATCTTCGCCCTTCGCCTTTCTTATCTTCGCCGTTCGCCTTTCTTATCACTTCTACTTTGCTTTGTTGCCCTTTTACTTCGCTATTTTCGCACTTCTACTTTGTTATTTTCGCCCTTCGCCTTCTAATCTTCTCCCTTCGCCATTAACAAACTTTATATAGTATCTGTGAAACTCTGGAGAAGTGCGAAAATAGCAAAGTAGAATGGCAAAATTAGCGAAGTAGGAGGACAAAAATAGCGAAGGCGAAGTGCAAACTTTAGGGTTCAATGCGAAGGACGAATGATACTTCGCGTGCTTCATAAATATTGTGAATGATTAATTTTATTGTTCCAAGTTATTTGAAATAAAATTTAGTTGGTTTCTTTCTTTTCTATTTTTTATTTGTTGGAATTTAGTAGAATAATCATCAGATGAGGAATTCTTTGAAATGATTTGATCTATTGTGTTACCTATTTCATTGGTATTTGTAATTAATCAACCATTATGATTCAGATGTTTGATCCTTTCTCCACGTCCCTTCCCAGTAATTTTATGCACCATTTTTTAATTGGTGAATATGTATTCAATTCAAAAATGTAATCTCTCCAACTTTTTCTTTTGCTTATTTTAATGATATAATGGGCTTTAACTCTTTTTATTCGAAATTGGTGTGAATTGTATTGAGTTTCCTTGACAGCTTTTTTGCACTCATCATTAAACCAGCAGTATTTATTTGATGAACATGTATTTAATTTAGAAACATAATCTTTCCAACTTTTCCTTTTGCTTATTACAATAATATAACAGGCTTTAGCATTTTGTATTAGGAATTGATGCAAATTATATTAAGTCGGCTGTCAATTTGATTTTTTAAAGCTTTTTGTGCTCCTTGATAGCTTTTTACACTCGGCATTAAACCATGGTTTCTCTTTGAATTTGCCTTGAATTTGGCTTACCCCCATTGGCCATATCATACAATGCATCCATAAAACTTGAAGAGGATCATCTACAGCCTAAAATGTTTCTTGAGTTAATTTATTAAAACAAGAAGTTTGAAATTATACCCAATCAGCTTTATGAAATGTCCACTTAGGGATTCGCTCATCAGGTGGAGGAAAATGATTAATTGGAATAATGGTGTAATGATCACTACCCCATTGATCTTCCTGTACTTGCTTGGAATAGTCGAGAAATAAATTTGGAGTGCACATGGAGAGATCTTTTGATGTTAAAAAGCCTGTAAATATGTATATGTCGGAGAATTGTCATTCCAAAGGCACAAACTATTGTTATTTAAGAAATCTTCTATCATTGGTCCTTTGGCATCAGTATTATTTTGAACACCCCAAAGATAGTTGTGAGCATTAAAATCACCAACTAACACATATGGTTGTGGCAGCTGGTTTATGAAATCTGTAATATTAATTGGTTCACCTGGTGATAAATATGCTGAACATATTCTTAAATATTGTGCCAGGTAACCCTTACTGCAGAATCTTATAAATTAGTATTTAAAGTTACTTTGCCTTGGGACATACAGGATTTAACAAAAATGAAAACCTCGCCATGTACTCGGTCCATTGCATCTGTTGAACCAACTTTGTTGTACATATCCCTCAACTTTGTTGAGTTATCTTTAAAACTAGTTTCCTGTAAATAAATCCTTTCTGAGGACTTATTTCTATTTATTTTACTAAAATGATAAAATTTATAACCATGGTTATTCAATATGCTTAATGAAGTGCTGGGGTCAAAAGTTCATGATCCAGTTATTCCGACATCATTATCATGATTACAATGTAACAAGTTGCAGCCCTTCAGCATGTTACAAATGACGTCATCAAACCAGAACAATGGGGACGTCAACGCTCTTCCTGTCCGTTGCCGGTGGCGGACATCAACGTATTTCCCTCCGTTAGGGGTTAAAGCAGATAAACCACAAGCCGGTTAAATCAGACCTGGGCCTAATCTAATCTTTCTGTCTCGTGAACATCTGGATCCAAGACAGGTGTGTTGCAACTGCCAAACCAACCTAGTGCTCAGCCTGTTTATTCAAATCATATACAGGTATAAACATGTATTTTGACATTTGAAATTTAAATTTGGTACCAAAATTTTATTTCTGTATATACACAAACCGAAGACACGCATTGACATAGTGCCACATACAGTGCCACTATATCTTAGTTTTTTGAAAGAAATACTAATAAATAGGACGCTTTATTTATCAAAGTAATGGCACTATGCCTGAGTGCTGTATATTATCAATGTATATTATCAATACTATATATACATATATATTCTATTTTCAATGAGTATTGGTAGAAGCACAATGTAACTAAAACAAATTGTTGGAATCGAGCCTAATTGGAATGGGACAAACTTAACATTGTTCCAACTATATGTCATGAACCATGCATATTGAGGTCTAGCACCATGTCAATTTAAGCAGATAGCCATGGGCCATGGCATAGTTGGTTAAAGTGCCAGCTTATTAGCACCAGTTCCTCTGTGGTGATCCAAAGCTGATGGGTTAAGTCCCTGGCCATGCCAATATTGAACTCATGATACAATTTCATATGAGCTGAGGCCCGTGCCAAAAGGGTTAGCCCATTATCCTTGTAAATCTGTGACCAGTTGGCTTGTCATGTCAAGGACCTGCGACATGGGTTAACCTGTTGTCCTTGTAAATCTGTGACCGGGTGGGTTGTCATGGACCTACAATATGACAATTCAGTGGGGCAGCACTCTATCTGCTACATGTAGGTCTTATCGCGAAATGATGAGTATTATTGTATGGATTTGTAAATGAAGTGCACTTACTTATATCAGATTGTGGAGTAGTTTGTTCTTGTAGTTGTATTGGTTGGCTTGTTCCACCACTCTGTCCCAGGCCTGATAGTTCAATGTAGGTTTGGGTTGTTAAGAAATGGTTGCCTGCCTGGGAAACTAGGTCATTAAACAGCCTTTCGGCGTCTCTTGACTAGCAACCATGCATAAATAGTTACAAAGGTTATGATATTGTATGCTTTTACATCTTTAGGAAAAATGGTAAGGGGAAGACCATTATTCATATGAGGGGGACGGGTGTGGAAGAAAGTAAACAAATAATAGAAGGAAATATCTGTCAGAGCACTTCAATTGTTTGGCACTACAATAGGTACAATCTGCCATCTTTGATTAATTATTGATATCTCTTAGCTCTTGATGTCTAATTATAAGCAGTGAGTATCAGGCTCATTCAGTATGTGCTTGGCTGTGTATCTTATCAGCTATTTTAGATGGACCCCCAATCATTACCACCAAATTTTGTGAAAATTTGTGACTTTTGTCCCTTATTGACTGTTACCATCACCAATGAAACTTTTTGTGTTTTGAATTGGATAAAAATAGAATTGTTTAATTCAGATGACAAAGAAAAAAAGGTTAATTTTAACTTACAATAGTGTAATTAAATCAAAAAATAATTTGTGCACACACATATAAGTGTAGAAATGATGATGTGTGTAACTGAAAAATAAATGTTCCAACTGACAGAAAAAATATGGAGATAAGTTTTGGTTCATAAAAAATGTGAATCACCCATTTAAAAAATTAAAATCGGCAAACCATACACAGAAAAAAAGTTTTTCTTCCGGCCCCCTGAATGAATAAACCAGTCCCTAATTTATATTAACAAAAAATTCAGCATTTAGCAATTTAGTTCTTTCTGACTGCAATTGATTTCTCTGTTGACTGGTCTTCAAAGATAATATTTCAAATAAATACATGTACATAGCAATTGTCACTTCCACTTCTGACTTGTGATTTTATACCCTCTAATCATTTGATTTGTTATTATCAAATAGTTCACAAATATTTCTGATTGACTAACAAACCATGAGGTGATTACCAGTCTTAGTTTAATGAAGCCTTCTAAATATTTATGTTCAAATAAAGCAGTGCAATGTACACTGGGCTTCATCATTTAACTAGCCTTAGTATTTCTCACATTGATAAACTGGTAATTAATGCATATCGTATTTTGTTATCAAAATCATTTCTATCAATGATTAAACACAATCTACAATTTTGCCAATGGATTGCCTCCTAGTATATTGAGTTTGACCAGTGCATTATTAAAACGTTATAGTCAGAGGACTTTATCATTTATTAAAAATATATATCTATAAAAGTACCTTATAAATGTTGGAAATTATATTGGATACTTAAATTTAATTTCATTAATCATGTCATACATTTGTGTTGAAATATTTTTTATATCTTGATAACCATATCTTAATCACAACATGAAGCCACAGATCGTGAAGCATCAGGTCCTCTGTGGTGATTGATCCCAAGGTCATGGGTTCAATCCCTGGCCGTCAAGATTGAATTCATGACACTATGTCTCATATGAGCTGAAGCCTGTGCCAATGGGTTAACCTGTTGTCCTTGTAAATCTGTGACCGGTTGTCATTTCATGGACCTACAATATGACAATTCAGTGAGGCAGCACTCACCATGAAATCACTGAAATGGTGTTGGAAGTGATGTAAACCCCCAAACAAACAAACAGACAAATTAATCACATCATAAACTGTACCAGAAAACCACATCTTGAAAATGTCATGTAAATCATGTGTTAATTACATCACTGGACCAGTCAAACTGAACCAGACATTCACCAGAAATCCATGTGGTTTTCACATGGCATATCTGCTGGGGTAAATATATAAGATACTAATACATCATCATATATGATTCTTGGTAAAATGAAGATAAATGTCTGGGGTTAAAAAATGTAAGAAATAATATCACAATACATGGAAGGTGCAACAGTGGAAATTTGTGGGGGAAAATATGTTGGGAGAAATATGTGAGGAAATCACATAGGGAAAAGAGGAAAGATAGGGATTATATAATATACCGTGGGAAATGTTGCAAATGGAATTAAACCTGAAATAATCAAATTTCCCACAACTGTTTTTACTACGGCTTAATATATTGTTACGTATGGTTTGTAACCCTACTGGTGTATGGGGAATGTCTCCGTCGTTGGGGTAACGTGGACGGGGATCAGACATATGATACTCGCTGGCTGTGAACGGGGCCTTAACCCAGCAAGCCTATCTACCTATGTGAGTTGGAAGGTAATAAGGACTGCAGACACAGAGTATACAATGCACAAGGGTCTCCTTTATTCAGTGCTGTATACACTAGTCTAGGTTGGCTGTATACACTTGGCTAGGTCGGCATGGCAAAGAGCGAGGTATATGGAATACCCCAATGCATGATACTGACAAAGTCCTGAGAATGCATAAAACACCCAAGTCTATACCAGAGTGGCTGTCACGATGTTGAGTGTCATGGATCTTCTAGGCAAGTGGATTCTGCTTCCTGAGTAGCGATTTCTGGGCCTTTTTAAGGGAAACTGGCATCTGTGTGAGGGCTGCCTGCGTAGCTTCTTCTCCGGCTTCAGGGCTGCGCATGTCCTGCCTGTGTGGCTTGGAGGATCACGTCATCTCTACTCAGGGCGAGTAATGTGTCTCCTCGGCCTGCACTTGCTGGCCTCACGTAGCACTCAGTAACCTCTATGGTTTCTTGCCAAAGATCGTGATTGTCTATATTTGTTTATAAGAGTCTATAGGTAGGTAATCTATATCCTACAATATAACATTCTAGTACACAGCACAGCATGTGAGATGAAGGCTGGAATATGTTGGGTAAGATATGTAGTATTAGAGTGCATGGAGGATGATGTGGGGGTAAATATGTATGGATAATCTAAAAGAATCCAACCACAATAGCAACCTATCTTCGGACATTTTGATTTCTATAGTATATACCAACATATCAGCCCTCCATGAAACCTGGATCCTACCTGACTGCTTAACATATGACTTCTCCAGAAAAAAAAACCCCAAAATACTCCATTCACTGACATTCCTTGCTTCATTACCATTTTCCATTTTTCAAATTCAAGTTTAATACATAAAATGTGTCTGACTATTATATGACACACTTCATATTCAATGTGAGTAGTTTCTTTCTACCTACCTACAGAGAATCAACTAGAAAATGGTATCATAAATAGCTTCCTATTTCTTTTAATCTATTTGCTTTAATGTTTAAACCCTTTTAGACAAAGATTTTAAGGAAATTCTTGTTCATATTCTTAACTTAAGCTGTTTTTTGAAATTAATGCATTGCTACCTACAAAACTTGAAATAGTCTTAATTATTTCTGTCATTTGCCATTGAGAAGGTTACATTGTGCTTTCCAACATGACAGTGTGAAGGTATCTGTCTGCCATGCTAAAGGTCTGAGGTTCAATTTGAAATCTTTTAGATTCTGTAAGATATTGTGTTTCATTGGCTGTATGGTGAGTGATTCTTAAGTCTTGCGAGGAACTCATAGCTTCATTACTGGTATAAATACATTTATTTCTACGTTTATTTCTACACATTTTCCAGTGGAATTCATGTAATGAATCTGATTTAATATTTTTCATAGCTCTCCAAATATTATTATCATTTCTTTAAATAATGACTTTCTAACAGAAAACAGTGATGAAATCTTCATATTTTATGTCCGGCACCCCATTCTGAGATAGTATTAATAATTGTGCCCTCTAGTGTAACAATATTCTGGTGCCCTCTAGTGTGACATCTCCCCCTTTGTGAAAAAAAAAGAATATTGTATTTCTCTTTGTTGAACTGTTTTAGAGATCAGAGATACTCAATGTAACTTAACTTCAAAGTTAAGAGATGAAAAAAGTCGATATCTGCCTGAAATGTTCATATTTAAATACTCTTTTATGTGAAAAGGGCAGAGATCCTCAAGCTGGACGACGATCACAGTCCCCAGCCAATACAAACAATGGTTTCAATCTGATTATATCTTTACAGTTGGATGGTGACTGACTGTGTTATCCTAGTTCTTGTTTATATTGGATCTAGTGGAGGTGTTGACACCTCTGGAGGTGATGTTCCTTCACTGATAGCACCTCCAGAGTGGAGGTGTTAGTGGTTTCTGTCAAATCCGGTTTGGAGGTGCTATAAAGAAAACTCTTTGTTTTTCGTTGTTTATGTGGGTTACAGATGAGTTGTAACAAATTCTACATATGTTTTTGTATTTTCTTGGGACTTTTTATCGATTTGAATCCATATGAATTGCTATTTAATGTTTTTAAATTTCAGGACTCTCTCCCTTGAAGCCTCCAGACTATTTTGGACTTTGTATTGCCCCAGCGTGGGGTTGGAATGTCCAGTTTTAAACAAATATCTTTCTTTTGTTTGTAATTCCAGACTGTGTAATTCAAAAGCATTTCAGGATATAATTCCTTGTTTTTGTTGGTTTCTTGGCCAGTTTTTCTACCCATTTTTTTTGGGTGTTTGTATTTTAATATTAATTTGCAACCTAGTTTGGTTGGAACAAACTCAGACAAGAAACCCTTTTTTGTAAAAATATGTTTTTATTTTCCTTTTGCCGTGTGGTTCTTGTTTTTTCTTTCTGTCAATAATTGGAGTAAAAAGATTTAACTTGCAATGCCAATGGTGAAAGAAGTCTAGACGTTGCAAGCAAGGTAAATACCACAGTTTCGTCAATAATTGAAATAGAAAGATGATTTAACCTGTAATGAAGATGTCTTGACGCTGCGAGCAAGGTAAACACAGTTGCGTGAGGCAATAATTGGTGTAGAAAGATGATTTAAGCTGCAATGAAGACTTCTTGACACTGCGAGCAAGGTAAACACAGTTACGTGAGGCTACGAGATGCACAATTCTTTCAATTGAATATTACTCATATAAAAGAGGGGGGGGGGGGGTACTCTCATGATTTTAACCTGCGGAGGCTGGGTTGGAACTGACAACCCCAGAGCCTGAATTAGGGAAATATTCTAGCATTATTGATACCTTGATTTAGGATAAGCCGAAATTTGGTACCCTGATTTAGGACTAGTTGAATTTTTGATACCCTCATTAAGGGATGATGCAGAAGGAGGAGATTTGGAAAAGGGGATTGTGATCCCTGTTTTAGGGAGAAATTTGAAAAACAGTACCCTGTTTTAGGGAAAATGATAAAATATCTTAACCCGGATGGAACTGAAAACCCCAGAGCCTGATTTAGGGAAATATTCTATCATTATTGGTACCCTGATTTAGGACTAGCTGAAATGTTGATACCCTCATTTAGGGATGATGCAGAAGGGGGAGATTTGGAAAGGGGGATTGTGATCCCTGTTTTAGGGAGAAATGATGAAATATCTTAACCTGTTTTAGGGAAAATATCAGCGAAAAGGACCCTATTTAGCCCAGCTTCCCCGGTAACGCTGACTATGAGAGTACCCCCCCCCCCGGGAAAAGACCACAGTTTCGTCAAAAATTGGTGTAGAAAGATGATTTAACTTGCAATGAAGACGTCTTGATGCTGCAAGCAAGGTAAACACAGTTGCGTGAGGCTACGAGATGCACATTTCTTTCCACTGAATATCGTATATACAAATGACCACAGTTTCGTCAATAATTCATGATAATTGGAGGAGAAAGATGATTTAACCTGGAGTGAAGTCTTCTTCACATTGCATGTAAGATAAACATGATGATGTCATACAGAAATGTGTCATCATAGTGACGTCAGACAGGCAAATGTTGTCATAGTGACAGACAAGTGTCAATATAGTGACGTCATGGTAACATCATAAATTATGTTGATGTGATCATGTAAAATTTAAGTTCCTCCCTCTGTACTGCTTGAAATACCAGTTTTTGGCTATTTTGACTAATAATAAAAGGAATGTATGCTATGTCCCTTCCACCTTTCTTAATATCTCAACTTTTTCTTTCAAATGAGCCCAAGATCAAGCTGATTGGTGCAGTGGATGCTGCATAGGAGTTAATTAATGACTCTATCATTCCTATACATATTATTGATAATTATTATTATTATTATTATTAATATTATTATTATTGCGAATAAACTATTGTGATAGGTGTGATCGGATATTAGGCACATGTTATACATTATCTTTATTTTATTTAAATATCACATATATACAGATGATACTCAGATATACATCCCCATGGATCACACCTCTGATGAGCAATTAGATATAAATTAATTAAATATAGATTTATAATGTTTCATTCATTGTCCATATGTTAATGTATTCTCTCCAATACACATGCTATTTCATTACATTTTATCATTATGATTAAGAATATGTTTAAGTTAGAATAAGTCTCAGTATAAATTGTGTGTCTATATGTATATCATGATACATGATCTTCAGATAACCTAATGATGACACACTGTCTGGCAATTGTTTATAATTATTAACTTAAGTGACACCTGGCGACTATGATTTATTATACTTTTATAATTACTTTTATGCCATATATAGACAGTATCCATACTAGTAATGCAAAATCAAGCCAAATGTATCTCATTACAAAACATATATATGGTTTAGAGGTACTGTTTGGTTAAGGTATTTGGATACCCTGGTTGTAGGTGGAGCCACAGTAGCACCATCTCCACCTGGTGGAAAAAATGGCAAATTGGAGTTGTCTAGTAAATGAAATCTTAAATAAATGTACTTCCACTTGTAAAACCTTTCCCACCAAAAATCAAATCAGCTTTGCTCATTCTGAGACATTAAAATGAAAATTAATGAAAAGGGCTGTCGTGAATCATTATACCCAAAAGCATGGTCAAAATATGTGAATAAAGGCATTAAAGTTTCCCAGATTCAAATTATATCATTTAAAAGACATATGTTGTAATTACATCTTTCAGCCTCAGTAATGGACAAAAAATGTCACTTTTCTATAATTTCGCCCATATTTGCGCATATTCTATTTCAAATAATTAATTTTTCAGAGGGAAATAATGTGGTGAAATCCATATGTTTTCCATTATATGATAGAATACATATTTACCTTCATTTTTAGCAAAGTAACTAAGAAATTAAACGAGCCAAAATTAAATAAATGCATTAGATGTGGAATATTGCAGTAAGATTATGCCACTACATGGTGCCACTGTTGTGTTATCAAGCAATCTATAAATAGAAAAAGTACTAATTTCATGCAAAACATGCTTGTTATTGATAAACAATGTAAACTTAAGTATAAAAGGTATATTTCTTTTCCTTAATGTTACATGGGATGCACTTTAACTGAATTATGTTATTCACTAAATTTATTGTAAAATATTGATTTTTCCCATTATTAGTGACAGCTGTAAAAAAATATACAGATGGTAAATGTACAAATAAAAATTGTTTTTGACTCAGGATATGTCTTCTGTTTCAATATGCAAAAAACTAGAAAAATTTAACTATGAAATGCCAGAGTATCCAAATAATTTAACAGAAATTCTATGTAACTTGCTTGCAGACCCAGATAGAAAAGGAACTCAAAGCCATTGTGTTTGCTTGTGAAAATTTCACCCAGTATTTGTATGGTAGACAAACCATTGTCAACACAGGTCCCAAGCCACATGGGGCAATTACCAAGAAGCCACATCATTAGGCATCATGAAGACTACAGTTGATGTTACTATAGTTAATGAAATATGACCTGGAATTGCAATGGGTTCCAGGAAAGTAAATGTACATTGCTGATACCCTCAGTAGAACATACTCAGATGCAGGTGTGCCACCTAGTGTCCAAAGCCAGGACACAAAGTCTTGTGGCTATACTGCCGGTCAGTCAGCCAAGACTGAACCAGATGAGGCAAGTCATGGAAGAGGATAAGTCCTTGCGGCTGGCCCAGTCATATCAGAAGTGTACCCTCATCATTGAGACAATACTGGGTGATCCATGATGAGATCCACATGGATTGATGGTCTAATGTTTGCGGGGGGGGGGGGGGAACTGTTGATACCTAAATCCATGAGAGCTGACATGCTTGAGAGGATCCATGAGTCTCATCAGGGTGTGAATAAATGCAAATCCAGGGCCAGGTCAGTGATCTATTGGCCAGGAATGAGATAGATGATTATGTGTCAGATCACACTATGTCAGTGAACCACTCAATCCACTCAAATTCCATAGAATAAACGTGGTATGGATATTCTGTATTATGGTGAGAATGACTTCCTCATTATTGTTGACTACAGATCCAAGTATCCAGAAGTATGTAAATTGAGGTCAAAGACAGCCAGAAGTGTCATACAGTCTTGTATGACATGGCATTCCACAAAAAGTGATATGTGACAACATACCATTTGCCAGTGCTGAGATGACAAAATTTGCAAATGAGTGGGGATTTGAAATGGATACCTTAAGTCCCACATATACACAGAGCAATAGGCAGAGTCAAGCTTAAGCCTATGTAAAACTTTGAAACAAATGGTGTGAAAAGCTATAGATGATTGTCACAAACAACTCAGAAGCACATGTTGGCAGCAATTGATGTTGTATCCTTTATTCTGATTGGTCACTAAACAATCGTACGTGTGGTGCCACCTGGAGACTCAGGTAGAGAGGGCAGCACTGTTGACAGTAATATATGTGTTTGTTTTGTTTGTTTAGGGTTGTAAATCACTTTCAACATTATTTCAGTCATTTCGTGATGAGACCTACTTGTAGCAGATATAGTGCTGCCTCACTGAATTGTCATGTCGCAGGTCCTTGACATGACAACCCACCCGGTCACAGATTTACAAGGACAACGGGTTAACCCTTTGGCACAGGCCTCAGCTCATGTGGGAAATTGTATCATGAGTTCAATTCCAGCACGGCCGGGATTCGAACCCACGACCTTTGGATCACCACAGAGAAACTGGTGCTAATAAGCTGGCGCCCTAACCAACTGCGCCACGGCCTGTGGCATGTTGATTATATGTACTATATAATATGATGCATTATAATGAATGAATGAATGAATGAATGGTTGCTTAGAGGCACATCAACCGCTAAGGTCATTTAGTGCCTAAGAATGGTAAAAACATAAAGGTTTGACAAGATAATAATGTATAACAAAATAAGATATAAACAACCTTTATATCACAGAATTTTAACAAAATCAATAATGTATATAATAAGTATGAATTGTATAAATTGTTAAAAAGACCTTAAATACCATTCGATGTTTTGTGGTTCTTGATAAATAAGTCAATGACCTAACTAAATAAGAGCCCCACCTTTAAAATTGGTTATAGAGTCCGATTTGTTTTAAAAACGATACTATCACAGAAGTATCTACAGTATCAAATAACATATGTAAATCTTGCACATTAAAATATTGATTCCTAATAATATCAAAATCGATACATTCAATCAAAACATGTTTGATAGTCAAAGCCCTTTGACGTCCAATACACTGAGGCTGATCTTCGCCTTTAAGAAGATAGCAGTGAGTTAAATGACTATGTCATATTCTTATACGAGTTAAAACAGACTCTTCTCTTCGGCTCTTTCTAAAATCACCTTTATTCTGATCAAAAATAGGCTTAATTACATGCAATTTATTAAAAATAGTCTCATCCCAGCGCAATTGCCATTTAGAACAAACAAAAACAGTAATTTATTTCTTAAACTCTGTGTAAGGAATAATCATATCAATAGGTGGTTTTTCCAATGCTGCCTTGCAATTGGCAGCTTGGTTATCAGTCTCATTTCCCTGAATACCAATATGGCTGGGGATCCAGTAAAAATGAACTCCATATCCTCCCCTTAGGGGCGATCCATTTGATTTTTGTGGGGTGGGGTGGGAGATTTTGGAAAAAAAATTTATTCACCCACCCCACACCAGAAAAAAAATTTATTCACCCACCCCACACCAGAAAAAAAAATTATTCATCCACCCTACCAAAGAAAAAAAAATTATTCATCCAGTACTGCTGTCCCACCCCACCCCACAAAAATCAAATGGATCGCCCCTAACAAGAAAAAAAAATTATTCACCCACCCCACACCAGAAAAAAAATTTATTCACCCACCCCACACCAGAAAAAAAAATTATTCATCCACCCTACCAAAGAAAAAAAAATTATTCATCCAGTACTGCTGTCCCACCCCACCCCACAAAAATCAAATGGATCGCCCCTTACGTGTCGCACCTCACGGCAAACAAGGCGCCATGATTTATATTTTTGTTCGCCTCTTACGAACTGATAAAAAACAGGGAATAAAAAAATCAGAGGGCCGTTCTAACCCCAGGCCCATTATGGGGAATGATGCTGTTGGAATGCATAGCTAACTCAATCATAGTAGAACACCCATTAAGCACTTCAGGGTATCATACATATTATATTAGCCTCTCACTTTCATTAATAATTTATCCAATATATTGGTTCCACTCATTTCATCCTTTTGGTTGATATTTAACCCTCTTCCCCATATTGGGTCAATTGCAGCTTTACCAATGGTTTTGTCTTCGGTGTCCAGATGTTTGTTTCAGATCAAAATTTTGCTCAAATTTGGCTTGTACAGCTCTTTCCATAACCTTTGCCATCTTAGCTTTCCGCACATAGCCATTGAAGTTTTAAACATTTTATTAGCACTTTGGGCTTGCAGTTTGGCACCACTTGCTTCATTTTGAGTGAACTGGACAGATTTCACCATGTCTGACTGGTTTTTCGATACTGTCTATTTGATTTGATTTGATTTGATTTGATATGTTGGCCGCTCAGCTTTTGTCTCGTGGGCACACAGAGCTTACAAAGCGTAGTTTGGACAATATCAGCCATAACTTTGTTGATGTTAGGCAGTGGTGGGAGGTCAATCTGTGCCTCTTTTGTGTCAGCCATGTCTGCTATATATAGAACTTGTTTATTTATTTCCATATAATTGAAAGGTGAGATTTTAATTTTGAGGCTGATAAAAAATGTAAGGCTGATGGTCCAAATTTTATGTTAACATACCAAATGTTGTTGTGTTGCTCCATTTAATTTAAAGTTGTCAATAACTGTACAAGTACATTTGCAAATGGAAAAAAAAATGTCATGTCACTATTAACCTTCATATAAAATTGTTATCATTAATCATAATATTCTTTTTTTACTTTTTTCAATCAGTCATACCTATTTCATTCAGTCAAACATTTAGTCAGTATTGGTGCCAAATAGTGAAATTGGACTTCCTACAAACTGATGATGTTTAACATGTTGACTGCCAGGAAGTATATTTTGGTATTTGTAAAATTCTAAATTAGTAATTCGGACATATTCAGATAAAAAGAGTGCACAAATGATTTGCCTGTGTTGCACAACATAGGTGCTCTGCTGTAGTGCTGCCACCTTGTGAGTAATATGTCCCTTCTGTTAATTTGTGTGAAGAACAGATGGTTGTCTTATTTTTATTTTCAATTAACCATTTTTGGCAACATTGAGACAGAACATCTGAATGAAATTAGTCAGGAAAACTGGACAACTTTTATTTTTGCACAGTGCCATCTAGATATTTCAGAACAAGCCATTTGTGAAAAATCAAGATTATGACAGTATGACATTAGACGTCATTATCTTGGCAGTGTCTGGCTGTTCCAAGAAGTCCATGTGGATTTTGGATCAAGCTTATGATTTTTTTTTTACACATTCCTTTGCAGCCTCAGAACATCAGAGGATTATGGTTTAGCATTTTCAATACCAGATGAATTAGCAGTGATATTGATTTGTGCATTGTTTGCAATGCCATCTGGTGTTGAGTACTAGTTTGTATAACTGGAACTTTATCCATTTCACTGCAAATTAAAATTGCTTGCTAGGGATTTGTTTGTTTGTTTGTTTGTTTGTTTGTTTGGGGTTTTACATCACTTTCAACATTATTTCAGTCATTTCGTGATGAGACCTACTTGTAGCAGATATATTGCTGCCTCACTGAATTGTCATGTCGCAGGTCCTTGACATGACAACCCACCCGGTCACAGATTTACAAGGACAAAGGGTTAACCCTTTAGGTACGGGCCTCAGCTCATGTGGGAAATTGTATCATGAGTTCAATCCCGGCACGGCTGGGGTTCGAACCCACAACCTTTGGATCACCACAGAGAAACTGGTGCTAATAAGCTGGCGCTCTAACCAACTGCGCTACGGCCCATGGCCCTTGCTAGGGACTAGGTATCATGAGGTTGTTACTGAAGTTACTACAAAAGGTATGTAATAATATAAGGTGTTAATCACTCTAAATGTCTTTGAGGTAGTGTTCATTTTCATTCACGTCTTCTTGCACACTTGCATGTTATCGCCATATATATCTGCAGCAAAACTGCTTGGTGTTCCACGATGCATTGTTCAGGTCACTCTTTTTCATTTGTCTTTTACTTCACCATCAGAATCATACATCACTTTAAACATCATCTCAGTCATATCACAAGAACTACTTGTAGCAGAGGCAGTGCTGCCTTACTAAATTATCACGTTGAAGTTCCTTGACAACTCACCTAGTCACACTAGAGAATGACCACAGTTCCTCTGTGGTGATCCACATGTTGTGGGTTTAATATCCGGCCATGCCAAGATTAAATTCATGATATAATTTCACATATAAGCTGAGGGTTAACCCATTATCCTTGTAAATCTGTGACTGGGTAAGTTAAAATATCAAGGAGCTGCGACATGACAATTCAGTGAGGCAGCACTATATCTGCTACAAGTAGGTCTCGTCACGAAATGACTGAAATAATGTTGAAAGTTATGTAAAACCCCAAACAAACATTAGCCTCAATATTACATGAACGTGACTGGTGTGGACATAACTATTGAAAACACAAAAATGGTTTCGCATTCCAAAAAATGATTTATTTTCAA
This sequence comes from Amphiduros pacificus, assembly GCA_949316495.1. Taxonomy (NCBI): domain Eukaryota; kingdom Metazoa; phylum Annelida; class Polychaeta; order Phyllodocida; family Hesionidae; genus Amphiduros; species Amphiduros pacificus. Next base: position 26,876,984 of record OX439011.1, read on the forward strand.
CATCAATTCATATCATTCAATTCACACATTTTTGTGTCAGAGATATTCTTACAACAACCAAACCATAAATGATATACACAACATACTGAACTGTTATATAATACTTTGCCATGAAATTGTGTTATATTTTGTTAACAACATGACAGCTGGCAGTGGCAGGAGACTGGACAACAGGTAGATTTATAATCAACGTAAGCAATAATCTATAACCAGACACACACTTACACCTATAGTGTTATTCCCAGTCCAGCCAACCAACCATAACTGCACCCTGGTGACCCAGAAGCAAATATTGTTTTACCTCTAATAAATCTTAAACAATACTGTGTCATATAAGCTACCATTAATTTGGCTGTAAATTCTTGAGATACTAGAAAATAGTTAATGCTATCGCCATTGTTAAAACTCATCTCGGTATTTACTATCAAGACTACCTAAAAGGTTAAAATGTCAATGCAATCCAGCAGAATTCTGCTTATTAACTATTTATTTTTCTTTAACTTGTCTTGCCACTGCTTCAAGTCCTAGCATTATTAATGATATTGCTATATGATATAAATATCAGGACCTAAATGTCAAAACGTACAAAAATGTAAAAGCGTTCTCACTTAAAAAGAGAAGATGTAGAATTTTACCACAGATCACTTAAAAGTCAAGGTCCTATAATTGCACAATGATGTTTGATTCATGATTAATTTATTAATCATCTAAAATTCGGTCTGAGGTCTGCTCTCCACCCATTTTTTAATTTTGGGGAGCTCGGCCACTCTTTCTGCTAAAGCCTTCAGTTTGGGATACTTGTCCATACTGGTCTCTATGCCAAACATCTTATTCCACTCACCATCACGGTAAAAACGAATATCTGCCCAGGACAGCTGAAAATATAAAAAATGCATTATATTTTCACAAAAAAGATTAAAAAAGGGAGAACTTTATACAAAAATAAGCTGATTCCAGCTCTTAGCACTTCATAATAATTGGCCGGGATTCGAAACTAGAATTTCTGGGTTTTTCTGGATTTCGAGGTGAATACCCTACCAATTGAACTATTTCAGCCAGACTTAACACTTTAAACATGTTATAGAGTAGAATGTAGAAAAGAGAAAGTTGCATATATTTTATATAATGATTGCTTGTTTCTATTACCTTGTTGCCCACAAAATAACCATCTCCTCCATTGTTTGCTGCCAGCATCTTTTCCAGTTCACTCATTTGATTTGGCCAAGTCTCACTCTTGTATTTTTCTTTCATCTCAGCCTAAAAATATTCAGGTAAATAAATTCCCTGCATAGGTATGAAATTTTGGGGGATAAATGATTAAAATAAAAAGGAAAAATATATCAGACTAAAAATGATATGTATCTGCCATGTATGTTTCTCATTATGCTCAGGTATAATTATTGAATTGGACATTTTTCAAAATAAAATTACTATTATCTATGATTAATGAAACCAGACACTGGGCCATGATATTATCATTTATTCCTCACTGCTCGCTGATTTTCAACATTTGTTTCTGAAATGAGCTAAGTGTGTTTGTAAAAGTTCCAAAATGCCACATATGTCAAGCATGTCTGTAAAAATTCCAAATTTATCAGTTCCAAAGGCTATTTATTTCTATCTATTTTCTAATGTTTTTTTCTAGTGTTTTACAATCCATATTAATTTAGGAATTACCAAGGCTATACAACCACCCTTACCTTTTTTGTCTCATCTTTTTCCATATGAATTGAAAACAATGGTTTCATGACATCTTCTAAGCACATTATTATGGCATCTATCTTGGCATTCTCAATATCATCACTCCCAGTCAAACCTTAGAACAAAGCAAAATAAAGACAAATTATTATGGCATCTGTCTTGGCATTCTCAATATCATCACTCCCAGTCAAACCTTAGAACAAAGTAAAATAAAGACAAATTATTATGGCATCTGTCTTGGCATTCTCAATGCCATCACTCTCAGTCAAACCTTAGAACAAAGCAAAATAAAGACAAATTATTATGGCATCTGTCTTGGCATTCTCAATGTCATCACTCCCAGTCAAACCTTAGAACAAAGCAAAATAAAGACATTGTTTAAGACAATTTTGGTTTGTTTTACAAGTAATTATAAAAATGACTTAATCCAGCACTGTCCTTTGTTCTCAAAGCTTTTATAAAATGTTTTATAATATCCCTTTTTGCACATTTTCTTGATTTGTGCCTTCATATTCCATCAACACTTTTGTATGGAATCATTGAACAGATTAATTATGAAAGACAAGTTTAACTAGTTATAAAATCAAAATGTGAATATTTATTATTTAAAATGACATAAAATACAGGACCAGCAAGAAAACATTGTTAATAAAAGTGAGAATTTTACCTGCTTTTCCAGCCAGGTATCTGGCTATGGCAATGCTCTGGACGATTTTGTGCTTGCCATCAATCTCAAGTATCGGGAGCTGGCCAAATGGGATAGCTGCAGACAGAAATATTATAAACTTTATTTGCAGAAATGTACCAACAACGCCATGTTCTCATACACACAAACAATTGCAGCACGATTTCATGCAGTATCAACAATGGCACCATGTTTTCATAAAGTGCCAACACTGGCAACATGTCTTTGGACTGAACCAATATTAGAACAATGCTCTCGTTCACTCTCAATAACGGCAACATGTCTCGATACTATATTAACGATGGCAACGATTTTCAGTATCAACAATGGCAACATGTATCCATACTGTATCAACATTAGCATAATGCTTTCATTCACTGATAAGCAATCAGGGTGTAATGGATCAGCAGTAAGGGTGTAATGGATCAGCAGTAAGGGTGTAATGGATCAGCAGTAAGGGTGTTATGGATCAGCAATCAGGGTGTAATGGATCAGCAGTAAGGGTGTAATGGATCAACAGTCAGGGTGTAATGGATCAGCAGTAAGGGTGTAATGGATCAGCAGTCAGGAAGTAATGGATCAGCAGTCAGGGTGTAATGGATCAGCAGTCAGGGTGTAATGGATCAGCAGTCAGGGTGTAATCGACCAGCAGTCAGGGTGTAATGGATCAGCAGTCAGGGTGTAATGGATCAGCAGCCAGGGTGTAATGGATCAGCAGTCAGGGTGTAATGGATCAGCAGCCAGGGTGTAATGGATCAGCAGTAAGGGTGTAATGGATCAGCAGTCAGCAGTCAGGGTGTAATGGATCAGCAGTCAGCAGTAAGGGTGTAATGGATCAGCAGTCAGGGTGTAATGGATCAACAGTCAGGGTGTAATGGATCAACAGTCAGGGTGTAATGGATCAGCAGTCAGGGTGTAATGGATCAGCAGTAAGGGTGTAAAGGATCAACAGTCAGGGTGTAATGGATCAGCAGTAAGGGTGTAATGGATCAGAATGAATGAATGAATGGTTGCTTAGAGGCACATCAACCATTAAGGTTATTTAGTGCCTAAAAATGGTAAAATGAATGAATGAATGAATGGTTTCACATTGACACAATAAAGTGCCAACACAGTAAAAATAGAAACGTAATATTGACTAGAAACAAAATGTACCGTATTTACTCGTGTATAAGTCGAGGTTTTTTTCCAAAAACTCTTAGTTAATGTTTAGGGGGTCGTCTTATACACGAGAGCAGTCTTATACTCGAGTATTTACGGTAAAACGTAAATACGGTAAAACGTAAATACGATGTTCATATTTTCAAAATAACGAATATCAGACGTAGCAGATTGATTTTAATTGCGTTTTAAATGATAAATAAAGGTATTTCCCCAATATTATCTCAAATTGTTTGAAAACAGAACAAAACTATCAATCCATTTAAAACGCAATTAAAATCGATCCACGTGCGAAAGCATTTCTGTCAAAAAGGGAAGAAACGACTCAAAGCAGTGGAAACAAACTGTGAACGCTGATAATTGGTATCAGTGAAAATTTACTAATTTTCACACCACATCAAAGGCAGAATTGAATTGTAATATATTTATATAATAATTATTTTGCTTACAATACAATTTCGTTTTCGTGCTAAAAACAAGAGCCTCTTCCCGTCACTTCCGCCTTTCAAAATTGCGACCACGTGTTGCAATTTAATTTGTGATAATATTGGGTAAATACCTTTATATATCATTTAAAACACATTATTTCCAAATGCTTTGTTTTGACTTTGTTCTCACTGATTTCAATTATCAGCGTTCACAGTTTTGCATTTCGTCTTTGTTTCCACTGCTTTGAGTCGTGTCTTCCCTGTTGACAGAAATGCTTTCACACGTGGATCGATTTTAATTGCGTTTTAAATGATAAATAAAGGTATATACATAATTACGCTTTGCAGGTCGAGAACAGAACAAAACCATCCATTATTGCGCAATATATTAACAATCGTTTTCGTGCTAAAAACAAGAGCCTCTTCCCGTCACTTCCGCCTTTCAAAATTGCGACCACGTGTTGCGTTGAGTCGTGTCTTCCCTTCTTGACAGAAATGCCTTCACACGTGGATCGATTTTAATTGCGTTTTAAATGATAAATAAAGGTAATTACCCAATACTATCACAAATTATGCTGCGCAGGTCGAGAATTTATCCATGAAGTAAAACGTAAATATCATGTACGTGACGTCGCGTTAATTCACGTCCACAACATGAGGAGAAGCCAGGGATCCATCATTGCACAATATATTAATATTTCAATGCGTGTTAAGTAGGCTCTGATCGTTTTCACGCCAAAAATAAGAGCTTGTCCCCGTCACTCCCGCTTTTTAAATGACGACCTCGTATTGCGTAATGCATGTTAAATGGATGAATGGTTTTGTTCTGTTCTCGACCTGCAAAGCGTATTTTGTGTTTATATTGGGTATATACTTTTATTTATCATTTAAAATGCAATTCTGCCAAATCTGCAAAGTCAATGATCACATGACTTGTGAGTCACGTGGTCAATCGATCCGCTACTTCACTGACATCGTATTTACGTTTTACTTTTACTTCTATGTCTATTAAAATTATTTATCATTTAAAGGTATTTACCCAATATTATTTCGGAACGCTTTGTTTTGACTTTGTTCTCACTGATTCCAATTATCAGCGTTCACAGTTTTGCATTTCGTCTTTGTTTCCACTGCTTTGAGTCGTGTCTTCCTTGTTGACAGAAATGCTTTCACACGTGGATCGATTTTAATTGCGTTTTAAATGGATTGATGGTTTTGTTCTGTTCTCGAACAATTTGTGATAATATTGGGTAAATACCTTTATTTATCATTTAAAATGCAATCAAAATCGATCAGCTCTGATATCCGTTATTTCGAAAATTTGAACATCGTATTTACATTTTACCGTATTTACTCGTGTATAAGACGTCTAATATCTTATATTTTAGGCATATTTACGTTTCACTTTTAAAATGACCGCCAAGCTTCAGCTTAAGATTGAATGGTAGCAGAGCCGATATCTCTTGAAAAACCAACTCGTCTTATATTCGGAAATTGTTTTTTTTCAAGTAAAATAACCTCAATTTTGGGGGGTCGTCTTATACACGAGTTGACTTATACACGAGTAAATACGGTAAATGTTAATACAATATGTAGATAACACAAGAATTTATCAACAGCATTTATATAATATCAATAAAATATAATAAATATGTATAATTTGTTTAAAAGACTTTATCAGTATGATGTTTTGCAGTTCTTGATAAATAAGTCAATGACATAAATAAACAAAAGCTCTGCCCTTAAAACTGATCAGCAGTAAGGGTGTAATGGATCAGCAGTAAGGGTGTAATGGATCAACAGTCAGGGTGTAATGGATCAGCAGTCAGGGTGTAATGGATCAGCAGTCAGGGTGTAATGGATCAACAGTCAGGGTGTAATGGATCAGCAGTCAGGGTGTAATGGATCAGCAGTCAGGGTGTAATGGATCAGCAGTCAGGGTGTAATGGATCAGCAGTCAGGGCGTAATGGATCAGCAGCAAGGGCGTAATGGATCAGCAGCCAGGGTGTAATGGATCAGCAGTCAGGGTGTAATGGATCAGCAGTCAGGGTGTAATGGATCAGCAGTCAGGGTGTAATGGATCAGCAGTCAGGGTGTAATGGATCAGCAGTCAGGGTGTAATGGATCAGCAGTCAGGGTGTAATGGATCAGCAGCCAGGGTGTAAAAGAAAAGAGATAATCACACATATCAAACACTCAATTTCTATTTTTTACATTTTTATGTATTTGTTTCTTATGGTGGTAGATTTTTTAAGAAATGCTTTTAACATGTTTCTGTACTGTGACATACTAACTAGGTTTAAGTGCTGGCCAATCATCTTTTGGTATGCGAACATCTTCATATTCAATATCTCCCTGGGCCATAATCATTCTGCTCAGCTCCGCAAGGCCACGGCCATTAAAGTAGGTCAACTTGTACTGAGGCATGACTGCAATACAAAATGGACACAGCTTAATCTAACATTCACATGCATATGGTTTTATATATATATATATATTATACTATTATTATAATTATTATAATCATCATCATCATTATTAGTCCTGAAATAAATTTTCTTTATCATCATCATCATCATCATCATCATCATCATCATCATCATCATTAGTAATAAATAAATTTTCTTTATCATCATCATGTAATGATATATGCTCATGGTCAATGATCCATACAAACAAACTTGACCTAGTTTATCAATGAGCATGCTCAGTACCCAGGGTCATGACCTGAGGTCACCCCTTCCTGTAATGGCTGAGTAGCTACAATACACATGGTACAACACAAGATTAAGAATCTGTTATCTTTACATGCTTGACTAAGCATCCATCATAACACATGGTGTCAGAAGTGAACTAAGACATTGGTGATTACATTGAAACTGTGATTTACCAAAAAAGTGAGCCATGGATCACATAGAAAAGCCAAAGAAGTTGAGTCTGGAGGGCAACCTGAATGAGAACTGGAAGAGGTTCAAGCAGGCATGGGAAGTGTATTTTTCCCTGAAGACTCATGGACAGATGGACTTAGATAACAAGTATAAAACCTCCTTATTTATCCATGTGGTAGGAAATGAGGCCAGAGAAGTCTACAATGCATTTACTTGGGATGCAGAGGGTGATGAGTGGAAGTTAGACCAGATTGTTGAGAAGTTCACTCAGTATTGTGCAGACAGGGACAGTGATGCCATGCATGTGCAGAGGTATTTCCAGTGTAATCAGAAGGAAGGTCAGTCTATCGACAGTTATTACACTGAAGTCCAGTCTTTAACCAAGAACTGTAACTTTACTCCAATAACGGACAAGATGATCAAGTACAGGATTATCTGTGGAGTGAGAAATGAGGCACTGCAGGTCAGACTACTCAGGGAACCCAACAATGCAACTCTAGCTCAGATATTGACACTCTGTAGATCCCAAGAGGCTGTTTCCAAGCAGGCCAAAGAACTAAAGAGTCAAGAAACTGTCAAAGTAGATGCTGTGCATAGGCATGATAAGTCCTATGGAAAACAGAAGAATAACCAGTCCAGGAGTACCCATAGTGGTCAGTCAAGAAATGGACACAGTGGTCAGTTTAATGGCAGTGGAAAGGCAAAATTAGACTGCAGCAGATGTGGTTATAAACACAAGCCAAATTCATGCCCAGCGTATGGTAAAAAATGTCATGGATGTGGTGGAAGGAACCATTTTTCCAAGAAGTGTAAGTCACCAGGAGTGAACATGTTAGTGGCGGATGATGCTTCGGAGGGCAACTCAGATGATGGTTTCATTGTGGATGCTGTAGAAAGTGGAAAATCAAAATCTATTTCTGCATGGATGGTTCCACTCACAGTGAACGGTACAAATATCAGAATGAAACTTGATACAGGTGCGAATGTAAATATCCTCAGTGAGAAGGAGTATCAAAGTCTCAAGCAGAAGCCTAAAATCTTACCATCCCAAGTGAGATTGACAGTGTATAATGGTGGTGATGTACCAGTAAAAGGTCAGTGTGACCTGAAGATCACACACAAGAATACTGTACACACAGCTTCATTCATCATCACACCAGCTAAAGTGCAACCTATCCTAGGGGTAAGGGAATGTGAGCGACTGAATCTAGTGAAGCGTGTGTGGGCTGTGACCATGGAGAGCCCAACTCATGATAGACCTACTAAAGTGCCAAATATGAAAACTATGAAAAAATCTGTACCTAATGTGAAAAGTGTAAAGTCTGTGGGAAATAATCTAGAGCCGAAAGAGCTCAGAACTAAAGTACTCACTGAGTACAAAGATGTGTTCACTGGCTTAGGATGTCAACCAGGTGAACACAAGATCAGCATTGAGGAGTCTGTAACACCAGTGGTCGAGGCTTGTCGTAAGATACCCTTTGCTCTACATGACAAAGTGAGAGCTGAGCTTCAAAGGATGGAGGAAGCTGGGGTGATTACGAAAGTGGTGAGTGGTTTGGTGGTGGTCACTAAGAAGAATGGGAGTTTAAGGTTATGCATGGATCCCAGGAACCTTAACAAGGCCATAAAGCGTGAACACTATAAAATGCCAACACGAGAAGAGATCATGGCTAAGTTTGCCAATAAGAAGTGGTTTTCAAAGATTGACGCCAAGCACGGATTTTGGCAAATTAAACTAGACCATGATTCTTCACTGCTGTGCACGGTAGCGACTCCATTCGGACGATATAGATTCCTACGTCTACCATTTGGTATCAAGTCAGCTCCGGAAGTATTCCACAGGATTATGCATGAAATATTTGAAGATGTGCCAGGTGTCGACACAAGTATGGATGATGTCATAATGGCTGGAAATGGGGTAGCCGATCATGATGCTACTCTAATGAGAGTAATGCAGAAGTGTCGTGAGAATAACCGCACACTGGGTGAGGAGAAATCATTATTCCGAGTGCCTGAATTGATATTTGTGGGAGATTTGGTAACGAAAGATGGTCTAAAGCCAGACCCAGCCAAGATTAAAGCCATTGATGATATGGAGCGACCTACAAATGTCAAAAGTGTGCAAAGTTTCCTTGGACTCGTCACATTCTTAGCAAGGTTCATACCTGATTTAGCCACCAGGGCGGCCCCACTTAATAAGTTGAGGGAGAAGAACACTGAGTGGATGTGGTCTGAGGAGCAGGAAAGATCATGGAAGGATCTTAAGTCAATCGTCAAGTCACAACCAGTGATGCAGTTTTATGACCCAAACAAGGAAATACTGGTATCAAGTGATGCTTCTAAGTCAGGGCTTGGAGCAGTGTTATTACAGAAACACAATGATAAGTGGTTACCAGTTGCGTATGCTTCAAGGTCAATGACTGATGCTGAGACCCGGTACGCTCAAATAGAGAAGGAAGCGTTAGCCATGACATTTGCCTGTGACAGGTTTGATCAATATCTGTACGGTCAAACTTTCCAGATTGAAACGGATCACAAACCATTGGTATCCATATTTACCAAAGCCTTGAATGACTGTCCAGCAAGAATACAGAGATTCAGACTAAGACTGCAGAAGTATGACTTTGAGTTATTATTCACACCAGGCAGTAAGATGTTTGTAGCAGATGCTCTGTCCAGAAACTATCCAAAGCTGAAATCTCCTCAAAGTAGCACAGAAGAGGATGTGAGAGTGTATGTTAATCAAGTGTTAGCAACGACTCAGATGACAGATGAAAGGCTAGAGCAAGTCCGTGAAGAGACTAGCAAAGACGATGAACTGGTCAGATTGTCTCACACCATTATGAATGGTTGGCCAGTGGAGAGATCAAAGTGCCCAGTAGAAATAGAGGATTACTGGAATTATCGAGATGAGATGACAGTTATTGATGGTATAGTGTTTAAAGGCACTAGGATTGTAATACCGGCCAGTATGAGACAGGCCATGTTACATAAGATACATGTCGGACACCTCGGTCAGGAGAAATGTAAGCGCAGGGCTCGTCAAGTTCTGTTCTGGCCAAGGATTAATCAAGCCATAGATGCTATGGTTAGCAAGTGTTCAGCATGTCTCACTTATCAGGCTAAACAACAGTCTGAACCATTGTTACCGCATCCCGTACCATCAAAAGAGTGGGAGAAAGTTGCGAGTGACTTGTTTGAATTTGATGGTAATGACTATCTCTTGGTCACAGATTATTATTCTTACTACCCAGAAGTGGCCAAATTACGCAACACTAGTGCTAGAGAGGTAGTTAATGCCACCAAGCACATATTTTCAAGGCAAGGTGTACCTGAGAAACTGTACAGTGATAATGGACCATGCTACACCAGCTATGAATACACAAAGTTCAGCAAAGACTGGGATTTTAAGCATGACAGCTCAAGCCCCCATTATCCTCAGTCAAATGGGCTGGCTGAATCATCAGTGAAAGCAGTGAAAAAGATCTTCAAGAAGGCCAAGGAGAGTGGAGAAGATCCCCTATTAGGTCTGATGATCTATCGTAACACTCCTCTAGAGTGTGGATATTCTCCAAGTGAGCTATTAATGAAGAGGGCTTTACGTACAAATCTGCCAGATGGAAGTAAACTAGTGAAACCCACCACTCAACCTCAAACTGGTCAAAGTGCAGTAAAACCAAGGATTGATCAGTCTAACTTTATACCAGGTGTCTATGTCACACAGTCAGGCCGAGTGTCTGTGAAGCCAAATAGACTAGGAGTCTAAAATGTCAGTTAAACATTAATAACAATCTGAAACTACAAAATATGTGACTCTAATCATGATAATAATAGACAAATATAAATTCACAGAGCAGGACATTTGACAGTTTGCAGCAGAAGTCAGAGACAATTGTTTATTATCATATTAATCAAGATAAATGGATGGGACAATAATGTAGAAGTTTTAAAGTTTAATTTCTCAGTTTAATTTTACTGTTTGATGTAAAATTGTAATATTGTGTATTGTTGTAAGAATTATCTTGAGAGAGAAATGATGTAAAGTAGTTTCATTATTAGTCCTGAAATAAATTTTCTTTAATAGACCTATAACATTGTCTTATCTTAATATGAATTGTCTCATCAATTTTAATAAGGAGACAAGTCACATAAGCGTTTTCTTCTGGCAATGTGTGTGATACAACATTATCAAGTGATTGTGTAGACAAAATTACCTGGCCATTATGTCAGGTCTCCATGTCGTTAATTAGCGCCAATTAGGAGGCAAACAATTGTGGTTGTCAAGGTTACACACATCATTAACCAACAAATGATACAAAAAATAGAAGCTCACAAAAGATGCAAAAATTATTCGCCCAGAGCTGATGCAAAAAATAAAATCTCACAAATGATGCAAAATTTATCAGCCGAGATGATGATGCAAGAAAAAAAGCTCACAAATGATGCAAAAAAATATTAGCCCACAAATGATGCAAAAAATATCAGCCCACAAATGATGCAAAAAATGAAAGATCACAAATGAAGGAAATATTATTAGCCTCAAAAATGATGCACAGACCATTAGCTAATGTGGGTGCTATAACACGGACGTACACGGACACGGATCAGGGACACGGATCACGGACCCGGATTGCACCGGATCGCTGCAAAAACATGTATCTGACTGCAAAATCACCTTTTAATAATCTTTTATCAAATAATCATGGAAGAAAGATGAATTAATCGTGTTTTTATTGTCCATTGCAACTTTGTTTTCATTTTCGTGAAAGGTAAAACTAAAATACAAATTCCATCAAACCAAAAACGAAACGAACAGTTTTTGTTTTTCGACAGCCGTCAAGAGACCTAGTGTGACATCAGATGGAATGATCCAAAAGTGAGCAAAAAGTAGTAGATCACATGGTGCAAAAATTAAAAGCTCCCAAACTGACATGATGCACATGATCAGCCAACTGGTCCTCCATGCACCAGGTTGTGACCTGAGGCTGGTCATGGGTCGTGACCTGAGGCTGGTCATGGGTCGTGACCTGAGGCTGGTCATGGGTCGTGACCTGAGGCTGGTCATGGGTCGGGACCTGAGGCTGGTCATGGGTCGGGACCTGAGGCTGGTCAGTTCTGATTGTGCGGTGTTTTGGTTGGTGTGGCTAACATGCATGACTAAATGTGGAGTTCCAAATTTCAAATAATCTCAATATTTGCAGTGATGGTAGACGTAGTGAAAAGACAAGCACAACTACTGATGAAATGCATAATAATAATGCTCAGTCTAAAATTTAAAATTAAAATGATTGTACATTAAGTTCTTCCAAATCAGGTGTGATCGAAACAAATTCAACAATTTTTTTTAACCCATCGCAGTCTAGTCTTTCAAAATGATGAAAACCATGTTTAACAATTTTCTTGTGTTCAACGCATTACAAAGAAAAAAAGACCAGGAAAAATAATTCATAACAAGAAAAAGCATGCACCCACATCTGAGTAACAGTTCACCTTTTCGTATAAAATCACTTGATTTCATGACAATTCTACCTGCAGCAAAGGAGGGTGCTGCCTCACTGAAATGTCGTGTCACAGTTCCTTGAAATGACAACCTAGCAATGAAAGATTCACAAGGAAAACAGGTTTAGCCCTCATGAGAAACTGTGTCATGAATTACTCATGCATGAAAATAAACTTGCTCGGGAGTCTCACGATGAAATTCAAGACATTTAAGATTGGGCATGGAGAAAAAGGTCACATTCTTACACAGATAAATAGGACGAACACAAGTAAATGTGGCCTCTTTTGATCAGTATCTACTCGCTCAGATCTTTATTAGATTGATGTTATATTAAGTTACAAACACTCACAGTAAAATGTTCTTCTTTTTCACACACTTATCACAGTTTGAGTCAAATAATTATTGGGTTATGCGAGATTACCTATGTGTGACCTTTAGTCATGCATATGCATAATTATCAAGATATTTGGTTACAACTGACAATAACATATCTCCCTATGTATGGCTTCTTTTTGTGTTCTTATAAAACAGTAAAACGTAGATTGAATTTTAGGGGGTTTTCTTGGGGGGAGGGGGGGGGGGCTAAGGGAGAGGGTAGTTTGACCTAACTTGATGAAGACATTTAAAAAAAAAAAAAATGTCAATATTCTAGACTAATGTTTGCAAAAAGAAAATAACCTTATATATCCAATTAGTTAATTAAAATTGACTCCATAACTGTGAGCTGATTTTGGGTGCTTCTAGCATACATATTGGGAACGTTATTACACTATAAACACATTCAACAGTTCACTTTATAGTACAATACAATACCTACTACTGCCCTGATAGTGTCCTGGTTTGGCATATCAAGCTGATTTTAAAGGTTGAACAAGGAGTGTTACATAAGCCATCCTATAAGCTGCAGGGCTATCATTATCCATTTAGGATATAATATAAGTGGCAAGAAAAATTTCTTTAAAAAGAAATAATACCATGCTGTTGAAAATGATGCAAACAATAAACGCTCTATTTTCACACTGATACAGTAGATTTTCCTGATAAGTATGATTAAATAAGATTATTTTTGCTTACATTATTGAAATCATTATTTTTGTTTACATTATTAAATCATTAAAATCATATATATACAATGATTTCCAACATTTGAAATTTAAATTTGGCACTAAAATTAAACTGCCATGTGCACACAAACTGATTCCATTTAACATATCAGATGCTTTAATATTAAAACAAGCATTGGCATATGCAGTGCCACTATATCTCAAATTTTCATAAATTTGTTATTTTGGTAGATTTAGATGGCAGAAAAAATTCTTTACCAGGAGAAGCTTTATTTATTCATCAAAATAATGGCAATATACATGTACATGTATATAATCAATACTATATATACATCTATATTCCATATTCAATGAGCATTGGTAGAAGAACAATGCAACCAAAATGAACCTTGGCCTTTTTGTATTGGGGCAAACATAAAATTGTCCCAACAATATATCATGAACAATGCATATTGAAGTCCAGCAGTTTGTCTATTTACATGATTTAAGTGGATAAACCCTCTCAGCTGACAAATAGGATGTTATACAATGGTTAATAGCGATTATGTAATGGCACCTGTCATGTGTATGATGCTAGGGAACTAGGAGTCTTACAATCATAACCTTTATCAACTGACAGAAATAGCTCAGTTAGAAGACTATTCAATTTGAGACCCAGTTGGTAGTGTTTGATTTGAGACCCAGTTGGTAGTGTTTGATTTGAGACCCAGTTGGTAGTGTTTGATTTCAGACCCAGTTGGTAGTGTTTGATTTCAGACCCAGTTGGTAGTGTTTGTTTTGAGACCCAGTTGGTAGTGTTTGATTTTAGACCCAGTTGGTAGTGTTTGTTTTGAGACCCAGTTGGTAGTGTTTGATTTCAGACCCAGTTGCTAGTGTTTGTTTTGCGACCTAGTTGGTAGTGTTTGATTTGAGACCCAGTTGGTAGAGTATTCGATTTGAGACCCAGTGATTCCCAGTTCGAATCCCGGCCAGTTACTGTCAACCACTTTGAGCAAATCTGGAATAAGCACCTTGTAGTATACCTAAAACTGAAACCAAGGAGATCTATGCACTATCCCCTAAATGCTTTGAAAATCGAACTACAGCTGTCTTGGGCTGTAAAAAGCCATTGCTAAGCTCAAATATTAATGAAATACTGTATTCATCTTTTGTTACTATCTGATAATTATTAAATGGATTTGTTAACTACGTGCACTTACTGATATCAGATTGTGGAGTATTTTGTTCTTATATTGCAGTCAGGTTGTGTTGGCCGGTTTTTTCTACCACGATGTCCCAGACCTGATAGTTCAGTGAAGTCAACGTGGCTTTGCGCCAACCCTGGAAACTAGGTCACGACACGCAGTCGCTCGGCGTCTGTTGACTAGCAACCATGCATAAATAGCTGCAGAGGTTAAGATGTAGTATACTCTTTCGCATTACATTATAGAGCTACGTGGAATTGAAGGTCAGATTGCTGAATGGTTAATATTCTGTTAAAATAAATTATCATTTTCATTTGGCAGGCTCAGTTGTCCCTAACTGCAATTGGTTTTTCTATTTATTGATTGGTCTTGAAGTATATATAGTTTATAAATACACAGATTATATATATACCATTTACAATATTCAGAGATCTCACTCAATGTCCAATATATTTTTTAATATATTCTTATTACATTAATTCTTGTTTTTTTTTCTTTCTATTTCCCTATTTCACTATCAGTTTGTGATATATTCTTAATTTGATTTTCAATATTTTCCCTCAGCTCTGAATATTCAACCTAATCTTAATTTGATTTTCAATATTTTTCCTCAGTTCTGAGTATTCAGTATTTCTTTTTTGTTCTTAGATCTTAATCTGATTTTCAATTTTCTTCCTCAATTCTGAATATTCAATAATTCCTTTCAGTTATTAATGTTATTTTTTTTCCTTTTCAATTAATTTTTCCCTTGTCCAAGTGTGCATCTTGGCCCAAGTATATGATCTTCTTCTCTCTTATTTTCTTATCTAATTGTAATTCTTACACCTGGCCAAGGGTTCTAGCTTGGTTCAAGTTTTTTTGTTTTGTTTTGACGGCTGTATATCGCACACAAAGAGATTTGGTCTACCAGGGTGTGAGATAACCAAACTGCAGAAATTACAAAATGCTACAGCCAGAGTAGTGGGTAGACTTAAGAAGAGAGATCACATTACACAAAAAATTATGGATCTGCACTGGCTGCCTGTGGAGGCAAGGATTGACTTTAAAATATCTTTATTGACATGGAAGGTGCAAAATGGCTTTGCCCCACAATACCTATCTCAGTTATTAAATTATAAAAAGTTGGGTATGGGACTGCGATCAAATGATAAAAATGAATACGTGGTACCTAGTACTAATTTGAAATCATATGGTGATAGGGCGTTCATGGTATATGCGCCAAAAAATTGGAATGCCCTGCCCCTTGAAGTGAAAAACTGCAAACTTGAACAGTGGACACTTTCAAAAAAAAACTTAAGACGTATCTATATAGAAAGCATTATCTCGATGGAGCGCTATGAGCAGACCTGGTCTGGTATAACGCTATATAAATCATTTATTATATATATATATATATTATACTGAAACATAACAAAATATGTTTCAGTAATAAAGCGTTTTATTACTCACCGTAGTACACAGATATTTCCGATATAACGTTATGGTCACGTAGATATTAGCGTTGTTATTCCGATATCGTATTTCTAGTTGCAGTATAATTTAATAACTCTGAGAGATTTGCTTGCATCAGACGTCTGTTCCGAGTAAGAATTATGGCGCGAATTTCAACACAGGTTTTACCTGAGAGTCTTAGCGAGTCGTTCACATCAATACTAGTTGTCACCGTATTATATAAACCAACTATAATCAACGCGTTTTCCGATTTTTTAGTTAACAATCCGGCCGATCCGTAATGTTTTTAGTTACGAAGCCGGCGATGTTTTTCACCTTTGTTATTTTTTCGCCACCTAAAATTGAAACCAGAGTTCTTTACGTATGCACTATCCCCAGTAATTTCCAATCGCACAGGAACACCGGACTAATAAGTACGATATTATGAGATGCAAAATTAATTATTGCGACGAGTATTTGGTAGTTTTGGACATATGTTGTAGCAGATATAGTGCTGCCTCACTGATTTATCATGTCGCAGGTCCTTGACATGACAACCCACCCGGTCACAGATTTATAAAGACAACGGGCCTAAGGTCGTATTATAAATTGAAACATGAAATCAATCTCGTCATGGCCAGAGATCGAACCCATGATTTTGAATCACCACAAAGGAACTGGTGCTAATAAGGCTTCCCTAATAAGCCGGCACTCTAACCTACTGCGCCACGGCCCGTAACCCTCACGAAGTCAAATAATCGGGGTTAAAATATAGTACATTGGAACAAGGAGTCGAGACGAGGTCAAATAATCAGGTTTGATATGTAATATACTTGTACAAAATGGGTATGACGAGGTCAAATAATTAGATTTAATAAGTGAAGCGAGGTCAAATAATTAGATTTAATATGTAATATACTAGTACATAATTTGAATTAACATATTGTATATAAGTACATAATAGAATAAATAAGTGGTGACAGTGTAACAGACGCTACCCCATGGGATCATGCCGGGTTGGTCTCATTATTTAAGCATGACTTCCCACCAGAAAGACATTCTTGATGGTCCCAACATTAAATTAACTTTCTCACCATTCCACCTCTAAAACTTTCACGTCTCTACACCCTCTTTGACGCTAGGGGGCGCTTTAGATGTAGGGTGTACTCCTGGCTTGCAACTAAAATGTCTGACAAAAATGTATTTTCATGTTATGTAATCCATTTGGTGTAATTTATTGATATTTGAGGTAATGTAATAAATCTGATAATACCCAAATGAGATTAAATATTCAGGTGACAGACATTTTTGTACAATCACCATACTTTCTATGCTTATGACCATAATCTTAGTGCTTTCACATCACCATAATTTTAGTGCTTTCACAGTCACCATAATTTTAGTGCTTTCACAATCACCATATTTGTAATGCTTTCACAGTCACCATATTTTAGTGCTTTCACAGTCACACTAATTTTAGTGCTTTCACAATCACCATAAATTTAGTGCTTTCACAGTCACACTAATTTTAGTGCTTTCACAATCACCATAATTTTAGTGCTTTCACAGTCACCATATTTTTAATGCTTTCACAATCACCATGTTTTTAGTGCTTTCACAATCACCATAATTTTAGTGTTTCCACAGTCACCATAATTTGAGTGCTTTCACAGTCACCATAATTTGAGTGCTTTCACAGTCACCATAATTTTAGTGCTTTTACAGTCACCACAATTTTAGTGCTTTCACAATCACCATAATTTTAGTGCTTTCACAATCACCATATTTTTAGTGCTTTCACAGTCACCATAATTTTAGTGCTTTCACAGTCACCATAATTTTAGTGCTTTCACAGTCATCATAATTTTAGTGCTTTTACAGTCAACATATTTGTAATGCTTTCACAGTCACCATATTTTTAATGCTTTCATAATCACCATAGTTTTAGTGCTTTCACAGTCACCATAATTTTAGTGCTTTCACAATCACCATATTTGTAATGCTTTCACAATCACCATAATTTTAGTGCTTTCACGGTCACCATAATTTTAGTGCTTTCACAATCACCATATTTTAGTGCTTTCACAGTCACCATAATTTTAGTGCTTTCACAATCACCATTTTTGTAATGCTTTCACAGTCACCATAATTTTAGTGCTTTCACAATCACCATAATTTAAGTGCTTTTGTTTCACAGTCACCATAATTTTAGTGCTTTCACAATCACCATGATTTTAGTGCTTTCACAGTCACCATAATTTTAGTGCTTTCACAATCACCATGATTTTAGTGCTTTCACAATCACCATATTGTGGTGCTTTCACAATCACCATATTTTAGTGCCGTCACAGTCACCATAATTTTAGTGCTTTCACAATCACCATAATTTTAGTGCTTTCACAATCACCATAATTTTAGTGCTTTCACAGTCACCATAATTTTAGTGCTTTCACAATCACCATATTTTAGTGCTTTCACAATCACCATATTGTGGTGCTTTCACAATCACCATATTTTAGTGCCGTCACAGTCACCATAATTTTAGTGCTTTCACAATCACCATAATTTTAGTGCTTTCACAATCACCATATTTTAGTGCTTTCACAGTCACCATAATTTTAGTGCTTTCACAGTCACCATAATTTTAGTGCTTTCACAGTCACCATAATTTTAGTGCTTTCACAGTCACCATAACTTTAGTGCTTTCACAGTCACCATAATTTTAGTGCTTTCACAGTCACCATAATTTTAGTGCTTTCACAATCACCATAATTTTAATGCTTTCACAGTCACCATAATTTTAGTGCTTTCACAGTCACCATAATTTTAGTGCTTTCACAGTCACCATAATTTTAGTGCTTTCACAATCACCATATTGTGGTGCTTTCACAATCACCATATTTTAGTGCTTTCACAGTCACCATAATTTTAGTGCTTTTACAGTCACCATAATTTTAGTGCTTTCACAGTCACCATAATTTTAGTGCTTTCACAGTCACCATATTGTGGTGCTTTCACAATCACCATATTTTAGTGCTTTCACAGTCACCATAACTTTAGTGCTTTCACAGTCACCATAATTTTAGTGCTTTCACAATCACCATAATTTTAATGCTTTCACAGTCACCATAATTTTAGTGCTTTCACAGTCACCATAATTTTAGTGCTTTCACAGTCACCATAGTTTTAGTGCTTTCACAATCACCATATTGTGGTGCTTTCACAATCACCATATTTTAGTGCTTTCACAGTCACCATAATTTTAGTGCTTTTACAGTCACCATAATTTTAGTGCTTTCACAGTCACCATAATTTTAGTGCTTTCACAGTCACCATAATTTTAGTGCTTTCACAGTCACCATATTGTGGTGCTTTCACAATCACCATATTTTAGTGCTTTCACAGTCACCATAATTTTAGTGCTTTTACAGTCACCATAATTTTAGTGCTTTCACAGTCACCATAATTTTAGTGCTTTTACAGTCACCATAATTTTAGTGCTTTCACAGTCACCATAATTTTAGTGCTTTCACAATCACCATATTGTGGTGCTTTCACAATCACCATATTTTAGTGCTTTCACAGTCACCATGTGTTTAGTGCTTTCACAGCTCATACTATCAGAATACAATACATGTTTGTGCCTCTGAATGCAGCTATCCCCGATTCAACTATTGAAATCTCCCAAGCTGCAGCTGGTTCCACGCCAAATATTCCCTTTGGTGTATGTCTTTGGGGGAAAGATTTGACATGCTTGAACATAAAGGGTGATATGATGGCAATATACAGGGTAAATATATAGGGTAACTATATAGGGTAAATATATAGGGTAAATATATAGTGTAAATATATAGTACCATTGTACATAGACGGGCCGAATTATTTGGCCGAAATCTGAATCATTGCAGGCTTTTTTTCAGTACGTCTCATTGCAGTTAAATTATGTTTATCTACTCTTGTTTTTACAAGAAAGATATAATTAGGTAATTATCAATATTTCACAGGACAGCAAGGATAATATTATTGTATTCTATCAGTAAAGGTGTTGTTAAAATGGAACAGGTCAAATATAATAATAATAATAATAATTATCAATAATATGAAAAGGAATGATAGAGTCATTAATTAACTCATACGCAGCATCCGCTGCACCAATCAGCTTGATCTTGGGCTCATTTAAAAGTAAAAGTTGAGATATTAAGAAAGGCGGAAGGGACATAGCATACATTCCTTTTATTATTAGTCAAAATAGCCAAAAACTGGTATTTTAAACAGTACAGAGGGAGGAACTTACATAAAGGTAACAGCAGTATTTTACATGATCACATCGACAAAATTTATGATGTTACCATGACATCACTATGTCGACACTTGTCTGATGTCACTATGACAACATTTGCCTGTCTGACGTCACTATGATGACACATTTTTGTATGACGTCATCATGTTTATCTTACTTGCAATGTCAAAAAGACTTCACTCCAGGTTAAATCATCTTTCTCCTCCAATTATCATGAATTATTGACGAAACTGTGGTCATTTGTATATACGATATTCAGTGGAAAGATATGTGCATTTCGTAGCCTCACGCACCTGTGTTTACCTTGCTCAGGATATAAGGATATATACCCTCATTAAAATGGATGTATCCCTTTTACCTTGACAAACTTTCACATATGCTTCTTTGTCAATATATGGTCACTATTTCACTTTGTCAATATATGGTCACTGTTTCACTTTGTCAATGTATGGTCACTATTTCACTTTGTCAATTGCAATATATGGTCACTATTTCACTTTGTCAATATATGGTCACTATTTCATTATGATGTTTCTTTTCATATTATTGTTGGTTCACTTGTAATAATAATGATAATAATAATAATAATAATAATAATAATAATAATAATAATAATAATAATAATAATAATAATAATAAAATTGATATAGCGCTGATACCAGACAAGTCTGTTCATAGCACTTCATTCAGAACGCGTGTCCTGAACAAGTGTGTCTTCAGTTTAGACGGGTTTGGGGAACCACTAGGTAAGTGTTACCCACTAATGGAGAGTATCCGTCGTTGGGGGACGTGGACGGGGGATCAATACTCTACCAAATAGATAGATACTCTAACCTGTTATACTCTACTGTACTGTACTGTACCATAAGCATAGCTCGCTAACTCGCTGGCTGTGAGTTTGGGCACAGATCCTAGCTACCATGTTATACCCTGATATGGATGACGGGCAATAAGGACTGCAGACACAGGATATACGCAGTGCAATAGTTACCTTTATTCAGTGCTGTGATTCTTCCTTGTCTGGCTAGGCCGGAATGGCAATGAGCGAGGCATCTGAACTACCAACTTTGCATGATACTTATGAAACCCTGACTATATGCAAAACACCCAAGTCTATAGAGTCACGATACTGAGAGTCGTGGATCTTCAGTGGCAAGTGGTCGCTGATCTCTTCCTCGGGCTCTTCTGAAACTGGGAACTTCTAACTACCAAGATCCACGGTTGCGTGTCTCTTTTAAGAGACCACTCCGCGTCATCTGTGGGGGCTTGCCTACGTGGCTTCCTCACGCGTCATCAGATGAACTCGTCCTGCCTGCGTATCTAACTTCGGCTCGTCCGTCTTACACGTGATCTCACAGAGTGGTGGTTATGGTGACTCATCAACCATCAGTATCGTGCATTATTGTCTATGAATGTCTATATATTTCCAAGAGTCTCTGGGTGTGTATTCTATATCCTACATAAGTACCATCATTTGATCTACAATACAATACAATACAATAAAAATTATTATCCTCAGTGGCTACAATTAGTTGTTAAAACTATTTTATGTAGGCTGAGCGCCTCTCACATTTACACATCTTTCATACTCATGTTAAAACTATGTACAGATAAAAGCTTCACATAAAAGTAGATAAACATTTAAAATTGGTTTTGTGATAGCAAGTGATCTTCCAATTTACTTTTGAATTGATTTACTGTTTCTGCTTCTCTAACACTTGCTGGCAATGCATTGTACGCATTTGCCCCACTTATTTCAAAGCTTCTACTATAATATTCTGTCTTTGACTTTTTTACATGCAAAAGCTTTGCTGATCTTGTGTTCAGTCCATGAACATTGTCATTATAAACAAATTTATCTGTGAGATATTTTGGTGCCAGACCTTTTAGACTTTTATGTACCATTATACATTTGTGCATAATAATTCGGTTTTTAAGCGATAGCCATTTAAGGTCCTTGTACATATCATTGCGGTGTTTCCGTGAGTCATACCCTCCGATTATTCTGGCGGCTCTGTTTTGCAGCTTTTGTAGTTTGTCCATGTTCTTATTTGTGCATGTTTGATATTTAAATCGCCATAATCAAAGTGTGGAATGACAATTGCATAATACAATTGAAGTAGAGTTCCATGTGGTACTATGTGTCTGATTCTTCTGAGTATGCCAATTTTGGAAGCCAGCTTTTTGGCTAGTTTGTCAATATGTGAGCTCCATCTGAGAGTATCCTCGACTTCCATACCAAGATGTTTGGCTTTTTGTGATTTCAGTACTACTTCATCTCCAATTTTTTTAGTAATATCCTCACATTTTGCCAAGCTTTGATGAGTTCCAATAAGGACAAACTCACATTTAGGCACATTGAGGCTGAGTTTGTTTGAGTGAAAATATTTTTGAAGTTTTTCCATATCATTATTTATCACAGTTTCCATATGTTTAATGTGACATGGCTTGGTAGCATGTTCCACCTCTGTGTCGTCAGCGTACATACTGGACAAGCACTCATTGGGCACACTTGGCAGCTCGTTCACATATAATGTGAAGAGCAGTGGACCCAGAATGCTGCCCTGAGGCACACCAACTGTGACCGGCAATGGGTCGGACAGGCATCCATCCACAATGACACTCTGAGTTCTACCATGAAGATATGATGAGAACCATTCAAGCTCCACACCTTACACTCCGTAATAAGGGAGCTTTTTCAGGAGAGTGTCAAAGTTTACCGTGTCGAAGGCCTTTTGGAGGTCTAGAAACACTACGCCCGACACTAGTCCTTGATCAATATTCCGAAGCCATCTGTCTGTTACATTTATGAGTGATGTCAATGTTGAGTGCATTCGACGAAATCCTGATTGCACCAATGTTATAAGTTTATTTTTTTCCAGAAATGAGGAGAAATTACTGTGAACAAATCTCTCCAAAACTTTGGATAATACTGGTAGAATTGATATGGGTCTGTAATTATTCTTGTCTGTGACTGAGCCAGACTGAGAAGACCGGTATCACTTTGGCCTTTTTCCAGCTGGAAGGAAAATGACCTTGCTGCAGGGACTGGTTGAGGATATAGGCTAATGGTGTTGCAATAGCAGGTTCCCCATATTTCAATAGTTTTCCTGAAATTTGGTCCAGTCCTGTTGCCTTATTTGTAGGTAGGTTTTTCAATTGTTTAGAAACAAATTCCGGTGTGACTATTGGGAATTTGAATTGATTTTGTAAATCCTTTGGTAGGTATTCATCTGAGAAATCCATGTTTGGGATTTTTTCTCAAGCTCCTATTTCCATGTTTGGGATTTTTTCTCAAGCTCCTATTTCCTTGCTTAATATATAACAAATCACTAAAGTAAGGGGGGCCTTCCCATTTAATGCTTTCAAAGTGATGAGTAGAATTTTAAAATCAATCCTAGCGTGTACAGGTAGCCAGTGTAGTTCCTTTAATTTTCCTGATATATGATCAAATTTCCTGATTTATCCTACGACCCGAGCTGCAGCATTTTGGAGATATTGTTACTTTCTAGTGTTAGATCCAGGAAGACCTGCAAGGAGACCATTTCCATAATCTAGGGTTGATGTGATGAAGGCATGCGTTAATGTCAAGGCCGTTTTCTCGTCTAGACAGTGTCTGATCGCAGCAAGATTTCTAATATGATAATACCCTTTTTTTTACATATTTTATTTATTTGTGCCTTCATCTTCACCTTCGAGTCAAAAGTGACCCCTAGGTATACAATCATCTGACTTGGAGAGATGCTAGCATCTCCTACTCTGATAGTATTTGGCATACTAGTTTTTCCAGCAGTATTGTACAGATAAGCATTTTAGTTTTCCCGTCATTTATTTTCATTTTGTTTGATATTAGAAAGGTTCTAACCTCGCTAACTCATTTCTCTAAGTTTCTTGTACTTATACTAGCATGCTGTCTGGATGCATGATCTACTGGGATGTAAATGTGGGTGTCATCAGCATATATATAGTAGTTCAGGCCATATTTTGTCAGTATGTCAGCCAAAGGAGACATGTATATGGTGGATAGTATGGGACCAAGGACCGAGCCCTGCGGTACCCCATATTTTATAGGCGAGGACCTACTTGACACATTGCATTCTACTGTTTAGATATGACCGTATCCATGACAGGGCCTGGGCAGTCACTGCACATCTATGTTCCAGTCTATTTAGTAGAATTTGGTTGTCAATGGTGTCAAAAGCCACAGAGAGGTCAAGCAAGAGTAAAATAACCGATTTCTTGTTATCAAGAACTCTTAGAATATCATTTTGTACTCTTATCAGTGCAGTATCAGTGCTATGACACTCTTTGTATGCTGATTGAAATTTATTTGTAAGGCCATTCCTCATTAGATGAGGATCTAATTGATTAGCTACGGCCCTCTCAGTTAGTTTTGAGATATATGTCAGGTTAGACACAGGTCTATAATTCTTTTCCACAAGTTCGAGTCCCAGTTTTTTTAGGAGGGGAACAATAATTACAATTTTCATGTTTTGTGATACTGTTGAGTCAGTAAGTGATCTATTTATGATTGATTTTGTTTGTTTGGGGTTTTACATCACTTTCAACATTATTTCAGTCATTTCGTGATGAGACCTACTTGTAGCAGATATAGTGCTGCCTCACTGAATTGTCATGTCGCAGGTCCTTGACATGACAACCCGCCCGGTCACAGATTTACAAGGACAACGGGTTAACCCTTTAGGCACGGGCCTCAGCTCATGTGTGAAATTGTATCATGAGTTCAATCTCAACACGGCCGGGATTCGAACCCACGACCTTTGGATCACCACAGAGGAACTGGTGCTAATAAGCTGGCGCTCTAACCAACTGCGCCACGGCCCGTGGCCCTATTATTTATGATTGAAGTGATGATTGGCAGGATGATGTCAATGAGGTCTAGAAGGAGCCAGGTCGGAATAAGGTCAAGGTCACATGACTTTTTGGCTGCCTTCCTAACTAACATGCGGACTTCATCTATAGTCACAGGATTAAATCTATCAAGCTCAGTTGAGCCAATACTTGTGGTGGCCTCTGGTAGCATGATATTCTCTTACATTCATCCATAGTGTCATCTGGTGGCCGTTTTTGAGAGGAGGTTGTTAGTTCTGTTTCACAGGGATAATTTCCACATTTGAGCATATTTCTCTATTTTATCCAGAAAGAAATCATTAAATTTATTTATTTGAGAGGTCTCACTGTCTGAGTGTGGCATAGGTGTCTCAGTGCTTCTGTGCATGACTGAATCAATGATTCTGAAGAGTTATTTTAAGTTATGTTTATTTATTTCCACCAAATTGGAGAAATAGTTTGCTTGAGATGATTTTAGTAAAGTGTTATATTTGTTTCTTTGATTGTTATATAATTCTTTGACGGCAAACCTGTCTTATTCATTTTTCTTGGTTTCTCTTGAGAGACCTACCCAGCTTTACTAGGCCTCTTCAATATAGGCCTAGCGCCGACGCGACCAAATGTCGTACTATTTGGGCGCTCATGAATGTTAATCAGCAAGAGATTCGAGTTACGTCATCGTATCGTGCACGTGCTGTCCTACTGAAAGACTGTAATTACATCATCGCACCGTGCACGTGCAGTTGGATACATTCAAGGGGCGGGGCTAATGGAACAGACCTATTTGAACATATCTCATCGCATAAGTGGAGAGGGTGTTATATACTGAGCCCGATGCAAAGGAGAGTAAAGAGACCTCTCGTTCTTAATATGATCATTCATCCATGGCGCAGGTTTCCTTTGGGATATGTCTGCATTTTTTAGAGGTTTCCCGAGCAACGATCCTGATATCTTCCTTAAGGGTTTCAATATTTATGCCTTTATAATTTCTATAGCAAATTGATTTTTTGGTCAGATTTGGAGGTGAGATGTTAAGCCAGAATTTTATGATCAGATATGTATTCATCCAGGCAATGTTTGTTGAGGAATTACCTTTAAAAGGTGCTGAGTGTCTAATAGACGTTCAGTGTCTGATAGATGTTCAGTGTCTAGAAGATGTTCAGTGTGTGGTAGGTGCTCAGTGTGTAGTAGGTGCTCAGTGTCTGATAGGTGCTCAGTGTCTGATAGGTGCTCAGTGTCTGGTAGATGCTCAGTGTGTGGTAGGTGCTCAGTGTCTGGTAGATGTTCAGTGTGTGGTAGGTGCTCAGTGTCTGATAGATGTTCACTATCTGGTAGATGTTCAGTGTCTGGTAGGTGCTCAGTGTCTGGTAGGTGCTCAGTGTCTGGTAGGTGCTCAATGTCTGGTAGGTGTTCAGTGTCTGGTAAGTGTTCGGTGTCTGGTAGGTGTTCGGTGTCTGGTAGGTGCTCAGTGTCTGGTAGGTGCCCAGTGTCTGGTAGGTGCTCAGTGTGTGGTAGGTGCTCAGTGTGTGGTAGGTGCTCAGTGTGTGGTAGGTGCTCAGTGTCTGGTAGATGCTCAGTGTCTGGTAGGTGCCCAGTGTCTGGTAGGTATTCAGTGTCTGGTAGATGTTCAGTGTCTGGTAGGTGTTCAGCGTCTGGTAGGTGTTCAGTGTCTGGTAGGTGCTCAGTGTCTGGTAGGTGTTCAGTGTCTGGTAGGTGCTCAGTGTGTGGTAGGTGCTCAGTGTGTGGTAGGTGCTCAGTGTGTGGTAGGTGCTCAGTGTCTGGTAGGTGCTCAGTGTGTGGTAGGTGTTCAGTGTGTGGTAGGTGCTCAGTGTGTGGTAGATGTTCAGTGTGTGGTAGGTGCTCAGTGTGTTGTAGGTGCTCAGTGTCTGGTAGGTGTTCAGTGTGTGGTAGGTGCTCAGTGTCTGGTAGGTGTTCAGTGTCTGGTAGGTGTTCAGTGTGTGGTAGGTGTTCAGTGTGTGGTAGGTGTTCAGTGTGTGGTAGGTGCTCAGTGTGTGGTAGGTGCCCAGTGTCTGGTAGGTGCTCAGTGTGTGGTAGGTGCTCAGTGTGTGGTAGGTGCTCAGTGTGTGGTAGGTGCTCAGTGTGTGGTAGGTGCTCAGTGTGTGGTAGGTGCTCAGTGTCTGGTAGGTGCTCAGTGTGTGGTAGGTGCTCAGTGTGTGGTAGGTGCTCAGTGTGTGGTAGGTGCTCAGTGTGTGGTAGGTGCTCAGTGTGTGGTAGGTGCTCAGTGTGTGGTAGGTGCTCAGTGTGTGGTAGGTGTTCAGTGTCTGGTAGGTGTCCAGTGTCTGGTAGATGCTCAGTGTCTGGTAGGTGCTCAGTGTGTGGTAGGTGCTCAGTGTGTGGTAGGTGCTCAGTGTGTGGTAGGTGCTCAGTGTGTGGTAGGTGCTCAGTGTGTGGTAGGTGCTCAGTGTCTGATAGATGTTCAGTGTGTGGTAGGTGCCTAGTGTGTGGTAGGTGCTCAGTGTCTGGTAGGTGCTCAGTGTGTGGTAGGTGCTCAGTGTGTGGTAGGTGCTCAGTGTGTGGTAGGTGCTCAGTGTGTGGTAGGTGCTCAGTGTGTGGTAGGTGTTCAGTGTCTGGTAGGTGTCCAGTGTCTGGTAGGTGTTCAGTGTGTGGTAGGTGTTCAGTGTCTGGTAGGTGCTCAGTGTGTGGTAGGTGTTCAGTGTCTGGTAGGTGCTCAGTGTGTGGTAGGTGTTCAGTGTCTGGTAGGTGCTCAGTGTGTGGTAGGTGCTCAGTGTCTGGTAGGTGTCCAGTGTCTGGTAGGTGCTCAGTGTGTGGTAGGTGCTCAGTGTCTGGTAGATGCTCAGTGTCTGGTAGGTGCTCAGTGTGTGGTAGGTGCTCAGTGTGTGGTAGGTGCTCAGTGTGTGGTAGGTGTTCAGTGTCTGGTAGGTGTCCAGTGTCTGGTAGGTGTTCAGTGTGTGGTAGGTGTTCAGTGTCTGGTAGGTGCTCAGTGTGTGGTAGGTGTTCAGTGTCTGGTAGGTGCTCAGTGTGTGGTAGGTGTTCTGTGTGTGGTAGGTGCTCAGTGTGTGGTAGGTGCTCAGTGTGTGGTAGGTGCTCAGTGTGTGGTAGGTGCTCAGTGTGTGGTAGGTGCTCAGTGTGTGGTAGGTGCTCAGTGTGTGGTAGGTGTTCAGTGTCTGGTAGGTGTCCAGTGTCTGGTAGATGCTCAGTGTCTGGTAGGTGCTCAGTGTGTGGTAGGTGCTCAGTGTGTGGTAGGTGCTCAGTGTGTGGTAGGTGCTCAGTGTGTGGTAGGTGCTCAGTGTGTGGTAGGTGCTCAGTGTCTGATAGATGTTCAGTGTGTGGTAGGTGCCTAGTGTGTGGTAGGTGCTCAGTGTCTGGTAGGTGCTCAGTGTGTGGTAGGTGCTCAGTGTGTGGTAGGTGCTCAGTGTGTGGTAGGTGCTCAGTGTGTGGTAGGTGCTCAGTGTGTGGTAGGTGTTCAGTGTCTGGTAGGTGTCCAGTGTCTGGTAGGTGTTCAGTGTGTGGTAGGTGTTCAGTGTCTGGTAGGTGCTCAGTGTGTGGTAGGTGTTCAGTGTCTGGTAGGTGCTCAGTGTGTGGTAGGTGTTCAGTGTCTGGTAGGTGCTCAGTGTGTGGTAGGTGCTCAGTGTGTGGTAGGTGCTCAGTGTGTGGTAGGTGCTCAGTGTGTGGTAGGTGCTCAGTGTCTGGTAGGTGCTCAGTGTGTGGTAGGTGCTCAGTGTGTGGTAGGTGCTCAGTGTGTGGTAGGTGTTCAGTGTCTGGTAGGTGTCCAGTGTCTGGTAGGTGTTCAGTGTGTGGTAGGTGTTCAGTGTCTGGTAGGTGCTCAGTGTGTGGTAGGTGTTCAGTGTCTGGTAGGTGCTCAGTGTGTGGTAGGTGTTCAGTGTCTGGTAGGTGCTCAGTGTGTGGTAGGTGCTCAGTGTCTGGTAGGTGTCCAGTGTCTGGTAGGTGCTCAGTGTGTGGTAGGTGCTCAGTGTCTGGTAGATGCTCAGTGTCTGGTAGGTGCTCAGTGTGTGGTAGGTGCTCAGTGTGTGGTAGGTGCTCAGTGTGTGGTAGGTGCTCAGTGTGTGGTAGGTGTTCAGTGTCTGGTAGGTGTCCAGTGTCTGGTAGGTGTTCAGTGTGTGGTAGGTGTTCAGTGTCTGGTAGGTGCTCAGTGTGTGGTAGGTGTTCAGTGTCTGGTAGGTGCTCAGTGTGTGGTAGGTGTTCAGTGTCTGGTAGATGCTCAGTGTCTGGTAGATGCTCAGTGTCTGGTAGATGCTCAGTGTCTGGTAGGTGCTCAGTGTGTGGTAGGTGCTCAGTGTCTGGTAGGTGCTCAGTGTGTGGTAGGTGCTCAGTGTGTGGTAGGTGCTCAGTGTGTGGTAGGTGCTCAGTGTGTGGTAGGTGCTCAGTGTGTGGTAGGTGCTCAGTGTGTGGTAGGTGCTCAGTGTCTGATAGATGTTCAGTGTGTGGTAGGTGCCTAGTGTGTGGTAGGTGCTCAGTGTCTGGTAGGTGTTCAGTGTGTGGTAGGTGCTCAGTGTGTGGTAGGTGCTCAGTGTCTGGTAGGTGCTCAGTGTGTGGTAGGTGTTCAGTGTCTGGTAGGTGTTCAGTGTCTGGTAGGTGCTCAGTGTCTGGTAGGTGTCCAGTGTCTGGTAGGTGCTCAGTGTGTGGTAGGTGCTCAGTGTGTGGTAGGTGCTCAGTGTGTGGTAGGTGTTCAGTGTGTGGTAGGTGCTCAGTGTGTGGTAGGTGCTCAGTGTCTGGTAGGTGTTCAGTGTGTGGTAGGTGCTCAGTGTGTGGTAGGTGCTCAGTGTCTGGTAGGTGCTCAGTGTGTGGTAGGTGCTCAGTGTCTGGTAGGTGTTCAGTGTCTGGTAGGTGCTCAGTGTCTGGTAGGTGTCCAGTGTCTGGTAGGTGCTCAGTGTGTGGTAGGTGCTCAGTGTGTGGTAGGTGCTCAGTGTGTGGTAGGTGTTCAGTGTGTGGTAGGTGCTCAGTGTGTGGTAGGTGCTCAGTGTGTGGTAGGTGCTCAGTGTGTGGTAGGTGTTCAGTGTCTGGTAGGTGCTCAGTGTGTGGTAGGTGCTCAGTGTCTGGTAGGTGTCCAGTGTCTGGTAGGTGCTCAGTGTGTGGTAGGTGCTCAGTGTGTGGTAGGTGCTCAGTGTGTGGTAGGTGCTCAGTGTGTGGTAGGTGCTCAGTGTCTGATAGATGTTCAGTGTGTGGTAGGTGCCTAGTGTGTGGTAGGTGCTCAGTGTGTGGTAGGTGCTCAGTGTGTGGTAGGTGTTCAGTGTGTGGTAGGTGTTCAGTGTCTGGTAGGTGTTCAGTGTGTGGTAGGTGCTCAGTGTCTGGTAGGTGTTCAGTGTGTGGTAGGTGCTCAGTGTCTGGTAGGTGTCCAGTGTCTGGTAGGTGCTCAGTGTGTGGTAGGTGCTCAGTGTGTGGTAGGTGCTCAGTGTGTGGTAGGTGCTCAGTGTGTGGTAGGTGCTCAGTGTGTGGTAGGTGCTCAGTGTCTGGTAGGTGTCCAGTGTCTGGTAGGTGTCCAGTGTCTGGTAGGTGCTCAGTGTGTGGTAGGTGCTCAGTGTGTGGTAGGTGCTCAGTGTGTGGTAGGTGCTCAGTGTCTGGTAGGTGTTCAGTGTGTGGTAGGTGCTCAGTGTCTGGTAGGTGTTCAGTGTGTGGTAGGTGCTCAGTGTCTGGTAGGTGCTCAGTGTGTGGTAGGTGCTCAGTGTGTGGTAGGTGCTCAGTGTGTGGTAGGTGCTCAGTGTGTGGTAGGTGCTCAGTGTGTGGTAGATGTTCAGTGTGTGGTAGGTGCTCAGTGTGTGGTAGGTGCTCAGTGTCTGGTAGGTGCTCAGTGTGTGGTAGGTGCTCAGTGTGTGGTAGGTGCTCAGTGTGTGGTAGGTGCTCAGTGTCTGGTAGGTGTTCAGTGTGTGGTAGGTGTTCAGTGTCTGGTAGGTGTTCAGTGTGTGGTAGGTGCTCA
This sequence comes from Amphiduros pacificus, assembly GCA_949316495.1. NCBI lineage: Eukaryota > Metazoa > Annelida > Polychaeta > Phyllodocida > Hesionidae > Amphiduros > Amphiduros pacificus. The sequence continues at coordinate 26,908,092 of OX439011.1, forward strand.
GTGTGTGGTAGATGTTCAGTGTGTGGTAGGTGCTCAGTGTGTGGTAGGTGCTCAGTGTCTGGTAGGTGCTCAGTGTGTGGTAGGTGCTCAGTGTGTGGTAGGTGCTCAGTGTGTGGTAGGTGCTCAGTGTGTGGTAGGTGCTCAGTGTCTGGTAGGTGTCCAGTGTCTGGTAGGTGTCCAGTGTCTGGTAGGTGCTCAGTGTGTGGTAGGTGCTCAGTGTGTGGTAGGTGCTCAGTGTGTGGTAGGTGCTCAGTGTCTGGTAGGTGTTCAGTGTGTGGTAGGTGCTCAGTGTGTGGTAGGTGCTCAGTGTCTGGTAGGTGTCCAGTGTCTGGTAGGTGTCCAGTGTCTGGTAGGTGTCCAGTGTCTGGTAGGTGCTCAGTGTGTGGTAGGTGCTCAGTGTCTGGTAGGTGCTCAGTGTGTGGTAGGTGCTCAGTGTCTGGTAGGTGTTCAGTGTCTGGTAGGTGCTCAGTGTCTGGTAGGTGTCCAGTGTCTGGTAGGTGCTCAGTGTGTGGTAGGTGCTCAGTGTGTGGTAGGTGCTCAGTGTGTGGTAGGTGTTCAGTGTGTGGTAGGTGCTCAGTGTGTGGTAGGTGCTCAGTGTGTGGTAGGTGCTCAGTGTGTGGTAGGTGTTCAGTGTCTGGTAGGTGCTCAGTGTGTGGTAGGTGCTCAGTGTCTGGTAGGTGTCCAGTGTCTGGTAGGTGCTCAGTGTGTGGTAGGTGCTCAGTGTGTGGTAGGTGCTCAGTGTGTGGTAGGTGCTCAGTGTGTGGTAGGTGCTCAGTGTCTGATAGATGTTCAGTGTGTGGTAGGTGCCTAGTGTGTGGTAGGTGCTCAGTGTGTGGTAGGTGCTCAGTGTGTGGTAGGTGTTCAGTGTGTGGTAGGTGTTCAGTGTCTGGTAGGTGTTCAGTGTGTGGTAGGTGCTCAGTGTCTGGTAGGTGTTCAGTGTGTGGTAGGTGCTCAGTGTCTGGTAGGTGTCCAGTGTCTGGTAGGTGCTCAGTGTGTGGTAGGTGCTCAGTGTGTGGTAGGTGCTCAGTGTGTGGTAGGTGCTCAGTGTGTGGTAGGTGCTCAGTGTGTGGTAGGTGCTCAGTGTCTGGTAGGTGCTCAGTGTGTGGTAGGTGCTCAGTGTGTGGTAGGTGTTCAGTGTGTGGTAGGTGCTCAGTGTCTGGTAGGTGTTCAGTGTGTGGTAGGTGCTCAGTGTCTGGTAGGTGTCCAGTGTCTGGTAGGTGCTCAGTGTGTGGTAGGTGCTCAGTGTGTGGTAGGTGCTCAGTGTGTGGTAGGTGCTCAGTGTCTGGTAGGTGTTCAGTGTGTGGTAGGTGCTCAGTGTCTGGTAGGTGTTCAGTGTGTGGTAGGTGCTCAGTGTCTGGTAGGTGCTCAGTGTGTGGTAGGTGCTCAGTGTGTGGTAGGTGCTCAGTGTGTGGTAGGTGCTCAGTGTGTGGTAGGTGCTCAGTGTGTGGTAGATGTTCAGTGTGTGGTAGGTGCTCAGTGTGTGGTAGGTGCTCAGTGTCTGGTAGGTGCTCAGTGTGTGGTAGGTGCTCAGTGTGTGGTAGGTGCTCAGTGTGTGGTAGGTGCTCAGTGTCTGGTAGGTGTTCAGTGTGTGGTAGGTGTTCAGTGTCTGGTAGGTGTTCAGTGTGTGGTAGGTGCTCAGTGTGTGGTAGATGTTCAGTGTGTGGTAGGTGCTCAGTGTGTGGTAGGTGCTCAGTGTCTGGTAGGTGCTCAGTGTGTGGTAGGTGCTCAGTGTGTGGTAGGTGCTCAGTGTGTGGTAGGTGCTCAGTGTGTGGTAGGTGCTCAGTGTCTGGTAGGTGTCCAGTGTCTGGTAGGTGTCCAGTGTCTGGTAGGTGCTCAGTGTGTGGTAGGTGCTCAGTGTGTGGTAGGTGCTCAGTGTGTGGTAGGTGCTCAGTGTCTGGTAGGTGTTCAGTGTGTGGTAGGTGCTCAGTGTCTGGTAGGTGTTCAGTGTGTGGTAGGTGCTCAGTGTCTGGTAGGTGCTCAGTGTGTGGTAGGTGCTCAGTGTGTGGTAGGTGCTCAGTGTGTGGTAGGTGCTCAGTGTGTGGTAGGTGCTCAGTGTGTGGTAGGTGCTCAGTGTGTGGTAGATGTTCAGTGTGTGGTAGGTGCTCAGTGTGTGGTAGGTGCTCAGTGTCTGATAGGTGCTCAGTGTGTGGTAGGTGCTCAGTGTCTGGTAGGTGTTCAGTGTGTGGTAGGTGCTCAGTGTCTGGTAGGTGCTCAGTGTGTGGTAGGTGCTCAGTGTGTGGTAGGTGCTCAGTGTGTGGTAGGTGCTCAGTGTGTGGTAGGTGCTCAGTGTGTGGTAGGTGCTCAGTGTGTGGTAGATGTTCAGTGTGTGGTAGGTGCTCAGTGTGTGGTAGGTGCTCAGTGTCTGGTAGGTGTTCAGTGTGTGGTAGGTGCTCAGTGTCTGGTAGGTGTTCAGTGTCTGATAGGTGCTCAGTGTCTGGTAGGTGCTCAGTGTGTGGTAGGTGCTCAGTGTGTGGTAGGTGCTCAGTGTGTGGTAGGTGCTCAGTGTGTGGTAGGTGCTCAGTGTCTGATAGATGTTCAGTGTGTGGTAGGTGTTCAGTGTGTGGTAGGTGTTCAGTGTCTGGTAGGTGTTCAGTGTGTGGTAGGTGCTCAGTGTGTGGTAGGTGCTCAGTGTGTGGTAGGTGCTCAGTGTGTGGTAGGTGCTCAGTGTCTGGTAGGTGTCCAGTGTCTGGTAGGTGCTCAGTGTCTGGTAGGTGTTCAGTGTGTGGTAGGTGTTCAGTGTGTGGTAGGTGTTCAGTGTGTGGTAGGTGCTCAGTGTCTGGTAGGTGTTCAGTGTGTGGTAGGTGCTCAGTGTCTGGTAGGTGTTCAGTGTGTGGTAGGTGTTCAGTGTCTGGTAGGTGTTCAGTGTGTGGTAGGTGTTCAGTGTGTGGTAGGTGTTCAGTGTGTGGTAGGTGTTCAGTGTGTGGTAGGTGCTCAGTGTCTGGTAGGTGCTCAGTGTGTGGTAGGTGCTCAGTGTGTGGTAGGTGCTCAGTGTCTGGTAGGTGTTCAGTGTGTGGTAGGTGCTCAGTGTGTGGTAGGTGCTCAGTGTCTGGTAGGTGCTCAGTGTGTGGTAGGTGCTCAGTGTCTGGTAGGTGTTCAGTGTCTGGTAGGTGCTCAGTGTCTGGTAGGTGTCCAGTGTCTGGTAGGTGCTCAGTGTGTGGTAGGTGCTCAGTGTGTGGTAGGTGCTCAGTGTGTGGTAGGTGTTCAGTGTGTGGTAGGTGCTCAGTGTGTGGTAGGTGCTCAGTGTGTGGTAGGTGCTCAGTGTGTGGTAGGTGTTCAGTGTCTGGTAGGTGCTCAGTGTGTGGTAGGTGCTCAGTGTCTGGTAGGTGTCCAGTGTCTGGTAGGTGCTCAGTGTGTGGTAGGTGCTCAGTGTGTGGTAGGTGCTCAGTGTGTGGTAGGTGCTCAGTGTGTGGTAGGTGCTCAGTGTCTGATAGATGTTCAGTGTGTGGTAGGTGCCTAGTTTGTGGTAGGTGCTCAGTGTGTGGTAGGTGCTCAGTGTGTGGTAGGTGTTCAGTGTGTGGTAGGTGTTCAGTGTCTGGTAGGTGTTCAGTGTGTGGTAGGTGCTCAGTGTCTGGTAGGTGTTCAGTGTGTGGTAGGTGCTCAGTGTCTGGTAGGTGTCCAGTGTCTGGTAGGTGCTCAGTGTGTGGTAGGTGCTCAGTGTGTGGTAGGTGCTCAGTGTGTGGTAGGTGCTCAGTGTGTGGTAGGTGCTCAGTGTGTGGTAGGTGCTCAGTGTCTGGTAGGTGTCCAGTGTCTGGTAGGTGTCCAGTGTCTGGTAGGTGCTCAGTGTGTGGTAGGTGCTCAGTGTGTGGTAGGTGCTCAGTGTGTGGTAGGTGCTCAGTGTCTGGTAGGTGTTCAGTGTGTGGTAGGTGCTCAGTGTCTGGTAGGTGTTCAGTGTGTGGTAGGTGCTCAGTGTCTGGTAGGTGCTCAGTGTGTGGTAGGTGCTCAGTGTGTGGTAGGTGCTCAGTGTGTGGTAGGTGCTCAGTGTGTGGTAGGTGCTCAGTGTGTGGTAGATGTTCAGTGTGTGGTAGGTGCTCAGTGTGTGGTAGGTGCTCAGTGTCTGGTAGGTGCTCAGTGTGTGGTAGGTGCTCAGTGTGTGGTAGGTGCTCAGTGTGTGGTAGGTGCTCAGTGTCTGGTAGGTGTTCAGTGTGTGGTAGGTGTTCAGTGTCTGGTAGGTGTTCAGTGTGTGGTAGGTGCTCAGTGTGTGGTAGATGTTCAGTGTGTGGTAGGTGCTCAGTGTGTGGTAGGTGCTCAGTGTCTGGTAGGTGCTCAGTGTGTGGTAGGTGCTCAGTGTGTGGTAGGTGCTCAGTGTGTGGTAGGTGCTCAGTGTGTGGTAGGTGCTCAGTGTCTGGTAGGTGTCCAGTGTCTGGTAGGTGTCCAGTGTCTGGTAGGTGCTCAGTGTGTGGTAGGTGCTCAGTGTGTGGTAGGTGCTCAGTGTGTGGTAGGTGCTCAGTGTCTGGTAGGTGTTCAGTGTGTGGTAGGTGCTCAGTGTGTGGTAGGTGCTCAGTGTCTGGTAGGTGTCCAGTGTCTGGTAGGTGTCCAGTGTCTGGTAGGTGTCCAGTGTCTGGTAGGTGCTCAGTGTGTGGTAGGTGCTCAGTGTCTGGTAGGTGCTCAGTGTGTGGTAGGTGCTCAGTGTCTGGTAGGTGTTCAGTGTCTGGTAGGTGCTCAGTGTCTGGTAGGTGTCCAGTGTCTGGTAGGTGCTCAGTGTGTGGTAGGTGCTCAGTGTGTGGTAGGTGCTCAGTGTGTGGTAGGTGTTCAGTGTGTGGTAGGTGCTCAGTGTGTGGTAGGTGCTCAGTGTGTGGTAGGTGCTCAGTGTGTGGTAGGTGTTCAGTGTCTGGTAGGTGCTCAGTGTGTGGTAGGTGCTCAGTGTCTGGTAGGTGTCCAGTGTCTGGTAGGTGCTCAGTGTGTGGTAGGTGCTCAGTGTGTGGTAGGTGCTCAGTGTGTGGTAGGTGCTCAGTGTGTGGTAGGTGCTCAGTGTCTGATAGATGTTCAGTGTGTGGTAGGTGCCTAGTGTGTGGTAGGTGCTCAGTGTGTGGTAGGTGCTCAGTGTGTGGTAGGTGTTCAGTGTGTGGTAGGTGTTCAGTGTCTGGTAGGTGTTCAGTGTGTGGTAGGTGCTCAGTGTCTGGTAGGTGTTCAGTGTGTGGTAGGTGCTCAGTGTCTGGTAGGTGTCCAGTGTCTGGTAGGTGCTCAGTGTGTGGTAGGTGCTCAGTGTGTGGTAGGTGCTCAGTGTGTGGTAGGTGCTCAGTGTGTGGTAGGTGCTCAGTGTGTGGTAGGTGCTCAGTGTCTGGTAGGTGCTCAGTGTGTGGTAGGTGCTCAGTGTGTGGTAGGTGTTCAGTGTGTGGTAGGTGCTCAGTGTCTGGTAGGTGTTCAGTGTGTGGTAGGTGCTCAGTGTCTGGTAGGTGTCCAGTGTCTGGTAGGTGCTCAGTGTGTGGTAGGTGCTCAGTGTGTGGTAGGTGCTCAGTGTGTGGTAGGTGCTCAGTGTCTGGTAGGTGTTCAGTGTGTGGTAGGTGCTCAGTGTCTGGTAGGTGTTCAGTGTGTGGTAGGTGCTCAGTGTCTGGTAGGTGCTCAGTGTGTGGTAGGTGCTCAGTGTGTGGTAGGTGCTCAGTGTGTGGTAGGTGCTCAGTGTGTGGTAGGTGCTCAGTGTGTGGTAGATGTTCAGTGTGTGGTAGGTGCTCAGTGTGTGGTAGGTGCTCAGTGTCTGGTAGGTGCTCAGTGTGTGGTAGGTGCTCAGTGTGTGGTAGGTGCTCAGTGTGTGGTAGGTGCTCAGTGTCTGGTAGGTGTTCAGTGTGTGGTAGGTGTTCAGTGTCTGGTAGGTGTTCAGTGTGTGGTAGGTGCTCAGTGTGTGGTAGATGTTCAGTGTGTGGTAGGTGCTCAGTGTGTGGTAGGTGCTCAGTGTCTGGTAGGTGCTCAGTGTGTGGTGGGTGCTCAGTGTGTGGTAGGTGCTCAGTGTGTGGTAGGTGCTCAGTGTGTGGTAGGTGCTCAGTGTCTGGTAGGTGTCCAGTGTCTGGTAGGTGTCCAGTGTCTGGTAGGTGCTCAGTGTGTGGTAGGTGCTCAGTGTGTGGTAGGTGCTCAGTGTGTGGTAGGTGCTCAGTGTCTGGTAGGTGTTCAGTGTGTGGTAGGTGCTCAGTGTCTGGTAGGTGTTCAGTGTGTGGTAGGTGCTCAGTGTCTGGTAGGTGCTCAGTGTGTGGTAGGTGCTCAGTGTGTGGTAGGTGCTCAGTGTGTGGTAGGTGCTCAGTGTGTGGTAGGTGCTCAGTGTGTGGTAGGTGCTCAGTGTGTGGTAGATGTTCAGTGTGTGGTAGGTGCTCAGTGTGTGGTAGGTGCTCAGTGTCTGATAGGTGCTCAGTGTGTGGTAGGTGCTCAGTGTCTGGTAGGTGTTCAGTGTGTGGTAGGTGCTCAGTGTCTGGTAGGTGCTCAGTGTGTGGTAGGTGCTCAGTGTGTGGTAGGTGCTCAGTGTGTGGTAGGTGCTCAGTGTGTGGTAGGTGCTCAGTGTGTGGTAGGTGCTCAGTGTGTGGTAGATGTTCAGTGTGTGGTAGGTGCTCAGTGTGTGGTAGGTGCTCAGTGTCTGGTAGGTGTTCAGTGTGTGGTAGGTGCTCAGTGTCTGGTAGGTGTTCAGTGTCTGATAGGTGCTCAGTGTCTGGTAGGTGCTCAGTGTGTGGTAGGTGCTCAGTGTGTGGTAGGTGCTCAGTGTGTGGTAGGTGCTCAGTGTGTGGTAGGTGCTCAGTGTCTGATAGATGTTCAGTGTGTGGTAGGTGTTCAGTGTGTGGTAGGTGTTCAGTGTCTGGTAGGTGTTCAGTGTGTGGTAGGTGCTCAGTGTGTGGTAGGTGCTCAGTGTGTGGTAGGTGCTCAGTGTGTGGTAGGTGCTCAGTGTCTGGTAGGTGTCCAGTGTCTGGTAGGTGCTCAGTGTCTGGTAGGTGTTCAGTGTGTGGTAGGTGTTCAGTGTGTGGTAGGTGTTCAGTGTGTGGTAGGTGCTCAGTGTCTGGTAGGTGTTCAGTGTGTGGTAGGTGCTCAGTGTCTGGTAGGTGTTCAGTGTGTGGTAGGTGTTCAGTGTCTGGTAGGTGTTCAGTGTGTGGTAGGTGTTCAGTGTGTGGTAGGTGTTCAGTGTGTGGTAGGTGTTCAGTGTGTGGTAGGTGCTCAGTGTCTGGTAGGTGCTCAGTGTGTGGTAGGTGCTCAGTGTGTGGTAGGTGCTCAGTGTGTGGTAGATGTTCAGTGTCTGGTAGGTGCTCAGTGTGTGGTAGGTGTTCAGTGTGTGGTAGGTGCTCAGTGTCTGGTAGGTGTTCAGTGTCTGGTAGGTGTTCAGTGTGTGGTAGGTGTTCAGTGTGTGGTAGGTGTTCAGTGTGTGGTAGGTGCTCAGTGTCTGGTAGGTGCTCAGTGTGTGGTAGATGTTCAACGTTTGGTGGGTGCTCAGTGTCTGGTAGATGTTCAGTGTCTGGTAGGTGTTCAGTGTCTGGTAGGTGCTCAGTGTGTGGTAGGTGTTCAGTGTGTGGTGGGTGCTCAGTGTCTGGTAGGTGTTCAGTGTCTGATAGGTGTTCAATTTCTGGTATGTGTTCGTGTTAAGTGCTCATGCTAAACCCCAAGATTATGATAACCAATTGAAAGTTTATATTATATGGCGACACCAGACCAATGTCTGTTGAAAGCCCTCGATAAGTACTGACTGGGAATCGAACTCCTGCGTCACTGGGTCTTACTGCAAACGCTCCACACAGTTCTAAATAAACGTCGTGAGCAACCTTACAAATTGTCTGTTTACGGTGGAGACGAAAGACATCATTTCATGACAAAATGAGGATGATTAAAATCCTCTCAACTGCCTTTGACCGAGCAGCTCTTAGCCTCACAACGTAAATACATAAATTTAAGTGAACACGAAAATGTGTAAGGTTGTGCACGATGTGTGTTTAGCACTGTGTCTACCAATTCAGGTATTTCGGCCAACCAGAGATCAAGTGAAACCAGCCTATAGCATGTATAAAGTGCAGCATGATCAGGATGAAATCATATCCTGCTAAACATCAGAGACCAGAAGGCAACAAAGGCAAGGGGTACTCTTACTGTGTGATAATAAACAACTACAAGCCAGGATGGGGGGGGGGGTGTAGGGGGGGGGTAAGGTGGAGGTGAGCAGAGAGTTGTAATACATTGTCTGGGGCTAAGATAACTGGTGATCAATTGAAACTTCCTCTATCTCTGTACATACAATTTCTGTAAATACAATGACAAAAGAAGCGGTCTCAAAATTTGGCTTGTAGTAACTTATAACTGTTATCTCACAAAATACATTTGAATGAGTCAAACAGGGCGCTATAGGTCAGTTACAATGAATACGTGAAATGTTTGAGATATATAAACTGTAAATAGATAAACTGTAAATAGGTAAATTATAAAGAAATAATCTGAAAATATAATGTATGATCGTTAAGGTGTGTGATAGATAAGATGTATGATAGATAAGGTGTTTATAAGATAAGATGTGTGATAGATAAGGTCTGTGATAGATAAGGTGTTTAATAGATAAGATGTGTTTTAGATAGGAAGTGTGATAGATAAGGTGTATGATAGATCGGGTGTGAGAAAGATAGGGTGTGAGAAAGATAGGGTGTGTGATAGATACAATGTGTGATAAATAAGGTGTGTGATAAGTAAGGTGTGTGATAAATAAGGTGTAAGATAAGATTGAAATCTGCACATTTGGAAGCGCTTTTCAGCATATTTTATCCTTGCGACACATAAACTAACAGTATTTATCAATTTAGTTGATTACTATATTCGATTCTCATTAATAAATAACTTACAACAGTAAATTAGATATGTAATCTATTCCTATAGAATTTGATGAAGCATCCAATAAGTGCAATGAATGTTCAACTAAATTGACATGCCATTTGAAACTGAGATGTGTTTTAATGAAAATGGAGAGAAATCAATTATCTGATGTTTGTTATTGCCACATTGTGTGTGCATATTTACAAGCTGTTTGGAATGTGACGAACGCAATCATGGTGGTGTACCGAGAAGGATGGGTTACATGTGGTGATGCACGGCCCCTCCAGTGTTCAAACATAACACCAACCACGCTGAGGGATGACTCCATAGCAAGCTGAGGGAGTGAAAAGGTGCAGGAAATAGATATAACATATGTTGAATTTAAAATTGTTTAAACAAGTGCTGATTTTAACCAAGTGCTGATTTTAACCAAGTGCTGATTCTAAACAAGTGCTGATTTTAAAAAAGTGCTGATTTTAAACAAGTGCTGATTTTAAGTAAGTGCTGATTTAAAACAATTGCTGATTTTAAACAAGTGCTGATTAAAAAAAATCAAGCCCTAGTAAGTTTGCAAGATCCAACAGAGAATTTGTTCTACTCAACCACGGAATAACAAATCACTACCCATAATAAGGCAAATGCGAGCAAAAAAAGCTTGTGCATTTGCAAAATCCCCCATACTGCACAGAATTCACTTCTCACGTATAAAAGCTCCGTTACACAGTGGAAACAGAAACTAAGGGTAAAAAACATGGACTGATGCTGGACTAATGCTGCACCCAATCGTCGTCATGGTCACAAAGCTGTCAATATCTACAACTTTTGACAGAGATTGGGCACGTGACAGCTTTGACAGTCCCGGGGCCATCATGGAAATATCCACTGGATAATGACTGACTTTTTACTGCTGTGACATCCAGCGGATGATTATTGGCGGCAATTGGGCAAGGGTTCATTTCCCATCATCTGGTCCCCTATCATTTGAAGTGAAAAGGATGGGGTATCAGTCTTATAATATTATCCTTACTTTAGCAGGAGGTGAAAAGAAGAGCCCTTATATGAATGAAACATAGATTGTACTTTGTTTTGGCTCTGAAAATAAAGTATTCTGTCGAAACTGCAAATATTAAAATGGTTTTTCTAAAACATTAATATCTCAGCTAATGATACACGTACAGAAATGATTTTAGTATGAATGATATCATGAGAACAAGAGACAAACAATTGTGTGTATTACAAGTGTGTGTCAACTGCTGTGCAGTTCTTTTGCGTTACCACAGTACTTTAATGTTTGGTTACGACCACAGCCTCCAAGGTAAAAGTTGATAGGATAGGAGAACTGTCTCAAAGTATTTCCGGTTTAATATCTGGATGGGGTACCAACAAATATCATTTCAATTTGAAATTTGAACATGGATATTTCTTGACCTAATTGGATATTTGCCATGACGCCTTTCGGACGGGACAGCGATTGGGCAAAACAGATAATACATGTATTGCTGCATCCCATCGCCATCATGGTCCCTCAAGACAACTATTGACAGTCCCGGGGCCGTCATGGAAATATTCACTGAACAATGACTGACACTTTACTGCCGTGACATCTAGCAGATGACTGTTGATGCCAATTGGGCAAGAGGTCTCAAAGTTGTCAATATCCATCAGCTGGTCCCCTATCAATTGAAATTTAGAAAAGGATGGGGTACCAGTCTACTAATATTATCTTCACTCCAGTGGGAGATGGAAAGAAAAGCTATTTATTTTAGTGAAATATATTTTACTGAGTTTTGGGTCTGTAACTCAAGTAAATGGTAGTTCTAAAGATAACACAATAATATCTCAACTTAAATACACGTACAGATAGATAATATGTTTGTTATCATGAGACCAAACACTGTGTCAAACGTCAATAAATGCAAAATTGGGACGATCTGAAGAGGGGGTGAAAAAGAATGCCTCCAACTTAAAGTCAATGGATAGGAGAACTGTTAAAAAGTAATTCTGTTTAATATCTGGATGGTATACCAACAAATATCATTGAACTTTGACCCTGGATATTTCTTGACCTATTTGGATATTTTCTATGACGCCTTTCGGACATGACGGTGATTGGGCAAAACATGCATGCTCCATAGATTTACAGCTTATAATATTGTTTAAACCTCGAACATCCAGCCCTGAAGGCAAAACAAACGTGAGCGGAAAAATCAAGCTTGTGCATTTGTCAATCAGATTTTCAATTTGAGATAATGAGGACAAATAGACAACACAAGGCTATATACATTTACGGCTATGGTTAATGTCCATTGGGATAAAACTAATCTAATACTTGATGCTTTGAAAAGGGAGTGAGACTATTGCCTTTTTTACCCACAGTATTGCAATATGTATCATTTACTTACTGTGATTTAAACAAATTAAGAAATGACATTTTCCTGGCGCAATTTATTTAAAGTTTAAATAAATTTCTCATTGTTTGACACTGATTGCTTTGGGTATTAGGACATTCGGAAATTGGTTTCATGATTAGGAAAAAAGAAAGGGTATCATCCTTTATATTACAGATGGCCTCAGGCACACTGCATTCTTTATATTACAGATGGCCTCAGACACACTGCATCCTTTATATTACAGATGGCCTCAGACACACTGCATCTTTTATATTACAGATGGCCTCAGACACACTGCATCCTTTATATTACAGGTGGCCTCAGGCACACTGCATCCTTTAAATTACAGATGGCCTCAGACACACTGCATCCTTTTTTGTGATATTGTACTGTTTACTGCTAGTACATGCTATCATGTAGTGGTATCATACATAAAGGATAACTCAAACAACCGAGATCAAGTATCAATGTGTATTCATCTAGCGTGTAGGGGAAACTCCCCGATGTGGGGGCTGCGCCCCAATATACATACATTGTGTCAGTGTGTGGCGTGGGCCGGGGCCTCACGCATCAGTGATCTTACTATACAACATTATATTACAGATGGCCTCGGACACACTGCATCCTTTATATTACAGATGACCTCAGACACACTGCATCCTTTATATTACAGATGACCTCAGACACACTGCATCCTTTATATTACAGATGGCCTCAGACACACTGCATCCTTTATACTACAGATGACCTCAGACACACTGCATCCTTTATATTACAGATGGCCTCAGACACACTGCATCCTTTATATTACAGATGGCCTCAGACACACTGCATCCTTTATATTACAGATGGCCTCAGACACACTGCATCCTTTATATTACAGATAGCCTCAGACACACTACATCCTTTATATTACAGATAGCCTCCGACACACTGCATCCTTTATATTACAGATAGCCTCCGACACACTGCATCCTTTATATTACAGATGACCTCAGACACACTGCATCCTTTATATTACAGATGGCCTCAGACACACTGCATCCTTTATACTACAGATGACCTCAGACACACTGCATCCTTTATATTACAGATGGCCTCAGACACACTGCATCCTTTATATTACCGATGACCTCAGACACACTGCATCCTTTATATTACAGATGACCTCAGACACACTGCATCCTTTATATTACAGACGGCCTCGGACACACTGCATCCTTTATATTACAGATGGCCTCAGACACACTGCATCTTTTATATTACAGATGACCTCAGACACACTGCATCCTTTATATTACAGATGACCTCAGACACACTGCATCCTTTATACTACAGATGACCTCAGACACACTGCATCCTTTATATTACAGATGGCCTCGGATATACTGCATCCTTTATATTACAGATGGCCTCAGACACACTGCATCCTTTATATTACAGATGGCCTCAGACACACTGCATCCTTTATATTACAGATGACCTCGGACACACTGCATCCTTTATATTACAGATGACCTCAGACACACTGCATCCTTTATATTACAGATGACCTCAGACACACTGCATCCTTTATATTACAGATGGCCTCAGGCACACTGCATCCTTTATATTACAGATGACCTCAGATACACTGCATCCTTTATATTACAGATGACCTCAGACACACTGCATCCTTTATATTACAGATGACCTCAGACATACTGTCTCCTTTATATTACAGATGGCCTCAGACACACTGCATCCTTTATATTACAGATGACCTCAGACACACTGCATCCTTTATATTACAGATGGCCTTAGACACACTGCATCCTTTATATTACAGATGGCCTCAGACACACTACATCCTTTATATTACAGATGGCCTCAGACACACTGCATCCTTTATACTACAGATGACCTCAGACACACTGCATTCTTTATATTACAGATGACCTCAGACACACTGCATCCTTTATATTACAGATGACCTCAGACATACTGTCTCCTTTATATTACAGATGGCCTCAGACACACTGCATCCTTTATATTACAGATGACCTCAGACACACTGCATCCTTTATATTACAGATGACCTCAGACACACTGCATCCTTTATATTACAGATGACCTCAGATACACTGCATCCTTTATATTACAGATGACCTCAGACACACTGCATCCTTTATATTACAGATGGCCTTAGACACACTGCATTCTTTATATTACAGATGGCCTCGGATATACTGCATCCTTTATATTACAGATGGCCTCAGACACACTGCTTTGAAAAGGGGGTTAGACTATTGCCTTTTTCACCCACATTATTGCAATGTGTATCATTCACTTACTGTAATTTATACAAATCAAGAAATGACATTTTCCTGGCACAATTTATTTAAAGTTTAAATATATTTCTCATTGACACCAATTGCTTTGGACATTAAGACATTCGGAAATTGGTTTCATGATTAGGAAAACAGAAAGGGTATCTTGTATCATCCTTTATATTACAGATGGCCTCGGACACACTGCATCCTTTATATTACAGATGACCTCAGACACACTGCAACCTTTATACTACATTCTACCCTATTTAAAATATGTGTTTTTTACGCCCTGCAATACTTATATCACACATGGTTTCTGACTCACTGTAATGCTTATATTACAGATGGTTTTTGACTCACTGTAATACTTATAGCTCATATGGTATCTGACTCATTGCAACCCTTTTATGACTGATGGTTTGTTGTGAGCTTTGTTCTGACAAGCGTTGAGGTGCACATTTGATAAAGCATGAAGAGAACGTCCTCTTTCTGGACTGAACTCAACCCAAAATATATGAGCTCACACAATATCAAGGTGGAGGGGGACCATTCCTTTATACTATTCATGAGATACAGCAATTTACCAATGTGATATTATTCTATATTGCATATGTGTATGCGTGTGTGTGGGTGTGAATATATGTATATTTATACATACATTATATATATATTTGTTGAGTTGAGTATACATATATATCAGATCAAATAATGTAAACTGAGCTAATGTTCACCTCTAGGAAGGAGCCCTTTCCTTCATCCTAGAGGTGCCCCCTTAACCCTGGATGTACCCCTCCCCCCACACACACACCCTGGATGTGCCCCTCCCCCCCACACATCCTAGATGTGCCCCTCCCCCCCCACACACACCCTGGATGTGCCTCCCCCACACCCTGGATATGCTCCCCTTCATCCTGGATGTACCCCATCCCCCCCACACACACCCTGGATGTGCCCCCACACCCTGGATGTGCCCCCCCCGTATCACAGACACAGGAGTAACTGGAGGCAGGCGAGTTGCCTCTTTACTGGGCGGCTTCGCGGAGAGGCTGGCGGATTGGTGCGCTCAGCTGAGCACAGTTGTGTTCTGTATGCAAGGCCATGAATACCAGGCTAATTTCCACCTGTCTGCTTCTACATCCTTCCTGTCTTAAACTCCACACATCACACTGTCCATGCTGAAACATGCTTTTATTACTTCTAGAAATGTCAGATAACTACATGTTTCCATCATTGAGAGTCGGGAAATATGACATCGTCCTGAATGGTGGCTTAGTCAGTTAAGGCAATTGATTACATCTTGTCATGAGAAGCCTGTGGGATTAAACAAAACATAATCGGAAATCAGGAAAAACAAATACAGGTCAGTCATCTTTCAATGTATTTCTTTAAATGATAAAATACTCATTCTTAAATACAGACCGTTTAATATCTACAATATACAAAACGAACTATTTTAGGATGACGATATAAATAGATTTAAAATTTTGATGGTGTTTTTGATCAAGACAAATATTTCTGTGTGGTATTTGAAATTTAATGGTTTACAACCCACCTTTTAGCAGTTCCTGAGCTGAGGCATGTGCCTGAATGGTCAACCCATTTCCTTTGATATCTCTTAGATTCTGGAAGACTTGCATTTCATTGGCAGTATGGTGTGTAATGCTCAAGTCTTGCGAGGAACTCATCACTTTATTACTGGTATAAATATATTGGTTATTTGTACACATTTTCCAATGGAATTCATATAATGACTCTGATTTGATATTATTTATATCTCTCTCATTTTAATAACGATATATCAAAGAGAAGGATTTTAATAACGATATTTCAAAGAGAAGGATTTTTTTGTTGAAAATCTGATAGCTCCCAGATTAGAAAGGTTATCTGTAGGCACAATATATCTTGTCAGTTAAGCATATGACACACCACTTGTGTGTTTGCCAAGACCTGGAATTGGTTAGGCTCATACTGAACACAATACAATGCTTGCCAATCACCGGAAGTCACTGTGTCAATCAGAATGCGCGCATGTGTCCACCAAATGGGAGAAAGTTGATCATAAATGTCAGATATTCGTCAAACACAGGCGCTCAGGAGGTCATGCTCAAATGCAAATGTCCTCTAAACCAGACTGCCTTTCCGATTTGACTGACAAGAAAATGACAGAAGATAAAGTAGATTTTGTGTATAGTACTAATCTCAATCCAATATCAAGGGTAAGAATGCATGTCTTGGTAAAACGCAATCAATTATATCTAAGTTGAAAATAACACAATTGATCTCCAATAAAAATGGGAAATATCATTTATTATCTGTTTTGGTGAATGTATTAACTTTTCAGGGGTTATTTTATAAAAAAAAGACCTTCAAAATATCACGAGCGTGAAGTTCTTTTGATATTGAACATTTGATATTTGACTTATTTTTGTCAAAATCCACCAAAATGTTTATTCCTTTATGAGCGTCTAGGATAAGTACGTAAATCCTAGTTTAAAATGGATGTACCACTTTGACCTTGGTAAATCCAATGATATACAAGATGTGTGGCTTTCTAAGAGGTGTAGTACTGTTATTATTGTCCAATGGGGATTAGACATGCTTACAAAACATATACAGAACAGGCCCTGAGCAATTAATACCCAGGACAAAGTGTGTAAGAGATGTGGCCCTTCACCTATGACAAAGTCAGAAATACTTACAAAACCGGCTTACAAAACCGCCATTTATCACTTTCTAAATATATATATATATATCATTTCTGAAAAGCTATCTGAACTGCCCTTTATGACATATATTTAAAAAATTCTGTCTTTTTCGTTGAGTTTGATGAAGCAAGCACATAATTGCCTGTTTTAGCGGCTATTGAATACGCGTTACAACGATATATGTGCGATGTGGTGATAGACTGGGTGAAGGTCGCATTACAGGGCAGTGGGTGGGAATGGGTTAGCATCGATGTCCTGATCCAAACTGTGAATTGCAGATACAAGGGTAACATGGGGGCCAAAAAGATACCTTTATCATAGAATTAACATATCATTAAGGTCCTTTTAGGATCGATACAGAAATAAAGGGTTCCAACAGGAGTAAGGAGGGTTCCAACAGGAGTAAGGAGGGTTCTAGAGGCAGTAAGGAGGGTTCCAGCAGGATTAAGGAAGGTTCCAGAGGCAGTAAGGAGGGTTCCAGCTGGGGTAAGGAGGGTTCCAGTAGGAGTAAGGAGGGTTCCAGAGGCAGTAAGGAGGGTTCCAGAGGCAGTAAGGAGGGTTCCAGCAGGATTAAAGAGGGTTCCAGCAGGAATAAGGAGGGTTCCAGCAGGAGTAAGGAAGGTTCCAGAGGCAGTAAGGAGGGTTCCAGAGGCAGTAAGGAGGGTTCCAGAGGCAGTAAGGAGGGTTCCAGCTGGGGTAAGGAGGGTTCCAGTAGGAGTAAGGAGGGTTCCAGAGGCAGTAAGGAGGGTTCCAGAGGCAGTAAGGAGGGTTCCAGCAGGATTAAAGAGGGTTCCAGCAGGAATAAGGAGGGTTCCAGCAGGAGTAAGGAGGGTTCCAGCAGGATTAAGGAGGGTTCCAGAGGCAGTAAGGAGGGTTCCAGCTGGGGTAAGGAGGGTTCCAGTAGGAGTAAGGAGGGTTCCAGAGGCAGTAAGGAGGGTTCCAGTAGGATTAAGGAGGGTTCCAGAGGCAGTAAGGAGGGTTCCAGCAGGAATAAGGAGGGTTCCAGCAGGAGTAAGGAGGGTTCCAGCAGGATTAAGGAGGGTTCCAGAGGCAGTAAGGAGGGTTCCAGCTGGGGTAAGGAGGGTTCCAGTAGGAGTAAGGAGGGTTCCAGAGGCAGTAAGGAGGGTTCCAGAGGCAGTAAGGAGGGTTCCAGCAGGATTAAAGAGGGTTCCAGCAGGAATAAGGAGGGTTCCAGCAGGAGTAAGGAGGGTTCCAGCAGGATTAAGGAGGGTTCCAGAGGCAGTAAGGAGGGTTCCAGCTGGGGTAAGGAGGGTTCCAGTAGGAGTAAGGAGGGTTCCAGAGGCAGTAAGGAGGGTTCCAGTAGGAGTAAGAAGGGTTCCAGAGGCAGTATGGAGGGTTCCAGTAGGAGTAAGGAGGGTTCCAGAGGCAGTAAGGAGGGTTCCAGCAGGAGTAAAGAGGGTTTAAGCTAGAGTAAGGAGTAATACCCCAGTCACATTTGCACCGGGTGTTGGCCAGGAATTAAGAATCAGCCGACTTCACAGGGTCCCGGGTGCAGGGTCCCGGGTGCCAGGAGTTTTAATCTGAAATATGCTGTGGCTGTGGTCACATTATACATGGGTGCCGGACGGCACATGCAAGATTAAATGGCACAGACGTCTGTAGGGTATCCTTATACCTCAGTCACATTTGCGCCGATTTCAGAAAAGATGCCTGGCTGATGGGTATTTTTTACAAAATCGGCCGGCAGTTCAGATTGCTGTGCGGGCACCGGGAGATCATCGGCCACAATTGGGCATCTTTAAGACATCGGATGGGTCATCAGGAACTTAGAGCTGCAACATAAAAGCCGGCATTTCCACGGTGTATTATAACCAAATATCTTAGGGCTGCCGGTGGCATCGTACGGTAAAAATGAGATTTCATGTGTTCACAGGCCATCATCAGATTGCTCCTTATGATATCATATAGATGTCTTTAGGATATCCTGCATAGCACCCGGGACCCTGTGAGGCCAGCTGATGTTTACATCCCGGCAGGCGCTCTGTGTTTACATCCCGGCAGGCGCTCTGTGTTTACGTCCTGGCAGGCGCTCTGTGTTTACATCCCGGCAGGCGCTCTGTGTTTACATCCCGGCAGGCGCTCTGTGTTTACGTCCTGGCAGGCGCTCTGTGTTTACATCCCGGCAGGCGCTCTGTGTTTACGTCCCGGCAGGCGCTCTGTGTTTACGTCCCGGCAGGCGCTCTGTGTTTACATCCCGGCAGGCGCTCTGTGTTTACATCCCGGCAGGCGCTCTGTGTTTACGTCCTGGCAGGCGCTCTGTGTTTACATCCCGGCAGGCGCTCTGTGTTTACATCCCGGCAGGCGCTCTGTGTTTACATCCCGGCAGGCGCTCTGTGTTTACGTCCTGGCAGGCGCTCTGTGTTTACATCCCGGCAGGCGCTCTGTGTTTACGTCCCGGCAGGCGCTCTGTGTTTACGTCCTGGCAGGGGCTCTGTGTTTACGTCCTGGCAGGCGCTCTGTGTTTACATCCCGGCAGGCGCTCTGTGTTTACATCCCGGCAGGCGCTCTGTGTTTACGTCCCGGCAGGCGCTCTGTGTTTACATCCCGGCAGGCCCTCTGTGTTTACGTCCCAGCAGGCGCTCTGTGTTTACATCCCGGCAGGCGCTCTGTGCAAATGTGACTGAGGCATTATGTGACTTCAGTTATGGCATATCTACAGCAAGATTGTTACTGATAAACTCCTCGGCACAGGGGACCCTGTGAAGTCCGCCGATTCTTACTGCCTTGCTGGCACCCATGGCCAGTGCAAATGTGACAGAGGCATAAAGACGTCTATATGATATAGTAGTGAACTTTTTAAAAAAATCCTATTTTCACCATACGATGCCACTGGCCGCCCTATGATAATCTTGAGATATGTCTGCAGGACACTGCCGGGAGCCGGTCATGTACATTAAGATGGTATTTGGTGATAGGACATCGTGGCAACGCCGGCAACTTTTATGTTGCAGCTAAAAGTTGCCGCGATGACCGAGAATTGCTCAAATGTGGCCGATGATCTCCCAGTGCCTGCATGGCACCCTGAACCGCCAGCCGATTTTGTTAAAAAAAAACATCTGCCAGGCATCTTTACTGAAATCGGCGCAAATGTGACTGGGGTATTAGGTGGGTACTAAATGGAGTAAGTAAGGCGGGCTTCAAAAAGGAAAATAGTGAATAGAGGTCCCTCTTTGTTCCTCATGGAGAAGAGGGTTCTTATTGGAAAGAGGGTTCCTCATTGGAAAGAGGGTCCAAAGTGAAGGGAGGGATTCCAACTGAGTGAAGAGTGGTTTCAAACTCAGTGCTGATACTCGGTGCTGATACTCGGTGCTGGTACTTGGTGCTGATGCTCAGTGCTGATACTCAGTGCTGATACTCGGTGCTGATACTCGGTGCTGATACTCAGTGCTGATACTCGGTGCTGGTACTCGGTGCTGATACTCAGTGCTGATACTCGGTGCTGGGTGCTGATACTCAGTGCTGGTACTCAGTGCTGAAACTCAGTGCTGATACTTGGTGCTGATACTCGGTGCTGATTCTCGGTGCTGATACTCGGTGCTGATACTCGGTGCTGATACTCAGTGCTGATACTTGGTGCTGATACTCGGTGATGGTACTCAGTGCTTGTACTCAGTGCTGATACTCGGTGCTGATACTCGGTGCTGATACTCGGTGCTGATACTCGGTGCTGATACTCGGTGCTGATACTCGGTGCTGATACTCGGTGCTGATGCTCAGTGCTGATACTTGGTGCTGATACTCGGTGCTGGTACTCGGCGCTGATGCTCAGTGCTGATACTCGGTGCTGATACTCAGTGCTGATATGCAGTGCTGATACTCAGTGCTGATACTTGGTGCTAATACTCGGTGCTGATACTCAGTGCTGATACTCGGTGCTGGTACTCGGTGCTGATACTCGGTGCTGATACTCGGTGCTGATACTCAGTGCTGATACTTGGTGCTAATACTCGGTGCTGATAATCAGTGCTGATACTCGGTGCTGGTACTCGTTGCTGGTACTCGGTGCTGATACTCAGTGCTGATACTCGATGATGGTACTCGGTGCTGATACTCGGTGCTGATACTCGGTGCTGGTACTCGGTGCTGATACTCGGTGCTGATACTCGGTGCTGATTCTCGGTGCTGATTCTCGGTGCTGATACTCGGTGCTGATATGCAGTGCTGATGCTCAGTGCTGGTACTCAGTGCTGGTACTCAGTGCTGATACTAGGTGCTGATACTCGGTGCTGATACTCAGTGCTGGTACTCGGTGCTGGTACTCGGTGCTGATACTCGGTGCTGATACTCGGTGCTGATATGCAGTGCTGATGCTCAGTGCTGGTACTCAGTGCTGATACTCGGTGCTGATACTCGGTGCTGATACTCGGTGCTGATGCTCAGTGCTGATACTCGGTGCTGATATGCAGTGCTGATATGCAGTGCTGATGCTCAGTGCTGATACTCAGTGCTGATACTCGGTGCTGATACTCGGTGCTGATACTCGGTGCTGATACTCGGTGCTGATACTCAGTGCTTGTACTCGGTGCTGGTACTCGTTGCTGATACTTGGTGCTGATACTTGGTGCTGATACTCAGTGCTGATTCTCGGTGCTGATACTCGGTGCTGATACTCGGTGCTGATATGCAGTGCTGATACTCAGTGCTGATACTCAGTGCTGATACTCAGTGCTGATACTCGGTGCTGATTCTCAGTGCTGATACTCAGTGCTGATACTCGGTGCTAATACTGTGCTAGTAATTTCTTAAACTATCACTAAGGTATTGTCAGAATGCAGAGTATAAACAGGTGAATACACATAAAAAATTGCAGATAAATGAATTTGAATTCACCACCAAATTAATTATTTCAAAACAATGATTCTTTGAAATATTCTCAATAGCTTTGATAGGACACACAGTATACGGTGTACACAGGAAAGGCAGTGTACCGAATATATGTAATAATTCCAATCCCCTAGTTGCTATGCATGGCTACCTGCTGGTCATGGAATACACATCACTGAGCATGTTTAGAAGTACCTGTTGCTAAGCTTGCTACCCCCGCCACCTGATTGCATATACACGTGTCTCCCCCCGCTGATCTCTCACTTATTATCGGTATTTAACGTTCTCTGGGATGGACCAGTGTACCTCGCCTCCAATCCATCCCCAAAATAATTAGGAATAAGTCAGAGGACACTGTGATGAAAATTCTAAATTAGTCTTTGATATTCATGTCAGAAAGAAATTAACTGATATATCAAAATTAACGCGATAGTTTCCTTACACTAATTAACGAAAACAATAATAATATGAATTATAACAACACAGTCATGCTTAAGCAATCCTATTTTCCCTATAAAATGGGAACGTTTCTATGTAAAAAAAGCAACTGTGGTGATTTGCCATTTGTAATCAATGAGTAGTCAACATTATTTTGAACTTCAGGCTGGCGAAGGCCGACTCTTGATGAAGAAAGGATGGACGCCTGATTTTCTATTCACATGGCTTGAGTGGACCATGCTGCCACCTAGTGTGTGAAACTTTTTTCTTGCATGGGGGAACTTTGCAGACATGCAAGCTTGGCTCAGAGTAGTAACAATTGTTGATTGATATGTCATTTTAAAAATAAATGATTTTATCACACCCACATCCCTCTGTTATCGTTCTATTCTTCTCAATATTCCATTATATCGTCGCCATTATATTAATGCCCCTCAGAGCATACAGTAGGATTGTAATCCTATCAATTGCCATGTCTACAAAACTATCCCAACACGCATTGTACTTGACACAAGAGACACCTGGTGGATCGCAATTCTTGAAACTCGAGCAGTGAGAATTATCAAACGGACATGGAAAGGTAAAGGTTCCATTTATATCCCGCTGATTCCAGACAATGTCTCCTCATAGCAGTTGGTAGGAACTGGCCGGGATTTGAACCAGGAATCCCTGGGTCTGATGGCAAATACTCTAACAAATGAGCTTTTATATCATAGCACTTGTTAGTAACTGGTTTGGGTTGCCTAGATCTCAAAGCGAATACCCTAGCATTTGAGCTATTTCAGCCAATACAAATAATACAGTACATAATAAAGTTAAACACATCTAAGTCTTCCTACTAAAAGTATGGCACAACACCTTGAACCAAGTCCAGGCATTTAAGCCGTTCCTGTCAGATGTCTTTACAACTGGTACGGCTATCAATATCCTTGTGACAGGTGCTATGAGCTGTGCAATATTACTGATTAACCTCATCCTGGGATAGGTACAGGTCCACTTATAATCTGATTCATGTTCAACATTAACAGGGTACACTCTAAAAGCATTTTGTACTTGTATTTGTTTGTTTGTTTGTTTGGGGTTTTACACCACTTTCAACATTATTTCAATTATATTATATATACATATATTTTTTCTTTTTTTTTCAATCGGCTTATAACATTTTTCATAGTTCTGAGACTGCATTGCTAAAGGTTCAGAATGATATCTTAATGGATCTGGACAATGGGTGCATTATTCTTTATGTTCTACTGGATTTGTCTGCGGCATTTGACACTATAGATCATGAGATTCTTCTTAGCAGACTAGAAAATAGATGTGGAATTACTGGGAATGTCTTGGCTTGGTTTAAGTCATATTTTAACTAACAGGAAACAATATGTAACTATTATTGGGAAATACTCTGATATGGAAAAATTGAAATATGGAGTTCCTCAAGGCTCAGTTTTGGGTCCGATTCTCTTTACAATCTATATGTTGCCAATTGCTGATATTATGAAATACAGTCCACCTTCATTTATCTGACACTCTCGGTCGCACAAAATTATGTCGGATTAATGGGATTGTCGGTATTCTGAAACTCCATAATCTGACACATACACAGGGGGACACTGCCGACAGGGGCAGAGATTGGGCAATGTATCATTGTACATGTAGGACTGCTATATGTAATATGTTAAATTCGAGACTTGCATCACATCTTTATTAATGAGAAAAAAAGACTTTATTCAAATGTTTTGGTTTAAATTTTATTTAAACATTTATTAAAACATTTATAACATGTCAACAAAAAAGCATCTTTAAATCAATATTAAAATTCAAACTACAGACTGATTTTTCAAAGTAAACTCCCATCATTTATGCCCTTCCAGTATCATTGCATAGGTGACATGAGTACATTTCCCATTGACAAGAACTCATCCATTTGTCACTATTCTATTGTTCTGCATGTCACAAGAGCTGGTCTGTGAAGTGCCTAATTGAATCCTACTGGTGACAAGAGTTAATCTTACAATGAAAAGAACTCATCCCTATGACACTTTGGTTCTAATGAATGGGATGGTTGATTTAATCCCTTAGCTTTTTAACACTTGCCAGCTTGTTATGACAGCCCTGTGAGGGAAGAGATTAGACTAGCTCTTGTTGGGCCAAATGCAATTAACACCTGTATTGTGGGTCTGTCACCTGTCTGCAGTTGAGAGTTAATTGTTGTGTTGATGACAATCAGCTTGCAAATCAGTATTTCTGAACAATTAGCAAATGTTTGACTTTCTTTAATGTCGGATATATGAACCGAAAAACAATAGATTATGCAGTTTTGTGTTCAAAAAGGATTGTCGGTGTCTGAAACTGAAATTGTCAGATAGTTGAGTACAAATATAGAGAAAAACAGTTGGTCGCCAATAAAATATGGTCGGAAGGTGAAATGTCTGATTAATGAAGTGTCAGAAAGTGAGGGTGGACTGTAATATGGTCTGAGTTATCATATTTATGCAGATGACACCCAACTATACATCTCATGAAATCCCAATGATACAACTGATGTTGATTTTAGCTACACAAATATTGAAAATTGTATATCCAGCTTACAAATATATTTACTTGATAATAAAATGAAGCTGAATGAGGGTAAAACTGAGTTTCTAATCTCATCTAAAAGTAGAACAAAAAAAGCCCTACTGGATAGAATTCCTAAGTCTATTAAGATTGGCAACATTGAAGTTAAAATGGCAAGGAAGGTTAAAGATCTAGGTGCGCTATTTGATAAAAACATGGCATTAAAGGATCAAGTTAATTTTATTTGCAAAAAAGGATTCTTCCATTTGAAAAATGTTGCCTCTATTAGAAACTGTCTGAGTGAAAAATCTGCAAATATGTTAATGCATTGTGACATCTAATCTTGATTATTGTAACTCATTACTTATTAACCTACCAATGCATGAAATAAAAAAGTTACAAAGATTGCAAAATTCTGCAGCAAGGGCATTAAAAAGTTTGATCATGTCAGTGCTCTAATGCGAGGACTTCATTGGTTGCCGGTGCAGGCTAGGATTCAATTCAAGATACTATTATTAACATGGAAAGCCTTAAATTGCATGGCCCCTAAATACCTAACTAATTTGATTATACCAAAGGAAAACCCTAGGTATCTAAGGTCTAATGATAACTATGAATTAGTTGTCCCCAAGACTCGATCCAAATGGTATGGGGAAGGGCTTTCAAATATGCTGCACCTAAGTTATGGAATGATATACCAGTTGGACTTACGAAATTGGATAGTATTAACAAATTTAAGAAGTCATTGAAAACATATTTATTTAACAAATTTTACAATGAAAAACGATACGTAGACATATTTGACCATATAGTGACCTTAAAGCGCTATGAGCAAGATAAGATTGTTTACAAAATGGACCCTCTGTCATCCAAATAACGTCATTGGGGTTGTAGCATTGTTTATATTGTTTGACACACACAACATTGATCGTCACTTGGTGCAATGCACTTGCTGCACTTGCCACACTGTTTTATTTGAATAGATTGTGCAGCAAACCAAAACCTTAATCTCATACTTATCTGCAGTAGATAAATATAATATAAAGACAAGAACATAGGTTCGTGCAGTGTTCAGGCTGACAGATCTCTCTCGTTGGTTCTGGTGGAAGGATCTCACTCGTCCTTTAGATTCTTAAAATCCTTCTGCTGGAACCAACTTGTGAGATATGTCAGCCTGAACACTGCACTCACATGTTCTTGCCTTAATATGTTAGATAAATAAATCATAAAACTGATATTGTGTTTCAACCAGACTCCTAAATATGTTAGATTAATAAATCATAAAAATGATATTGTGTTTCACCCAGACTCCCAAATATGTTAGATTAATAAATCATAAAAATGATATTGTGTTTCAACCAGACCCCTAAATATGTTAGATTAATAAATCATTAAATTGATATTGTGTTTGAACCAGACTCCCAAATATGCTAGAGAAATATGTTGATATTGTGTGTTTCAGGCAGATGAGGCTGTCAGTAGTTTGCACATTGCTGACCTCATGGTGTCATTTGATAAACGCTGTTCCAAGTGGAATGGCCCTTCTCATCATTGATGTGCAGAACTGTTTTATGCCGGGAGGACCTCTGGCGGCAAAACATTCCGGTAAATACAAAAAAATACTCACAGACTACTTACAAGTAATTTACATATTATGTTATTGTAGGGACTTCTCAGATTATAGGAAAGAACTAATAATTACTCTCCTTTGCATCTGGCTCGCTATAAAACCCTCCGCCTGTATAACACCCCCAGCCTGTATAACACCCTCAGCCTGTATAGCACCTTTGGCCTGTATAACACCCTCGGCCTGTACAACACCCTCGGCCTGTATAGCACCCTCGGCCTGTATAACACCCTCGGCCTGTACAACACCCTCGGCCTGTATAGCACCCTCGGCCTGTATAACACCCTCGGCCTGTATAGCACCCACGGCCTGAATTGGAGAGAAAAGAGAGCTGGCCTAGGTAAATAAATAATTAATTTCATGACAACGTTACAACCTAGTTCACACACATATATATATATATATATATATATATATATATATATATATATATATATATATATATATATATATATATATATATATACTCATGTATATAATAGACTGTTCATGAAACGTATCAGAATTAGTTTTACATAATATAAATATTTATTATTATATAAAATAAATATTTATTTGATATACCTCACAAATTTAACGTTCATATCAATGGCATTAATGCCATTATCCGCCACCAGGGCACTAATTACTACCTGTGACACTAGATGGCAGTGCCTTATATAGTTATAGCCTGGTTGTATAAATATGTTTCTCAGACATAATTGTTCAAAAAGGCCTTGTACTTATGTAACTGTGACTAAGCAGCTGAACTATGAAGAGTTGGATATTATATATGTCTCACAGTACGTTAATGCCCCACAAGAAAGGTCTGAGATTGATAAAACTCCATATCTGATTAAATCTCTTCTCTTCAAATCATGGGTTCTGACTCTGTATGTTTTATGTCGATTTTAATATTGATGCACCCTTCTAACAAACAACTTCTGTGGTTATTCTTCACATTTCAGAGATGATTGTTCCAGTTATAAACGAGATCCGGGCATTACACGAGCGAAGATTCTCATTGGTTGTTATAATCCAGGATTGGCATTGTGCCAATGATGTAGCATTTGCCTCGCAGTACAAAGGCAAAAAAGCATTTGAGGTTGTTAATTTGAAATATAACTCAAAAGGTATGTAGACATTGTTTTAATATCTAGAGTTTATTTTTTCAGGTCCACTAAACCAAAAAAAGCAAAAGGAAATGTTTCGGTCAATTCAATTTTATCATAATCTTCCAGTAATAAATATTTGCCAAATTGAAAAATGAAAAGTTTTACGTGTTGGTCCTTTCATAACCTGTCGGGTCCTTAAGAGATTTTAAAACATTTCTTGACCATCTTACAGCCAACGTTTTTATAGTGCTTTTGAAACTTGGCTGCCTGTGTAACAAATGAAGTTCTGCTAAAATGATACATTTGTGAACTTCTGACTACATTTCCGCCTCTATCCGACAGACATCGCACGTGAAAAACACGTGAGTTTCTCGTTTAAATCTCAAAATCTCATGGCAACCACATATCCATAGCTTTTCTAGAAATGTTTAGTCTGGTACTGGTCAAGCTCAATATACTGAAAGATGCCCTGTACAGAAAAATTGTCGAAGATATATTATGTTATTTTTCAATATTGGTAATAATGATTTGATTACGAATTATGAAATGTGGTACTTGTGAATCATTTCAAAATGTGTAAGCAACTTCTATAAAATTGTAAAACATGATCATTTGTCTCTTAAAAAGATCTTTTAAAAATTAGATACTCATTTTATGTTTGTCTAAAACTCATGATTTGCATTATTTCGATTTATATATTGAGCTAGATGTCAGGGAGTTTCCTTTCTTGACAGGGATACAATTATTACACTATGAGAGATCTTCGTATGTAAATAACCTCTTATTCTAGGTCACGTTTTATCGAGGTAAAGAATCATGTAATATCCATGTGGATAATTGCTGAATTTTCCACGTGAACAATTCACGCCATTTTGCTTTGCATATGTCACGTTAATACCACGACTTTCATTTCAAAACCACATCATTTCAACCAGTTTTGTCTGCTGGGATCAACCTTTTAATTTCTCACGCTGGTTCCTCATCCGAATTTCCTCTCAATGTTTGAAATTCTCTTTGAAGGGAGTAATCGCACGCCATGAAGTACAAAATTAAGAGTAATTATAAAAAAAAAACGATAAAGGTTTACATCTCAGCAATAGTGGACTATTTTAATGGCATTGAATAACATATTTATAATTTTTCATAAATCAGTTGGCATGTCAAAACTTCTTTCGGTCACATAGAATTTGGGTAATATTTCTACACCTGAAATCAGTGACATTTAAATCAGAGATTGGAAACAAGCTGAAGTTCTGCATTATCGCTCAGGCGAACCGATCTCATGGTGGCACCACTGTCGCCACTTCCTGTTTACCACATGTGGCCATTTGGCCGGCTTGTCAAGGGAATTTCCACTGTTTTTTTTTAAAATGGACCATGTTATTGTTTTTTAATCATGTTGACATAATGTGGATGCATGTTTATACCGTATTACCGTTTTATATCATTTAGATGTAGAATTGTATTGCAATTTGTGCAAAAACGAGACCATATGAGAGTTGGGTGGTGCACTACCACGCTGACACCTAGTGGCAGACCTGCTCTTTCTAATCTCTGTTTAAATATCTCTGCTGAAATGTTATCGTTGTCATCGTTTCATTAAATTAAAACTTGACTGAATAATATTGCTCCTTTAAAAATGATGAACATTATAGGGTTAATGTAACAGATAAGATCCTCACTATTGCACAAATCACATATTTGGCAGGTCGATTATGCCGGGAAGCAAATCTTACTCACACTTATGCTGTTCGCTGCAAAAGGTACAAGTTTATGGTGGAACAAATTCTCTGGCCGGACCATTGTGTGGCTTATACAGATGGCGCTGCCGTCGTCACCAATCTCACAGTGAGGCAGACAGACCTCGTTTTGAAAAAAGAATCATTATGCCACGTGAGTACGGGCACACGTATAGTTAGCGCCCATTAGTTAAATGTGCTTATTCCTCTCCTATGTCAGAAAAGAATGATGGAAACGTCTATGGCATTGGACAAATGCATTTTACATAATTTGTCCATATATAATGGGACAATTGCCAGGAATGGAGTGAGCACATCAACATTTCGGGCGCAAACTACTCTGAACCCATATGTCTTTTTGTAGACATAAGATAATAAACAGATTTTAAGGCTTAAGGTTCGGATGTATCAGAGGCACGAAAGAATGCATTTAATAGCTGCTCCATGAGAAAATCAAAATTATAACACTAAGACATGACCAAAGTGTACCTTTATAAATGACAAGGTTTGCTCATTCATGTTGAATAGAATTGGTAATTGCAATGCATAAACTTGACAAAATCATCAAAATTCGAAAATTAGGAAACAAATTGAGGACAAGGTATTTTGTTTGTTTAGTTACCATGGCAACATTGTTAATAACAAATGCTTCAGGAATCAGACATTGAAGATTAGGTTATGTTGAACAACGTACACTCTAGCTATTATATTCACAATGTTTGTTATCGAGATCACGGAGGTCAAATGTATCACATTTTAGAAAATACAGTTTTTGAAAAACAGATACCCTTCGAAAGACCTTGACATGACCTTGACTAGAATCTAACATTTGTTTGCTTGATTTTATTCATTTTGGTATATAACAACATTGAATGAAATGTGTTAAGAATCAGTTTGATTTTGGGGTGTAATCTAGCCATAAAATGACTTAGGGCAAATGAGAAGAATACACACATTTTAGAAGAAATATATATATTTTTTATGTCTGCATTTTTTTTATGTCTGCATTAATTTAATGTCTGCATTTTGTTATGTCTGCATTTTGTTATGTCAGCATTTTTTTATATTCGCAATTTTATATTTTCTCATGGAGCTGCTAATAGGTGTTCATTCTTTTTTCAGTTGGACACGTATTCTGCATTTGAATACAAGGGTGGTTTTATTGGCACTGGGCTGCATGAGATCCTTCAGGATAACCACATAGACACTGTCTTCCTGACTGGGCTAGCGCTCGAATACAACATCTACCACTCGGCTGTAGCTGCCATCAAGAGAAGTGAGTATAAACACAGCACATCTATTCATAAGGGCAGTCAACACAATGGTAATCCGGGCTCCTATTCATGAAAAATCTATTCATAAGGGTAGTCAACATAATGGTGAACTGGGCTCCCATTCCTGAGGAAATCTATTCATAAGGGTAGTCAACATAATGGTGAACTGGGCCCCCATTCCTGAGGGAATCTATTCATAAGGGCAGTCAGCACAATGGTAAACTGGGCTCCCATTCCTGAGGAAATCTATTCATGAGGGTAGTCTACATAATGGTAAACTGGGCTTCCATTCCTGAGGAAATCTATTCATAAGGGTAGTCTACATAATGGTAATCTGGGCTTCCATTCCTGAGGAAATCTATTCATAAGGGCAGTCAACACAATGGTAAACTTGACTCCTATTCCTGAGGAAATCTATTCATAAGGGCAGTCTACATAATGGTAATCTGGGCTTCCATTCCTGAGGAAATCTATTCATAAGGGTAGTCTACATAATGGTAAATTGGGCTCCCATTCCTGAGGAAATCTATTCATAAGGGCAGTCTACATAATGGTAAACTGGGCTTCCATTCCTGAGGAAATCTATTCATAAGGGCAGTCAACACAATGGTAAACTTGACTCCTATTCCTGAGGAAATCTATTCATAAGGGCAGTCTACATAATGGTAATCTGGGCTTCCATTCCTAAGGAAATCTATTCATAAGCGTAGTCTACATAATGGTAATCTGGGCTTCCATTCCGGAGGAAATCTATTCATAAGGGCAGTCAACACAATGGTAATCTGGGCTTCCATTCCTGAGGAAATCTATTCATAAGCGTAGTCTACATAATGGTAATCTGGGCTTCCATTCCTGAGGAAATCTATTCATAAGGGGAGTCTACATAATGGTAAACTGGGCTCCCATTCCTGGGGAAATCTATTCATAAGGGCAGTCTACATAATGGTAAACTTGACTCCTATTCCTGAGGAAATCTATTCATAAGGGTAGTCTACATAATGGTAATCTGGGCTTCCATTCCTGAGGAAATCTATTCATAAGGGTAGTCAACACAATGGTAAACTGGGCTCCCATTCCTGAGGAAATCTATTCATGAGGGTAGTCTACATAATGGTAAACTGGGCTTCCATTCCTGAGGAAATCTATTCATAAGGGTAGTCTACATAATGGTAAACTGGGCTTCCATTCCTGAGGAAATCTATTCATAAGGGTAGTCAACACAATGGTAAACTGGGCTCCCATTCCTGAGGAAATCTATTCATGAGAGTAGTCTACATAATGGGAAACTGGGCTCCCATTCCTGAGGAAATCTATTCATAAGGGTAGTCTACATAATGGTAAACTGGGCTTCCATTCCTGAGGAAATCTATTCATAAGGGTAGTCAACACAATGGTAAACTGGGCTCCCATTCCTGAGGAAATCTATTCATGAGAGTAGTCTACATAATGGGAAACTGGGCTCCCATTCCTGAGGAAATCTATTCATAAGGGTAGTCAACACAATGGTAAACTGGGCTCCCATTCCTAAGGTGACCCCAAGAAGTCAATCTCATTAAGACATAAAGGGCCATCGGTTTAATTTATAAACTTTGTTTAAAGTGTGATAAGCTTTAGAGTGTGATTCATGTTGATATATGATTTCAAATGTAAAGAATGAGTAAATTCATCATATCAGTTAAGTTAAAGAATGTTTTTTATGTTATCAGTTTAGTGAGGAGAGTGATTATTTTTTTCATACGATATCAGTTAAGGTACTATAGGGTTTGAAAAAGTTTTGTTTTGTATCAAATAAGATGCTATAGAGTTTGTTGATTAACTTTAATTTGAAATCAGTTAAGGTTCTTATGAATTTGATTAAGTTAGTTTTATGATCTTAGTTAAGTTATAGAATGTGATTAAGATTAATTTATGAACTCAGTCAAATTAAAGAATATGGTTAGAGTTAATTTTTGATCTCCTCTAAGTTATAAAATGTGATTGGGGGTTGACTTATGATCCGAGGTAAGTTATATGACTGTTTTATTTGGGTGTGATTTATCATCTTAGTTAAGTTATAGAGTGTGATTAGGATTTATGATTTCAACTGTAAAGAATGAATAGGGTTAATTTGTAATCTCAGATAGATTACAAAATAAAATACATTAAATAAATAAAGGGGTAGTGCAATCATGACTCTAATAGCTATAAATACAAAAGAGCTCAACCCTGCCACTTGATCTTGATAGGTCAATGTATAATATATTATATGTACATTATCAATATGTATATTATCATGTATATAATATTTGCAGATTATTCCACCTATCTCGTCATTGATGGCATAGGCAATGTGGATGTTTACCAGACCCACACCATATTGTATGAACTTGGAAAAAAGGGTAAGACAAGTACAATGTTATACACAGATAGATTCACCTTTTAAAATGTAGCACACTATGGTTATATTTACAAGTGAACCACCAATAATATGAAATGGCAGAGGTGTAAATTATTACCATAGTTTTGTTAATAATTAGAGTAAAAAGAAGATTTAATTTTCAATGGCATTGCGAGCAAGGTAAACACAGTTGCATGAGGCTGCGAGATACACACTTCTTTCAACTGAATATTATATATTCAAAAGACCATACCTTCGTCAATAATTGGAGATGAAAGGCGATTTAACCTACAATGAAATCGTATTGATGAAGCTGTATGATGCTGTCAGAAAACCATAATTTTGTCAATAATGGGAGTAGAAAGATAATTTGCAATAGAGCTGTCTTGATGTTGTGAGCAAGGTAAACACAGTTGCGTGAGGCTACGAGATGCACATTTTTTTTCAATTGCCGTCTTGGCGTTGCCAGCATGGTAAGGGGCAGACCATTATTCATTCAGGGGAGTGGAGGAATGTCAAAAATAAAATAAAATCGGTCAGACCAGATGATATTTTAAAAATATTAAGAATGCCAACCTTGAGGATAAAATAAATTAGGACTCTCATATATGCAGAAAAGTATAGTTTCAAGGGTAGAATTTGAAAATAAAATCGATTTCAAGCTTACATCTATTACAAATATCTTTTTTATTTGAGACATTCAGCTTGATTACTTCACTAGGCACCTATTATTGGGCTAAACACAAACCTTCATAGACTAGATATCTTAAATAATTGTAATATCTGAACCATAACATTTGCCTCATAAGACATATTCAACTAACAGTTATATTATTATGTTTTGGAATTTAAGGAATGTTTTTTATTAAAACAAAACAATTCTCAGATGTCTAAAAATGTTTAACTGGGCAGTTTTATCTGGGCAAACCTTTATGGTAACCAAACAGAGAAGATACCTTGTATTTAATTCAAGAATATTCATAAATATTTATTGATATTTTTATCCCCTTACACCTGAGTGGAGTAGGAACTATAGTAAATCATGAATGCTTAAAATAGCCAATGGCAAAGGAAGACCACATGATGACATTTTTGACCCATTTCCAGGCTGACATCATGGTTTGATGTCACTAGCTCATGAGAACAGTGACTCAACATTTTCACTAGCCCAAGATGATGTTAGTGGCCAGAAGAAACCTTTTCATAAAAAACACATATATTTGCTGTGGAAATATTTTCTGACATACACCACAGACTCAAGTTCATTTGGCAAAACCACCAAGACATAATTCATTGTTCATCTTCTGAGACACTGCATCATTTCTTCTGAGACACTGCCACCATTTTATTGATGTAAATAATTCACAAAATTAAATTAAAACATGCATAACCAACAGAAGGCCACCATTATGCAAAGCAGAAGTCACTGGGAGAAGCTGTTATTTTTGGCTCCAACAAGATTGGCATCATTTGTATTCATGTTTTTGAAGATGTGAAATAGTTGCCTTAAATGGTAGTATGATGTGATTGATACAATACAAGTCAGAAGAAGTAGAAAGATGATTTAACTTGCAATATAGCCATCTTCACGTGGCGAGCAAGATAAACATGTTGATGTCATATACGAAAGTGTCATCATAATGACATCAAACAACGGAGTGTTGTCATAGTGACGTTTGTCATCGTGACATCACACAGGAAAGTGTTGTCATTGTGATGTTTGTAATAGTGTAGTCACACAGGAAAGTGTCACCATGGTGACGTCAGACAGGAAAGTGTCATCATGATGTTATGCAGGAAAGTGATGCCATGGTAACGTTATGAAATATATTAACGTGATCAGCTGACCAAGCATGGAACACTGCTATTACCTTTGCTAAACTACTCCCTCTGTTCTGCATAAAATACCAGTTTATGGCTATTTATATTAAGTGTTCACCTCCATCTTTCAAAGGGGTTTTTCCAAAATATTTAAAATTTGTCCCCAAAAGAGGCCCACTATTGGAACTACTTTTTAGGGGGACCCACTGGCTAATAACGTGATTTGGATTTAAAGAACAGAACATATCATTCACTTAAAAATATGTTGATATATAATTATCAATGATACAAATATTTCATGGTAATAATAATCGTAAGCATGATCTGTAATGAAAACATTGTTTAACATCTTTGTTTAATGTATTTTATCGAATAATATGTACATCTTTATGAGAAATTGACAATATAATAAATAATAATAATAATAATAATAATAATAATAATAATAATAATGATGATAATAATAATAACAATAATAATAATAATAATAATGACAACAAAAACAACAATAACAACAACAACAATAATAATAATAATAATAATAATAATAATAATAATAACAATAATAATAACAATAACAATAACAACAATAATAATAATAATAATAACAACAGCAACAATAACAATAATAACAACAACAATAATAATAATAATAATAACAATAACAATAACAACAACAATAATAATAATAATAATAATGATAATAATAACAACAACAACAATAACAATAATAATAATAATAATAATAATAATAATAATAATAATAATAATAATGACAACAAAAACAACAATAACAACAACAATAATAATAATAATTATAATAATAATAATAATAATAATAATAATAACAATAACAATAACAACAACAATAATAATAATAATGATAACAACAACAACAATAACAATAATAATAATAATAATAATAATAATGATAATAATAATAATAATAATAAAAATAATAATAATAATAATAATAATAATAATAATAATAACAACAACAACAACAACAACAACAATAATAATAATAATAAAAAATCACAATTTTAGCAACAACCTAATTTTTACTTTATACTTTATGTGATGTCAAGTTGCATGTCATCTATGTAATGGCAATTTGACATCCTCTTTGTGATGGCAAATTGGCATGGTCTTTGTGATAGTAAGTTGGCACATCCTGTATGTGGTGGCAAGTTAACATGTCCTCCTATTTACACTGTGAAAAGTAGGGTTCTCTGTCTTCTTTTATGTTAGTATTGAAATATATACAATAAAGAAATTAAAATATTTATACAGGTTTAATTGAAGGAAGAAAAATTATAAGTCATGATGTTGTGTATAGGTTTGGTGATATTTGTTGTGCTGCTGTGTAAAGTACTGAGAAAATTTGCCATTTTTTTATTGAAAACACATCCATATAGAAAAGTTGCTCTCACGTTTATGCTCATAATGAATTGAACATACAGAAGAACAAAATTAAATCTTCCAGTAAAATAAATAGGCCTTCTGTTTGGCTAAATAATTAAAGGGCCCAGCATTCCAGGTATTGGTAATTAGGTCCAAGCATCATCCACCTGAAATGCCTGAACAGAAACATATCAAAATTACATTTCAAACTTCCTTCAGCTCTTACTCAAGTCATGGAATGTTACGTATTGAAAAATGAATAACAAAATCACACATCAAATATCAAATATGTGTTTTCAGATATAACTGTGTACAAATATCAGTACCAATACCAATAAAGCTTTTTTTCTTTCTAATTATCAGTATTAACCATTACCAATGACAAAAGAAGCAAGTTAAATTATTAACTCGTTGTTTTTGAAAATTTGTGAGAGGGTGAGTTGTCATGTCAAGGCCCTGTAACATGACAATTCAGTGTGGCAGCACTATATCTGCTACAAGTAGGTTTCATCATGAAATGACTGAAATAATGTTGAAAGTGATGTAACATCTGTTTCAGAATCTGGGCTTGTTATCCACCCATTAAAGGGTAACTGGAATAATGTTGAAAGTGATGTAACACCCCAAACAAACAAACAAACAAACCAAATCAGTTTGTCAAAACATAACTCATTTCTGACAGCTATATACTCATACATGAAATAAGTGGTAAGGGGAGAACAGATATACAGCATAACAAAGTGATGGACGGATAAGGCTATTACCAATTGATAATTTTTTTCTTTCGTTTTTTTTTGGCTAATTACAAATTATACTTAATTCTGTCAGACTTAACCAGCTCAAATTGTTTTGGTTCTCTGAGCATTCCTTTTTGATATCGTGGATGGGCAATCTCTGGTAAAAGAGCACAACAATAAAAATATTCAATTTTTGACAAATTCCTTTGCCACCATTTATCATCTCTTTTGATTCA
Source organism: Amphiduros pacificus (assembly GCA_949316495.1). Taxonomy (NCBI): domain Eukaryota; kingdom Metazoa; phylum Annelida; class Polychaeta; order Phyllodocida; family Hesionidae; genus Amphiduros; species Amphiduros pacificus. Next base: position 26,944,404 of record OX439011.1, read on the forward strand.
TTCAATAAACATATCAGATTCTGCACAGAGAATATAATCTACCCAGTGGAATCCACAGACCTCTAATATTTTTTCTCTTCCGCTGCTTCTTCCATGTCTTTCTGGAGGACTTTTGCCTACCAGCCACATATATTTGTTTCAATTCTACTGAAAGTGCTGTCAGTCATATTTGGAACTCCAATGGTGGATAAAACCTTGCTGTTCCCAATACCAGCTGCTGTTACACCCCACACAGCTGCCATGTTCACAGCATACCTAATCTTTCCATCTGGATTTTGCTTTACTACCCTCCTGCCATCCAATATGTATTTTTGTCCCTTAGTTTCCTCACAATCAGACTTGTATGCTTGTGATCTACTGTCAATGTCACTAAAACTGTTGTCACTGTCACTAGAGCTGTCATCACTGTCAATTAAATAACCCCATTCACTGTTATCATTTTCATTTCCATCCTGAATGGTAGTATTTGAATTAAATACATTGTGCAGAATGGCCTGATCAGATCGATCTTGCAGATTGATTTCCATGTTTGTCACTCCAGTCACATTTACCACATCAACACATTCATCCATACAAGCAGCCTGATCTTCTCTAAATGTATCACGATCAAGATCACACTTCACTGCTTGGTTTTCGACACCACTCTCTGGTGACAAAAAATTACATTGACCCTGGTTGTATCTTTTTCCAAAAAAAAACTTTTTATTCATACTTTTTTGTAGCCTACTTTGCCAGAACATTGAGCAAACCTCTCATATAACAATGTTCAGAGACAGATTGCTCATAGTGTGAACACATCAAATGTCCTGTAAATATAAGACCCAGGTTACAATATAGACAGACTTTGCCAGAACATTGAGCAAACCTCTCATATAACAATGTTCAGAGACAGCTTGCTCATAGTGTGAACACATCAAATGTCCTGTAAATATAAGACCCAGGTTACAATATAGACATGTTCATATAATAACTTAGGATGTTAACAATCAAAATAAAGTGGTTATTTCCTCTGGAGTAACAATATGCTTTGACAATACCCACTGACGAGATCTCCAGGTTACAATATAGACATGTTCATATAATGACTAAAGATGTTAACAATCAAAATAAAGTGGTTACTTAATCTGGAGTAACAATATGCTTTGACAATACCCACTGAAGAGATCTCCAGGTTACAATATAGACATGTTCTTATAATAACCTGAGATGTTAACAATCGAAATAAAGTGGTTATTTCCTCTGGATAAAATATAAAATTAATAGTAGCAGTTACTGTAGTTGTTCTACAGGCTTATACACTTGTAACAAACCTGAAATAAATAGTGAAAACAGTGACAAAATCAATGCAACTGACCTTGTTTTTTTACTTGTCACATCATGCGTGTTTCCATGTTTTCAGCACAAACTGTTGCCCTCAAACAGTAGGTCAAAGCGAAATTGGCCCACTCACTCAAAATTGTTACATAGTAGTGAAAAGTCCGTGCAGTTGTTGAAGTTTATGTAATAATGGAGATGGATATTTTGAAACAAAATATTGGGTGTTAATATGTGACCTAAATAAATCATATAATCACTACAAAAACATCACTAAAGGCCTGAACATGTCCTCCATTCATGATCAGTGAGTAGCAATATGACAACATTACCTGTCAAAGGAAGGTTATTTTCTTGTCTGCTGTTATAATGTAAGTGTTGTAGCCTGCAGATTCTGTATTTACAAATTTTTAATTCTCAAATGATTAATTCTGATCAATAAGATTAGGAAGAAATTTAATTTTGAACATATTGAATGTGGCCATATACATTTTGATGAACTTTGCAAGTTTAGATTTGCAGGCTACAAAGCCATGTCATCTTTTAAATAAAATATTGAAGTGCAACTTTTTTTGCAATTAAAATTGAAATATTAATTGAATATGATAAATCTAAAAAATATGCATGAATATTTGAACTTTTTTGTATCGTGCCTCAAATTTTCAGAATTTTAGCCTTCAAAGTAACATTGTTAAAAAATATTCAAATTCACATGTCACTTTATGAAAAAAAAACCTTTAGTTCCAAATTGACAGATTTCAGAATTTGCTTTGGGCATCCTACACTGAAGCAAACCCTTAATGATAAAAAGAAATGTCCCTTTCACCTGTCCTGATATTTCACCTTTCTTAATTTTTGTTTCAAATGAGCCCAAGATCAAATTGATTGGTGCAGCGGACTCTGAGTATGAATTAATTAATGACTTTATCATTGCTATTCATATTATTGATAATTATTATTATTATGATTTCATATATTTTCAGGGGCCAGGGTTGTGGAGTCAGAAGATTTGTCCACCATTTTCAGGAATCTGGGGTTTAATATTATTCATCGACACAGTGGCTCTTCACATTGTCATCGCAAAATTATTATCATGTGTATTGCACTGACCTTCTGCCGAATGTACAATGTTTTATTAGTCACATGATTTATATCTTGCCAGTTTTTCTGCCATGTCTCCTGAGAAGTATTTTGTCTTTTTTTGTACAGTGTATCACTGATCACATGATCGATATTTCACAGACTCACTGCCGAATGAAATGTGTGTCATTGACCTATATTGCATTATCCTCCATCACAAGACTTGTCTTTCATATCAGTCCATGTCGTCATTATTGAAAAAGGTTATCAATATTGGACCCACACAATCATAAATTAGCTACCTTCAAAACAAAAAACAGAACATTGAAATATCGGAATGAGCCCCTTACAGCAAATATCAATATATAATATCTTAAATTATTCTCATTATTTTTCTTTGACAAAACAAGCTATTATTGTACTATTAAGTAGCACAATTCGTTTCATGTCTCCTATGATCTGCATTTCGTTATTATCATGTATAATAAGGGGAATAGGAAATTATCAAGCACTACTTTCATAGGCCCTGGGCCTAGATATCAAATAGTAGACTTACGTCGTATTGTACTGATTAGTCATAGACACTAATAACATGTCCATATATATGGACAGTACACCACCTCGCAGGTGCCCGTATGCCATGCCCAGAATTCCGGTCATACATCACTGGAAATATAGGTTGTTGTTTAGGGTTTCCCTGTTCTATATTTATGTCAATCAATCAGAACAATCCCCTCCAAAATAGTGACAATATTCGCCCGCTGCACAACGAGACGTTCTTGATAGTCCTAATATAGATTTGGACTGCATAGTCTAGATTAGTCAGCATCTCAGACCACCAGAGGCGACACATAGCGTGTGCCTCTGGTGGAGTTTGGTCAGACACCTGATCACGGTCACAGAGCACCAACTCAAAGCCACTGTATTAACCTATATAAAACATGCAACTCCACTAAAAGAATTGTTAAAATCTTTCAATTGAACCTTTATTTTTTCCTAATAGAAAACTAATGTGATATTCATTTAAAGGCAAAGAAAATTTACATTCACTAAGAAAATCCGTCTGGGCTAGTCCCAACCAAATCTTTCGTGCAAATGCGTTTTTTAGGCAGACTTCACGAATATTAAATAATTTTGAAACTGCCCGCCAAACAATTTTTCATAATAATTAGCTTTCATTTAACTTTTCTTTTATTATCACGAGTTATATTTAGATATTTATGAAAATCATTGCAGTCATTTACTTTGTTTAGTTTTAATAGCCCTTGTCTGACAGACACCGACGCATCTGTAACATAGGTTAATCATATTACATTTTGACCGAGATCTTTATTGGGTACTGCGACCTTCACAGGTTATTCCCAGTAAACATACATATTAACTTTGTAGCTTTTAGGTTGTGGTTTCCTAATGTGGAAATTTAAATCTATGCTGCAAAAACATAACTTTGTTACATATTTAGCTACGCAGTTACAACATAAATCTACAACATTTTTATAATGTTGTCAGTAGGTCATTAATCATCGTAACATTCATGATGCTATATGTTTCTATGTGTGAGTCTTTTAACCAAACATTGTTGAAGTAAACACCACGTTACACAACTGCCCCCTTAGAAATTGACTAAAAAAACCGTCAAAAACTGAACAAAAATTAAGGTATTCATCCTATGCATATCTTTATTGCAAACAATTCCACAACCGACAAAAGAAAGAAACGGGACTGCGAATGTTGTCGACCTCGTCTTTTTCAATTCATGATGGTATATTTACATTGTAAATATATGTAGCTTTAACATCTTTCATTTGTCGTAACAAATTAAATCTACTTTGTATTGAGTATTTTGTCAGTAGATCATTCATAAATGTAACATTCATGATGCAATATTTACATTGTTAATATGTAACTTTCTTGTGTATTTTTGATATGTAATTACAAAATAAATCTACTTGGCATTCAGTATGTTGTCAGTAGGTCATTTATCATTGTAATTTCCATGATGTTATATTTACATTGTTAATATGTAACTTTCTAATGTAGATTTGAGCAGCCAACTTCACAAATCAAATTATATAAAATCAATTGAATGGAGGGCAATGACAGCAGGGGTAGTGAGAAGCTTGAATAACTTGCAACACTGCCGATATGCAGAGTAATAATGCATTTATATTAGTTAGTTTAAGCATATTTTTATTCATAACACAGTATTTCTTTTTGCAATATTGTATTGACTTTCCACACAATAAAGTTCAAAACATTCCATTTGAATATTGATAATTATATGCTGCCATTTGTATGTCATACTTCTGTTGTACTAGCAGTTGTACTGATTTGGTCAGTTTGTGTGTCAGACACCTGATTACAACCTGATGTTGGTCAATTCAGATTTGATGATATTTTCGTGAGCAAGGCAAGTATTTATATCTTGGGGAATTCCAAATTTAGAATTGAATCAAATATAAAGCAATGACTGCAGACAAAGTAATGTGTAAAAATGGCTTTTTTTCATGTCAAAAAATTAGCACAGATAAGGAACAGTTTAGATGAGAATACAGCAAATACCCTGGCTCATGCTTTTGTTACCTCCACCCTGGACTATGGTAATGCACTTCTTGCTGGTTTACCACGTTGTGAATTAGCCAAACTGCAGAAATTACAAAATGCTGCAGCCAGAGTAGTAGGTGGACTTAAAAAAGGGATCATATTACACAAAAACTTATGGATCTGCATTGGTTGCCTGTCGAGGCAAGGATTGATTTTAAAATATCATTATTAACATGGAAGGTGCAAAATGGCTTTGCCCCAAAATATTTATCGCAGTTATTAAATTATAAACAATCAGGGCTGGGACTGCGATCAGATGATAACAATGAATACATAGTGCCCAAGACCAATATGAAAACATATGGTGATAGGGCTTTTATGGTGTATGCGCCTAAAAATTGGAATGCCCTGCCCCGTGAGGTGAAAAACTGCAAAACAGTGGACAAGACGTATCTATATAGAAAGCATTATCTCGATGAAGCGCTATGAGCAGACCTGGTCTGATATAGCGCTATACAAATCATTGTTGTTGTTGTTGTTGTTGTTGTTGTTGTTGTTGTTGTTGTTATTATTATTATTATTATTATTATTATTATTATTATTATTATTATTATTATTATTATTATTATTATTATTATTATTATTATTATTATTATTATTATTATTATTATTATTAATTGAATTCTACTTATGTAATACTGAATAATGAATATCTTGTTGATTATGTATAATCTCAAAGTTTATTTTGGTTTAGTTTTACAATGCAGAGGCTGGAAAACACATAATACAATCTGTCTTCCCATATGCTTCCCATGCATTTTGATATAAAAACGGCCTTTTGTGTGATTGGCTCTTCCAGCACCAACATCAAGCGAATCACCTCGACCTCCAATTTCTAAAATATACAAACAAACAGTTTCTACCCTTAGGCATCTTGACTGTCAGGATGCATAGCTCCGTGTATGGAGGTATATGTTCAGTAAAGACACAGATTTCTCTTTGTTGGGATGTAGAACTGCAGAGTAAATATAAATTTGAAAAATTCTGAGTTCCAAGATATGAGATCTCCTGTGACAGATCTCGGCCTTGTATTATATGAAATACTGTGACCATTTCTGGAGGGGAATTTGAATAGCCAATACAAGCTTTGATGACAGGGTTAAAACACGGACATCAATCGATAGTTTGCCTGAAACCATCTTTTAATAAACGATCTGGGTTAGGAGGTATACAAAAGAAGTACCACATATCTTGAATAAGTTAATCTTTATTCAGTTAATTAGCGTGCTATTAATAAAACTAATTCAATATGATTTGAGTTATTTATATCTATTTTTCTTCTATGAAATATCTAAACATCTATGAATATGTTTTATGAGCAACAATAGTAGAGGATTCACTCTACACATACATCAATACAATAACAATATAATAAAAATATCTGATTTTAGTAATACGTATGAAAGCTTACAATTATTTTGCAACAATTCATATTCAATAATAAAAAGAATATATTATCCCTCCACAAAATGATCCTACTTAATATAGTATTTATTTAAACGTTATATGTTTCTCTTTGAAGCAAATTTGATGGAGAAGAATGTACCACAACCAGAAAGTTAAATGAATACTATTATCAGTTCACAGCCTGAACACAATATCATTTCCCTGAACAAAGGGAAGCTTGAACACAATATCATTTCCCTGAACAAAGGGAAGCTTGAACACAATATCATTTCCCTGAACAAAGGGAAGCTTGAACACAATATCATTTCCCTGAACAAAGGGAAGCTTGAACACAATATCATTTCCCTGAACAAAGGGAAGCTTGAACACAATATCATTTCCCTGAACAAAGGGAAGCTTGAACACAATATTATTTCTTGGATATATTATCCCTCGGCATATATATTTATTAATGACAATTTTAACAAATGTCTGATTTCAGTAATATGCATGAATATATATATATATATATATATATATATATATATATATATATATATATATATATATATATATATATATTCAAAATGATCCTTTTTAATTAATATATAATTAATTTGATAAGGTTATATGTTTGTCTTTGAAGCAAATTTTATTAAGTATCACCACCAGAAAGTTAAATGAATACTATTATCAGTTCTTGATGAGTTTTAACTAGTAAAGATGGTGTTAAAAATTCTTTTCTTGAACTCTATTCACAAACAGTTTCAAATTATTTTTCATAACAAACGTATTAAGATTATAACATATAACCTTTGTATATTTATATAATTTACAATATAACTTTTGTAGATTCTTTTTTAGCTTTAAAACATGTTTGTAAATTTAATATTTTCATTCAAGTGTGGGTTATTCTGGAAGGTTGTGTAGTATAACAAAAAACTCTTTTTTTATAAAAAAAAAAGGATTTATCCAATTTTCTTTTTGAAAATGAAATTTATATTTTTTTTAAACAATCTCAAGCACGAAATTTGTGCTTACATTTCATGTCTGTGCATGTGTCTTAAGTGATGGTCAAATCCGTTTCAATAAGCTGTCTTATACCTGGATTTTGCCTCAACTTTAAGATTTGTCTTAATTAGGGCCGACAGTGGGGCTCTGGCAGGATTAAGAAGAGTTGTGGTGTGTCTTTTGGGGGTTCTGGATTAGATTTTCAAAATCAAACGCATCTTCAGCAGACGATATTTGGCGAGATTTACGGTCAGGCCATTTGACATTTGGGGGATGGAGAAATATAAATATCATTTTCTAAAATGAAATTGAATACAAATTCCTTTTTTTTAAAAAGACTTCTTTGTTAATATAAAATTTAAAAAAGCTATTGCTGTTTGCCTGCAATAGATAAACCTGAATCACCCTTTTTAGAATTGGGTCAATCAGCAACAAGAAAATGTTGTGCATTACTTGTAACACAGATAGAAAAGAAAGAAAATTACAGCAAACAGAACAAAAATTACAATAAACAAAAGAAAAATTAAAAGAAACAAAACAAAATCATTTAAAACTGATGGGTCTTTTGAAAATATATAATTTGGTATGTGAACGTATTTCTTAGTACAAGCGTGCTGATTTGTGCCTTTTCTAATGTTCTCCAATCGCCAATCTCTGGAGAGGTCTGAGTTTATTGCTTTTTATGTATATTCCCTTTTGCATGAGACTTTTTAAATACCCAACTCTTTTCGTGATAATTCATATTTTATGCATGATAATATCTAAAATTTCCCAATAATGCTTGATTATTCTTTGGATGACATCATATAAAGAAAATATAATTACTTGATATCAGTCACCAGCTGCAAACCCGTTTAATTTGATCGTTTAAACATGTTTACCTCAGTTCTGTCAGATGGTGACTTTTAACTCCACTTGTGCTCAGTCAACTCCACCAAACTTTTCTTTGGTTAAAATAGAAGACCCTGCATGTTGCACGTGCCCCTCCAGATCAACTATCTGGGCTTTGCCGATTGGTGGTTGGAGAACATTAGCCAATGGGTGATTGGAGAACACTATGCCTTTTCAGTCTTGATTAAGTGCCGCTCAGGCGCTACCGCAAATCATCGATCAGAATTTTGTTTGTCATTTCTGTCATTTCCAATTGTCCGCTTTATACCAAAATTTCATGCTCTATCCATGTTACAAAAAACATAAATGTTTTTTTTTCTCACAAATTTAGACTTTTTTATTTGGACAATGAGAAGGAAGACAAGGATCCAAATATCATCACAAGGGTCAAGGTGTAGATAGACATCATATATGACACTGTACCACTCCCAACTGTAAGAGAAAATTGTGCAAAAGTGTTTGAATACAAAGACATACATTCATGATATGATTTATTTAAAGACAATCATAAACACATATATTCCCAAACACTGTTTTTATTTTATGTGCAAGGTTGGGCTAAACAAACAGAATGTTAAGAGTGTAGTTATCAGCATGACAAAAAATACCCGTTGAAAATTAAGATGTGATTCACAATTGTTATAATTGTAATAAAACAATGCCAAATGGTCTTAGAACTCAGCTGGCCATTACTATGTTGTATTGGTTGTGAACATTTTTTGGAAATTGTTTCATTTAAATCCTTTCCCAGAGTAGGCTTCAGCAGATGATAGGTGTGACCAATCAAAATACATGTTACATATTAAATTTCACATAGTAAACTTGTCATCTTGATTCCCATTAGTTAGTATTTGTCATGTTATTTAAAATGGCAGAATCTCTCGCAAGTCAGTGATGGCTATTAAAACTTTTTTTAAATCATAACAAAATGGAAAAGATTCCAAGCCTTATGGAAAATAGATAGAATTGGTCCCCTGAAAATCTTCCCTGCTTATAGCTAACTCCGACCAGTAGTTTCCGAGGAGATCAAAGTTGACACTGTAAGCATGGGTAACATAGCTAACAGGTCACATGCTAAATCTTAGGTAAGGCTATATGTTTGTTTAATTCTTCACTATTGACTGTTTCATGAGGCCAAATAAAAATAAAACCTTTGTTTCAGGTAACATGGCACGACCTTCCCTCAAATCCCCCAACCCAAACCATAATTTTTTTGTTTTCATAAATTTACCAATTTATTTTGGCTTTTTTTTAACCATTCTGATCAATACAGGTTGGTACTTATTGAAGAATCTCCTCATGTCCCCTTAAAACATTGCCTCCTTACCTACCCTATTTTATCAGGCATGTTTCCTTAAAAATGTATAATTCTATTTGGCGTGATGTTGCACACTACCTACCTGCTCTCTCTTGTACATTAACTTTGTATGTGATGAGTGTGTGATCTGAATTTCTCCCATTCACGCTTCTCTTTTTCCTTTTTCCAGGACAACTTTCCTGAATTATACAATCAACTTATGTTCATTTTATAGTGCAATGCAATTTAGATTACTAATTTAAAGCTTACAGTATAAATATATTTATATTTTGAATAAAATGAATAACACTCGTGTCATGAGTACTTTCTGCAAAGAGTAATAGAAGCATAATCAGTGACAATTTCACTGTCAAATGTTGACATGATAAGACTCAAACATTCAGATAACAATAATTCTGTAAGAACTCTCCAGTTGACAAATGTTGGCATGATGATATTTGGATTTTTTTTTATATTTGTTTTTCAATAACAAACATTTCTATCTTTATTCAGATATTTTTACACATATAAGAGGCTTTTATATTTTATGTTTAGTACCATATGGAATTATTCCAATAAAAATTGACTAAAGATTGAGGTTGTCTTTTGGAAATTCATGTCACTAACAAAGTGGGAAATAAAAATAAAGAGAATTGAAATTTTAAAAATCTTCTATGCAAAATGTTTCACATACAAATGTTCTTCATTCACAAACAAACGATCTTCATGCACATAAAAACGATCCTTGTTCACATACAACCATTTTGTTAACATTTTATGTGCAAATATGAAATAAAATGTTACTTACGGGTGCACAATTATCTTCATCGCCTGTTAAGCATAATTTGACTGTGCAATGAAAATACATCTCGCTGGAAGATTGAAATCTGAACACCTTGAAGGTACCTGTCTGTATCTCATTAGGCTTATTGTTTATGCGTTTAAAACTGCCTCCACCGGGAATGATTGACGGATCCAAGACTGGACAACTGACAAGGTAATATTGAGATAAAATATGAATAATAACACATATTATGTCATCTGCTAGCAATTTCTGAGTGTTCAAAACGTCATACGTATTAGTATTAAACATTAGATACATATTACAGACAGATTTTATGAAGTCTTTTTATGGCATTTTATAATTAAGTAGAGGGGAGGAAACAAAAGATGGAGAGTTCAACTTTATAAGTAATAATTTCTGCATGAAAAGTGTACGCTAAATGTGTATGGCATGCATACATACATTTCTAGTATATCATAAAGCCATTTTGAATTTCTGTTGTTCAAATTCTAATCCTTATGAATAGATGTTTGTAAGAAACTTACGAATCAGAAATAAGCTGAACAGATTCTCCATTCCCGCTGGATATTTTAGAGGAGGTAGACGCCATACAAAACAAAGCTTGTGCAGCACCATAAATACCTGAAACACCATTTTTTGGCCAATAATCCATGTTTGTCAATTCTATATTTTTTACGATAGTATTTTTACGATAGTATGCCAAGAGCACATTCGTAAAGAAAGTAAAAAACAATCATCAATCATCATAAAAGTGTCATAATTAGAAATTTGGGTGAATGGCAAGGCAGATTATCATATATCCCCACTTTGGAAGTATCATCCATTCCTCGCCATTCATAAAATACTGGCATATGTCCGCCAATCTACAAACACTGCACTCAATCTATAAAACCTGTAACACTGCATTGCATAGGTAGTATTCCATTACTACCTCTGCAGTCATTGTCCTATATTTGATACCATTTGGAATTCCCCAAATTATAAATACTTGCCTTGCTCACAAAAAATATCGTCAAATCTGAATTGACCAACATCAGGTTATAACAACTGTCAGTACAAAACAAATATATTTGACATTTTTAAAGCATGGCATTTTTGGGGAGGTAGAGCTAGTGCAAGCCCTTGATGAAGATGGAAACTAGAGACAAGTTTACATCCATATGAAACAAATATATATTGATCTGAGGGTGTGATAAATGGCGAAGTGGACACTACAAATACTTTTATTACCATCATTACAATATTCAGTCATAATAATCAGTCATAATTTGGTCATGGGCTGTGGCACAGTCGGTCAAAAGTGCAGCTTATTAGCACCAGTTCCTCTGTGGTGAACCAAAGGTTGTGGGTTCGATCCCCGGCCGTGCCGAGATTGAATTCATGGTACAATTTCCCATGCCTAAAGGGTTAACCCGTTGTCCTTGTAAATCTGTGACCAGGTGGGTTGTCATGTCAAGGACCTGCGACATGACAATTCAGTGTGGCAGCACTATATCTGCTACAAGTAGGTCTCATCACGAAATGACTGAAATAATGTTGAAAGTGATATAAAACATCAAACAAACAAAATAAAACAAACAAAAATTACCATCATCTTCCAGAAGAATGACTAGGCTAACACCATCTCCCACCATCACTGACTCTTCTGAGGATATTGGTCGATTTAATATATTTTTGAGGAAAAACTGTAAACCAGGAATTTTTTCTTCTCCATCACCAACACCCGCTTTCCTGCAATTGAGAAATTGGAGATGCATTATACTATTCAATTGTTAGGCGCTTAGCTTTACTGGGTATGCTGTTTCAGTGTTACACACAGAAAGGAGATGGTATGTAAACAAAGTTCTCCCCTCACTTGATGCCAACAAGACAAAAGTGGAGCAGCCAACATCACAAAGCAAATCAAGTCAAATCATAGGCTGATTGCCTATCTCCAGGTTGTTTTTTTTTTCCCCATTGAAAAGTACACACCGGAACTGTACAACTTTACCGGAACCAGATCTGTACAACTCCACTATATTTAATCATTGGTCGGAGAGATTGGCAAGGGGCCTATTAGGAGCATCAGGCAGGAGAAGGTAGTAATTAGGGTAGTTTTGTCATCAGTGTAGGAGCCTGTACCAGGCGGTCAGCATGGGTGCTACTCACAGATTGGAGATAGTGTGTATTGGATCTCCTCTCTAGCTGGATAGTCACTCTGAGTGCCGACGAGACAAAAGTGGAGTGGCCAACATACCAAATCAAATCAAATCAGATCAGGACACCTCAGGAGGCAGTTAAAGGGGAAATGGAATGGAAATCATTTGAATGGGATATATGGAAAAACAGGTTAAAGTGTTTTGGTTTTGTAATTAGCCTGGGTGAGCATAGGGGGAGTAACAACGTAGTGAAATGGTTTAGGGGAGCAAACCAGAGAAGATGGTGGAAGGAGATAACTAAGGATCAAGTGGGAAAGGCAGCAAAAGGTGGTCTAACCGGGGGAAGGAGGCTGTAAAGAAAAAGAGATTGTTAATTTTGTATGGTCTACAAGAAAAATGGGGATGTAATGAATGGTTATGTAGTGAGTATGGGGGGAAGTTTCTTTCTCATTATGTCTCAATACGTTTACTGACAAGTAAATGTACTAAAAGCCAACGCAGCTTTATCTCCGACCTGTGTGTAACAATTGTACTGACCACCCGGTGCAGGCCCATGAATTTATGAGCAACTACCCTTTCTCACTATTTCCCAACTAATTTTACTAACAAGTATTTCCACTAATACATCAATCACCCTTGTACAGTTACAGAGGATTTGGGCACCTCACATAACAGGGAAATTCGCTGGCTGTGAGGTCTGGCCTATACGCTAACTCCATCAACTCTGATAGGAACTATTGCAGACTCGGATATGTAAAGTGTTGTACTCTTGTCCTCTTTATTTGGGGTAAGTATACATATGGTATGCCCTCATAAGTATACATACATACATACATACATACATACATACATACATACATACATACATACATACATACATACATACATACATACATACATACACACACACACACACACACACACACACACACACATACATGCATACAGACAGACAGACAGACAGACAGACACAAACACACACACACACACACACATACATACATATATATATACAACCCTGAGTTAGCGTATGGCATGGCATGATGGATCAGCATGAGTAGTCATCCTTGGTAGTCCCAGAGCTAGGTCAGATTTAATTACCCGTCTTGTTGCAAAAGATTTGATGATGTTTCCTAGTTCAAAATATTGTACAGAAATTTATTTCTTACTCGCACCGGAGGCTGGGTTCTGGGTGTAAATTGACGTTTCTTACCTCAATGTCGGTTAATTTGGCATAATTCTTAAAATAGGAGTTTTGCCTATAAAATCGTTACTTTTTCATGGATTTTTATAAATGTGGTAACAAATTTTGCAGAATGGTACCCTCTAATAGCCTGATTGAAGAAATAAATGATAAATAAGGGTATTGTGTCTAATCTATTCCAAAATTGCGTTTTTTATTAACTTTTAAGGCCTTTTTAACATTTATTTAGATCCAATTGTCCATTTTTTTAAAACAGGTTTATTGATGTTTCCGAGCTCGAAATATAGTGTAAAATGCATAAATACTCTTTTCAGTCAGAAAAATGATTACATCAAGGGTATACACTCAACATGTGTCAACGTAACTTTTACAGATTCAATCAGCACCAAATTGTGGGTACTAAGTGATGACAGTCAAGTATTGTCAATAACATTGATATGATTTATTGGATAATTTGCCTTTACAATCATTAGTTATTTGGAGATCAGAGTATGCTTTTTCCATCTCAACAAAATCATACTGATAATATTTACAACCACAGAATGCATCACTAATGCATATTTGCACAACATACAGAGGAGAGAAAAAGAACCTACAGTCAATATTATAATGAATTTTTATTTTATAAACCTGCTTTCTTTTGTAATGTAGAGCTGTCTTTGATAATAATAATGATATTGATAAGAAATAGGGCATATTGTGTAAGTCCTGATGATCACGCTTAATTCTGTATCTGCTGAGTTCCTTTGATGAATCATCTTTTGACTTTAACTGAGCCATCTTAAGCAAGTACCCAGTGAGCGAACTTCTAGCAGAATTAGTTATCATCCACCTTGTACGTTCCACTGCAGAGGAGGTAAATGCAGAAATACCTGTCAACCTTGAGGCAGCATCAGCATTTATTGTCTGTTCTAATGTTTGATCTACTGCTGTTGCTGTGGATGATTTCTTTGTACATTTGATAGAGAGTGCACCAGAAACAAGACTGTGACGTATGCCAGGGTGAGTGTAGTCCATATTCAACAGATTAAGATGATAATGTACCATATATCTGGCAAAATTGGGATGACCTGTAGCAAAAATAAGTCCACACATCTGCTCCAAGCAGTACACATACAGATCAAGATCTTTTGTTCTAATTGCACGGCTGAAACGCAAGTACAATTCAACAAGATCAACATACATGATCCAGAACTGTGCATTTGGTCCATGCTGACCACTTTTAGTGCTGTCTGTGTACTCTGTATATCTCTGTAGGATATCAGCATACATGTCTAATTGTTCTAGTCTCTCAAGGTTTTTTGGCTGTGGATCATCTGGTAATTTCTGGAGCTGATCACAGAATTCTGATGAGAGTGGCCCTTCTTGTTGAATAAAGCTTTGGAGATGCAAAATATGCATTGCATTTCCAAGCAACATATGCAGCCTTTTGCATCTGTTACAGCGCCTTCCAGTAATAAAACCACTCAGTGATCCTGAAGCCAAGACGCCAGTTTCAACAAGTGCTTGGAGTCCTCCAGACTCAGCTATGACATGACCAAGTGCTCCAAAGTATGTTAATATAATGTGGAATGCACCAAAACACACTAAAACATTGTCATATAATGGGGCTTCTTCTTGTTGGATCTGAACAGCCATTTTGGCAACAGCAAGATCATAGGTGACAATGGCATACTCCTCACCACACTCATCTGCTACCTCCTTTGATCTCCTCAGTGTTTCTGCAACAACATCCCACCTTGTAGGAGGAAGACATATGTTTTCCACTTGTGGTTTGATACTGTCTGTTGTCAGACAGGCATTCCAGCCAACCCACTGTGGTGTATCCTGAACATGGTATGTGCAAATCATCCTTAATATGTGGGGTTTTTCCTGTAAGGAATGAGATCATATATTGGCACTACAGTATATGACCTTTTCTTGAGTGAGGGTCTCTTGCAGGGAAAGGGTTTCACACATGTATATTCTGCTGTGGGCACATTTTGGTTATCATTTGGCAAGGTTATCTGATTGAACAATTAATTTTTGTAACAGATACCTAATGTGTCATGTAATGTTCCTGATCCAGAAAAAGTTTCACTATTCTCATCATAGTTGTCCCATGCCACTCCAGTAGCAAGGCCTGGTTGGGCTACCAATCCCACTGGCAAAACAACATCCCGGCTTGAAGCTGTCATTGCTAGAGCAGTTTCCAGTTCTTCTACAGCATGATAATTAATACAGTGGCCAAAATGATTCAAGATTTCAACTACTCGTCTGCTTCCTGTCATACTTTTGAGCCCCATTCCAAGACATATGTGTTTACTTGGTTTTAGGAGGCCTTTGGTTATGGTGAATAAGACATCATTAGCTGTAGAAAGTGAACATCTTTCTGTACGAGATGCAGGTTCACCAACCTTTTCTGAGCCAGTGTAGAGTACACGGAAGAAATGTATAAGTATATCTGGGGGCTCTCCTTCTCCTTTCTTCAGAGCATCAACAGTTACTGATGATGGCAATTTAGAAGCTGATAACTGTTTGACTATGCTTCTTAGCTGCAGTGCTGCCTGAGATACTACATAATCATATGAGGAGGCAAATTTTTTTGCATTCTGTATAGCCGCTTTGTCTGTCAGGGATTTGTGGTGTTGGACATTGCCATCTTTCTTGCTAGATTTACTGATTATTACCTCATCCTTGAATTTCATGAGTATCTTGTCTGTGAGCTTTTGTGTCTTGAATTGTGTATACTCTATCTTATTTTCTGACAGAAACCTTTCATATCTATTGTGGATTGATGTCATGTCATACTCTGCTCGTTTTTCATCAACAATTTTCAAATGCACCAGAATTTTCAAATGCACCAGAATTGGCCTCTCGTACTGAAGACATGTCTGCTTTCTCTTTATTCTGTTCTTTTATCCTCTCAGCTTCTTCAAGATAATACTTGCGGCAAGTGTGGTGATATCTGACCTCTTTGGCAATGAAATCTATATCTTCATATTTCAGGAGGAAATCTTGGTCATCAAGTAGGTGTGCTGCATCAATAATCATTGAGGATGCTTCATATGTTTCACACAGACCAAGCCTCTCATCTACTCCTTTTCTATATTTGCGCCTTTTACCACAGAAAACACACACTGCTTCAACGACACCAGCTGTTGATGTACCTTGCGATGGACCTTGAGACCGTAAGACATGTTTTCGTGCTACAAGGTCACATTCTGTGATGTCATCAGTTTCTCACACATTGCTTTTCTTGATTGCAGTGAAGTTTTTATAACATTTGCTATGGTAGCCTTCATTGTCATTGGAATGTTGTGATAAGGCTTTGCATATTGCAGAGTATTTTGAATTTGAACTAAAGTTTGTAAGGTGGATATTCTTAGCCTCATGAACTTTATTTTATGTTTGAGCATCAATTGGCTTTACTTGCTCTTGATTCTGTGGTCCAACATAGAGTATGCAGATCAATGCATCTGATTGAGCCATTGTCCTAAAATGTTAGATTTACTGTTACTATACAGCTATACTATGAGTAGAACAAAATGGCCAAATTACTGTACAGGCCAGAAATATGGGAAATTTACTATTCATTTAACCAGGGATGCCCACAATTAGACCCACTTACATATTATGATCAACTTACATATTATGATCTACACTGATTAATTAATATCTGTATTAATTAATATAATCATTGTTCCTATAATCACTGTTCCTGATAGTGTCTTTGGATTTATATACAATGATCAGTAAACAATTTCATGTTGTTACACGTTAAACTGAAATACCACTCTGTCTGTAAGTGATTAAATATCGTTTGACTATGATTTCTGCTCTGCATACTGAGTAACACCAAATTCTCAGATCAGAATAAGTAGGTCATCTGGTCCCTATGGTTACAACAGTTGCCTCTTTCACTTTAGCCCAGGTGGCAGCTCATAATATATTTTTATCACATATAATATTACAACTATAATTATTCCTTCAATTATTATTGCTTGAAGAACTAGTAATTTTCTGATCAATCATCTAACTACATTTTCTTCAAATGCATAGAATCTGGTAACAATACGTTAGCATATTTTAATTTTATACCCATGATATACTCATTTTTGTGACTGAAAACAGCATTTACGCATTTAGACTATATTTTGAGCTAGGAAACATAAATAAACCTGTTTTAAAAAAATGGAAAATTGGATCTAAATAAATGTTAAAAAGGCCTTAAAATTTAATAAAAAATGCACTTTTTCAACAAATTAGTCACAATACCCTTATTTATCATTTATTTCTTCAATCAGGCTATTAGAGGGTACCATTCCCCAAATTTTGGTAGCACATTTATAAAAATCCATGAAAAAGTAACGATTTTATAGGCAAAATTCTTATTTTAAGAATTATGCCAAATTAACCAACATTGAGGTAAAAAACGTCAATTTACACCCAGAACCCAGCCTCCGGTGCGAGTAAGAAATGGATTTCTGTATTCTACACAATATTTTGAACTAGGAAACATCATCAAACCTTTTGCAACAAGACGGGTAATTAAATCTGACCTAGCTCTGGGACTATGGGGATTTGCCTTAAAGATAATGTGTGTCAAATGATTATGTCCTTTTCTAATGTGACTTAAAACTGACTCTTTTCTGCGGTTCTTTTTACAAGCAATTTTTGTCTTAACTTGAACAGGTTTCTTAAACGTAGTGTTAGGTGAAAATACATTAAATTTAGTTATAGCTATGAAGTAGGTGCGCATGCGTGGAATTGTATGGACGTGTTTTCACTGAGCTCTGACAAAGTTCTTTAGCTCTGACAAAGTTCTGTGAAAACGCTTTGTAACCAGCTCTAAAAGTTCATCAAAAGTTGTTTTTCTGTAGGGTACTCGACTCTGCGTACCAAGGACCCAGTTTTTTTCTAGATTTCAGCCAGTTTGCAGCCTGTTGATGGTCGCTAACTGGACTTATTCGCCATGAGGACTGGATTGAGGTCTGTACCTTAAGGTACACATTGCTGGTGGCTCGCTGCTCGGCGCCCGCCAAAACCACTGCTCTGTTTTCTGAGAGATACCTGGGTCCATCATAAAGTCTATTCTGCTGAGACGAGATACCTTGCTTCCTCACTAACTGCCTCCGACCGCTATAATTTTGCCTTCTATTGCATATCATTTCATAAATAAATAACTATATATTCTGCTATTTAGTTCTTCCCTATATCTTCCCTAAATCGTGCTGACCCAAATAATATTTGTTTATCATCATTACTGTGCTCTGTTAAGCCGCTCAGTATTTAATCCCCTCTTACCTCTCACAACACGCTGTGCTCAAATAAACTGCCGCATACTTCTACCACGTTCCAAACTTTTAGCCACGCCTACGGTTCACGGCTATGGTGACACGCCTACTTTCACTGTTCTATTAACTGGAATAACTGGAATAAGTCCTGCTATACACATTTTCAATTGTCTTTGCGTGACTGACCATATATACCCATATGCTCTCATTCATACTGCCTATACGATATTCCATCCCACGTGATCACTACCTAATTGGTATATATTACCCCCTCTCATCGCTATTGTGACATACCATCATGGATCTTGAAGGAATATAAACCCGCTCAACATCGAAGCATCGCCTCTCTGGTGGGAACCCGCCTCCACCTGTGACGACTCCTGCTCCTGCCTCTCCGGGCCCAGCTACTGTCCGAGCTGACACAATGGACTGGAAGCTGAAGTTCGAGGCCATGCAAAAGTCTAATGCTCGACTTTCTGCACGCAATGCAGCCGCTAATGCAGAAATCACCACTCTCAAGTAGCAAGTGTGTTCCCAAGCCAAAGACTTACAAGACCTGGAGACCGGGAGGGCTAGACTCATGGCTGAGCTTGCCCGTACCTCCTCCCTCCTGTCCGAGAAGGAAGAAGTCCTGGCACGTTACCTCCCCACAACTGCTGATGCCGAGGAGGACTTGGACGAAGACAACAACAGGCCCTCTGATGCTGAGGGGTCTAGCCAAGTCCTGCTGTGCATACCTGGTCAGGAGTAAGACTTTGCCGAAACCCTAGCCAGAGATGACTGGCATACCTCAATAACTACTGAGACAGACCATCACCTACATAGTGACGGACCTGGACCTAGTGTAGAAGGTGGACCTGGTGGTCATCCTTCCCAACACTTCACCCCTGAAGAACGGCTGGTCGGAAAGGAAGGTCTTTCGCCGCCTAACCCAGGCTGTCCGCCTTCTCCGCTTGAAGGGCCCCTGGTGGTCGTTCTGATGCCTCCCCCGGTGGGGGATCATGACCCTGAGGTCTTCCAACAATGGTATGCCCTCAACAGCTGCCTCTCGTCGTAGGTCTACAGTGGGTACACATACCAACGTATAAGTACCTTTTATGGAAGTGAGGGGGAGGCGGATAATGGACAACTGCACCCCACTTCACTAACAGCCATCTATAACAAGCTGAATACCATGAAGATGCCTGCCGCCACCCCCAAGACTTCACCCCCGAAGGAACTCTCTCTGCTCCGTGGTGACCTCACCGTACCGTCGAGGACGTCTATCTTACCCCTTTGGCCAGCAACTACTACCTCAACTACTGTCAAACCTGATGCTAAGAAGAAGATGAGAGAGGAAGGATGCTGGTCGAATCATTGGGACCAAAGGATCCACCATTGAGTTGTTTCGCCAGATATCAGGAGCATCAATTAATCTGAAAGATGTAACCCAAGACGGCAAGCCAATTTCGATGATTACCATTAGAGGGACTGGATCTGCCATCACCATAGCCAAAGACTGTATAAACACTGAATTAGATAACAATTGATGGTTGTGCCCAGCGCCACCTGTTGACGGTCGATTTATAAATATGTACTTTAATGTATCTATAAATTTGATAACTGATTTATGAATATGTACTTTAATGTATCTATAAATTTGATAACTGTTCAAATGGATATGATGTCTGTGTTTGTTCTTGCTTTTCCTATCTTAACACTGTTCATATAAAAGATAATGCTGCCTCAAATATTAAAAACCACTTGCTACAATCTCACTTGTCTGTAAATGCAATAATCCCTCAAATTTCACTCCTTCCCTAGACTAGGCCGATATGGGGGCGGGATTGGTTTATTACAATAGAAGGAATTGCCCTTTGAAACCAATAGGTTAAACCAACCCAATGTAACAACCATGGAATTGGCTGAAAGACACATACTGTGAATTCTATAATGAATTTACTGAATTAGTTGCCCATTACGACTCCTTTAGTCATGAGTTCATTTTCTTATTATTATAACTGATTATAACTTCCATGTAAACAAACTCGACATACCAGACGTCATAAAGTTCAATGACATTCTATCTACCTTTGATCTAACTCAATGGGTAAAGGAACCTACCCACAAACTTGGAAATACCCTTGATATAATCATTACTTTCCAGGGAAATAAACTCCTAAAATGTCATCTAGTTGATGAATACATCTCTGATCACAAAATTATTAGTATATTATTGGATGTGTCCCTTACCAAACCACCAAAAAAAATCATTGAGGTATAAGAACCTTAAGGGCCCTAAACTACCAAGCTTTCTGGGATGACACTAGGTCCCTTACTGGGCAGACCACTAAATGGTCTCACCTACCCTTCAGTGACCTTGTGGATTTCTATGAACATGAACTGACCCATATCATGGATAAACATGCTCCTATGAAGGAAGCTTGGTGTCCCAGCCCAAACCAGTACCCTGGATGAGTGAACAAATTATAAACCAGAGGGCTCTTAAGAGAAGACTTGAGTGGAAAAAGAATAAATATGATCTTCATATTGACAGGGAAATTTATAATAGACAGAGGAACAGATATAATTCACTCTTGAAATCATCCCAGACCAACTTCTTTGCCAGATTAGTTGATGAAAACAACCATGACCCAAGGAAACGGTTCAGAGTCATGGATAAGGTTATGCACAAGACTGTGGACACTCCTATGCCACAGTCCATAGATGCAGAAGCCCAGGCTGAAAGGTTCAATAGCTTCTTTATTTAAAAAAAACACAAGAAAATCCGGCTAGAAATGGGTAATGCACAAACCACACTTTTCTATCGCCAGATGGCATGACACACAATAGCCCTGAGACACTGGATTATTTCTCACCATTATCTAATACTACAGTTAGGAAATTGATTCGGAAGTCGACCAAGAAGTCGTGTGAGCTTGACCCCATCCAACTTGGCTTCTCCATGACCTTATTGATGACCTCTTGCCGATCATCACCGCCATTATTAATAGGTCATTTACTGACGCATCTGTATCAGACAACATGAAAATTGCTATCATCACACCGCTACTGTAAAAGATGGGTCTGGAACTAGTTGAGAAGAATTATAGACCAGTCTCTAACCTCACCTATATCTCAAAACTTACTGAGAGGGCGGTAGCTGATCAGCTGATCCCACATCTAGTAAGGAATGGCCATACTAACTATACCCAAAGACATCGGCAAAATGGACCTGAAATCCACTGTTTCTAGAAACACCACACACTTCCCATCATATTGAAGTTTCCCCAGTAATTAAACTCGACTTCCGGCGATTGACTGTTGCAGTTCTGATCCATGTCATCGTCTTTCCCAGTCATAATATCTATAATTGCAAATCCGGGGGTAATCTGTAGCGTTTTTTCCTCAGTTTTTTAGCCGATATCAAACATGACAACGTGAAATGGCATTTAGAAGAGTCCAAGTGATGACGTCATGGAAACGTAAAGGGAGAATCTTCATATGACGTCAGACGCACCACAACGTTGTTGAGCTTCAGATCGTTGCTGTCACTCCCGTGAATAAACTGACCCACTTTCACCTGATTGCGCAAACTCGTAAACAATGGCGAAACGATGCCGAGATGAAGAAATAACAAAGAAATTTGTTTAAACAGGGCTGACATCTTATGTTTACTTAAAGGGAACCTAATTGTTTGATTATTAGTTGCCGGAAGTCGAGTTCTTACAGAGTCGGGACTTCAATTGGATGGGCAGTGCATCGTATTTCTAAAATCAAAGGATTTCAAGTCCATTTTGCCGATGTCTTTGGGTATAGTTTCAATCTGCCTATAAGGAATATCATAGCACTGAAACGACCCTACTGAGAGTACACAATGACATCCTACATGATCTGGATGACAGGAAGTCAGTTATCTTGTTATTACTAGACCTTTCAGCTGCCTTTGCACTATCGACCATCAGATACTGCTTAACAGACTTGAGTCAAGATGTTATGTTAGTGGTCATGCTCTAGCCTGGATTAAGTCACATCTCTACTCTAGGAAGCAGTGTGTTAAAGTGCAATCTAACAGGTCATCACTTAAATCCCTAAGGTATGGAGTTCCTCAGGGAACATCCTTGGCCCTATCCTATTCACTATCTATATGTCTTCTCTCGCTGACATCTTTGGAAAATATGGCCTCAACTATCATATTTATGCAGATGATACCCAGATCTACATCCCTGTTGACCAATCATCCAGACAAACTGAAGAAATTAGCAGAGCTAAATTAGTGGATTGTGTGGATGAAGTCAGAGCCTTTCTGATATCCAATAAGATGAAAGTCAACGACGAGACTACTGAAATGCTATTATGTACTGACAGATCTGGTACTGCTGTCGGTAACAACTCCCCGAACACTATTAGGGTAGGGAATAGGGACAACTCCCCTAATACTATCAGGGTTGGGATCAGTGACATCTCTCCTTGTGGGGCTGCAGTCAATATAGGCATCACTCTAGATCCAAAACTAAATATGAGGGCACAGATCATGAAAATGTGAAAAAAAGGATACTATCACATTAGGAACATTGCTGCCATCAGACAGTGTCTAGATGAGAAAGCAGCAGTAACACTGACCCATGACTTCTTTACATCAACCCTAGACTATGGGAATGGGCTTCTTGCAGGGCTTCCTAAAGCAGACATCAACAGGCTGCAATACATCCAACTCTGCAGCCCGGGTGGTTGGAAAGATCAGGGAATTTGATCACTTATCAGGGAAACTGAGGGAACTACCCTGGCTTCCTGTACATGCCAGAATCGATTTTAAAATACCTCTGACAACCTGGAAGGCTCTAAATGGTAAGGCGCCGCCTTACTTGAGTGACCTAATCCAAGTGAAACAGGGTGACAGGAACCTGAGGTCTAACAATGGCACCTGCCTAGTGGTTCCTAAGACCCACCTCAAAACTGTGGGTGACAGGGCTTTTTCATCTGTCAGCCCTAGACTCTGGAATGCCCTGCCTAGTGACATTAGGTCTAGTGCTTCAGTCACCTCCTTCAATAGCAAACTGAAGACGTAGCTTTTCAGGAAACATGTCCTGGATACAGCAATATGAACAGATTTGTCTGGTATCAGCACAATATAAATTTTATTATTATTATTATTATTATTATTATTATTATTATTATTATTATTATTATTATTATTATTATTATTATTATTACTATTACGTTTATTATTATTATTATTATTATTATTATTATTATTATTATTATTATTATTATTATTATTATTATTATTATTATTATTATTATTATCATCATCATCATCATCATCATCATCATCATCATCATCATCATCATCATCATCATCATCATCATCATCATTATTATATAAGGGGCGATCCATTTGATTTTTGTGGGGTGGGGTGGGAGATTTTGGAAAAAAAATTTATTCACCCACCCCATCCCAGAAAAAAAAATTATTCATTCACCCTACCAAAGAAAAAAAAATTATTCATCCATCCTACCAAAGAAAAAAAAATTATTCATCCAGTACTGCTGTGCCACCCCACCCCACAAAAATCAAATGGATCGCCCCTAACAAGAAAAAAAATTTATTCACCCACCCCACACCAGAAAAAAAAATTATTCACCCACCCCACACCAGAAAAAAAAATTATTCATCCACCCTACCAAAGAAAAAAAAATTATTCATCCAGTACTGCTGTCCCACCCCACCCCACAAAAATCAAATGGATCGCCCCTAAAGGGATTGATCTGTTGAGTATTTCTTTAATTCTGACATGGCTATATTAATATTTAAAGTTGCATAGGTAGGTCCAGGGATATGTTTCTGGATACTGAAATTTGGCTATTTGATTTGGACCTATATTTAAAGATTGTAAAGTTGATAAAGCGTGTGAAGTTTATTTTGGCATTATTTCTTCATTAAGCATGAATGCCAAAAGTCGGTATTGTATATGGTTTATTTTCAAAAAGCTCAACCGGTATTACTGTCAACCTGTCAGGATTCCATATCCTCCTTAACACAGGTCACATCCCACGGCAAACAGGCTGGGGACAGTTATTCCTTAACCCCTAATTCCTTAACCCCTAACAGATGGGAAGGACGTAAACGTCCACCACCGGCAACGGACGGGAAGGACGTTGACGTCCCTACTGTTCTGGCTCG
This sequence comes from Amphiduros pacificus, assembly GCA_949316495.1. Taxonomy (NCBI): domain Eukaryota; kingdom Metazoa; phylum Annelida; class Polychaeta; order Phyllodocida; family Hesionidae; genus Amphiduros; species Amphiduros pacificus. Next base: position 26,969,573 of record OX439011.1, read on the forward strand.
ATGATGTCATTTATATCATTCTGAAGGGCTGCAACTTGTTACAATGTAATCATGATAATGACATCAGCCTGACTGGATCATGAACTTTTGACCCTAGCACTTCATTAAGCATATTGAATGACCCTAGTTATAAATTTTATAGATTTAGTATGTAGATACACTAGCCCAGAAATAAAATTGGTTAGTCCTGCCAATCAACAAAATTTAAATAGCCTAGTCCATTAGGGGTTAATCCCCACATCAACAGGGGATACTCTGGGGAGACTGGGGCTATCTTTTCTACCCACTTCCTCTCCTTTAGGTTGAACTGGGGCACAGAACTATTTCCCATTGTCAAACAGAAGAACGGTTGAAAACGTCAGCAGCCACTTTCCTATCATTTCACTGTCACTTTACTTATCAATACAAAGATCATGTATTTTTTGTTATTTTTTCAATGAATAAAAAATACATACCCATTCACACCAGCATTGAAGGTACCAGAGACAGTCGTAATGTATGAACAATACACCGTTATGCTTATGTCAGAGCTCGTTTCTATTTGCTGACCTATTTTTAATGGGTAAGAATATGTCATGGACGAAGGCTGCAAGATAGATCATATTTCAAAATTATAGAAGTTTTTATTCAGCAAGCATAAACATAACCAGAAAAAAGGTTTTAGGATATGAATTTAACTGAAAAAAATGATAAATAAACGTAGTGTTACTATAAGGAAATGTGAAATATTTTGTTACTGAAAGTATTATGGTCGAAAACGAAAAAAAAGGTAAATAGGTATCATAACCGGTAGTACCAATGTCTCAACAGTAGTTGGGGAATTACAGGAGGAAGATTGAATAGGAATAACTAATTTGGCATCGCCATCTGAGCAGCCATCCGGGTCTGTGTTGACGACATGTCCACGACACTCCGGTTTGTGGAATTGGTCTTGGATGTACAGGGTCCAGTCAGTGCTGAGGTCCATGCCTTGTAGAGGTGTGAAGCATACCACCATGTTGTATGGATCACTCTGACACGTCACACTCACTATAGCAATAATGACACAATACGTGGTGACTGTCTGTTTCAACCATTCCCCTATTCATTTTTAACCTGTTTGACCATGCCGGTTCAACCATGTGATCATAACTAAATTACCTATGTAGTAAAATAAAGTCTTAGCAACTTCAGTTTTTCTTAGCAACTTTCAGGTTTGCTTTCAGGGATAAATAGCCTTCCACAAGGGGATCTGGAGGGCCACTGTGGCTGACCTAAACTTCTATTTTTCCCACGGTCGAACCCACCATGATCAAACAGGTTAACAGTCGAAAACACAAGCAATCCTTGTGTTCTCCAATCACCAATCGGCAAAGCTCAGAAAGGTGTTCTGAAGAAGTCTGATTTTGGTACTTTTCATTCCAAATCCTGTTTGCTTGAATTTTTTTAAACACCCAACTCTTTCAGTGGTAATTCATATTTTATGTATAATTACATCTGAAATCTCCCATAAAAGCTTGATTATTCTTTGAATGACATTGAATGAAGAAAGTAAACATTTGATATCAATTGCCAGCTGCAAAACATGTTTAAAAGACTGAATTAAATATGTTGAAATGAGAGCTCTATTATCAACATTTAAATGAGATCTCTATCAACTCCACCACAGAGACTCTGCATGTTCCACAAACCCCTCCAGATCATGTATCTCTTTGAAAAGATGGCGACAAGCGGAAAAGAAGCAGACGAAAAATTGAAAATCTAAATCCTTCAATTGTTGTGGTAAAAAGCATTTTCAAGTCAGAATTTTTGCATCACTATCTTTGGGAATATGCATAGATACGGCTGATGTATGTTATATAAGTATAAAAAAACGGATGTAGGATTTTAAAGAAGAAATGGATGAGCCTGAGATAAGGTCAAGGAGACAAAAGTGCAGGAAGTAGGAGATGACATTTGGGCACAGCTGGATTGACTGATATTTGGGTATATCATGAGTGGAGAATAAGGTAGTACTGTATTGTTCTTAGGGTTTGGTTTTGAGAAAGAAATTTAAGGTAAGTGAGGTGTTAAAATCTTTATTTTTTCTTGCTTATTTTATTTTATTTCATTTTTTTATTTTTACCAGGAGATATAGACAGAAATGTTTTGTTCCAGTTAATAGCAGCCATTAATTGTTATTGTGATTTGTAGGTTTTCAGAGCCTGGTGGTTGGTGAAAAAGTATTGCTGATGTATAGGATATAGTGTAGTGGGGGAGTAGGTTGATAGACAACACTGATATGACATAGAAAAGTAAGTGTGACAGGAGGTGGGGAAGTTATGAAGGAAGGTATGCTCATTTGGTCTTCACATAGGAAATGTAAGTTCCGTATTTTTGAGTAGGTGAGATATGGGGATATTGGTTAAAAGGGATATTGGAATTCCCTTTGTGCACAGGGGACTGCGTGCAGGTTATAAAGTTGTCAGTGCAGTGGGGTGTAGTGAGAAAGGCTAGCTGCTCATGAGTGTAGGGGCCTGCACTGGGTGGTCAGTTCGAGTGTTACACACAGATTAGAGTGCTCATTGGGTCTCCCCTCTAGCTATGTAGCCATACTGCATAGGCTCTGAGTGCCCCCGAGACATAAGTGGAGCAGCCAACTTCTCAAATCAAATCAAATCAAATCAAATCTGGGCTTTGCCGATTAGTGATCGGAGAACACTAATATTTGCTACAAGTAGGTCTTGCCATGATATACTTATGTTGAATGATGTATAACCAAAACAAACAAAATCACTTACAGTAGTTTATTTCACAGGAGGTTCCAGTTTTGTATCTTGGGCATACGCACCCATCAGAATTGAAGTCATCATCCTTGTCATAGCAAACTCCGTTATTTAACATGCATGTATCACATCCAGATTCCACCTTTTTATCTACAATGAATCCATAATCGAGGGGCAATGATAAAGTACCAGAATGATATTATCAGCACACTGCTCATAATTAGAGAATAGCGCATTTTGTGATATACCATCTTCAGACCAGAGAATATGGAGGCCAAGACAATTGCTACACTGGGAAATAAATGAGGGGAAACCAAAAACCATGTTGACCACAGGATCTTTACACCACCAGATTATGTTTTAGCAATGGAAATGGTACAAGTAAAATGTGATATGTGCTGCACCCTATCGCCATGGTCTGATAGGGTGCAGCACATATCACATTTTGAGGGAGATTGGGCACATGACAGCTTTGTGGTACCCATAAATAGCAGTTCTGTAAATTTGAACTTTGACCCAGACTGGTCCTCTCTCAGCAAGATTTCAACACATTGTGCATATGATCGTACAGAACTACATCAGCAAACAATGACTGTACACGATTGGGTCCGGCAAGTTAGCCCGGGTTATCCCGTTTCTCCACAATTGAGCCAGCGGGTGCCGGTGGCAGAAGGCGGCGGGCGCCGACCTCTGCCCTCTGAATACCCTCGGCGAATTCGGCGGGACAAAATGGAGGATCCGGCGATCTGCCGCTCTCGCCGCCGGCTAGATGGCGGGTGCCAATCGTGTACAGCCATTGCTTGTAGTTCAATAAGGGAAAGGTTCTCTGCAGTCACCTTTGAGTTATAAATAATATTTTAGCATTCTCACTTTCAGATCATAGCTTCTAAGCAAAAGTTAGATTTCATAAGTCTGTCAAATTCCAAATTTAATACTTTTGTCAAAAATGCCTCAAATAATTGATTTTGACCAATGAGTATATTTGCGTTTTACATATGACTAAAAATGATAGATATTTTAAATGGGTCACAAATATCATTTTCGGTAATTTGAACTTTGACCCTGGATATTTCTTGTCCTAATTGGATATTTGCTGTGAATTCTTTGGGATGAACCAACCAAAAATGTGATGCACTGCTTTATGTGCTGTATGACGCCATGCACTTATGGAAGCAGGGCTTTAATGTTGAAAATTTCTTATATAATTACAAATAGATGTGTAGTTTTGTGTATACTTACAACATTTTAGTGCACTCCCTTCATAGACTTCGATAAAACCATTCAGGCACAAGCATCGCTTCTGACCATTGTTTCGGCCATCACTTCTACATTCAGAATTAGAAGTGCACTTTCCGGTATCAAAACACCTGCCTCGGACATTTATTCGATCATCAATATCTTTATAAAGGAGAAAATATATTTGATTGATTAATTGATATTGTAGAATACAGTTATTTTATAGTCAATATAAACAATCAAATACACACATACATAGTAAGAATGTTGAATTTTCTTAATCAAAATGCCCCGGTAATGTCTATTCCCATTAAAATAGACTTTAAAATCACATTTTTCACAGCATATATAGATTTTGTTGCCCAATATCAATGTTGTATTATTATGTTAAACATAATTATGCTTAACATAATTATACAACTTTTAATTTTTTAGGTCGTGGGTTTGATCCCCGGCCATGCCGAGATTGAATTCATGATACAATTTCACATGAGCTGAGGTCCGTGCCTTAAGGGTTAACCCATTGTCCTTGTAAATCTGTGACTGGGTGGGTTGTCATGTCAAGGACCTGCGACATGACAATTCAGTGAGGCAGCACTATATCTGCTACAAGTAGGTCTCATCACGAAATAACTGAAATAATGTTGAAAGTGATGTAAAACCCCAAACAAACAAACTATCCCAATACCACTACCAATAATCATGTAGTGTTGATAGAAACAAATATTGTAAAGGAACATATATGAATAGCATTACTTCATACTACATTAGGTATTCTAATGTATAAGATGTCTGACCATTAAATCCATAAAATCAGGAGATATCACAGGTTTAAAATGACTAATCCTGATTCATATGTAAAGTTAAAAGGTCATTTTCACCTCACTGTATGATAATTTAAAAAAAATAGAATACTGTTGTACATCAATATCAAATAACAACAGCTAAAGCCTGTTAAATCATTAAAATAGTTAAAAGAGAAAGTTGGAAGGATTACATTTTCAAATTAAATACACGTACACCAATTTAAAAATGCTTGGATATGGTGTGTAAAATTATTGGGAAGGGAGGTGGAGCAAGGATGAAACATCTAAATCATAATGGCCAATTAATCAAAAATCCCACCAAAGTAGGTAACACAATAGTTCAAACAATTTCCAAGAATTCCTCATCTGATAATCATTTGCCAAATTTTACAACAAATAAAAAAGAAAAAAAAAAGAAACCAACTAAATTTCATATCTAATAACTTAGAACAATATAATAAATCATTAACAATAGCAGATTTGAAACATGCTTTAAAAAAATTGCTTCAATCCCATGATATTGCTCCCGGACCTGATCAGATACACTATTATACACCTCCCTGTCCAATTACTTGCCATGGGCATCTTTTGGATATTTTTAATAACATTTGGGAAAGTTCTGGTTTTCCTCCTTCATTCACTATTATTCCCATTACTAAACCTGGCTAAGACTTGTCAGATTCAAATAATTATTGTCCCATTGCTTTTCACCAGCTGTACTTGTAAAACAATGAAACAAATGATTAACAAGATTCCAGTTTAGTTTTAGAAACTGTGGCTTATATTTCAGTTGCACAGAGTGGCTTTAGAAAAACTCGAATTACTATTGATTTGTTTGTTTGTTTGTTTGGGGCTTTACATCACTTTCAACATTATTTCAGTCATTTCGTGATGAGACCTACTTGTAGCAGATATAGTGCTGCCTCACTGAATTGTCATGTCGCAGGTCCTTGACATGACAACCCACCCGGTCACATATTTACAAGGACAACGGGTTAACCCTTTTGGCACGGGCCTCAGCTCATGTGGGAAATTGTATCATGAGTTCAATCTCAGCATGGCCGGGATTCGAACCCACGACCTTTAGATCACCACAGAGGAACTGGTGCTAATAAGCTGGCGCTCTAACCAACTGCGCCACGGCCCGTGGCCAATTACTATTGACCATCTGATACATTTAGTAACATTTATTAGGGAGGGTTTCATAAAAGGCAAACATGTCGTCAATATTTTCTTTGATTTGGAGAAAGCTTATGATACCACTTGGAAGTATGGAATAATGAGTGATTTATACGAAATGGGATTAAGGGGTCATTTACCCCTTTCCATTCAAAATGGACAATTTGTGGTCCAAGTTGGTTCATAACTTTCTGATGTATTTGATCAAGATATGGGTGTTCCACAGCATAGTATATTATCTGTAACCCTATTTATTATAAAAATCAACAGCACTCTTAATTGTGTGACCTGGAACAGATTGTTCATTATTTGTTGATGATTTAAATATATGTTACATATCCATAAGCATGCATGCAAGAGAAAGACGGCTCCAACAACATCTTAATAGAATACAAGAATGGGCTGATATTAATGTGCTGATAGTAATGAAACGTTCACTCAAATCCTGATCTTTACTTAGGCCTAACTCAGAAACCTTTGTGGAAGAAACTATGTTCCTTGAACTTATTTTTGACAAGAAATTATCCTTTATTTCACATATTTAATACTTGAAGAAGAACTGCCAGAAGGCTTTAGACTTATTATGAGTTCTCGCCAATACATATTTGGGAGACAATCGCAAAGTTTTAGTACAAATATACAGAGTACTGGTACATTCCAAACTTGAATATGAATGTATGATATGTGAATCATGACCTCCATCTTATATTAAAATGCTTGATCCAATTCAAAATCAAGGTTTAAGATTATGCCTTGCTGCATTTCGCACATCACCTGCAGATAGCATGGCAGTTGAAGCATATGTGCTGCCTCTTGATTTAAGAAGAGAAAAGCCTGACCTTCAATATGCTGCAAAACTATTCCTTGTCCAGACTGTCCTGCACATGATGCCACTTTTAATCCAAATTATATTGGCCTTTATGAAAGTAAACCTAATACAATACAAACTTTTGGCATTCACATCAAAGAATCTCTACAATCTTTAAATATAAATCCAAATCAAATAGCCTAATTTCAATATCCAGAAATACCTACATGGACCTACATGCAATATGGACCTACATGCAACTTTAAATATTAATGTAGTCATGTCAGAATAAAATAAATACTCAACAAATCCATCCATTTATATAAATAGATATGAAGAAATTAGATCTATTTCACTGGATATCAGTGTATTTACACTGATGGATCATTTAATGAGGACAAGGTCAATTATTCTGCTGAACTTTGCTTCATACCTAGTAACTTGTACCTTTCTATCATGTGGAGATTTCTCCACATCAGACATGACGAATTTTAAAGATATAAAATAATCAAATATGAAGGTCCTTAAATGTCATATAATAGATGTATGAGCCTCATGTTTGTTAAATTTTCAATTTCAGAAATAGTCCAGTCAAATTATGAAATGACCCAGAACAAATTAGAACAGAAACCATTTTGGTGCTATTTGTCTCAGAATGTTATCCAGATGAACATATAAAAAGTCTACCAAAATCAACCTTGTGGAACATCACCTAATTTGCATAAATTCAAAATGGCCACCTCTCATTGACGTTTCACCCTATTTCATGCTTATACTCAGGTGTTTTTGTATGATTAAAGGTTCCTTGCACACTGAAATAATGTCGTGCCCTTGCTGTTGGTGTTAAGCAGTTATTTTAAGGCCATGATAAGGAAATAAATAGCTTATGTAGCGTTTCTTGTCATTCTGCTATGAAATACATTGTATATTCCTAACATCTTTATGGTGGAAAGAAAAAACAGTATTAATACCAGTTAGAAAAAAGGACTGTCAGAAGTGTTGCCACTATTTGTGAACAGCATTATGAGACTTGGCCAAAACTGTAAAAACTAGAATATAATTTGTTAATAACCTACATGCTGCCAATGCTGTCAACCATCACGCATGCAGCACCAATTTCAACACAGGCAAGTCAATTCCTCACAAATTCCAAATTTAATGTCAAATGAGGTGTGCCACCACCTTCCTTCCCTACCTTTAGATGTCCATATTGGCTATGGACACAAATACCACAAAGTTCCTATTCACACATACATAATTTGAAATATCAGTTCAGATATTAGTTATTTTGTGCACTTAATTATCAAGGATCAAATCACAGATTACATGTCAGATTCCATATAAGTGCCAAATACAGATATGTTCATATATTCATGAACAGATATAAAATCAATGGCAACATAAATTAGGTTAACATCATCTGTGTGATCTTTATGAACGTGAATTTTCATTAGACCATTTAGCCTCTTCTGTGTCATGCTGGCTCAAAAGTATGTTTTCACTTTGAATACTGAATGATTGTTCACTGGTAGCATTTACAAGAATTTCACTGTATAGAGATGCACCATTAGTAATCATAAAATTAATTGTGGAATTTCATGTTGGTGTATTCAAGAACGATGTTGCTTTTTAATGTGTCTATTTGAGTTTATTGTCTCTGTGCATTAATGTCTGAAGCATACAGATTTGTCATAATTGCAAACTTCTGGTCATATGCTTTACCAACAGCAGCCTTTAGCAACATATTCTATAAATTAATATACACTTTACAGCCTGGATGATCAAATCTATCATCTTTAGCATTGATTATAAAATCTGCAGCTTCAAAATAGATTTTTCTGTAATGTTCCTGTGGGGTGCTGGGGTGATATGTAGGCCCTAATCCAGAGAGCTGGGGACCAGTTACCCTTAAAAGTCACATGACAAGAAAATTGTGAAAATGTTTATATTGAGCCATAATATATTACAATACATGGACATTGCATTTCAACATGTTTTACACATTTTTATAAATGGAGTACAGAATTATAGTGGATCAAAGTGATTTGCTGGACACGCCCCTTTTTATGTGGGTCAAATCAGGGCTGCTGAGATTTTGCCGGAAGTGACGCATGTTCGCCCTTCATGTTCAAAACAAACCACTCCAAGCCAGTGAAAGTCTGGAGGGATTGTAATTTATAAGTAATAACAAGAGTGTTGATGACATCTTTGAACCACTGGTGGCCTAATTAGCACATGTGGATAGTAGGTCAGATCATGTTTCACATCATAGTCACTTGGATTCTGCCTGTAGTGATGGGGAAGACAGGAATACAGCCAGCCTCCCAGTTGGGTTTGGCAAACTTACATCTGTCTATTGAGATTATTCAGATCCCTCAAGGGACTGAACTATTCTTTATCATAACATTATGGTCAAAGTCATTTCCTTGTTGAGAAAGAAATGTTGAAATCTCAAAGTTTAGTATCATTTTTACAGAATTTCTATTTTCATTCAAAATTCCTTTGTCTGTTTGAATATAAATACTGATATATGATTTAGTTGGGTACCCACTGACACGCAATGACAGACATTAAAAAAATACCAAACTAAACATTTCAAATGGCCATTGAAATACAACTGCAATGCATAAATAATATATAACCAGACCTCAAAATTTAGAAGTCAAAATAATTTCCAGCAATGAAACAGATCTAAAAATATGTGTCGAATGCTTTCAAAACTTTTTTTTCAATTATATCATGCGAAGTTTAGCTCAACATTACTGAATATGAATAATATTCAACCAATTGATATTGTTACTGGTCATTGGTTAACAAATAAATAAATAAATTTTCAGTGCAAAAAAATATGGAAATATCAACTAAAAATAATTCATAGATATTTTAAAAGTGTCATCTCTATGTTCCATTTACAGTTTGAAAACCCTTAAACTTCATTCCATGATGTTTTGGGCTAGCTAATAAGTGTCTTGAAACTGATAAAAGTAGAGCAGGCCATATTTCAGACACTATACCCAATTAAGTCATGTTTGCTTATTTTCTTCATTTAAAGTAGGGATTGTGGGATGGGAAGCTGATGTAAATGCAAGTCTCTATTTTACAGCCTTAAGTTTTGCCATTAATCATATTTTCAATGGATGTTATTTGTGTAGAAGTAAGGACATCAGGTGTTATACATGTACAGACATAGGAGGAATATGTGTGCAGGAGATGCATGCGGGGCGCAATGACGTAGGCAGCCTGCTGACCCAGTTCTAGGTCAAGGGAGTAGGTTAATTACCCTGGGGGTTCAAAGATCTTGGATTATAGCTAAACTAAACATCAGACTGCAGAAAAAAATGTCAGATGTTTCTCAGAGGTATGAAATCTAAAGATTTACCACTTAAAAAAATTCTTGTCATATGACTTTTAATATATTATATTTTGTATTCACTTTGTTCTAAAATTGATCAAATTCTGTGTCTGTCTGTTTTGTTTTGATTGTTATAATTGTTGGGCTAGCCATTCTCTGGCTTTCTGCTGCTGACACTGGTGGACTTTGACAGATTTACTAAGATTATAACTGTGTTTCAGAATGTTTTCTGCCAATAAGACACCAAAGTCATGTACACATCTAATACACCTCTAATTCTACTGTGCATTTTAGAATCTCTAACATAATCTAAAGCCTCTTCCAAGACTTCATTTAAAACTTTAAAATTCACAATGACATTGTTCATAGTATCTGTCTTTACTGTCCATCTGGTTGGACAAAGGACCCTTGTGCCAGGAGAACCAGTAGTTATTGTTTCTTTTATCTTAGTAGTCATCAAGCAGACCAATTATGAGTTTCAATAGGTTCTCTGGCAAAGATAGAGTATGTCTTCAGACTACTACCTGACACTTTCAAGTCAAGAGATTTGGGGCCATCAGTTTCAAATTATTTTGAGCGATGCACTAAACCCTCTTACCATCAGCTTTGAACTTTCTATGTGGTAACCTTTGTTCGAGAAAAGGTTGGGGCCCCAGCCCCCTGTTCCTACCCCTATGTATGACATTAAGACATTGCCGCAAGAGTGTGAAATTTATCCAGCCTATGATCAGATGTCTTATCCTGATGTTGTATGTTCATTTCGGCCTGATTCAGCAGTCCTCTTGCTTCAGAATATCATTAAAGGAGCTGATGCTGGTGAAATCAGATGGATAATGATATTTGATTGCAAAGTTTAGGTATAAATACTTAAATTGCACTGTAAGGAAAAGGTGCTTGAAAACCTCATTTCATGAATGCTTTAATCATACTCTGCATAAACATGGGTCTTCATACAATAGGGAAGTAATAGTCAGACATATTTTATGGTACTATTTGCTGTTGGTAGTAAATTCAGCTTTTAATTTGAAGCATTTAAAGCTGCTCATGCAATCCTAGGAAATAAATAATCTAATTATGAGGCAAAGAACAAAAGAAAAACCCCCCAAAAATAACAAAACAACCTACTAAGTGGAACTGAGATCGAGGTGTCATACCATAGACATTTTAAATATGGTACTTTCACATTCTTTAGTGTTGGAATGTGATTTTTGGGTCTCATGTACCTGAGTGTCTATGCCAGACAGCAGGTTTAAGACCCCTCACTACTTTTTGAAAAGAGCAGGGGATTGCCTCCCTGTGTGTCAATGGATTCTCCCTCTTCAATATGATCACTACTTATAGTTACATACAGCTTGCAATGATGTGCAAATTCAATTAAATTGTTAATGGGTTGTTAAACACGGTTTTTAAAACATTCTAATTGGAAATTATTGTTCTCTCTCCTTTTTGAGAACTTGTTATTGTAGAATAATATGTGTTGTAGAGGATATCCCAGAAAAGGTGTAAAACAGACAGATATAATCAGAATACAAGTAAAGTTCTAAATTTCAACTTATTATTCTACCTTTATTGGTCATTGTTATGAGGAAGAGTGCAAAATATGGGTATTAGCAATTTGAATAGTTTCCCAATGGATTTATCATGTCCAAAAAACATAAAATAGACTCTAAGATTACTCAAATATGTCCAATAGCAGCTAAGCTATATAATTTTTAAGATTTGCCCTGCCATGTGTTGGCCATTTTGGATTTATACAAATTACACATTGTTCCACTACTTGGATTTTGGTAGACTTTTACTATGTTGTTCCCTAGGCTTTTCTGAGACATTTTCTATGAGTTTTATTTCTGTTCTAATTTGTTCTGGGTTAGGCCATTTTTTGTCATATATTGACTGGACTAAAAGAGAAAAATAGAGCAATGCAATCTCATCAAATTCTGAAACTGAGCGAAATCACCATTCTATATTCTGTTTTAGATTACTCACTACATTGTCCAGATATCTCTATGTAGCCGGAGATGCATTTGCAGCTTCCAGAGGCACATTCCGCATTTTGAGTGGAACAATAGGTGTTGGCATTACAGTTGTTGTTCAGGTCAGTATTAACCTCTAGTGGATATATTTAATAACACAAATTATAACACGTTTTATTTACCTCATATGAAATTGACATTTTGTACAGTATATCATAAATAAAGGGATAGTTGGCAGATTTAGTGAAATTGTAAACTTAGAGTTCTGCTTTTATGCTGCAATAGAAATGTTATCACAGTTTTGCAATTTTCTCATCAAATTGAACCCATTAACAGCATAATGAACAGTCAAAATGTCATTTGAAGATATGAAATATGACACATTTTTTATTGAAGTTTCCATTTTCAGATATGAGATTTTACAATGTACATTATAGTCTGCAGCTTTTAGTGATATCATTTAAAAATATGATATAAATCACTCACTACATTGTCCAGAAATCTCTGTGTGGCCAGACATGCATTTGCAGCTTCCAGAGTTACATTCCGCATTTGGAGTGGAACAGATGCTGTTGACATCACAGTTGTTATTCAGGTCAACATAAACCTCTAGTGGATCAGAATGTATGAACATATATGAAAAGCATGTGACATGCAATATTTCCACAGACACAATCAAGGATTTTGTATTTAAAAAATTCATATATTTGAAATAATACTTCTAAGTTTGCCAATTTTCAGTTCTAATTAACACTATACTATTGTCTTTATAATGTGTAGTAGAAAAGTATTTTCTACTACACGTTATAAAGACAATAGTATATTAGATAGTAGATTAGTTATTGATTGAATGCAACACATTTCTTTGAATAATTGCATTAAATCTAATATATGACTTTTTCAACATGTGTGTAAATTAATGATGAATAAATAAAGAAGAAAAAAAACATTGGGCTTAGAATGTTGAAGATGAAATTCATGGGACAAAAAGAATATCCTGTAATTGACGAATTCTAAAGATATAAATTAATTAAATGTGAAGGTCCTTAAATGTCATAGATGGCATAAGCTTCATGTTAGTTACATTTTCAATTTCAGAAAGTGGGAATAGAGCAATGCAATCTGAATCAAATCCTAAATCTGAGTGAAATCACCATTTGATATTCTGTTTTACTCACTACATTGTCCAGATGTCTCTATGTAGCCGGAGATGCATTTGCAGCTTCCAGAGGCACATTCCGCATTTTGAGTGGAACAATAGGTGTTGGCATTACAGTTGTTGTTCAGGTCAGTATTAACCTCTAGTGGATATATTTAATAACACAAATTATAACACGTTTTATTTACCTCATATGAAATTGACATTTTGTACAGTATATCATAAATAAAGGGATAGTTGGCAGATTTAGTGAAATTGTAAACTTAGAGTTCTGCTTTTATGCTGCAATAGAAATGTTATCACAGTTTTGCAATTTTCTCATCAAATTGAACCCATGAAAGGAGAGGGGGAAAGTATAAAAGGGGAGGGGGTGGAGCCTATCAAACATGTCTTGGTCAGCCTAACACCCAAGAGCTCAGGCAAAATAAATTGAACACATTGAGATATATTTGTTAGTTTCTTATAGAAATGCATGAAACTTTGGACAATTCAGCATGAGTACAAGGGCTACAATATATTTCCATCTGAAATCTGAATGTTTGATATTAAGACCCATTTAAGCAGCAAAAGGATTCTGACATTATAAAAATTTTGAATTTGATTGACAGTTGACAGTGTATGTGTGAGATGCGGTCTGGGTTTGTTTATAAACAACAAGCACATGGTATGAGTGCATGCAGCAGCACCCTCAGTCTAATTTACCCTTTCACTCACTTATCATTAATTTGCAGCATCCTGTTTCATGTACACAATCATGTGATCAAAGTAACAAGAAACTACGTTAGATTCATACTTGACATTTAGGTACTATTTTATTGTTTTTATACTTGTGTAATCCATGTATGACAAATAACGTATCACAAATAATCAACCCTTTTTGAATTACTGAATAGTGTAATATTGGTATAATCTTGGCAAAATGCCCCCCACCACATCTGTCTATTCCTCTCATCAGTGATGCATGGCTTGCATAAACAAAATGCCCACTCTTCAGCATGTTCCCAGTGTCGGCTTGACCTTCATCATTAGCCTGGCCTGAGATGGACTCTCCTGCTGAAGTCACACTCAGTTCACCACAACTTGTACATAATTTCTCAACTTCAATGTTGTTATTTTCGACCACCTCCACTGGCCAATTATGATAAAGAAATGTGTCGTACAACACTTCTTTTTGCTCCTCAGTCACATTCAATGATAACAATGTTTTTGGAGTATCCATAATGTTTCAACAAGGAGATTCAGTCAGTGATGCAATGGACTGAATAACATGCTCCTTATACTTGACCTTAGCACTTTAGTAACAGTAGGGGGTTATGAAATTCTATATTATTAGTCAGATCATAAAACTGACATGTTTATTTAAAATTAACCACTTGCTGTGCTCCTGCAAGGCTGTATATATTTATGAAAAATATTATCAAATCACTGATAAAATCCTTCTCACTTGATTATTTCATCTGTTACAGGTATGTTCTGATGTGTGGTTGCTTTTTTAAGTATTTGCCTGCTTTGATTATAAAAAATAAAAAGATGAGGTTTAGTTGGTTATATTATCATTACAGGTTTACTGAAAGCAGCATAATTTAGATGACTATCAAAACAATAAGCATGCTGTCAGCATGCACTCACATGTGTTGTTATTTAGATTTTGTGAGGTTGCTAGGCTACAGGATGTTACCCACTGCCAATTGGCTGGCCACCCTAACACTTGCCCAACGGTCAGTATCACCTGACCTCAATGTTTATCACTGAGGCAGCCAATTAGCAACCCTGTGGTCAGAGGTGGGCTGGCCTACCACTAATTGCCGAGCACCCGTTTTTTAGCCTCGTCTCTCCCTCTCCTTTAACAGCATAATGAACAGTCAAAATGTCATTTGAAGATATGAAATATGACACATTTTTTGTTGAAGTTTCCATTTTCAGATATGAGATTTTACAATGTACATTATAGTCTGCAGCTTTTAGTGATATCATTTAAAAATATGATATAAATCACTCACTACATTGTCCAGAAATCTCTGTGTGGCCAGACATGCATTTGCAGCTTCCAGAGTTACATTCCGCATTTGGAGTGGAACAGATGCTGTGGGCATCACAGTTGTTATTCAGGTCAACATAAACCTCTAGTGGATCAGAATGTATGAACATATATGAAAAGCATGTGACATGCAATATTTCCACAGACACAATCAAGGATTTTGTATTTAAAAAATTCATATATTTGAAATAATACTTCTAAGTTTGCCAATTTTCAGTTATAATTAACACTATACTATTGTCTTTATAATGTGTAGTAGAAAAGTATTTTCTACAACACGTTATTAAGACAATAGTATATTAGATAGTAGATTAGTTATTGATTGAATGCAACACATTTCTTTGAATAATTGCATTAAATCTAATATATGACTTTTTCAACATGTGTGTAAATTAATGATGAATAAATAAAGAAGAAAAAAAACATTGGGCTTAGAATGTTGAAGATGAAATTCATGGGACAAAAAGAACATCCTGTAATTGACGAATTCTAAAGATATAAATTAATTAAATGTGAAGGTCCTTAAATGTCATAGATGGCATAAGCTTCATGTTAGTTACATTTTCAATTTCAGAAAGTAGGAATAGAGCAATGCAATCTGAATCAAATCCTAAATCTGAGTGAAATCACCATTTGATATTCTGTTTTACTCACTACATTGTCCAGATGTCTCTATGTAGCCGGAGATGCATTTGCAGCTTCCAGAGGAACATTCCGCATTTTGAGTGGAACAATAGGTGTTGGCATCACAGTTGTTGTTCAGGTCAGTATTAACCTCTAGTGGATATATTTAATAACACAAATTATAACACGTTTTATTTACCTCATATGAAATTGACATTTTGTACAGTATATCATAAATAAAGGGATAGTTGGCAGATTTAGTGAAATTGTAAACTTAGAGTTCTGCTTTTATGCTGCAATAGAAATGTTATCACAGTTTTGCAATTTTCTCATCAAATTGAACCCATTAACAGCATAATGAACAGTCAAAATGTCATTTGAAGATATGAAATATGACACAATTTTTATTGAAGTTTCCATTTTCAGATATCAGACTTTACAATGTACATTATAGTCTGCAGCTTTTAGTGATATCATTTAAAAATATGATATAAATCACTCACTACATTGTCCAGAAATCTCTGTGTGGCCAGACATGCATTTGCAGCTTCCAGAGTTACATTCCGCATTTGGAGTGGAACAGATGCTGTTGGCATCACAGTTGTTATTCAGGTCAACATAAACCTCTAGTGGATCAGAATGTATGAACATATATGAAAAGCATGTGACATGCAATATTTCCACAGACACAATCAAGGATTTTGTATTTAAAAATTCATATATTTGAAATAATACTTCTAAGTTTGCCAATTTTCAGTTCTAATTAACACTATACTATTGTCTTTATAATGTGTAGTAGAAAAGTATTTTCTACTACACGTTATAAAGACAATAGTATATTAGATAGTAGATAAGTTATTGATTGAATGCAACACATTTCTTTGAATAATTGCATTAAATCTAATATATGACTTTTTCAACATGTGTGTAAATTAATGATGAATAAATAAAGAAGAAAAAAACATTGGGCCTAGAATGTTGAAGATGAAATTCATGGGACAAAAAGAACATCCTCTAATTGACGAATTCTAAAGATATAAATTAATTAAACGTGAAGGTCCTTAAATGTCATAGATGGCCTAAGCTTCATGTTAGTTACATTTTTAATTTCAGAAAGTGGGAATAGAGCAATGCAATCTGAATCAAATCCTAAATCTGAGTGAAATCACCATTTGATATTCTGTTTTACTCACTACATTGTCCAGATGTCTCTATGTAGCCGGAGATGCATTTGCAGCTTCCAGAGTTACATTCCGCATTTGGAGTGGAACAGATGATTTTGGCATCACAGTTGTTATTCAGGCCTGCACCAACCGCTAGTGGATCAGAATGTATTTACACATAGAGTCAAAAGTCAAATTGGCATTTGTAAATTAGAAATAGGATAAATCTTGGTGTAAAGTTGTAATTTTCAGATATCATATTTTGCAAAACAAAACACACAAAAGTAATAAAATGGCATGGTTTTGGTTTTAACATATCTGAAAAGCATATGTGACATGCAATATTTCCACAGACACAATCAAGGATTTGTATTTAAAAATTCATATATTTGAAATAATACTTCTAAGTTTGCCAATTTTCGGTTCTAATAAACACTATACTATTGTCTTTATAATGTGTGGTAAAAAGTATTTTCTACTACACGTTATAAAGACAATAGTATAGTAAATAGTAGATTAGTTATTGATTGAATGCAACACATTTCTTTGAATAATTGCATTAAATCTAATATATGAATTTTTCAACATGTGTGTAAATTAATGACAAGATCAATTTATTCTGCTGAACTTTGCTTTGTACCTAGTACCTTGTACCTTTCTATCATGTGGAGACTTCTCAACATCAGACATGGTGAATTTTAAAGATATAAAATAATCAAATATGAAGGTCCTTGAATGTCATATAATAGATGTATGAGCCTCATGTTTGTTAAATTTTCAATTTCAGAAAGAGAAAAATAGAGCAATGCAATCTCATCAAATTCTGAAACTGAGTGAAATCACCATTCTATATTCTGTTTTAGATTACTCACTACATTGTCCAGATATCTCTATGTAGCCGGAGATGCACTTGCAGCTTCCAGAGGCACATTCCGCATTTTGAGTGGTACAATAGGCGTGGGAATTACAGTTGTTGTTCAGGTCAGTATTAACCTCTAGTGGATATATTTAATAACACAAATTATAACACGTTTTATTTACCTCATATGAAATTGACATTTTGTACAGTATATCATAAATAAAGGGATAGTTGGCAGATTTAGTGAAATTGTAAACTTAGAGTTCTGCTTTTATGCTGCAATAGAAATGTTATCACAGTTTTGCAATTTTCTCATCAAATTGAACCCATTAACAGCATAATGAACAGTCAAAATGTCATTTGAAGATATGAAATATGACACATTTTTTATTGAAGTTTCCATTTTCAGATATCAGATTTTACAATGTACATTATAGTCTGCAGCTTTTAGTGATATCATTTAAAAATATGATATAAATCACTCACTACATTGTCCAGAAATGTCTGTGTGGCCAGTCATGCATTTGCAGCTTCCAGAGTTACATTCCGCATTTGGAGTGGTACAGATGCTGTGGGCATCACAGTTGTTATTCAGGTCAACATAAATCTCTAGTGGATCAGAATGTATGAACATATATGAAAAGCATGTGACATGCAATATTTCCACAGACACAATCAAGGATTTTGTATTTAAAAATTCATATATTTGAAATAATACTTCTAAGTTTGCCAATTTTCAGTTCTAATTAACACTATACTATTGTCTTTATAATGTGTAGTAAAAATTATTTTCTTCTACACACTATAAAGACAATAGTATAGTAAATAGTAGATTAGTTATTGATTGAATGCAACACATTTCTTTGAATAATTGCATTAAATCTAATATATGAATTTTCAACATGTGTGTAAATTAATGATGAATAAATAAAGAAGAAAAAAAAACATTGGGCTTAGAATGTTGAAGATGAAATTCATGGGACAAAAAGAGTATCATGTAATTGATGAATTCTAAAGAGATAAATTAATTAAATGTGAAGGTCCTTAAATGTCACAGATGGCATGAGCTTCATGTTAGTAAAATTTTCAATTTCAGAAAGTGGGAATGGAGCAATGCAATCTGAATCAAATCCTAAAACTGAGTGAAATCACCATTTGATATTCTGTTTTACTCACTACATTGTCCATATATCTCAAAGTAGCCGGAGATGCATTTGCAGCTTCCAGAGGCACACTCCGCATTGCTTGTAGAGCATATAACGAAAGTATCACAGTTTTCACCCAGTCCAGCTACAACCAATTTAGAGCATGTATAAACAGATAACGATGGATATGATTCACCCAGGTCAGCAAATCCAACTGTTAAACTCTTTAGTATAGTTCTTAAATCCACTTTTTTCTGATTTCAAGTCATGTCTTTTCCTGTTAATATTCCCAGACCTTCAGAGGGTAACATTTCACCTGGACTCATTCAAGCCAATCAGAAATCTTGTAGCCTCTTAAGATCAAAACCATCTTAACCTTATTCTGTAAGGTAATAGGTGGATGCTGGCATAATAGTTTTCCCCTAAAGCCAACATACCTGACAAAAAGAGGAAAGTCTCAGGTAAGGGTACCAGCGGTAGATTAAAAATATTAGCTGGCATCCTACTGAGAGCACTTACTTTCACTTTACTCACAAGCAGAAAATGAGGCAAATAGGTTTAAGAAAGCATATAACATTCATGAGGTATATATTCTTGAAGAGAATAGAAAAGGTGGTGTTATTTCGATTTATAGCACTCCACTAGATGTATATTTTAATATAAACGGTATTATGAAAGATATCATTGCAATTAATGAAGAAAGTCTATTCTACCCAGATATATTTCTGGTTGTGAACATATAATGTCTTTTGAGAGAGAACATGACAAGAATAGGAATGCAAAATCATTTAAAGATAGTTTATGTGCCTTTTGATGTTTAACACAATGTTTACATACAATGTAGTCTGAGTGTGATTTCAACAAGTTTGAATAATACACAACAAAATATTTTATACAGTGGAAATCATATATAAAAAAGTGAAGGATAAAGAACTTATTAGTTCTGGGTTTTCTAGAGTTTCTTTTGAAGAATTACCCTTGCTTGAGAGTTGTTTTGTAATTAATATTCATGGATTTAAAAAAGATATCTATTGACATTGTTATCTCTGTGTTTTGGATGAGACAACTCTATACAAAAGAAATGTATGTTAATATATGAGAATCATATGTCCTTTATTTTGGGAATTCAAAGATATGCAAAGAAATTTGTGAAAAATTCTGAGACAAACTATCTACATTGAATTGACACGATGACAACACAGATTCAGTAAATGTTTGCTCGGGTGATAATGTTATAAAGAAAATGATGTATGCTAATTTATTAGTTATGAAACAAACATTTGAGAGATCACTTTGATATTGTTTTTATACAAACCCAAATTCTGTTAAAGAATGAAATTACATGAAAAAAGGAAAAGGACATTCATATCCTTGTATTACAAATGAAAACCTGAGATTTCTTGATATACTCAATTATCTCAGTCTAGGTTAATCATATGCTCATTTTATAAAAGCCTTCGTTTGGAGTTGAAGAATTTTTTTCCCCAATTTTATATATATCATCTATTGAAATTTTAAATGAAACCCCCCCAAAGGCCTGATGAAAGTTTTTTCTGCAGAAATCCTGGCCATTGGATCAGGGACTACAAGGCCCGGCATAATTGCATACACTGTGGCAGAAATAATCACATGGCGGTTCACTGCACTATGAGATCCCACAGACCACGCAAAAATTTTGAACGTGGTCCTGCTCAATTTAGAGCCTGGAATAACAGGTTTAATAGTCGTAGCAATCTCAGAGCAAGCAGGTTGTTGTTGCGGAAGGGAGCTCTATTCCCATTCGTTTTCAAACCCTGCTTGACATCAAAATTGGCGGACGGCCGTGCACTGTTTGTTTTCAGGCGGGACAGGGATTTCTTTCGCAAGTACGGTGTAGTTTTTGGACTATGAATGCCGTAGTACTGTTATGAAGCTGAATCCTAAATTATGTTTAACTCAGACTATAAAAATTCCTGCTAAATCTGAATACATTACGCAGGCACATGTCAATACAGGAAATATACCAGGTGTACTTGGCGTATACACGATGAAAAACAAATTACCCCTTTATCCTGAAATAGCTATGGCTAGGGTGTTCGCATTTGTGCAAGACAGTCGTGTGCCCATTAGATTAATGAATATGACTGACAAAGCTGTTACTCTGTAGGAAATTTTGAGCCAATACCGCTGGGCTCTGAGCCTCAAGAGCTTCCCTCTCGATCTTGCTTGGGGCAACAACAATTTTGCAGACTGTGGGGATACCGAAGCGGCTCAACTCACGACGTCACAAACTGATTCCAGCTCTCATCTTAAAGTTGATCTTACTGAGTCAGATTTAGACCCCAGTCCCTTAAAAATCTTATCTCGTCATTTAATGACATATTCACTACTAGGGACGGCGAGTTTGGGGGCACTCGTGCAGTACAGCATACCATCTATTTGAAAGAAGCAGTAAGCCCTATATAGCTTCGACCTTATCATGCTGGGTATAAGCAACGGGGCATTATCGACAAAGAGGTCCAATGCCTGTTGGATAAGGACATCATTTGTCCTTCCAACAGCCCATGGGCTTTCCCCGCAGTTCTAGTGGAGAAGCCCTCCGCAGATGGTACATTCTCATACCATATGTGCATAGACTTTAGGAAGTTTAATGAAGTGACCGTCCTGGACTTTTTTCTGCTACCTCACATACAGGACACCTTATATAGTTTAGGTGCTCGTAAGTTAAGCCATATCAGCACATTAGACCTGATGGGTGGCTTTAATCAAGTAAGCGTTTATCCCAACTCCCGACCACTAACAGCATTCATAACCCACAGAGGGCTTTACGAATATAAATGGTTGCCATTCGGAGTTATTAACGGTCCGCCTACATTCCAAAGGTTGATGGAAACTGTGTTACAGGGTCTTATTGACAACTGCCTCATATATTTGGACGATGTCCTCGAACACAGTCCATCTTTCGAGCGCCATCTGGCGAACCTCACGCAGGTTTTCATTTGATCAGAAAGGCTAAACTGAAGCTCAGGACCGTAAAATACTTTTTTGCTAAAAAGCAGGTCAAATATCTTGGTCACCTGATCTCCAAAAATGGTATTGAGGTCGACCCCGGGAAAACGAGGGCCGTTGACGAATACCCCATCCCCACATCTTGCAAGGCCGTCAGAGCTTGCCTGGGTCTGTCAGGTTATTACTGCAGATTTGTGGAAGGCTAAGATAGCACAAGATAGCACAGCCCCTAAATGCCCTAACCAGTAAAAAATGTATATTTGAGTGGGACAATGCGAAACAAGCTGCTTTTGAAGCCCTCAAAGCCAAATTAGTTTCTGCTCCGACTTTGACTTTTCCGTGCATCGAGGAAGACAATCCTTTTATTATTACATCGTATGCTAGTCTCTTTGCAATTGGAAACATTCTGAGTCAAATACAAGATAGAGTGGAGCGAGTTATAGCTTACAGCGGACGAACCCTGAATCCCTGAAAAACGCGTGGTGTATAGTGTGACTGAGCTGAGGTGTTGACTTCACTTGTCTCCTGCGCTCCTCTGCACTGACATCTCAGCCGCACCTCGCATGCTCTGTCCTCCTGCTTGGGTTGACGACATTCCACCATAACGAGTTATCCTGCATGTTGCCAACTGGCCAGCGATTTGAGTTGAAACTTTTGAAGGAAAACCGTGAGTGATCTCATTTCTGATTGTTTCCTCAATTATGGTAGCGCCAATGATTCTTGTTCACTCTTAACTCCCATTTTCCCCAAGTATAACAAACTATTTGTGGCACGTCACTTCATTTGGACTTATATGTCCCAGGTTTAATCATGCCTTATTAATGACATTCATCCTCTCCTACCATTTTCCGCAACAGTAAGCAGTTGCAATGACCGTGCACTCCACATGTTCGGAGGTTTGACCGTTCTGGCATAATCCTGATATGATTTCAGCAAGACGACCATGTAAGCAGGTCACATTAATGATGTTTTGATTTCATACATCTATATATGGTTAGGATTGATTGATTGACCCTTAATGATTTTTCTGGCTATATTCCGTGACAGTAAGTAGTTATGATGACGGTGCAACCACGCCGTGGTAGGTTTGACAGTTCAAGCATAATCCTGATAGATTTCGGCACAAACAACCGTAAAAAGCAGGTGACTCTGACTAAATGTTTATTGGTACATATCACATCCATAGCTAATCACAAGTTATGAAGACAGTGCAGCCACACAGAGTAGACTGACTGTTTAAGGGATAATCCTGACAGATTTCAGCATTACGACCGTGAAAGCAGGTGACACTTATGACTTTGTTAATAATTATGTGGACTATGTTCAGATCTAATTCCGATAATGAAGCAGTCTGATGGCACAAACCCATGTTCGTAGTCTTGGGACGGCAGACGACTGTTGTGAGACTTTCTGCTTGTGAAATTTATAGTGCTCTTTTAAGGATAATTAGATTTGACTTATGATATTAGCACAACCCTACAAATATTCGACATCTCAATTTATACTGTAGTACATTCGCCCTCACCTTGATGAAATACAGGAGTGCATACAAAAGGATTGATAGTTGGTAGCGTATTTGTTAAAATAAAATTTTCTGTGACCCACCATGCATTACTCATGCATTTCCATTAACCACTCTCCTTTTTGGTGTCTATGTTCTCGGCACCCTTTTAGATTCGCTTCCATCTGACAAGACGCTCTGGTCAAACATTTTTGATTCTAAACCTATCCCACATACCACAACTCGTACCTCACCTTTATCTTCCTCCACCCTCCAAACCGTCCCGACTTCGATTCTGAAAGCGGACAACCCAATATTGTTAGGCACCCACCACAACCTAATTCTTCCCACATCCCCAACCCACATCCTCCCCCTCAACCTACCCAACCTACCCCCTTACCTGTAGCTTAATTGTCAGGAAGCACAAACTCTACAACTTCAGTTGTGCAGTTCTGCCCTAACTGCAAAGAGTGTTTGCAGATACAAGAATTTACGTTGGCTACAGTTAAATACTTAAAAAGGTTGCATAAAGGCCCTCGCCGTTAATATGTACTTCATAGGACT
Source organism: Amphiduros pacificus (assembly GCA_949316495.1). Classification (NCBI taxonomy): domain Eukaryota; kingdom Metazoa; phylum Annelida; class Polychaeta; order Phyllodocida; family Hesionidae; genus Amphiduros; species Amphiduros pacificus. The sequence goes on from OX439011.1 coordinate 26,993,712, forward strand.
TTTCCTGCTGTCTGTCCAAAGTGTAACAGCGACTACCGTCCTTGCACGCCCTAATGTAGGAGCAATTCTCACGACACATGGCTTCGTAGCTAACAGAGCGGTAACGTGGCAGGTTACCTTCGCAGTCCCACATCTCCAATTACCACCATCCACACCCCCATTTAGCATGTGTGATTATACTGCTCCCTTGGTCGTTTCCCCCAGGTGTAGAAGGGATATTTCGACTGTTCAGGACTTCTGTAATACGTTCCCTCACTATGGCGTATTGAAATTTGAACGCCTCACTCACAAGTCACATTCATCGATATTGGCATTCTATCAAGAAACTCTGGCCAGTTCCACATTCCTCTATGTCTGAAAGTAGTAGACACAAAAGGTCCCTCCTTCCTTTCATTGGTTCTTTTCTCGGTTCTGTTTTTGGGTTGGTCACTGATAAACAATGAAATAAACTCATCAAACGAATAAGCATCATCGAAAGTAATTCTAAACGCCTTCAATGTCATACCCGGCGTGACGGGTGTCAGCAGTGACTCACATCTTTATCTGGATGTTACTTTGCCCCTTGTGGTGAAGGACAATACTTTCACCATATAGGAGGTCTCCTTTCCAATTCCCACTGGCAGTCCCACCCCCAACCAATTTACGCATTACGGGCTTCTCTGAGTATATAGGAATATCTACTGACGAGAGGTTTTATATCAAATTGACTGGAGCTTTCAGAATGTTTCTGCTCGGGCATCCGTCACTGCTACCGGTCTTTCCCGGAATTTCCTATTGATGTCCCATCCTGTGCACTGTCTATCTTGTGCACTGTCTATCTATCACTGTCTATTCATGACTTATTGCCAGGTCGATTACTTGGTAACGAAGACCCCTCCTCGCTTGGTACGAGATCTACAGAACTCGTTCTTTTTTATCATTGGCTATAGCGAACCCTGGCTTGTTTCATGTCAGATGGAGGTTACCCCCACTGAGGTAGAACTGTGTTCTTTCTGCACACTCAAGTTTGGTTGCAGTATGCTGTCTAGCTCGGGTGTGTATACTATGCCCAGCTTGACACTTTGTGATAACAAGTTAATGACTCGCTTTGAGAAATCCTATACTCCGAATTGGCTATTCAATTCGCTTTTTCTTTACAAGTCCGTCATACGGGAAATGACAGCATTCACATTGTTTGATGAACCTCCTATTTTAGACATCCCTGATTTAGATCTCCGCTCCTTGAGAATTAATGAGTTTGAGTCCCGCGGGGAATGTTTGTTGCCGACCTTAACAGGACTGCTGCCGCTTGGAAAGATGCTCAGTAGCCTTATATTAACACATCATGGTCAATACCTGGCGGTTTGACTATATCCGAGGATATGAGCTGGTTACGCCTCATCAACACAGCAGGTACAGGCCTGGCTGTAGGCTGTGCCATCTGTTTATCTGTTCTTTATGGGCGGTATGAGCATCTTAAAAAGACATTTCTGCTATTTCAATTAAGCCAGGTCCCCGCCGTAGACGCTGCCCCATCATACGTTGGTATGCATGGTCTTAACGTGTGTGACGTTTTTAGTGTCATCATTCTGACAGTTGTCATCATACGATTCCCATCCTTGGAACAACTGCGAGAAGAGCACTAAGAACCTAAAATCAAACAACTTGACGGTATCCTAACCTCTGATAAATCTGCATCTGACCTTCCAGGAACCTCCGGTCAAAAAGGTCAGATGGGATGATCATACACGTGCTAAATACACGTTCATTAAATACAGGCAAAATGCACAGATAAAATCATATATTCTCACATATTTATAGATATCTCTTAAACATATAACGCAAATAAAGCTTAGCCTAACCGTTGGCAATAGCATTTCACATGCCCTATACTACACATGTGACAGTTGAATTCAAATATTCCAATATGGCCGCTGTGGCTTCAAAGAAAGGAAAGGCCAACATACACCAATATATACTTACATATCAACATTCCTTATGACATTTTACAAAGGAATATTATCACCAATGGATGATATACAACATTGAGTGCTTAACCAAGTACATTGTTTATCTATTATAAACATGTTGCTGCTTGAGCTAACTAATAACAAAGACATTGTAAGGCATTTCACAATTATCAAATGGTCATAAATCTGACATAAACATACTTAATCATCAACATACCTTGAACACTGACTTGAAGGTAACGATGTGACTGTAGGGTAGCGATGAATATATCCGGGTATATAATAATGTAATCCAATAATAGAAATATCCAGTTTTTAATGCAAGGGAATAATTTAGTATAACTATAACTTACCTGTGGGCATGTTATATACCCTTAAATTGACATGATAGACATGTGCTCAGCTGTCATATAAGAATGAATAGGTAAGTCATGTCAAGTAAGAGTGAATTACACCAGGGAGAGACACTAGGTGTGATATACATGCAGGAGAGGGTACAGTTGTCACCAAGGTGTGACACACAAGGCGTAAGTCATAGGGACAGCTGACAGTGAGGACATCTCTTAACTGGGTAATAGAGTTTGATCAGTTTTTAATCAGAAAATAAATATTTCTACTATTTGTAATAAAAGGTTGGCAAATTTCCTAAGCCCCCATATGGTCACATCAATATCCATGGAAACTCCTGCCTTTAAAATGGACTTACAGGAGCTTAGACAATTCGCAGCAAATGCTCATGAGGCCCCAGGACACACTATCCCTATCCCCGTCTCAAATTTTTCGAAAAATCAAATCAAATTCCGCACTCAGCAGGATGCTAGCTTTTTATATACTCTGCATTGACAACGCCATCTGTGATGTTTGTTTTGAAATAGGGAAACCCTGTTTCAGCAATTGTCTGGATAAACTTGGCATTCCTTATCTTAAATCCATGGATATCGTGCACTACTATTTCTAATACCACTGATCATACTTATATGGAACCTGTAGTGTAGGCTCTTTAGTATCTAATTTACCACTTGCATAGTTCTGCATGATTTACATCCTTACAGTTCTTATTTTCCTTTCTTTTATTTTTCCTTATTTTTACCCTGCCATTTCTTTTTACGTTTCTTTTATGTGCTTGCATTGTCACTTTTGTTATGAAGGAAGTTGTTTTTTAAGCTAGCTGGCATGTTACGTGTTGTGGTATGCTTCTCTGTTTCAGATGGTATACTCAGACGATGAAGACTTTCCCTGCGTAGGCCTTGTCGTCACTCTGCAGGATTCTCGGCACTCAATTTGTTGCACACAGGGATGGTGTTTTCTGTCTGTCAGCACTGGTTGCAATCAGACTTTGATTGACATGGACGGACCTGATTCCTTCTCGACATGCCTTTTGTCTTGGATGATAAAAGTGTGGGCCCAATTTTGATAAATTTTGAATAATTTTGACAATTTTTGGAATACAAAATTTTGAATTTTGAAATTTTGATGTTCAATTGAGGTGACATCCCAGATGAGCAATGCAGGCCAATTATATTAAATCAATTACAGAAGTCAGAAGTCAGAATCTCATTTATTTGACCAAGTTATCACATTATTATAAATTTAAATAAATGACAAAGAAACAAAATAGTTAACATTGATAAACTAGGTCAGGGGGACACCCAATAAGCCAAAACAGATGGCGCTATCATGGGTGCTAACCTGTGATACGGTACCTAATAAATTAAACTGTATTCATGTATGCTAGTGGTTTGTTAGATAGTCACAAATGTTATGTCATTAATGTGATTAGGAATAACATATACAAATACTGATATTGTATCTTACAAAATAAAAAAAAATAAAAAAAATATCATGAGAACAATCATCTGGTATTGTGATAGCTACCAATGCGATTTGTACATATACACATGCGCACACATATACATAGATATACATCTACACATATACACATAAAGATTTTTTTTTTTAAAGAGTGATGGCAAATGTGTAGGTAATATAATTAATTGGGTACGATAAATGATATAGAAGTTAGCTAAAGTGGTGGATATTCAGCATCTATGAATTGTTACAAATATAACAATTTTCAATTGTACATAAAGCTTCATAAGACTCTAAAATATATTGTTTTATATACCTTGCAAAACCTTGAAGTGTATGGTTATGACTTTGCTGATTATTGAGTTTGGAGCATTATTAATAGTTTCAGCTATCTCATGTCTCAAACATAACCTGGTATACTTCAAATTTGTTCTAACCTGATGAATTCTAGTATGAGCTCTGGTATTATAACCATGTATATCAATATTAGATATAATTGGCAAATTCTGAAGATAGTGTGGCAGTTTTTCTTGAGTAAATTTATAAAAAAAACTTAAATTGTTGCAACTTGAAGATATCTTGTACTTGAGATTTTTTGAAGAGGTTCAGTATGAGCATTATGTTTACTCAGGCTTAGGATACGAAGAACCTTTTTCTGTAGTTTAAGCATCCGTGCACATTTAAAGCCCCACGCAAGTATTTCACAATTAAGGTAGGACAAGATGAGAGAGTTATATATTTTAATTAGAGCTTCGGTCGGTAGAGTATGTTTTAATTTGTTTATAATTCCAATACTCTTATTAATCTTGTTTGAAATCTTACCAATATGACCTTTCCAATTCATATTTTCATTTAGGACTATGCATAAGAAATTAAAATCTGTCACTTGTTCGATTCTTATATTTTCAATTTTTTTATCAAGTTGTTCTATCTGTTTCTGTACAGAATGAAATATCATATATTTAGTTTTGCCTGCATTGAGTGACAATTTATTTAACTTTAACCATTGATTAATTTTATTTAACTCTTGATTTATTATCTGGCTTAATGACTGTCCTAATGATCTATTAGAAATAATTCTAAGGGTTCCATTTAAAGATGTGTCATCAGCATAAATTATGAAATCAAAAGCATTACTAGCATGGGTTATATCGTTAATATATATGATAAATAGTAAAGGGCCTCATATTGATCCCTGTGGAACACCTGTTTTTGTTCCTAAAATATCTGATTTAATTCCATCAAATTCAACATACTGTTTCCTATTGCTGAGGTAACTCTTCAATAGATTTAGAGCAGGTCCTTTAATTCCATAAATACTAAGTTTACTAATTAAAATCTCATGGTCTAGAGTGTCAAATGCCTTAGACAGATCTAAAAAAATACTAATGGGAATATCCTTTTTATCCATTTCAATTAAAATCCTGTAGATTAACTCTTAAGCTGCTAACTCAGTAGAATGGTCGGATCTAAAGCCATACTGACTATTGTAAAAGAGTTTGTTTTGCTGAAAAAAATCATATATTTGTATGAAAATAACTTTTTCAAATATTTTAGATATTGCAGGTAATAAAGAAATAGGTCTATAATTATCCAGCCCTCACTAATTCAGCAGGCAGCAGCATGAGCAGTGATGTTCGAAAACAGATGGGCGGGCAAGGAGTCCAGCCACTGACCCCCAGACCAGCTACAGGTCCCCAGCAGGGATTTCAAACCCCTGCAGATCAGAGAAGGAGAAGATGGAGACTGGCACAGAGAGATGAGCGGCAGAACACCCAGAAGCAGCAGACCCAGAAAAGAGGAACCATTATTGGACAAGGTGATACAGCAGGTACTACTGTGGTGCCACCTCCAGATAGAGATTTCTTCATCTGTAGAGTGCACAAGTCAGATGGTGAAAAAGAAGTGGGAGACTATATAAAAAGAAACGGAGTCACCTTTCGCAACGTGGAAAAGAAAAGTAATGACAAAGCTAAGTTCAACTCTTTCAGATTGACTATTTCCAAAGATGACATTGATACAATCATGAACCCTCTTTTTTGGCCCAAGGGATGGAATGTGCGGAGATGGTACATTCCAAAGGAGAACACTGAAGCTATTGGTAATAGACCAGACACCAATAGTGATGAGACTGTTGAGGAACAAGGGCAGCCTGATCTTGGCACAATGGCTTTCTAAGTAACTGAATGTGATATGTATTGTTAGTACTCTTAAAATATATTTATTTTTTATGGACCCAAACAACAAACTGAATATAACCAGTTTTAACTGTAAGCATTTTAAAGACAGTGGCCCTAAATTTGACTTTTTATGTGATGTGTCTATAAACTGTGATATCCTATTTTTACGGGAGCATTGCTTGTACAAAAGTGAAATGAGTAAGATGTGTAAATTAGGTGGTGGTATGGCTATTACTGGAAACAGTTCTATGGATGAATGCACTGCTAGGGAGGGCCGGCCTTATGGTGGCTGTGCAATATTGTGGAAATCTACAATTAAAAATAGTATTAAGGAGATAAAATGTGACCATGTCAGATTATGTGGCATTATCATAAAGATCAGTGAAAATTGTGATTTTATGTGTCTTAATGCATATATGCCTTGTGATAACAGAGCTGAAGATGCAAATTTTGCTGAATATATGGATGTGCTTAATGAAGTGGAGCAGTTAATACAAAGATATATTTGTTTGTTTGTTTGGGGTTTTACATCACTTTCAACATTATTTCAGTTATTTCGTGATGAGACCTACTTGTAGCAGATATAGTGCTGCCTCACTGAATTGTCATGTCGCAGGTCCTTGACATGACAACCCACCCGGTCACAGATTTACAAGGACAACAGGTTAACCCTTTTGGCACGGGCCTCAGCTCATGTGGGAAATTGTATCACGAGTTCAATCTCGGCATGGCCGGGATTCGAACCCACGACCTTTAGATCACCACAGAGGAACTGGTGCTAATAAGCTGGCACTCTAACCAACTGCGCCACGGCCCGTGGCCCTATGGTTCTAAGGCTACTGTTGTTTATGTATACCAATCAAAAGCTCCAAGTCAGGTGGGGAGCAAATACATCTGGCCAATTTGTAGCTAGTAATGGCGTAAAACAGGGAGCTATTTTTATCGCCAATTTTATTCTCTGTATATATGGATGGACCATTTGACAGACTCGAACATAGTGGTATTGGTTGTCACTTGGGGAACCATTATGTAGGGGGTTGGATATGCTGATGATTTGTCTTTGTTGACACCAACACTCTTCGCTATAATAAAGTTAACAAGAATATATGAAAAATATGCTGATGAATACGAAGTTTTATTTAATGGTGGAAAAAGCCAATTTCTTGTCTTTAGAGGTAAAGGATGTGTACCTGACAACAGGGAATTAATTGTTAATAACACAGTGCTGAAGAGTGTACAAAAAGCAGTTCATCTGGGTCATTGTGTATCTACAACTGACCAAGATAGTATGGTTAGAGATGAAATTGCCAAATTTTGGAGAAGTTTTAATATGTTTATGGCTGATTTTAGTCATGTATATTCTGTGATAAAATGAAAACTATTCAAACAATATTGTTGTTCATACTATGGTGCTCCTTTATAGCTGTTGAAGAGAAAACTTGTTGATAATTCATGTACTGCATGGCGTAAGGCACTAAGAATAATTTGGAGAGTATCTCCAGTCACTCACTGTGAAATTTTGGCACTTTTGTCTGACTGCCTACCACTAGAAATAAGCCTCAAACAGCGATTCATGAAATTTATGTGTAAATCATTAGAACATGAATCACCTGTTATCAAAAGTGTGGCTAATTTAGCACTAAAGAATCCATGGTCTAAGTCTGGTATAAATTATTGTGAAATATCTTATGACTATGACTTAAATGTTAGCAAGTCTGTCTGTAAGATTAGTAATGATTGGAGAGCATCTGCGTCTGCAGAGACAATAAGTGATGCGAAGGTATTAATTGAGATGATTGAAGTACGGGATGGTTTAGAATCATGTGAACTCTTGTCTGAAAATGATATTAATGACATTATTTTACATAAAACCACAAATTGATTTTATATAACTTTTTTAATCACTCTTTGAAACAAGTGATTGTAAAACTTACATTTCCATGTTTTTATGTGCGAATAAAGATATTATTATTATTGAATAATGTTTCATCATCTTTTTCGTAAATTGATCTTAGCAATTTTAAGTTTATCGGGAAAAATTTCAGTATTTATCATCTGATTGATAATAATGGTTATGGGTTTATTTATGCCTAACTTTATTTTCTTGACTAAATTTGTGGAGATTCCATCTACTCCAGAACTGTTTTTTTGCTTTAACTTATCCATGATTTCCCCTACTGTTTGTTCATTTATATTATTGAATTCAAAATGTAAGTCTGAATTATGCTTCATATATTGCATGCCACGGGCCGTGGCGCAGTTGGTTAGAGTGCCAGCTGATTAGCACCAGTTCCTCTGTGGTGATCCAAAGGTCGTGGGTTCGATCCCCGGCTGTGGCGAGGTTGAATTCATGATACAATTTCACACATGAGCTGAGGCCCGTACGCGAAGGGTTAACCCGTTGTCCTTGTAAATCTGTGACCGGGTGGGTTGTCATGTCAAGGACCTGCGACATGACAATTCAGTGAGGCAGCACTATATCTGCTACAAGTAGGTCTCATCACGAAATAACTGAAATAATGTTGAAAGTGATGTAAAACCCCAAACAAACAAACAAACAAACACTGATTAATACTTTCCTTAAGACCTTATGCCATGGTGTGAGAGTTTTTTTTGTAACTCAAACCTAATGTTCTATGATAGCATATTCGCTTCCAATATTAATATCTCACCATGATGTAGATATGTTCTTTCCAATTTTTAACTCATGTTACAAATGTAATTTCTTCTTTTTGGATTGTCTGTCACTGGTCATACATGGATCCTCGCACATTAACCCGTATCTAGTTCAGCTTCTCTATGTATGACAACATTACCTTCTCCATGGATTTTATACTTTATGTTTTTATGCCAGCTGGTGACTGAGACTGCATATCTTTGTGTTTCCCCTGTCAACAGGATTGATAAGCAGCTGAGATCCAACCACATGCTTTCCAGCTGATCATTGTTACATGTCCTTTTGTGTCATGTGACCCCCACGCGTTGGGCCTGTTTTCCAACCTCTTTGGCTTTAGCAGTACGACGTCAGCTGGATATGTCCCATTTTGTCCTCCCTAGACTTGCTTGATGGGTAGATCCCTCGATCGTTTGGATTCATCCACCACTTTGTTAGAAAGGTCTTACAGCCTCCTGACCAACGGATACTCCCTCATCATTACGTCCGGATCAGATCCGCCTCTTCTGGATGGTTTTCCCGGATATGTACTTATAATGTATTCGTGATTGTTGGTGTAGTTGTGACTGTTGGTTGCATTTGGCCTACTTCCAATTACACCCCATAGGTGTCCTCACCATACGTGTTATTGGTCGGCCTTTGCGAAGGCCGGCCACTTGGGGTGAGATTGGTTCTCAACTTGGCTCTGTCAGACGGTCTCATTTGCTTAAGTCTCATTCACATCCCAGTGTAAGAATTGTCTCGGACCTCCACACTCTCTGGTCTGGAATCATGTAATATGCTCCCCCCACACAGCATGCACAAACTTATGATGTAAGGAGCTCACTCGCTTGATTGTCACCATGATAATCATCTGGATACTGTAATTGTATGATATTAGCTTTGAAATAATACACCTCCATTTTTTTAAAGCAATTTAAGTTATACTTTTTGTGGAACATTCTTCCTTCTGACACGTAGCATAGAAATCTCGTGATCATCTGACCTAGAGAGGGACACTGACATTTGATACCATCCACTCACTCTCCATGCCACGGTGTCCATGCAGTGGACTAAAGCTCTCTTGAACCTTTCAGTTTCATCATGGACTAAATGGCATCATGCATCAAATCTTAAAATAAACCAAGAGGTGACAAGTTGTAAAAAGTACCCCACAGAGAACAGAGAGAGGTGATGAACACATCACAGGAATGATTTGAGAGAACTTTGTGTCCAAGCTTGATTGCCACCTTTGATCGGATTACCCCTGCCTCCCAAACTCTGACCTAGAAAAAGTTATGGGGTGCAGCTAAACATGTTTAGTCCTCAAGATGGCATTTTACACTCATTGTTGTATTTCAGTGGGGAAGTATATCGTGTGCTGATCATTCTGGTAACTGATTCATTTCCATTCACCACACAGAAGTGATTTTATTCAGAACAATTCAAATGTCAACAATTCAATCAATTGTCTTGAGAACCCTATTTAAACCAGAATAACTTATTCTCTAAATCATCTAAATAGGTCATTGTGACCTAGTTACAATTTTTTCTAAAAATTATGAACAAAGATTTTGTGTAAGATAAATGTAGGGAGAATACATATTATTTTGCAAAATATTTTGCAAAATATCACATATAGTCGATTTTGAAAATCGGCTCCTGTGACCTTGAAAATTGCCTTAGGTCACCAAATATGAAACTTATTCAAGTCCCTCATGTTATATCAATATTGCTGTATTTTGTAAGAAAATAGAGCATTCATAAGTGAATTGTTCCTGTACTGGCCATGACCTTGACCTTGACCCAAAATCACAAAAAGTTCAACCCCAAAAATTTCCCAGGCCTACATATTATCATAATATAATATCTAGTCCTCATGTCCAAGCATAAAGGAATGATGAAGAAAACAAAGTGTGCGGCGGGTGGCGGACGCGTCGGCGGTCGTGGCGACGGACGCTTCAGCGGGTGGCGGATGCGGCGGCGGTGGATGCGGTGGCGGGCGGAGAATGCGGTGGCGGGCGGCGGCTTGTGCTGACTTAATTAATAATTCAACACTGTTTTCTTACACTTGTACAGCAGTTTTAAAAGCGGGATAAAAAGTGCCGACCATTCCATTTTAATGGACGTCTTGTTTCAATCAGATTTCATGCTGTTTTCCCTCACACCACAGCCAATTGTCTCGTGAACTTCCATTATATAGTGGCTAATTTGACCAGAGGTGACCTACCCATTGATATTCCATCGTTGTGTTCCTGAAACTAGATGGGGACTGAAGGGATTGCCATGAGATATTATGAATACATATTAGTGCAAAAAATAATTTGAATTTGTATTTTCTGAGAACATTGGATTTGAAGTCTGTTTTGTCACTGTCTCTCAGAGTAGTTTAATTAGTTAATTAGTTAGGTTATATTATTTTGAGTAAGTTCTGTATTGTTTCATCAGACATGAATCTATTATTTCCACAGCATTTGCATAAATCACATGGTCAAGAAATGTGGATTTCTGTTAACGTTACTGAGTTCTTTCTCCCTCCAACCAATGCTCAATGACTGGTTATTGAAGGTCATAATCATAATGTCTATGTAATTATGCAATGGAAAGATCCTCAGTCACTTGTCTAAAAGAAAGTGGCAGGTGATGAGTTTCTATCTGACCTAACATAGCCTTAACTGCTGAAACAGTGCTGAAATGGTCGTTTATACCAAAATATAACAAAGGAAATTATCCTATTGATAATATGTCATATGATACTACCCACATCTCCATCCCTTTCTATGCTGGCATCATTGCAGTCACAGGCACCCCACCTGCATATGACATATTTATCAATGTCACAATCACAGGAACTGCTTAAAATGGCCGCAAATGGATTATACAGAGATCAATATTGAAATATGGTAGTTTGCCATTATAATAAAGTAAAAATAATAATAATGTAACATGTTTAGTTGTCAACGGTTCCATAATTGATCCCTATTGAAGATGTAATATTGGAGGATATAGATTACCCATCTATAGACTCTTATATATAAGTATAGACAATCATGATATTTGGCAAGAGATCACAGAGGTTACAGAGTGCAACGTGAAGGCCAACAAGTTACTCACCCAGCAGAGAGATGATGTGATGCTCCAAAAACGGAACTACGCCAAGGCACTGCAGAGGAGCCACACAGGCAGACGCTTATTAGTATGCACTCAGATCCTGTTAAAAAGGCCCCGAAATCGCTACTCAAGGAGCAGAAACCACTTGCCTAGAAGATCCACGTCACTCTGTCTCAAGATAGCCACTTGTATAGACTTGAGTGATTTATACAGCTTCAGGACTCTGTCAGTATTAGCATTTGGATATTTCATATATCACGCTCTTGCCATGCCTTCCTAGCCAGACTCTAGTGTATACAGCACCGAATAAAGACGACTCTTGTGCATTGTATACACTGTGTCTGCAGTCCTTATTACCTCCCAAATCACATAGGTAGATTAGGTAGCTAGGTTAAGGCCCCAGCCCAAAGTCGCCAGCGAGTATAGTTCCTGATCCCCATCCATGCCCCATAGGCCAGATTACGGCAGGAGTACAAAACCGATGTAACAATATCATTTTAGTCAAATATAGGGAAGGCCAAAAATTGGGGAGGGCAAAAATAGTGGAGGGCAAATTAAACACTATTGTTTCTTTAATGTTCTGAAGGACAGTTAAGGTTTATGTTAATGTTTTCATGAGTAGTATAGAAGTTTCCTTCATTCGTTTATATCCATCCTTTTTACCACCATTTTGTGTTAAGAACCAATGGGTATACCTATATGTGGGACAAAACATGCAGAGAAAAGAATTATACCCATAATATGCTTTAAAAGAAAAATGGCAACTTTATGCTTGCTGCCATTTTTCTCCCATAGTGCAACTTGTTCTCATCTCATGTAGTATCTCCACCATGTCACGATTTAATCCATAAAGGAATTCGTCATTTAATTTGAAAGCTACACATTAATATAATCTTATGAGTTCACATGAGATGATAGTTTATGAGATTCTATACATTAACATACATTAACTTGCAAACCCCTGGTTTATAGTCGATGAATAATAATAATAATAATAATAATAGTAATAATAATAATAATAATAATAATAATAATAATAATAATAATAATAATAATAATAATAATAAGAATAATAAGAATAAGAATAAGAATAAGAATAATAATAACATTTATATAGCAGTTCATAGCGCTGAAAATAAATATATGTATATATAAATATATATATATATATATATATATATATATATATATATATACATATATACATATATACATAAATATATATATATGTCAAAATATTATGCCTGTTATTATTTACTCAATGAAATCATTTATATCATTAAAGAAAAACTACAAACTGCCAATATCTGGCCTCCCTCAGTAAAATGAGGTTGATCAATACAAATGACCAACAACCTATATGACAAGGGTCTCAGCTCAACAAAATTGATAAGAATATAAATTCAGGTATGTCCAGGAACTTGTGCCAAGAACCAAAGAGGTCATATATGAGCTGAGTGATATCAACCCTGCAGAGTGATATCAACCCTGCTGAGTGATATCAACCCTGCAGAGTGATATCAACCCTGCTGAGTGATATAACCCTGCTGAGTGATATAACCCTGCTGAGTGATATCAACCCTGCTGAGTGATATCAACCCTGTTGAGTGATATCAACCCTGCTGAGTGATATCAACCCTGTTGAGTGATATCAACCCTGCAGAGTGATATCAACCCTGCTGAGTGATATCAACCCTGCTGAGTGATATCAACCCTGCTGAGTGATATCAACCCTGCAGAGTGATATCAACCCTGCTGAGTGATATCAACCCTGCTGAGTGATATCAACCCGGCTGAGTGATATCAACCCTGCATAGTGATATCAACCCTGCAGAGTGATATCAACCCTGCTGAGTGATATCAACCCTGCAGAGTGATATCAACCCTGCTGAGTGATATCAACCCTGCATAGTGATATCAACCCTGCTGAGTGATATCAACCCTGTAGAGTGATATCAACCCTGCAGAGTGATATAACCCTGCTGAGTGATATCAACCCTGCTGAGTGATATCAACCCTGCTGAGTGATATCAACCCTGTAGAGTGATATCAACCCTGCAGAGTGATATCAACCCTGCTGAGTGATATCAACCCTGCTGAGTGATATCAACCCTGCTGAGTGATATCAACCCTGCTGAGTGATATCAACCCTGCTGAGTGATATCAACCCTGCTGAGTGATATCAACCCTGTAGAGTGATATCAACCCTGCAGAGTGATATCAACCCTGCTGAGTGATATCAACCCTGCTGAGTGATATCAACCCTGCTGAGTGATATCAACCCTGCTGAGTGATATCAACCCTGCTGAGTGATATCAACCCTGCTGAGTGATATCAAACCTGCTGAGTGATATCAACCCTGTAGAGTGATATCAACCCTGCAGAGTGATATCAACCCTGCTGAGTGATATCAACCCTGCTGAGTGATATCAACCCTGCTGAGTGATATCAACCCTGCTGAGTGATATCAACCCTGTTGAGTGATATCAAACCTGTTGAGTGATATCAACCCTGCTGAGTGATATCAACCCTGCTGAGTGATATCAACCCTGCTGAGTGATATCAACCGTGTTGAGTGATATCAACCCTGCTGAGTGATATCAACCCTGCTGAGTGATATCAACCCTGCTGAGTGATATCAACCCTGCTGAGTGATATCAACCCTGCTGAGTGATATCAACCCTGTAGAGTGATATCAACCCTGCTGAGTGATATCAACCCTGCTGAGTGATATCAACCCTGCTGAGTGATATCAACCCTGCTGAGTGATATAACCCTGCAGAGTGATATCAACCCTGCTGAGTGATATCAACCCTGCAGAGTGATATCAACCCTGCTGAGTGATATCAACCCTGCTGAGTGATATAACCCTGCAGAGTGATATCAACCCTGCAGAGTGATATCAACCCTGCTGAGTGATATCAACCCTGCTGAGTGATATCAACCTTTTTATGCATATTTGCTTTTAATATATTGAACAGCATGTTCTCAGTATGTATGAAAATGTAACATTGTCCACTATACATCTCTAACATTGGTATATATACCTTTATCTCTTCCAAATGAAAAAAGAATGATTTCACTAATGCACAAAGAAACAATTTGGACAGTACACATAGGAGACAATATCTGGAGCGCGTCCTCTTTACTTTGGTCGTTTATGAATATAATGAACAATTCGGACAATACACATAATATCTGGTGTTTGCTTTGGTTTTTTTATTAATATTCTAAACTACTTGGAAAATAAACATAGCAAATATGAGATAATATTTAGAATTTGTCTACTAACCTGCTGGGGTAGTTCCAATTTCAATAATATCCGATCCAGTGCGTAATGGAGCAAACTGAATGAATCGTGCATGGGGTGCAGAATGTCCTGTATAAAATACTGAATTCGAGTTGATATTTTGTCCTTTTCCGAATTTTAATGATGAGGATTGTAAGAAAATGTAGAAATAACGTTGTTCATCAGGATCTATAATACCATCGGTGTTGGCAAATTGTTCAGCAATATAAGCACTGCCTAATATTTTTGTGACTGAATTAATATTGATTTCTATGACAGGCTCAAGAGATGATGTTGTATCAAACAACCCAACACCTACTCCCTCTCCTCCCTCATTTCCTTGTAAGGTGAAAAAAAAAGGCGTATCAAATTCGATTGGATTTTTAAGAACCCATTCATTTGTGCTAGAATCAAATTGTTCTAAATGCAGAGCTGAAATGAACAAAATTGAAACTTCAAATCACTAAAACATAATATACACATTACATTTCAAAAACATTTTTCAAAAGCATAAATCAAAGGGGTACTGGGGTTGGGGTGTGGTTGATGGGGACTGGGATGCTGGAGCTGGGATGCTGAGCCTGGGGTGCTGGAGCTGGGGTGTTGGGCCTGCGGTGCTGAGCCTGCGGTGCTGAGCCTGGGGAGCTGGAGCTGGGGTGTTGGGCCTGGGGTGCTGAGCCTGGGGTGCTGGAGCTGGGGTGTTGGGCCTGGGGTGTTGGGCCTGGGGTGCTGAGCGTGGGGAGCTTGAGCTGGGGTGTTGGGCCTGGGGAGCTGAGCCTGGGGAGCTGAGCCTGGGGAGCTGAGCCTGGGGAGCTGGAGCTGGGGTGTTGGGCCTGGGGAGCTGAGCCTGGGGTGCTGGAGCTGGGGTGCTGAGCCTGGGGAGCTGGAGCTGGGGTGTTGGGGCTGGGGTGCTGGGGCTGGGGTGCTGAGCCTGGTGTGTTGGGGCTGGAGTGAAGGGCCTAGGGAACAAAATTGAAACTTCAAATCACTCAAACATAATATATACATTACATTTCAAAAACATACACATTACATTTCAAAAGCATAAATCAAAGGGGTACTGGGGTTGGGGTGTGGTTGATGGGGGTTGGGATGCTGGAGCTGGGGGGCTGGGGTGCTGAGCCTGGGGAGCTGGAGCTGGGGTGTTGGGCCTGGGGTGCTGAGCCTGGGGTGTTAGAGCTGGGGTGCTGGGGCTGGCGTGCTGAGCCTGGGGTGCTGGAGCTGGGGTGTTGGGCCTGGGGTGCTGAGCCTGGGGTGCTGGAGCTGGGGTGTTGGGCCTGGGATGCTGAGCCTGGGGAGCTGGAGCTGGGGTGTTAGGCCTGGGGAGCTGAGCCTGGGGAGCTGAGCTTTGGGTGCTGGAGCTGGGGTGTTGGGCCTGGGGTGCTGAGCCTGGGGAGCTGGAGCTGGGGTGTTGGGCCTGGGGAGCTGAGCCTGGGGTGGTGGGCCTGGGGTGCTGAGCCTGGGGAGCTGGAGCTGGGGTGTTGGGCCTGGGGTGCTGAGCCTGGGAAGCTGGAGCTGGGGTGTTGGGCCTGGGGAGCTGAGCCTGAGGTGCTGGGGCTGGGGTGTTGGGCCTGGGGAGTTGAGCCTGGGGTGCTGGAGCTGGGGATCTGAGCCTGGGGTGCTGGAGCTGGGGAGCTGAGCCGCGGGAGCTGGGGTGTTGGGCCTTTGGTGCTTGGGCTGGGGTGTTGGGCCTGGGGTGTTGGGCCTGGGGTGCTGAACCTGGGGAGCTGGAGCTGGGGTGTTGGGCCTGGGGAGCTGAGCCTGGGGTGTTGGGGCTGGAGTGTAGGGCCTAGGGAACAACATTGAAACTTGGGGTTGGGATGCTGGAGCTGGGGGGCTGGGGTGCTGAGCCTGGGGAGCTGGAGCTGGGGTGTTGGGCCTGGGGTGCTGAGCCTGGGGTGTTAGAGCTGGGGTGCTGGGGCTGGCGTGCTGAGCCTGGGGTGCTGGAGCTGGGGTGTTGGGCCTGGGGTGCTGAGCCTGGGGTGCTGGAGCTGGGGTGTTGGGCCTGGGATGCTGAGCCTGGGGAGCTGGAGCTGGGGTGTTAGGCCTGGGGAGCTGAGCCTGGGGAGCTGAGCTTTGGGTGCTGGAGCTGGGGTGTTGGGCCTGGGGTGCTGAGCCTGGGGAGCTGGAGCTGGGGTGTTGGGCCTGGGGAGCTGAGCCTGGGGTGGTGGGCCTGGGGTGCTGAGCCTGGGGAGCTGGAGCTGGGGTGTTGGGCCTGGGGTGCTGAGCCTGGGAAGCTGGAGCTGGGGTGTTGGGCCTGGGGAGCTGAGCCTGAGGTGCTGGGGCTGGGGTGTTGGGCCTGGGGAGTTGAGCCTGGGGTGCTGGAGCTGGGGATCTGAGCCTGGGGTGCTGGAGCTGGGGAGCTGAGCCGCGGGAGCTGGGGTGTTGGGCCTTTGGTGCTTGGGCTGGGGTGTTGGGCCTGGGGTGTTGGGCCTGGGGTGCTGAACCTGGGGAGCTGGAGCTGGGGTGTTGGGCCTGGGGAGCTGAGCCTGGGGTGTTGGGGCTGGAGTGTAGGGCCTAGGGAACAACATTGAAACTTCAAATTACTAAAACATAATATACACATTACATTTCAAAAACATTTTTCAAAAGCATAAATCAAAGGGGTGCTGGGATTGGGGTGTGGGTGATGGGGGCTGGGATGCTGGAGCTGAGGGGCTGGGGAGCTGAGCCTGAGGGACTGGAGCTGGGGTGTTGGGCCTGGGGTGCTGAGCCTGGGGAGCTGGGGCTGGGGTGTTGGGCCTGGGGTGCTGGGGATGGGGTGTTGGGCCTGGGGAGCTGGGGCTGGTGTGTTGGGCCTGGGGTGTTGGGGCTGGGGTGTTGGGGCTGGGGTGTTGGGGCTTGGGTGTTGGGCCTGGGGAGCTGGGGTGTTGGGCCTGGGGGGCTGGGGTGTTGGGCCTGGGGTGCTGGGGCTGGAGTGTTGGGCCCGGGAAGCTGGGGTGATGGGGCTGGAGTATTGATCTTACTCTCATCACACTCTCAAAAAATTTCTCCGATGAAAATGCAATGTTGGGGTAAGGAGGCGGGGATGATTCATCCATGTTTTAAAGATTAACTCCATGTTTTTTTAGTATTGTGTTTGCTCTATTATGTTATTTTATTATGATAAGTTTCTTACCCGGAGCAGCATTAACAATGTCCCATGAACAGAGCAAGATTATGAGCAACAATATTTCCATTGTCATTAATTCATTACTACCTGCAAATCAAAGAAGACAGTTTGGTTAATTTTGCATTCATTTTCGCCTGGTTTGGGACAGCACACTGATGGAGCTTTGTATTGGAATTAAGATTAACATATCCTTAATAAAAAAGATCTAAATTGTTCATACCTTTGATAAAAGTTATCCAAAACGCAATAAGATTTCAAAATCCAAACTTTCACGGTAGACGCCCACCACACTCTGATAGTGACACTATTGTGAGGGAGTTTAAAAGCACGCAAGAGTCATCTCTCAGTCTTGTTCCTAGTCTTAAGGCCAAATAAAATAATACCTTTGTTTCACGTAACATGCATGTAAAAATATGATTTCAATTAATTTTTCTTTTTTTTTCTTTTTTTTTTTTTTCTTTTTTTTAAGAAATGCCACGATCAGTACCAACCCATATTGATCCAAATGATTATAAAAAAAAAGTCAAAACAAAAAGTTAAATTTATGAAAACAGAAAAAGAAATGATTTGGGTCGGGGGTTTGAGGGAGGATCAGTCGGGTAACACCTCAGTCACATTTGCACCGATTCCAGTAAAGATGCCCGGCCGATGGGTATTTTTTACAAAATAGGCAGGCAGTTCAGATTGCCGTGCGGGCACCGGGCACCGGCATCTTTAAGACGTCGGGCGGGTCATCGGGAACTTTTAGCTGCAAATATCATCTTAAAGTACACGGCCATCGTCAGATGATCCACTGGGCTCCCTCCGATATCACATAGACGTCTTAAGGATATCCTACAGACGTCTGCCAATGATAAAGACGTCTTTAGGATGTCCTAAAGACGTCTGTCGTCCTACATGTTATATTGGTATACAGTGTATTGTTAACAGTGTCGTCAAAGGGCAGAAAATTACTCATTTGTTATATAGAGTTTATTTAAGGCATAAAAGCACATTTAGAATTGAAAAGATTTTTTGAAAACCAAGAAGTCTCATCCACGGACCGGTAAATTACAAAAAAGCGGATTGCAAAAAGTGTGAGACATGAAAATAACAGGTTGTCTTCACAAAAGTTGTTAATTTTTAATGCTTTCTGATGTCTTCTGTATCTTGTACTAACACCTCGTGGTGAAGTTTTAATTATTCGCAATGTAGTGCATACGAAGGACATTGCTAATTATATCCTCCATCTTGGCAACTTTTCCTACAAGAAGGATGCAATGTTGTGAACTGAAACTGTTCGATTATTATTCAGTCTTTTTTTCAGTGAATACAGTCAGGATCGAGCTGCTTGCCTTTGCATTTTGCATCGTTTTGAATAACACAGATACCATACATAAATTTGTTTGTTAGATGTTTGTAAATACACTCGGACGCTTCAGAAAACAGCTTAAATTCGTCTGTACCGTCGCATAGGCACAGCTCTCCATACTTTTGGCTGGTGAACTATTTTGAAAAACATATATAGTCTTGTAATCATACCTTATAATTCAAAAACTGTAGTGTTTAAATATTAATTCATATAATTAATGCTTTTAATTTATTAGGGAATGTGTTTTTACACTGTTAATGTACCAATTCCCATCAAGTACAGTATTTTGGTAATTTACTCCTCTGCCACTAGGGGGGACTCACTGAAAAGACCCATTAATACCCTTAATTCATTAACAAACATAATTATTTATTGATATATTTTAGATTTTTAGAAATTATTG
Organism: Amphiduros pacificus; assembly: GCA_949316495.1. Lineage (NCBI taxonomy): Eukaryota > Metazoa > Annelida > Polychaeta > Phyllodocida > Hesionidae > Amphiduros > Amphiduros pacificus. Next base: position 27,013,569 of record OX439011.1, read on the forward strand.
AAGAAAGGCAGGCAGAAGTTCACAAAGAGGTGCAGTTCTGTCTTGCTAGACATGCTTGTCCGACATGCTTGTCCGACATGCTTGTCCGACATGCTTGTCACACATGCTTGTCACACATGCTTGCTAGATATGCTTGTCAGACATGCTTGCTGAGACATGCTTGCTAGACATGCTTGCTAGACATGCTTGCTAGACATGCTTGCTAGGCATGCTTGCTAGATATCCATGTCAGACATGCTTGCTAGACATGCTTGCTAGACATGCTTGCTAGGCATGTTTGCTAGATATCCATGTCAGACATGTTTGCTAGGCATGCTTGCTGGACATGCTCGCCAGACATACTTGCCAGACATGCTATTTTCTTAAACAGAGATCCACACAAGTTACAAAGACCTGTTTCATAATTCAATTTTAATTCCCAGAGCAAAGTTGGACAAACTGTCAACCAAGGATGGCTGAAAGTCTACACATCACAGGTAATAAACTGAAATGGGTGACCTATTTCTCAGGCCAGCACAAACTTGGTCCCAATGCAGAGTTTAGCTTCTCAACATTAACTTTTAACGTTGATTTGGAGAAGATATTTACTTGTCATAGTTAACATATTAAGATGTATCTTTGGTGCCATATTATCTCAAATTTACCCTAATTGTTAGATATAAAAATAAATCAAGTTAAAATATGAGACCTACTTGTAGCAGATATAGTGCTGCCTCACTGAATTGTCATGTCGCAGGTACTTGACATGAAAACCCACCCGGTCACAGATTTACAAGGACAACGGGTTAACCCTTTTGGCACGGGCCTCAGCTCATATGGGAAATTGTATCATGTGTTCAACCCTGCAGAGTGATATCAACCCTGCTGAGTGATATCAACCCTGCAGAGTGATATCAACCCTGCTGAGTGATATCAAACCTGCAAGAAGAAGAATATAAATTCAGGTATGTCCAGGAACTTGTGCCAAGAACCAAAGAGGTCATATATGAGCTGAGTGATATCAAACCTGCAGTGTGATATCAACCCTGCAGAGTGATATCAACCCTGCAGAGTGATATCAACCCTGCTGAGTGATATCAACCCTGCTGAGTGATATCAACCCTGCTGAGTGATATCAATCCTGCTGAGTGATATCAACTCTGCTGAGTGATATCAACCCTGCAGAGTGATATCAACCCTGCAGAGTGATATCAACCCTGCAGAGTGATATCAACCCTGCTGAGTGATATCAACCCTGCTGAGTGATATCAACCCTGCTGAGTGATATCAACCCTGCTGAGTTATATCAACCCTGCTGAGTGATATAACCCTGCTGAGTGATATCAACCCTGCAGAGTGATATCAACCCTGCAGAGTGATATCAACCCTTCTGAGTGATATCAACCCTGCTGAGTGATATCAACCCTTCTGAGTGATATCAACCCTGCTGAGTGATATCAACCTTTTTATGCATATTTGCTTTTAATATATTGAACAGCATGTTCTCAGTATGTATGAAAATGTAACATTGTCCACTATACATCTCTAACATTGGTATATATACCTTTATCTCTTCCAAATGAAAAAAGAATGATTTCACTAATGCACAAAGAAACAATTTGGACAGTACACATAGGAGACAATATCTGGAGCGCGTCCTCTTTACTTTGGTCTTAAGGCCAAATAAAATAATACCTTTGTTTCACGTAACATGCATGTAAAAATATGATAGGTGGGTAAGGATTTCAATTAATTTTCTTTTTTTTTTTTTTCTTTTTTTTGTGATATCAACCCTGCTGAGTGATATCAACCCTGCTGAGTGATATCAACCCTGCTGAGTGATATCAACCCTGCTGAGTGATATCAACCCTGCTGAGTGATATCAACCCTGCTGAGTGATATCAACCCTGCATAAGAAATGACACGATCAGTACCAACCCGTATTGATCCAAGTGATTATAAAAAAAAGTCAAAACAAAAAGTTAAATTTATGAAAACAGAAAAAGAAATGATTTGGATCGGGGGTTTGAGGGAGGGTCAGTCGGGTAACACCTCAGTCACATTTGCACCGATTTCAGTAAAGATGCCCGGCCGATGGGTATTTTTTACAAAATAGGCAGGTAGTTCAGATTGCCGTGTGGGCACCGGGAGATCATCGGCCACAATCTTTAAGACGTCAGGTGGGTCATCGGGAACTTTTAGCTGCAACATAAAAGTTGCCGACGTTTCTCCGATGTCTTATCAGCAAATATCATCTTAAAGTACACGGTCATCGTCAGATGATCCACCGGGCTCCCTCCGATATCGTATAGACGTCTTAAGGATATCCTACAGACGTCTGCCAATGATAAGACGTCTTTAGGACATCCTACAGACATCTGTCGTCCTACATGTTATATTGGTATACAGTGTATTGTTAAAAGTTTTAATTATTCGCAATGTTGTGCATTGCTAATCATGTCCTCCATCTTGGCAACTTTTCCTACAAAAAGGATGCAATGCTGTGAACTGAAACTGTTCGATTATTATTCAGTCTGTTTTTCAGTGAATACAGTCAGGATCGAGCTGCTTGCCTTTGCATTTTGCATCATTTTGAATAACACAGATACCATTCATAAATTTGTTTGTTAGATGTTTGTAAATACACTCGGACGCTTCAGAAAACAGCTTAAATTCGTCTGTACCGTCGCACAGGCACAGCTCTCCATACTTTTGGCTGGTGAACTATTTTGAAAGACATATACTTGTAATCATACCTTATAATTCAAATACTGTAGTGTTTAAATATTGATTCATATAATTGATGCTTTTAATTTGATAGAGAATGTGTTTTTACACTGTAAATGTACCAATTCTCATCAAGTACTGTAATTTTTTGGTAATTTACTCCTCTGCCACTAGGGTGCACTCACTGAAAAGACCCATAAATACCCTTAATTCATTAACAAACATAATTATTTATTGATATATTTTAGATTTTTAGAAATTATTGAAAGCATTCATGAAACCTGACTTTCAGACACATTTTTTTTACATAACATGAATGTTTATACCCTAAACAGTGCTTTTATGTAGTAGAACCCAAAATATTCCCTGTTAGCAACTTTCTGTGGCACTTGCAAGTTGATAAGTTGTCTGCTAAAACCTACACCAGCAATTGAACACTTTGTCAACAAGCTTTGTTTAGCTGGTCTGTGATCTTGTGTAAACACCTAATGAATTACCAGTGGGGCACCTGTCCAGCTTTGGAAACAGGGTGGAGATGTTTTGTTTCAATTTATCAATTTATTGCCAAGGAGTGTACTTCAGAACAACATAAGATTATTTTAATATTATTTGAATCAATGAAATAACTTATGGTTGTGACAAATATTTTATAGTTGTGACAAATATTTTATAGTTGTGACAAATATCTTATGGTTGTGAAAGATATATCATTTATGGGAAAAGTATACTATTTATTTGAAAAGTATCTTATGCATGTGAAAACCTTTCTGTCAGAAAGGGAAGACATGACTCAAAGGCTGCATGGAATCCCCCTTAACTTAAAATCTGTGATATTGAAAAAGTAATATTAAACCCTTTGATCACTGGTTTGGCCTTAAATCACAAGGACTTTGAATGGCGAAGCTGTGAATGCTGATAATTGGTATCAGTAAAATTTATGATTTGACCCTCTTTGGTGAAATTTGGGGTTTTTCACACTACTGAATGGGAAGACATCAAAGGCTGCATGGATCTCACCTTAAAAGCTGGGCTGTATAGAATTTTTTTAAACTTTTTTTTGCAAACATATATAATATAAAAAATAATGATTTTTCTTCATTTATAACTTCAAAAATATTCATCTGTTTTTGATAATTTTACCACCAAAAGAAAGCCAAGAAATGGCACTATCATCATGATAAGTGTTATCTTCCAATTCATTCTCTAAATAATGAGAAAAAATGGCTAAAAATGTGTTGCTCCAATTTTGACAATTGGTAAACAACACCTCTTGTGACTTACGGAGCCCCCTGACAGTTCAAAGGTCAAGGTCACACAACACACTTCCTGTTTAGTACTGGCAGTACTTAGTGGTCACAAAAAATCATAATTTTCAGGGCAGATGTTCTTTTGTGGATTTCAGACAGATAGCCTGTATGTATGTCAATTTTAAGATCATATTTTGTTTTCAGATACCTTAAACCACTGTAAAATCGCCTGGAACCTTCCAGGTTTCATGAATGCTTTAAGAAAGGCAGGCAGAAGTTCACAAAGAGCTGCAGTTCTGTCTTGCTAGACATGCTTGCTAGATATGCTTGTCAGACATGCTTGTTAGACGTGCTTGCTAGACATGCTTGCTAGGCATGCTTGCTGGACATGCTCACCAGACATACTTGTTAGACATGCTATTTTCTTAAACAGAGATCCACACAAGTTACAAAGACTTGTTTCATAATTCAATTTTAATTCCCAAAGTTGGACAAACTGTCAACCAAGGATGGCTGAAAGTCTACACATCACAGGTAATAAACTGAAATGGGTGACCTATTTCACAGCACACACTTGGTCCCAATGCAGAGTTTAGCTTCTCAATATTAACTTTTAATGTTGATTTGGAGAAGATATTTACTTGTCATAGTTAACATATAAAGATGTATCTTTTGTGCCATATTATCTCAAATTTACCCTAATTGTTAGATATAAAAATAAATCAAGTTAAAATATGAGACCTACTTGTAGCAGATATAGTGCTGCCTCACTGAATTGTCATGTCGCAGGTCCTTGAGTCCTTGACATGACAACCCACCCGGTCACAGATTTACAAGGACAACGGGTTAACCCTTTTGGCACGGGCCTCAGCTCATATGGGAAATTGTATCATGAGTTCAATCTCGCCATGGCCGGGGATCGAACCCACGACCTTTGGATCACCACAGAGGAACTGGTGCTAAGAAGCTGGCGCTCTAACCAACTGCGCCACGGCCCGAACATACCGGGGCTCGAGGCAGGGATCATGATTTGGCTATACTCTCAGATGTGAGCATACTGGGCTCGAGGCAGTGGTCAAATTTGGGTCTTCTGCTTGTGAGCCACATGAACCAAGTGTTAACGTAAGCTGTGCCATATATATACATGGTATTAGCAAAGCATCACAACAGGATAGAATGACCATTCTCAACATACAAAAAAAGACCAATAATGAAAAGAATACACTGCCAATAGTCACCACACACAATCCTCATAACACTAACCTCTTCAACATTGTCACCCACACAATAGGATAGCTGGAAATGGATAGCGCATTCAAATCATTACTTTCTGAATAAAAATATATCAACAGCAAAAGACAACCTCCTAGTTTAGGCAGAGTACTGAGCAGAGCCAAATTTAATGAAACTTACAATACAGCTGGAAACGTCTCAAAGTGTGGAGAAAAAAGATGTGGCACATGTAAAGCTATATTAGAGGAATCAGAATATAAACTCAAACAAACAGGGGACATACTAAACCCAAAAGTAATCTTGACTGCAGAGCCACATATACAATCTGTGCAACAAGATGTCCTGGATGCCAACATGACGATATAGGTCCAACCAAACACCTGCGACATAGGTTCTCCCTTCACAAATCTCAGATATCAAATCCATCTTATCAAATTTGCCCAGTATCAGGATATTTGCAAATTTGTGGCAAGGGTATGTATAGTTAGGATATGATTATAGCAATGCCCCATATGACAGAGTTGTCAACAACTTGTTGACACCCCCACACAGGAAGCAGACAAGTGCAATTAACTTTTAACTTTGTGTCTCTAATCTGCTTGTTAATCTGCTTGTTTATCAGCTTAATAATCAGCTTGTTAATCTGCTAGTTCATCTGCTTGTTTATCAGCTTGTTCTAACATACTCTTGTAATGATATTGGAATATATATATATATATATATATATATATATATATATATATATATATATATATATATATAAATATAGGAAGTATGTCCTGAAAACAGCGCTAGGAGCAGACTTGTCTAAATTTTAGTATTAATTCAGTATATATATATATATATATATATATTTTCAGGACATACTTCCTGAAGAGATGGGTTTTCAGTCTGCTCTTAAAAGAGGTGACTGAGGTGCTAGTCATGATATCACTAGAAAGATAATTCCATAGTCTGGAGCCGACAGATGAAAAGGCTCTGTCGCTTACTGTCTTTTCAGCCGAGTAAGTGGGTTCCATTGTTGGATCTCAGGCATCTTATGCCTTGTTAAACTTGGAGTAGATCACGCAAGTAAGGCGGCGCCTTACCATTCAGGGCCTTCCAAGTCATGAGAAGGATTTTGAAATCAATCCTTGCATGAATAGGGAGCCAGTGTAGCTCCCACAGTTTTCCTGAGATGTGATAAAATTTCCTGATTTTTCCTACTACCCGGGCTGCTGAGTTTTGAAGGTATTGTAGCTTCCTGATAACAGATCTAGGAAGACCTGCAATAAGGCCATTACCATAATCTAGAGTCGATGTAACAAAAGCATGGGTTAATGTTACAGCTGTCTTCTCGTCTAGATATTGTCTAATAGCTGCTAGGTTTCTGATGTGGTAATAGCCCTTCTTGCATATTTTCCTGATCTGAGCCTTCCTGACCTGTTTCCAACCTGATATTTATCTCTAAACTAACAGAGAGGGCAGTTGCAGATTAGTCCCTCATCTGGTAAGGAATGGCCTTACTGACAAGTTTCAATCAGCCTACAAATAATATCACAGCACTGAAACTGCTTTGTTAAAGGTGCAAAATAATATCTTGTGTGCTCTAGACAATAAAAATTCAGTTATCCTGCTGTTATTGGACCTCTCTGCTGCCTTTGACACCATTGACAAGAACACGTGCACGGTGTCGGCGGGTACCATCAGTTGCAAGAGTTGATTATTTTATCAATTTCTCTGCGTGCTTTGTGAGTAGAGTCATTATTGCCACTAATATTAACAAAATGCAATGTCTCTCCTTTTGTAGTCTTCTTGGCGATCCCGATGGATGCGCCGGTGGAAGCCTTGAGACGAGGGATGGTAGTGCCACCTTTGTCAATAATGGCTCCGGCTGCATCTTTGGAGATAAAAATATGATTGTCCTTATTCACCCTTGTTCTCTTCATGGAAGAGTTGGCGGAGGAGGAGAAGCCTGAAGAGGACTGCTTGGACGAAGATGCCCTGTTCCTCCCCTCCGTCTCCGAGGCACTGTCATCATCTTCATCAGATAGTAGCATTGCTGAGGTGGGTTTGTCAGTTGCAGCAACTTTCATCAGGATCCTCAGGGTGTTCACACTTGTAGCAATCGTAGATATTGTCTTATCAATGAGCCGTCTGCTTCGAGCATGGCGTTGAGAGCCCCGCCAAAAGAAGAAATGTTGTGGTAGTTTTACCCATTCAGGGTGTAGTTGCTGAGCCGGCTGCAGAAGATTATCCAGTTATGTCTGGAGGTAGCATTGAGAAGGGGCAGCGGAGAGAGGACAGTTTCTGTTCGGCCTTTAGACCAGATTATTCCCACAAGATGGATAAAACGTTTGTAAGCTGTTTCACCGTCTCCGCGCCTCTTATCTCGGATGTATCAGGCAGGATCACAATATGGTCTGCAGCCGGGATGAGATCCGAGCGGTGTGCAAGGAAATGGAGATTCTCTGCCGAGGATTTCACCCTGCAGTCAGGACGTGCCAGCCCCGAAGAAATGTCATCTTGGCGACCATCCTTGGGGAGCACCACTAGCAGATATGGGAGGACTGGATCCACTGCAGCCGGTTCAGGAGCTGGTGCATTCGTTGTAGTGGAGGGTTGGTCTACAAACGACTGTATTACTTCGTCCCTCTCCCGATCGTCTGCAAGGCCGTCGCCATCACCTGCTTGTCGGCCTGGACTGTTGCAAGGTCAGCTTGCAGCCCTTAGATGATGGAATTCAATCTCGTCACCTCAGCATTTGTGGCGTTGGATGTTAAGAGCAGGCGATTATACCAGGACTGGAGCACATCGAATGCCACATCCACAGTCCTCGTAACTGGTACTGGGCGTTCTGCTTCGGCAGTTGAGACACTAACGTCACCGGATCTATGGCTACAAGTCTGCTTAGCAGGACCATTGGAATCACGTGATGCCATGTCATCAACGTGTTATCAGCGTTAGACGTAGAAAATTGACTGCTTCACGGAAAAACTCTGTGAAACTTTATTGTATGTTAATTTTAATTATTTCAACTGTTTAATTCGGTTTAGAAACCGAAGAATTAGTTCTTATTTGTTTTTATTTGACTTTAAGTTGAACACATATAATGATATGCAAAACTTAACGTTAGTGGGCACTAGGACCAACTAACTTAGAAATTTAACGGTAGGAGCGCTGTAGGCCGGCGGTGAATATTCCTATATTGTAGCTATTTATAGCAAAATAGTATTGAATTTTAGCAGAATTGGGTAGAACTTGTAGTATTTTATGCAACCACTGTCGGAGCAAGTCCGAAGATCATTGTATTATTGGTTGAATTTCACTTTGCTTCTAAAGGGGTCTGAAACGTGTTCAGCCACAGATAGCGTGCAAAGTACTTACACCTATGGATATGTACTTTGGCAAGAGAGAGCCACTTTAGTAGCCGCTTGCGACATTGGACAGCGGGTGGTGCATCACAACAAGAAAAAATGGCTGTTCGTAGCCCCATGTTTGTGTATCAACAACCACCAACAAGTCCGAAGATCACTGTTATAATGCTAAAGGGTCTGAAGGTGATTCTACACACCGAAAGCAAGTGTTTTTTTTTAAAACGGAGGGGTATAAGGTATCAGACCAAGCACTCGACACTGGCAGCAAAGAATGGTTACTCATGAGCGCGGTGGCTCGCTCAAACAACACAGTATGATCCCGCACTTGCAAGCGTTTTTCCTATCAAAACTGCCGTCAGAGCTTGCAAAAAGTCTGGTATCGAATAGACCTCAGTATAGACAGGGTTCACTGTGAGAAAGTGTATTGATAGACTAGCGATAGACTCCTGAAAATCGACCAAGAAGGACGATTTTGTCAGAACTTAAATGAAAGTCGACATTCCACTCTCACGCATGCACAGAACCCCCAAATCATCTGCATAGATATGATAGCTGAGGCCAAATTTCGCTAAGATGTCAGCTAAAGGTGTCATATAAATGGTTAAAAGTATGGGACCCAGGACTGAGCCCTGTGGGACCCCATATTTTATGGACTTGAGGGAGGACCTGTGTGTCCCCACTTTCACACACTGTTTCCTGTTACAGAGATATGACCGAATCCATGAAAGGGAGTGACCTCTAACATTACATCTAGCTTTCAGCCAATCAAATAGAATATGATGGTCAATGGTGTCGAAGGCTGCGGAGAGGTCAAGTAACAACAGGATCACTGACTTCTTATTGTCTAGATCACACAGGATATCGTTTTGCACCTTTAGCAGAGCAGTCTCAGTGCTGTGATGTTCTTTGTATTCCGATTGAAACTTGTCAGTAAGGCCATTCCTTACTAGATGAGGGACCAATTGTTCTGCCACAGCCCTCTCTGTTAGTTTAGAGATGTATGTCAGGTTGGAAACAGGTCTTTAGTTCTTCTCAACCAGTTCTAGGCCAAGTTTCTTCAGCAGGGGTGTTATGATGGCTATTTTCATGTTTTCAGATACTGCTGGTTCCATCAGTGATTTACTGATGATGGAAGTAATCATTAGTAAGAGGTCATCTAAGAGGTCAAGTAGGAGCAAGGTTGGGATCAGGTCCAGCTCACATGACTTCTTTGCAGACCTCTTCATCAATTTGCGCACATCATGTATGGTCAGGGGTGTGAACCTCTCTAGCCTTGATGAACCTGGTTCAATCCTATTGTCCACAGTGTCACCTGGTGGCGAAATTGGGCAGGGTGGAGATTTATCAATGTCCAGGCGAATTCTTTCAATTTATCAAGAAAGAAAGAATTGAACTTCTCAGCTTGAGTGACTTCACAGTCAGATTGGGGCATTGGTGTGTCCTTTTTCTTATTGCATGACAGTGTCAATGACTCTAAAAAGCTTTTTTGGGTCATGCTTGTTTTCATCCACTAGTTTAGAGAAATAGCTGGATTGTGCTGAATTCAACAGCACAATCCAGCTATATTTATTTTTCTGTATGTTATATAATTCTTTATCAATTTGAAGTCCTGTTTTGTTCATTTTTCTCCCAAGCCTCCTCTTGAGAGATCTTACAAGCTTTAATTGGTCATTCATCCATGGGACAGGCTTGCGCTGAGTAACCTTTGCATGTTTAAGAGGAGCATGTTTACCCATAAGTGCTGTGAGCTCCTTGTCATAGTAATTTACCATGTCATGTAGGGATAAGTGTTCCCATGATGAGTTTGAATCCGTTAGGGATTTGATGTCATTACTCAGTAATTGGAGATCCAGTCCCTTAAAATTCCTGTACTTGATGGATTTTTTTAGGGGCTTTGGGGTGTGAGATACCTAAATATAGCTTGAAATATACTATTTCCTCATATAATATATTGCACAGCCAATTATTTATTGTTGCAAATTCTGTTATATTTACAACGACCCGCATCTATCCGAACAGTACAGTGAGAAATTATTCTTTCCAAAAATACCCACGTTTACCTGTTCAGTGTCGGATTAAGGTGTCAGACCTGAGGGGAAGTGTCAGACTTCTCAACTCCATAACCAAATATTTCTGTATTTAAAGTCATACCAAGCCCTGGTCAGTCTCTTTCTCTCCACAATTTCCGAAGTGAAAACATCTGAGTAACCTACCATGGCTAATCGTGACTCTGCTTTTGCTGTGTCCAGACCTGGCCTCCGTAGTGATGCATCATGGGAGGACGCAGACAGCGATATGCCCGAGATAGTGCCCTATGATGTGTATGAGGCGCTCAGTTCCTCTTACAATCGTCTGACTGCCACATCGGCAGTTTCAGATGCTGAGGCTACATGTCTGATGAAACTAGTACAATACCTTCAGAACTCTGCAGCTCGTGTCATAGGAAAAAAATCTGGAAATTTGATCACATTTCAGGAAAACTATGTGAACTGCACTGGCTCCCAATTCACTTGAGGATTGATTTTAAGATCCTTCTCTTAACCTGGAAGGCCTTGAATGGTAAGGCACTGCCCTACTTGCATGATCTTCTCCTAGTTAAGCAAGGGGAACGATGCCTCGAATGACGGCACCCACTTACAAGTTCCAAAGACTCGGCTGAAGACAGTGGGTGAGAGGGCCATTTCATCTGTCAGCCCCAGACTTTGGAACTCCCTTCCTAGTGAGATTAGGAATAGTACCTCAGTCTCTTATTGTTATTGTTATTATTATTGTTATTATTATTGTTATTATTATTATTATTATTATTATTATTATTATTATTATTATTATTATTATTATTATTATTATTATTATTATTATTATTATTATTATTATTATTATTATTATTATTATTATTATTATTATTATTATTATTATTATTATTATTATTATTATTATTATTATTATTATTATTATTATTATTATTATTATTATTATTATTATTATTATTATTATTATTATTATTATTATTATTATTATTATTATTATTATTATTATTATTATTATTATTATTATTATTATTATTATTATTATTATTATTATTATTATTATTATTATTATTATTATTATTATTATTATTATTTATTGGTAAGATGGTTTGGCCTGCTCTGAAACCGCAATGACGCTGCGAGCAAGGTAAACACAGTTGCGTTGCAAGCAAGATAGACATAGCTTGGAGTATAGTGAATGGAGTTGTGCTACAAGCAACAACGTCACAACTCCATTCATTATACTCCAAGGACATAGCGACGTTATTCAGGAAAGTGCCATCATAGTGACGTCACACGGGAAAGTGTTGTCATAGTGACATCAGAAAGATGAGTGTCATCATAGTGGTGTCATGGTAACATCATAAATTATGTTAATATGATCATGTTGAATACTGCTGTTACCTTTTTGTAAACTCCTCCCTCTGTACTGCTTGAAATGACAGTTTTTGGCTATTTTGACTAATAATAAAAGAAATTTATGCTGTGTCCCTTCCACCTTTCTTAATATTTCATCTTTTTCTTTCCAATGAGCCAAAGATCAATCCGATCGGTGCAGCGGATGCCGCGTATGAATTAATTAATGACTTTATCATTCATATTCATATTATTGATAATTATTATTATTATTATTATTATTATTATTATTATTATTATTATTATTATTATTATTATTATTATTATTATTATTATTATTATTATTATTATTATTATTATTATTATTATTATTATTATTATTATTATTATTATTATTATTATTATTATTATTATTATTATTATTATTATTATTATTATTATTATCATTATTATTATTTTATGAGTTACTGCTTACAACCAGGGCCATGAGATTCTCATTAGACCTACAAGATTCTTGTTTAAGCAGACAAGGTTCGAGATGTAGATGTAAATTGGAAAATTGTGTTAGAATAATCATTCTAGTTTTCAAATAACTGGAATTCAGGTCACTGTTCCATACAGCCATCTGGTGCCCAGTCATGCAAACTCCCTTATATTGTGCTTTGTGTCTGTCTACTGAACCGAGTACAGACACTCATAAATTGTTTTGGTCATCGTATGTTTGGACAAATGAAAGTCCACCAGGTTCAAAAAGAGGATTGGCTCAAATTCCCCCCCACACTTTTGGCACAAGAGATATTTATGGTTGGTGGAATGCCTGAAAACTAAGTAAGTAATTGTTTTATTTCCTTGAAGTGTACACATCAGTCCAATATGTCTCAAATTTAACATTGCTGTACAAATCAAAATATAGTCAGTTTTTTAAATGACACCATATACCAGCCTTATAAGCTTATAAGTCACATCATAAGGGCGATCACTCTATCTAAACATTATTCATTTGTGTTGAAATTCTACCAACCTCTGAATCCTTTTTCTGTATTTTTATAGATGATCCCAAATTATCTAATTTGACATATAATTGCAGATGAAAGTTGTCACTCAGGTGTCTGATCTGGTCTTGTACAGTTTGTTTGTGTGAATCCAAGGAGTCCTTGATCCAATTGTTGTATCACACAGACATATGATGGTTGCCATTATTGAGCGATCAAAGCCATAACCTAATCAATTAGGGAACGGTCCCCAGGAGTGCATGTGTGCAATATCTAAGGTAAATGTGAAACCTTTCTGGTCGTATCATGCACACAAGCCAAATTGGCGACCTGATTGCCATGGCAACAAAAATAGACCAATCACGGCCATTATCTAATCGGATCAGGGGAATGTCCCCAGGAGTGTATGTGTGCAATATCTAAGGTCAATATCAAACCGTTGTGGCTATATTGTGCAGACAAGTAATTTATTACAGACGCACGAAAGGATGTACGGACCCATGCAGCTCTATTTATTGTCACACACTTTTCGCGTTGTGAAGAGTGCGGGGGACAAAAATCTCTATTCAAAGCCAGATGCTTAACGAGGTGCTTAATGAGGTGCATAATGAGGCGAGGCTCTCACATTCTCTTGTTGTCCATTGTTGTCTACGTGTTGTGGCACTGTCTTAACATATTTTGAGAGACTAGTAGGGGGGTTAGACATGCTAACTAGACATGTCTAGAACATCTCCAGAGGCATCAATATGTGCGGCAAAATCTGTGGGTAGGAGATGTCGCCTTTCTCCTCTGACAAAGTCGGAAATGGGTTTATCACCAAAAACTGGGTTTATCACTTTCTAGGAGTTATGGCACTGTCTTAACAAATTTTGAGAGACTAATGGGGGGGTTAGAAATGCTTGCTAGACATGACTAGAACATCTCCAGAGGCATCAATATGTGCGGCAAAATCTGTGGGTAGGAGATGTGGCCTTTCTCCTCTGACCAAGTCGGAAATGGGTTTATCACCAAAAACTGGGTTTATCACTTTCTAGGAGTTATGGCATTGTCTTAACAAATTTTGAGAGACGAGTAGGGGGGTTAGAAATGCTTGCTAAACATGTCTAGAACATCTCCAGAGGCATCAATATGTGGGGCAAAATCTGTGGGTAGGAGATATGGCCCTTCTCCTCTGACCAAGTCGGAAATATTCACAAACAACTGGGATTATCACTTTCTAGGAGTTGTTGCACTGTCTTAACAAATTTTGAGAGACTAATGGGGGGACAAGCTTGTTAAACATGTCTAGAACAGCTCCTGAGGCATCAATATGTGAGGCAAAATCTGTGGGTGGGAGATATGGCCCTCCTCCCCTGGCATACTGAAATATCATATATAGTCATATATAGCACTTTCTACGTGTTGTGGCACTGTCTTAACAAATTTTGAGAGAATAATTGGGGGTTAGACATGCTTGCTAGACATGTCTGGAATAGCTCCTGAAGCATCAGTATGTGGGGCAAAATCTATGGGTAGGAGATATGGCCCTTCTCCTCTGACCAAGTCGGAAATATTCACGAACAGCTGGGTTTATCACTTTCTACGAGTTGTTGCACTGTAGGATATAGATCACCTACCTTTAGACTCTACCCATGGGTAACAGTACTGTCTTAACAAATATTGAGAGGCTAAAGGGGGGTTAGACATGCTTGCTAGACATATCTAGAATAGCTCCGGAGGCATCAATATGCGAGGCAAAATCTGTGGGTGGAGGATATGGCCCTTCTCCCCTGAAATGCTAAAAAATCATATTAAGTCATATATAGCATATTCTAGGAGTTGTGGCACTGTCTCAACTATTTTTGAGAGACTGATGGGGGGTAGACAGTCTTACTAGACATGTCTAGAATAGCCCCTGAGGCATCAATATGTGGGGTAAAATCTGTCAGAAGGAGATATGGCCCTTCTCCTCTGACAAAGTCGGAAATGGGTTTATCATCAAAAGCTGGGTTTATCACTTTATAGGAGTTGTGGCACTGTCTTAACAATTTTAAGAGACTAATAGGGGATTAGACATGCTTGCTAGACATGTCTAGAACAGCCTCTGAGGCATTAATATGTGGGGCAAAATTTGTGGGTAGGAGATATGGCCCTTCTCCCCTGACACACTGAAATATATGTATAGTCATAAATAGCACTTTCTAAGTGTTGTGGCACTGTCTTAACAAATTTTGAGAGACTAATGGGGGGTTAGACATGCTTGCTAGACAGGTTTAGAACAGCCCGTGAGGTATTAATAAGTGAGGCAAAATTCTTGGGTAGGAGGCATGGCCCATCTCCTATGCCAATATTTACCAATAATTGGGTTTATCACATTTGTGGCACTATCTTAACAAATCTTGAGAGACTAATGGGGGTTTATCAATGCTTGTAACACATCTTTAGAACAGCCCCCTAATGCATCAATATGTGGGGGCCACGGGCCGTGGCGCAGTTGGTTAGAGCGCCAGCTTACTAGCACCAGTTCCTCTGTGGTGATCCAAAGGTCTTGGGTTCGAACCCTGGCTGTGCCAAGATTGAACTCATGATACAATTTCCCATAAGAGCTGAGGCCCGTGCCTAAAGGGTTAACCCGTTGTCCTTGTAAATCTGTGACCGGGTGGGTTGTCATGTCAAGGACCTGCGACATGACAATTCAGTGAGGCAGCACTATATCTGCTACAAGTAGGTCTCATCACAAAATGACTGAAATAATGTTGAAAGTAATGTAAAACCCCAAACAAACAAACAAACAAATCAATATGTGGGGGCAAATCTGTGGCAAAGCGATATAGCCCTTCTCCCTTTACATCCTGAAAAATAATATTTATTTTTTCCTTGCAGTTTATTTTAACCATGAGATGTCTGGAAACCAAAAGATCAGAATAGGTTTGATCTCAACCTTTTGTGAATATATACTGTTTGTTAAATGAATGAAATGATACTCAAACTATGTTTGAGCACAATTCTAACATGAATGCCCCCTCCCTATCTGGTTGAGGGCAAATTTGGGGAATATAACTTTGGTAGAGCTGTTTCAGTACCAGGATGTTAATCTATTCTTATAGAGTCCTGAGAATACACAAAATACCCAAGTCTATGTAGTCACGATGGAGAGTCGTGGATCTTTCGTGGCAAGTGGTCGCTGTAGCTCTGCTTCTCCGGTCTCCAGGTTCTGCTGTCCGAGGATCCAACGGTTGCGGGCCCTTTTAAAGGATCACTGTGCGTCATATGTGGGGTTTGCCTGTGTGGCTTCCATTTGCGACACTGGATGGACTCGTCTTGCCTGCGTGGCTTCCTTTTGCGACACAGGGGTTTTGCATGGGCTCGTCTGCCTGCACGTGATCTCTCATGTCCGGTGAGTCATCTCCAGGTGCGGTGGTTAAGGCGATGCATCAACCTGCACTCATTGACTTCACACAGCACACAATCTCTATACATGATGTTCTGCCAGGGACCGTGATTGTCTATGATTGTCTATATATTTTTAAGAGTCTCTGGGTGTGCAATCCATATCCTACACTATCATCATCACTGAGAATTGAATAATGTCATATATTCACTCATTTGATGCCAAACTAATATTAAACATTATAAATAGTTTATTAGGCAGTAAATGGGCATAAGGTAAGGGCAACGAATATTTGGTTCCAGGATTAAACTAAAACAACAAAGACATGAAAGGAAAATATTAAAACCATGAAATTACTGTAAATAGAAATTACACAGTGAAACAAAAATAGAACAATATCAAATCCTCCATATTTATATTACTGGCACTCAGGCAAAAAGAAGGCTTACCCGGGAATTATATTGACCTCTTGTGTTTTAAGCCTGAGCTGTGCCATGGTCCTCAGTTGACCCTGTCCCAATATTCCTCTCAGCCAGTTGCTCATCTTCAGATGGGACATTGTTACACAACCGATGTCTTGTGAAAACGCCATTCGTTCCAATTAAAAGACTAGCCTGAAAATCTGGGGTCCCAGTGATCATCCTGCACTTTTTGGTGAGACCCATTGGTATTTTCAATAATTCAGGCAGTCGGATGTGAAAATTTATACCGTCAATATAAATCACATTTGGGTTCCACTTAACACATATGTATGAAAAGCACAGATTCATCACATATCACATAAACCTTAAATTTGTGTCCCTAATATCAACTAATGTTGCAGGGCCTGCTACTCTAGTAACTTTTAATGTGATATAATCGGTCCCATTTGCCAGTTCCAATAAAAGTTCAGTATAAATCCTATTTCCTCTTGCTAAAAACACACTATGAGGGTAACACAACTTATAACTTTTGAATATTACCCAATACAAGAAGTAAATTAATATCAATGCAAGCATAACACTAAATAGAACAATCAAAGTCATGTAAATACTGTCCGCTACGTGAAACACATGCAGTGGTTTGCACGTTGGATATGCCATCAACGGAATTTTTTAGGCATCTGCACCAGGTAAAACTATACCAGCTGCTAACAATCGCAATACAGATTTGTTGTGGCAGATGAAATAAATGAGTCCAAAAATGGAAAAAATCCCAATAATGAAAGCTGTGACACTAAAGCTTTTGGTCACCAATTTCCAGATTAATGATTTTGGTGGATTTGTGTCCAATGCTTTGTCAAATGATGAATAATATGCCCTTTTTCCATGCTTTATCGTATGGATTAAATGTTGCATGCTTACACTTATTGCTTTGTCGTTCACTACATCATCATGATCAAAATGGACAATGGACAAGTCAGGTGTGGGTTCAATTTCCAAATGCATATTTAGAGGCTCTGCACCAGAATAAGATTTCAGAGCTGTATTGTTATAAAGATTGTACAAAAATAAAAGATTCATCGAATAATCTTGTGTGATCTCAGAAGAAGAAGATGTATTGCAATTTGTTAGGCTAAACGAAATGAATAAATGGTTAGTTCTTAGTGAACAAAAACAAGGAATTGTCAAAACACCAAATGTTAGAATAGATGTTTGAACTGGACCCTGCTTGTCACATTGTAGGTACCATTTATCATGGGGATTTGAAATAACCAAATATTGGCCGTTACCAATGCTTTGCATTTAAGTATGAATGATGGGTGTGATTTCATAAAATTTCCTCAGTGCAACAGCTGGTTTATCAAGAAACAAGGCAGCAGTGCACGACAGATCTTTGGTGTCACTGATGGGTGTTGAGTCGGAACAAAATTTTACCTTGTCACCTACACAATAATCAAAAAACTTATTATCAGTCTCAAAATAAAATTTAAGGTCATTAGATAAACAAATGAAATGTGAGAGGTTATAAATGTGAGTTAAGCCCTTTGAAGTATGGTTGCCAGATAATGGAATTGGAAGACTATGTACAGAATAGATCTGAAATGTTGAATCAGATTTGCTGACTGGAATTTGTATTGTGACATATAGTTTTGACTGAGTAGCGTTGTGTAAAACATTTGGAGTTTGATACAAATATGATGAATCTTTAACTGCAATATAAAACCCTGAATACATATCTCTCAGCATCTTATCAACATTTGTAAACAAGGTATCAAGTTCCGCTGGGCTTATGAGTTTGGGTGATGTACCAATAATTCAACAGCTGACAAGTGCTCATTTGTAACAGACACCATCGTTTGCAACACACTGTTTTGTTTTCCTGAACAATAATGGATAATAAGTTGTGGACTATGGCAGCATGTCTTAAAGGTATGTTGAGAACATTAGTCCTAAGTTTGTGAAGTGCTGAAACTAGAGAATTGACCTTCTCATGGAGAATTTGTGAGTAATTGAGGTTGTAATTTATCTTGTAAGATAACTTTTGATATCTAAAGTTGTCAAGTTTAGCATATGTGTTGAATTTGTCCAAAAGGCTGTCCATCTGCTCATCAGAATTCTCAAGGTGAGATTCGCTTGTCTTTACAATAGCTCTATATTTTGAAAGATCTTTATTTGAAGCTAATCCAAACAAAGTTTTGCCAATGTATGTAAAAATATTTCTTTTTGACCTTTGTGAATTTGAAAAATACTTTTGATTGTTTTACTGGGCATCAACTGCATCAATATTTATTTTAATTTCATTTTGCAACCAATCCATCTGTTTGTAATGCAAAGGAAGAAGATCACTATACAAGTCACAAAGATGTTGCATGGCAGACAATTTTTCAGAGGACTGGAACACAGTCTCTATATCAAGGCATAGATCCACTTCCATAATCTTCCAAGGCAATACCATTCTATCTAAGACAAATGTGTGCTGCCAATAGCTACGACTATTTTGAAAATAAAATTCAGGTTTGAAAGTGACACCATAGTTTGGTCCAATGGTATTTTTGAAAGCTTGTGCTGACCATACTATAGTAATGAAAACAAATATGTGGCACATATCTATTAAGGCCATGTTTGATATGTTCTAATGAAAACAAGATATGATGGTTCAAATAGCTTCTAGTATGTGACCTTTGGGGTCTCTGTGATTGACTCCGGTTCACTACACCATCTCCCGCTGGTGATATTTATGCCTGTTAATATGAAAACATAATGTGTTATAGGAAATTTTATCAGAAAATATAAAACTATTCTCACCACAAGAAAATAAAAAACAGAATTATTAGCATTATATATTCTAGTGTGAACATTATTATACTGTGAAGAATGAAAGAGCATAAATTGGTATAGAGTATTAAATGACTCATAGGGTTCATAACAATAATAGATTGTAACCAAAAGGAACAATAGGAATTAATTTAGTAGTAGTGCACATTAACCAGAGGAGACTTTGGGCAACTTGATAGGTACCTTTTCTGACCTCCACATATCTATCCCCATGTGGGCCTGGGGTTAGAATGGTCCTCTGATTTTTTTACTCCCTGGTTTTTTTGTCAGTTCGTAAAAGGCGAACGAAAAAAATAACCATGGCGCCTTGTTTGCCGTGAGGTGCGTCCTGTAAGGGGAGGATATGGAGTTCTGCAGGTTGAGCACTGGACTGGTTTGGCAGTTATACCGGTCCAGATGCAACACACCTGTTTGAACCCAAATATTCACCCTTTAGGACTTTAGGGCCCGATATTGTTCAACCGGCTTGTGGAATATAGCTCCACACATTTCTCCATATCTAAAGTTCAGGTATTATAAGGTTTAGGTTTTTTTATTTTAGATACATTATCAATGATAAATTCTACATGTTCTTAAGATAAAATGTATGGTATCATAAACAATTTTTTCAAAACAATTATTGGCATTGTCTACAAGTTTTAACATAACAGATGTGTGGAGCTTGACTGCTCAAACGGGCCAATCTGGGGTGCATTTTATGTATTCTCGAGTATATTGTCTAATGTAGCCGAGTTTTATAGGTGTGCTGATGACTCTGCCCCATATCTATAACTCCCTATTTTTTAAAATAGGAGTCAGAGTAAGGTTTAGGAACATGGACAATGAACAATAAACACAACACATATGGCATCAAACAAACAAAAAAGACAAAGGGCTGATATGGAAACGGTCTCGGATAACGATGTAAACACAAATGAAACAAGATGGCCAAGATTTTTAATAGCTGAAAGCACGGATCCACTACGCACCATAGATAAAATATCTCCTTTTGCAATTGAAAAAGGTATTCAAGGAGTAGCTGGAAAAGTGAAAAACGTTAAAAAGATGCGTGACAAATTATTAATAGAAGTGGACAGAAAGAGTCATTCCAATAATTTATTGAAATGCTCTTTATTGGCCACTATCCCTGTAAAAATAACTCCTCATAAGACCCTAAACATCAGAAAGGGAGTTATCAGGTGTCCAGAACTTTCTGGTATACCAAAGACCGATATTGTTGAGGAGCTATCTGATCAGAATGTTGTCGCTTGCCGTCGCATTAGCATCAATAAAGATGGAGTCAGAACTCCCATCAATACCTATATTATCACTTTTGAAACAACGCAGCTACCTCAATCAATCAAAATTGGATATTTAAACGTAAGAGTTAATATATATATTCCAAGCCCACTGCATTGTTTCAAATGTCAGAAATATGGTCATGGCTCAGATAATTGTAAAGGGAACTTGACATGTCCAAAATGCACTGGCCAGCACCGTAGTGAAAATTGTGAATCTCAGTCTTTCAAATGCAATAATTGTGAAGGTGAACACCCGTCATATTCTCGGAATTGTCCCTCTTTTGTAAGAAAAAAAGAAATTCAGAGAATAAAGTACACAGAAAACATTTCCTTTCCAGAAGCCAGAAAACGAGTAGAAAGCAACAATACCCCTCAAAGAAATTCCTATGCTATTGTCACAAAATCAAAAGATACTAAATCCATTTCAGTTCAAACAGATTTAACATGGCCAATTGGTGAAAAGAACTATTCCTATATGAGCAAATCAATAACAGCAATATCAACACAGACTCCTGTATCTTCTACCCCTTTACTTACTCAATCTTCAATAAAACCTACACAATCTTCCATAAAACCTTCACAGATTCAATCCACATCAAGCACCAAAGGTGCAAATTCCAATTCTTCACAGCAGAATAAACCTGTTAATAAGTCTGACAAAAAAGAAACTAGAGATCAAGGAAAAAATAATATACAAAGACCAAAATCATTAGAAAGGATGGATACAAATGATCCTCCTGATATAAATAGCATTCAGGTGCACTCCAAGCATAATTGTAGTAGAATTAAATGATTATGTTTGACCACATTGTATTATTACTCATTATTTTAAATATGGCTATTAGCAATATTATACAATGGAATTGTAGAGGATTTGAGGCAAACAGACCAGAACTGGAGTTATTAGCCCAAAAATATAATGCATCGGTAATTTGTTTAGAAGAAATTAAATTTAAAGATAATTCCACAACATTTAAGGGATATGTACTGTATAATAAAGTCGGTTCAATTGACATTATGGACCGAGCACATTACGGAGTTTCTATTTTTGTTAAATCCTGTATACCCCAAAGTAAAGTAACATTAAATACTAATTTACAAGCTTCTGAAGTCAGGGTTACCCTGCACAATACATTAACTATATGTTCAATATATTTACCACCTGATGAGCCAGATAATATTGCAGATTTAAATAATTTAATAACCCAGCTGCCACAACCATATATGTTAGTTGGTGACTTCAATGCTCACAACTATCTTTGGGGTGGCAGAAATAATACTGATGCCAAAGGACGTATAATAGAAGATTTTTTAAATAACAATAGTTTGTGCCTTTGGAATGACGATTCTCCAACCTATTTACATCCTGCTACAGGCTCTTTAACATCAATAGATCTCTCCATGTGCACTCCAAATTTATTTTTAGACTATTCCTGGGAAGTAGAGGAAGATCAATGGGGTAGTGATCATAACCCCATTATTTTAAATAACCATTTTCCTCCACTAGACGAACGAATCCCCAAGTGGAAATTTCATAAAGCCGATTGGGCAAAATTTCAAACTTTCTGTTTTAATAAAATAACTCCCGAAATTTTTAACAATGTAGATGATCCTCTTCAAGTTTTTACGGATACATTGTATGATATTGCTGATGGGTGTATTCCCAAATCAAAGCCAAATTCTAAAATTAAAGAAAAACCCTGGTTTAATGATGAGTGCAAAAAAGCTGTCAAGGAGAGCAAAAAATCTCTAAAAAAATTTAATCGACAGCCAAGGTAACACAATAGGTCAAACAATTTCCAAGAATTCCTCATCCAATAATTATTCTGCAAATTTCAACAAATAAAAAATAGAAAAGAAAGAAACCAACTAGATTTTATATCCCATAACTTGGAAGAATATAATAAATAATTTACAAAAGAAGATTTGAAACTTGCTTTGGATAAATCTCATGATACTGCTCCTGGGCCTGATCAAATTCACTACCAAATCCTTAAACACCTCCCTGACCAATCACTTGGGCATCTTTTAGATATATTTAATAAAATTTGGGAAAGTGGCGATTTTCCTCCTTCATGGAGGGAAGCCACTATCATTCCCATTCCCAAACCTGGCAAATACTCATCAAATTCAAATAATTATCGTCCCATTGCTTTAACAAGTTGTATTTGTAAGACAATGGAACAAATGATTAACGATGTTAAGTTTGGTTTTAAGAAACTGCAGCTTATATTTCTGTTGCACAGAGTGGCTTTAGAAAAACGCGAAGTACCATCGACCACCTGGTACGTTTAGAGACATTTATAAGAGAGGGTTTTTTAAAAGGTGAGCATGTGGTTAGCATTTTCTTTGATTTAGAGAAGTGTCTGTTTTAACATGTATAAGAATTGGACATAGTCATTTGACTCACTGCTATCTTCTAAAAGGTGAAGATCAGCCTCAGTGTATTGGATGTCAAAGGGCTTTGACTGTCAAACATGTTTAATTGAATGTATCAATTTTGATATAATTAGGACTCAATATTTTAATGTGCAAGATTTACATTTGTTATTTGACTGTAGATACTTCTGTGATAGTATCGTTTTTAAACCAAATAGGACTTTATAACCAATTTTAAGTGTGGAGCTCTTGTTTACTTAGGTCATTGGCCTATTTATCAAGAACCATGAAACATCAGATGGTATTTAAAGTCTTTCAAATTGAATTTATTTATACAAATTTGTTATATCTATAACTGATATATTGAATGGATTTTGTTGATATTTGTGTTGTTAAGATTATTTACATATATTGATTTTATAAACGTGTATGTTTTTACCACTTTTAGGCACTCAATAACCTTAGTGGTTGATGTGCCTCTACCATTCATTCAGGTATATATCCCTTTTTTGGCGAATTAATCTTGATCTTAGGTGTTTGCATAGTAATATAAACTATGATACATTTTGAAAAAAACGTCAAATATCCAATATCAAATTAACTTCACGCTCGTTGGGCCTCAGCTCATATGGGAAAGTGTATCATGAGTTTAATCTCGGCACGGATGGGGTTCGAACCCACGACCTTTGGATCACCACAGAGGAACTGGTGCCAATAAGCTGGCACTCTAACCAACTTCGCCATGGCCTGTGGCCTAACAGGATGAGATGAGATAACAGTGGATGATAACAGTATTAGATAATAGTATGACATAACAGTCTGAGGTAAAAGTATGAGATAACAGTATGAGGTAAAAGTATGAGATAACAGTATGAGGTAAAAGTATGAGATAACAGTATGAGGTAAAAGTATGAGGTAAAAGTATGAGGTAAAAGGCTGAGCTAACAGTATGAGGTATAAGTTTGAGATAACAGAATGTGAAAACAGTATGACATAACAGTATGAGATAAAAGTACGACATAACAGTCTGATATAACATTATGTGACAGCATAATGTGAGATAACAGTAGTTGATTACAGTCTGAGGTAAAAGTATGACATAACAGTCTGAGGTAAAAGTATGAGATAACAGTATGAGGTGAAAGTATGAGATAACAATATGAGATAATAGAATGAGATAACAGTATGAGATAACTGTATGATATGATATTATGAAAAAATAGAATGAGATAACAACAGTATGTGAAAAAGTATGAGACCGCACTATTGAAATTGAAAACAAAACGATTATTACAAATTGTATTTTTTATTTATTAAACAAATTGCAAATACTTTGACCTGGTTATTTCATAGTATATATCTTAAAACATTCCCAACATTTTTTGGTGTATCTCTCGCTTAGTTATACAATACACCTTTTTATTAATATATCATTTTGAAATGGGAAATCATAATCTATTTGTGTATCTTGATCCTTAAACTATTTTTTGCTGTGGATAGCAACATTTTTAGGGTTCAATCCCTAACATGGACTTTTTCAAACAAAGTATTAAGAGAAACATTTAACCTTCTTCAAAGTTTTATGCATCAAAATAGTATTCCCTGTCTTCAAATATCTAAAAAATTACACATGATCTGCACAAAAAACATAACTTTCAAACCTTATTTCCACTTTCTGGCAGTTTGTTTAATAGCATTCCATTTTCTTATAATAATGTCATGCTTAAAAATAAATGTCTGTGTCCTTTTAATAAATATATTCAAACCAAAATGTGTGTTGATATTTCAGACAACAGCAGAGAACTCTTATAGTGTGACTATAAAACCTTCTTATTATTTATCTTTGATTCCTTAAACAACCTTGGCACCAATCCATACAGCATATTTACAAAGGTTCTTAAAATGAGCTCAGTGACCAAAATTTGATGCAAACTTCACATGCAATCCTGCTCATTTGACTCTAATAAATAAATAAATATCAAACCAAACAGCAAAATGTTCCATCTTTCCAATAGACCAAGAACATTTTTATCCTTACAGAATTGCCTTTCTACATCTTTATGAATTGTTGAATACAAACAATTAACTAAGTGACTAATTGTCAGCCTAGCTACCTTTCCATAAACAAAGCTTAATGTTCATTATAAATATCAATTGGAACAACTGCAACAGCTCATAGGACTGACAAATTAACTGCTATCTATATTTTAATGGAATCCTCCTTTCAACTTGGGAGACATTCATATCTTGACTTTCATTCGGTTAAATGTCCCATGTGAAGATTATTTTTCCAAATTTATGTCAATATAGTCACATTCAGAGAGGCTTACTTCAAATCTTCAAATCATTCAGTTTATATAAAAAAGTATAAAAAATCAAATCCATAGACCCTCCCTGGGATTTATTTCTCTCTCCCTTTCTACTCCGACAAAGTGGCAGTCGATCTGCAACCTTGGTAGGTAGAGAATCAACAGCCTTTGTAAAGCAGAGTACTTTATTTCCCTTTCTTTCTGCTCCTGGGAATCTTGATTTCCCTTTCTTACCACTCTTGGGAATCTTAATTTCCCTTTCTTTCCACTCTTGGAACTCTTGAGAAGTGACAGTGTTTCAAGGAACAGACCATCTTTTGCCTTTACTTAAATTTTCTCTGCTCCATATTTACCTGTGAAGTTTTCCATTTTTATCTCTATGACACATGGTTGATAGACTGTGAAGATCACCAGAATGTCAAATTCAGATGATAAAAGCCCTGGTCTTTTCGTGCTCCACTTCTTTCTTTGTTCAACATAAAACTTGTTTTCATGGCATACACATATCTTTAACATGCATTTTAATACACAGATGAGATTCTTACTTTTATAATGCCCATTTAATAGCCAATATGATATAATTTCAAATGTTGTCCTATAAAAACGTCACATATATTTTAGGGAGTAAATGTTCGCTATTTGATTATCAATAGCCACTTTAATGTCTAATTTCTTGGGTCCACAATATAGAAGCACCCCCTTCCTGCTGCTCTGTTCTACTGGTGACCATTTTGTTTGTTACAGGAGTGATAAAATGCAGCAGCACTTGGCGGTGATTTCAAGGATAAGTGAATGTCATATTCCTATCTTCTATAGCAGTTTGATTATGACTTGGGAAGCACAACTAAGCCATTCATACACATGTAGAGGGTACTCACCACAGAAACGTCAGCATCAGTCACTGCCAAACATCTACTGGATCACACACAAACCTGACCAAATGAGACCAAAGAGGCCACTGTGTGTAAAGTGCCACAGCTGTGCCTGACCAAATAGGTCCACACCATAGCTGTGCCAGACCAAATAGGTCCACACCATAGCTGTGCCTGACCAAATAGGTCCACACCATAGCTGTGCCTGACCAAATAGGTCCACACCATAGCTGTGCCTGGCCAAATAGGTCCACACCATAGCTGTGCCTGACCAAATAGGTCCAAATAGATTCACCCCACAGCTGTGCACGACTAAATGAGGTCATGCAGTGGTCGGTCATGCAGTGGTCATCCATCCCATAGCTGTGCCTGACCAAATTGGTCCACTCCACAGCTGTGCCTGACCAAATTGGTCCACTCCACAGCTGTGCCTGACCAAATTGGTCCACTCCACAGCTGTGCCTGACCAGATTGGTCCAACCCACAGCTGTGCCTGACCAAATAGGTCCACACCATAGCTGTGCCTGAGCAAATTGGTCCAAACCACAGCTGTGCCTGACAAAATAGGTCCACTCCACAGCTTTACCTGACCAAATAGGTCCAAATAGATTCACCCCACAGCTGTGCATGACTAAATGAGGTCATGCAGTGGTCATCCATGACCTCATATGGTCATGTTTTTGCATGACCAAATACATGCTTTGCTCAAACTGTTCAGCTGTTTCTGATGGGGATTGTTAGTGTCCCCAGTATACAATTTTTTCACAGATTATTCATAGCGAGTAACAAAATATAAGAGATAATTATACATTATATATTGGTATCATAATATTATGCTGAGTTCAGGAATAACAATTATAAGTGTCCAGTTTCTTAATATTTATTTTCTCCTTTTCTCATGGATATTTCCTGTTTGGTGCTAGCTTTCACTGTATGTAAATGACCTCATACATCCAGCCAATCGTTCTATCTCCATGACAACAAACAGATGCACCAATCAGAAGGCTGCTCTCATTGTCTAATAGCCAATAATGCATTGGCTTATAAAATAATAACTTCTGTTCCCTAATGAACCAATTGGATGTGTTGTATCATGAGGCCTTGTATGATTTGGGACCAATCATGACCTTTGTTACAAAGTGGACAATAGCACCAGCGGGTTGCTCGGGGTCGAGTTCTGCAAACAGATGGCAAGCGTTATCCACAGTGCTGCCCTGCTTCCTTGTGACGAACCCAAACACCCTGAAATACAAATCACAGCATTACACATCATGAATGCACAGAAACACACACATACACAAGCATTGACATATGACATATATACATCACACACACAGACACACACAGACACAAACATTGACATATGACATATATACATCACACACACAGATACAAACATTGACATATGACATATATACATCACGCACACAGACACAGACAGACACACACACACATACACAAGCATTGACATATGACATATATACATCACACACACAGACACAAACATACATTGACAAATGGCATGTATACATCACACACACATACATTGACATATGACATATATACATCACACACACAGACACACACAGACATACACATACACAAACATTGACATATGACATATATATATCACACACAGACACACACAGACATTGACATATGACATGTATACATCACACACACAGACACAGACAGACACACACACACACATACACAAACATTGACATATGACATATATACATCACACACACAGACATTGAGATATGACATATATACATCACACACACAGACACACACAGACATTGACATATGACATATATACATCACACACACAGACACAAACACACAAACACAAACATTGACATATGATATGTATACATCACACACACAGACACACACACACAAACACAAACATTGACATATGACATATATACATCACACACACAGACACACACACACAAACACAAACATTGACATATGACATATATACATCACACACACAGACACAGTCACAGACAGACCTACATAAACATTCATATATAATGACATATGGAATTGTTAGCTTTTACACAATGCCTCTTAGACAATATGACAATAGAGTATATGATGTGGAAGATGGCGCTGACCACACCCAGGCTGCAACTGAGGTGGTCTATAATGCCTTAAACTTTGTGGATCTGCATTATATCCTGACTCAGTATCCTGTGCCCAGATAGGAACTGGAAAAGATCCCACTAGAACCCATGAAGTAGGCAGCCTGCATGACTGACTGACTGCGGATGGTCAATCAATGGTGACTGGTCACTTACGAGATCAACTGGTCACTTAAGAGATCAGGTCGTAGTGGCCACTAGCTGATTCCCCGAGGACACATTGACTAATTAAAACGGAAACAAACCTGATCCTACCACTGGCTGCAATGATGGAATGTATGCCCTACATCCCTACATTGACAGCCAGTGGTAGATAAACCTAACACATTACTAACACATGGCACCCATAATAGTGAAAATGCCTGGCCTGGGTCACAGATTGCCTGCTTTGGTTTCACAAGAATGACCAACAGCGGTTGCAGAGATATTCAGTGTATATCCTGCCCATAGTCGGCTTTCAGTGCCCCAAATCGGACCATTTGCACCGATAATCACACACCACCCACCCTATAGCAATTTCAAATAAACTATAATTAGGCATTTATACACATAATAAGATGGAACACATAATAATATGAATCTTCTGAATTATTCTGTCATCCAAAAGCAAACAAAACAAGCGTAAACAAAAAAAAGTTCACTTTTGCCTATGGACACCCCACTGGGAAAAATGCAATTCTCACTACTTTTTAATCAAAATTTCTACATAACTTCTAATATATGCAACCCACACACAAAATCTGAACACAACATAAAACCACCTTTAAACTCACTATGGGTAGGTCCCCCTTTGACAATGCCTGGTTAAATTGTCCCCCAGCAAGGTTATTGCTCGCCCGCTCGGATTGGGCGTAAAACGTTGTGGTCCCGTGTATCTGACCCTATCCCAGAGCACGTTAAAGAACCCAGTAGCACTTATCGAAAAGAGTAGGGGGAACCCGGTGTGAATGGTCTCAAAAAAAAAAAACTTTCAGTTAACCAACTCACAACAACAATAGTCCATTTTTCAATAGCAATAATCAATGACCAAATTTAACAAGACATGATTGCAATTCACAGCAATCACACTGCAGGGCCGCCTCTCCAGGCTACGGCCCTCTTGCAATTTAATATTGCATAGATTTCATTCATTCATTCACAGACACACATTCATACACACACAAACATACATATATAATGATATATATACATCACAAACACACAGACACACATACACACAAACATTCATATATAATAACATATATACATCAAACAAACACACATAAACACACATACATAAACATTTTTATATATAGTGACCTTATCTGGAGGTAAAAAATGTGAAGGGCAACATAAACTTGTCAGAGATATTTAGCATTGGTCCTACAGCTGGCTTCATACAATTCCTTAAAGTGATGCCACGGTTTAAGAAAGGTTAAGTTCTTTTTACCAAGCATGTTCATACCAAACATGTGTTGATGTTCCAGTCAACAGCATGTCTGACTTGAAGTGCGATTATAAACCCACTGTCTATATAGTGATTCCTTTAACAATTTTTACACCAATTAACATGGCATATTTAGGTCAAACTTCAAGGCCATTCAAGGGGTCAAGTCATTGAGTTCTTTAGGAGATTATACATTGACCTAATTTTGCTGAGGTGAACTTTCCTCTCTGTGATACCCCATCCCCCTCAAGTGCTTAATTTTCTGTCCCTACTTGAATTGCCAATTTCAGCCAAATTGTCAACAAATTTGATTTCTAAATATCTAAAATACAATACACTACTCACTTTGCATTCATTGGCATCCCAGAATCCTCATTTGGTCGACTCCACCTGGAAAAATTATACATTATTAATCATAACCAAAAAGATCTTTTAAACTTTAAGTTATCATTCTATGTGGGCACCAGGATCTTGCTACTTTTTGTTTTCCTGGCAGTAAACATATATGTTATAACTCGGACCTGGATCACGGTTGTCAAAAAACAGAAAGTGTTTGTTTCAATTTTTGGTGTGGTGGAATTCATAGTTAACTTTCTTTCACCCTTTCATGCAATGGATGATAGAAACAAATATAATTTTTTTTTTTTTGACATACTAGAAAGAATTCTATGCAATATAAAGGTGAGACTCTAGCAGTGCTTTAGTTTTGCAGTGTTCCGGTTCAGGTCCGTATCCGTGATCTGTCTCTGAATGTGTCTGGGTAATAGCATCAAACATTCCTGGCAGATCAAATGTGTTGATATCATAAGTTGGTCACAACCCAGCATGGCAATTAAACCAAATCTAGTGACAATCTTTTAAAGTTTTTCATATGATGCACACAGACAGTACAAGCTTTTTCCAAGAACCGAACATTATTTTGTTCTCAATTTGTCATGTTTACTTAAAGCAGAGGTCAGAGGCAATTTTACGGAGCTTTGGGGTATACTTAAATGATATGTGGCCATCAATCTGTGATACAATTAAGCTAAAACTCAATACAATCTCAATACAATTAAGCTAAAATCAACCAAAATACACTGACCATGGTTTTTTGCTAAAAATGCCAAGTACTGCCAGTAATCCTTTGACCACCAGGTGTTGAATGTTGAATTTAGTTTGTTAAGATATGTGAACAGAAAAAGTAGGTTAGAGTGTCAAGGCTAAAGTCCTTTTTTTTTCAAGAAGCCAACCATGAATAAAAGAGCAAAGCTCATATGTCGACCCACCATGGTGGCAAAGTTAAATGGGTGCATAAACTATGGTGTAATGAGGTAGCGATATGAGATTTTGGTCCTTGTAAATGAATAAATCAATATTATTATTGACTGAATTAATAATAATAATAATAATAATAATAATAATTATAATAAATATACATTTATATAGTGCCCATTCCACTCTGTTTAACAAAGTGTAACCATTAACATACTCATAGGTGCTTAAATTATGTGAGGGTTGGAACTCAAAAGTATGATGCTTCAGTATATGTATATATACTGTATATGCTAATTTTAAGGATCTTGTCATTTCCAGACTATGACAATAAGAGGTGGAATTTAGGGAAAACAAATTGTTATAAGGACATGTTCTTTTATCAGAGTGTGCGAAGTATATGTAGTTATAAATGTTTTATTTTCTGAAGAAAATACCATTTGTTATATTTTGCCATTGAAAAAAAGCTAAAATGTTGACAATACAGGCTCTGACCAACAAAGCACTGGCTAAAATTGCTCAGTATATATCAGATATTTATCTCTCTATTTTCAGAGGAAAATGTTTCAATAATATCAACAGGGTTATACTGATATATTTGATAACTATATTAACAACATTAATTTAATTGAAATTGGCAGAATACTGACCTCCGGTCATCAGGGTCCATTCCGCAGTAAGTCACAGTGTTGATGGGATAGTGACAACGGAAAAACAATCTGTTCACATAAAAAAAATTAACATTTTCAGCAACATATTATTTTTAAAACTATGTATCAAAGCTGGCATGTGATCTTATGACCTAGATAATTGAGGTCATATCGGTTACTGTTTACAGCAGGGGACAACTTGCATCTAGTACCTTTACAACTACATTGACCTAGATAATTGAGGTCATGTCAGTTACTGTTTACAACCGAGGCCATGGGATTCTCACTAGACCCACAAGATTCTTTTTTAAGCAGACAAGGTTCGAGATGTAAATGTAAATTGGAGAATTGTGTTTGAATGATCATTCTAGTTTTCAAAGGTTTTCATGCACAAAGGATGATTTCTGAGGTTTCTGAACCCCTTTTCTTGCATGAACACTGAATAAAATTCTTTCAAAAATAATGTGTAATATTCAATTTATTTAATTCAAGATTCATAAAATTGATTAGTTTTAAGGCCAACTGTTTTTGGTATCAAGTTCTTAAATCTAAAAATGAAATACATTAAAAAGAATTCTTTCAAAAATAATGTGTGATATTCAATATTTTTCGTTAAAGATTCATAATTTTTTTGTCTCTGGGCTAATGGTCTGTTAGGCAAACAAAAAAGCCATCTGGTGCCCAGTTATACAAACTCCTTTATGTTGTGCTTTGTGTCTGTCTACTGAACCGAGTACAGACGCTCATAAAAGTGTTTTGGTCATAATATATTTGGACAAATGCAAGTACACCAGGTTAAAAAAGAGGATTGGCTCTAATTCCCTCACACTTTGGGCACAATAGATATTTATGGTTGTGGGAATGTCTGAAAAGACACAAGTGCACTCACAGATGGATGGTGGTTGCCATTATTGAACAATCACAGCAATAACCTAATCAGATTGGGGGAAGGTCCCCAGAAGTGCATGTGTGCAATATCAAAGCTAAATAATAGTAAATGTTAAACTCTTCTGGCTATACGGCACACACAATATTTGTATGGTGCACACAATCCAGGTTGGCAACATGGTTGCCATGGCAACATAACTTGACTAATCACATCCATTATCTAATCAGATCAGGGGAAGGTACCAAGGAGTGCATGTGTGCAATATCGAAGGTAAATATCAAACCATTGTGGCTGTGTCGTGCAAGTAATTTACAACGGATGGACGCACACAGCTTAATTTAATGTCCCCCACTTTTCATGTTGCGAAGAATGCAGGGGGACAAAAATAGGTCATCTCTATTCACAGCTTGCCAAGGCTCATGGAGCCAGGTGCTTAATGAGGTGCTTAACAAGGAGCTTAATGAGGTGCTTGACGAGGCTCTCACCTTCTCTTGTTGTCCGTTAGCGTGATTCCTTGAGAGGAGACTTTGAAGTGGACCACTGTGGTCTTTGGTGGAGGTTTTCTTCTTGAGTATTTCTTTGACAGTTTTGGAAACAGCTTCTGGTCCGGTAAGCGATTCCATATCCACGCTACCAAGATACATCACGTTGCAAGCTGAAACACCACCAAAAATTACAACATTTCCAAGAAGAACAAATATATTTTTGCCACAGTGCACTGTGATAAAATGCTCATTTTCAATGGACATTGGACAGGGACCAGCATATGCTTATTAGGACAATATCAATTTGTTTTTTAAATTTTTCTTTGTTTCACTTCTCCACCCAACTCTGCCTTCACTGTGTTCAAATTAATTTCACACTTAGTTAGTATACATCTCAAGTTAGTAACAAAAGTTTTTAGGTGTTGAGCCATAGTTTGTGTATTAAGTTCTCTTGTCCTTGTTCAAGGGTGTTATTTGTAAATAATTCTGTATAATAAATGATATACAGGCATGAAACATAAACATGTTGGAGCCAAACATTTATTTTTTTTACACGTGCACGAGACCAAATTAGGTCATGCATGACCATGGTGTGACAATAGTGTGCAACGCATGAGGAATGCTTGTTCAAACAGTCCCGCATGATAGCTATACTTGACCAAAAGATGTCCCACAATTGACCTGTGTGACCTTATTTGGTCACATATATGCATGACCAAATAGTTATTTCATTATAGAACATGAGCCTGAGTGTAATAATAATAAAGTTATATTGCTATCAGGTTGAGCTCAGTCATTTACCTACATCAACTAGTCCACCAAATGAGCTGACGGCTCAACATCACCTCGCAGAGGTGTCATCTGGTGGTGAGAGTGTAAAAAGTTAGTGGTGCCACCTATCCATAACTCTCAGTTCAACCATATAGAAATAATCAGAATTGTGTTTATCCTGAGAGGACCAAGAATCAATTAAAATAATTCAGGTTTATGCTTGATTTGGCATCTATAAATCTTTAAAATATATTTATCATATTCTGTCTGACATATAAAATGGTGTATCTGTCGTGCTGCTGGTGTATTTATTATGTTCTGGTGTATTTATTGTATTGTAGTGTAATTGTTGCGCTGCTGGTGAATTTGTTGTATTGCTGGTGTATTTGTTATGCTACTGGTGTATTTGTTGGCCTGTTGGTGTATTTGTTGCTGTTCATGTATTTATTGTCCTGCTGCTGTATTTATTGTCCTGCTGCTGTCTTTATTGTCCGGCTGCTGTATTTATTGTCCTGCTGCTGTATTTATTGTCCTGCTGCTGTAGTTATTGTGCTACTGCTGTATTTATTGTCCTGCTGCTGTATTTATTGTCCTGCTGGTGTGTGTGTGGTACCTACCTGCTCCATGAGTTAGCAGTTGAGCCTCTGAGGTCAGCAGATCAAGCCTCTTGTCGGAACCTGCTGGATCTGTACAGAAACAATATCCTCTCAATTAATTAAATAAAAGAAACATTATCTATAACATCCACACAGTTTTCTCTTGTTTTCTCTACAAACTTAGTTTCTCTCTTAATCCTTATCCAATTCTAAATCCTGATTACTTCAAGATGTATTAAAGATATGTGTATCTAATATCTACTTCTGTTAGCCAGCATGACCGTGGGATCTGGATTTACAATCTTTACCACCAGATGGCATGGTGTGTTACAATCATTTTTAAAAATAAGCATGCAGGGCTTCAAAAATTATGCAAAAATTGAAAAAAAAAGACTTTTTTTTAAACCGGCCATTTAAATCCTCCAAGAAAGCATCTGGTTTGTTCTTGACTGTAATGCCATCTGGTGTCAAAATAGAGCATTCACTGTCCCTTAATGTTGTGAAATAATAATCCACGTTTCCTTTTTGGAGCAAAAATATTGTTTTATCGACTTAGATTACCAGAATCTCTGAATCTCTTAATATAATCAATTTGTTAAACAATGAAATAAATAAGAATTTGTCGAGCGACAAAGTCTTTTATGGGAAACGAACGACCAAATTGTTGCAGATTTCGGATGTATATTTCAGTTTCTTTATTGGTGTGATTCTTGTTCTCACTTTCGAAACTGCTCAATATATGACAGCGGGGCAGACCTGAGCATGTGCATTGATCTGATTTCAAATAGGTATATAAAGGAAGGAAATTGAGATGTGGTCAGTCGCTGAGGAACCCAGAGAGAGAAGGCAAAACTACGTTGTTTTGAAAAACCCCCTCCTTCCCCACCACCTCCAGTATAGGAGGGCGGATAGCTCCCACCATCGGAGGAAAATGTTTTGACCTAAGTTTCTTACTGGACCAAACTTGGGGAACAATTTAAAGGAAAATTTAGGTGTGAATAACAAATTAAGTGCAATTGGATATAATAAAATAATTATAATTTGTCAATATGTAGTCAGATAAGCTTAAATATTATAAATGTTTTTCTGAGAGTGCTTTGGCTAAATATTGGTTCAATGACTTATTGGATAATAGGTCGGGAAATTGTGTAATTGGCAAATTTGTTTGGATATTGAAAGTGAATGTTGTGACTTTTAGAAAATTATGTGATAAATTTAATTTGAATATGATTGGAAAATTTATTTGGATATTGAGATTGAATATGTTGTGATTGGAAGAAATTTGTGATAATTTTAATTTGAATATGATTAGAAAATTTATTTGGATATTGAGATTGAATATGTTGTAATTGAAGTCATTTATGTGATAAATTTAATTTGAATATGATTGGAAATTTTAGTTGGATATTGAGATTTCATGTTATGGCTTGAAGCCATTTATTTTATATATTATTTTAAATATGATTAAAATCCTGGTCTGCAACATAATACAGTCTTTTGGTTTTTGTTCGTTTTCCTATGGTTCAATCACGGAGCGAAAGGACCATAAATATTAATTTCTGAGTAAAATACAAAAAAAATGAAAATTTTGGCGATTTTGTAGTAGGTGCTCAGTGTCTGGTAGATGTTCAGTGTGTGGTAGGTGCACAGTGTCTGGTAGATGTTCAGTGTGTGGTAGGTGCTCAGTGTCTGGTAGATGTTCAGTGTGTGGTAGGTGCTCAGTGTCTGGTAGATGTTCAGTGTGTGGTAGGTGCTCAGTGTCTGGTAGGTGCTCAGTGTCTGGTAGGTGCTCAGTGTGTGGTAGATGTTCAGTGTCTGGTAGGTGTTCAGTGTGTGGTAGGTGCTCAGTGTCTGGTAGGTGTTCAGTGTCTGGTAGGTGCTCTGTGTGTGGTAGATGCTCAGTGTCTGGTAGATGTTCGGTGTGTAGTAGGTGCTCAGTGTGTGGTAGGTGCTCAGTGTGTGGTAGGTGCTCAGTGTCTGGTAGGTGTTCAGTGTGTGGAAGGTGTTCAGTGTGTGGTAGGTGCTCAGTGTGTGGTAGGTGCTCAGTGTCTGGTAGATGTTCAGTGTCTGGTAGGTGCTCAGTGTCTGGTAGGTGCTCAGCATCTGGTAGGTGCTCAGCATCTGGTAGGTGCTCAGCATCTGGTAGGTGCTCAGTGTCTGGTAGATGTTCAGTGTGTGGTAGGTGTTCAGTGTCTGGTAGATGTCCAGTGTCTGGTAGGTGTTTAGTGTCTGGTAGATGTTCAGTGTGTGGTAGGTGCTTAGTGTCTGGTAGGTGTTCAGTGTGTGGTAGGTGCTCAGTGTCTGGTAGGTGCTCAGCGTCTGATAGGTGCTCAGCGTCTGGTAGGTGCTCAGTCTCTGGTAGGTGTTCAGTGTCTGGTAGGTGTTCAGTGTCTGGTAGGTGCTCAGTGTCTGGTAGGTGCTCAGTGTGTGGTAGGTGCTCAGTGTCTGGTAGGTGCTCAGTGTCTGGTAGGTGCTCAGTGTCTGGTAGATGCTCAGTTTCTGGTATGTGTTCGTGTTAAGTGCTCATGTTTTTGGGCTAAACCCCAAAATAATGATTACTAAGTTTATATTATTTGGCGACACCAGACCAATGTCTGTTGAAAGCCCTCGATAAGTACTGACTGGGA
This sequence comes from Amphiduros pacificus, assembly GCA_949316495.1. NCBI lineage: Eukaryota > Metazoa > Annelida > Polychaeta > Phyllodocida > Hesionidae > Amphiduros > Amphiduros pacificus. The sequence continues at coordinate 27,050,804 of OX439011.1, forward strand.
ATCGAACTCCTGCGTCACTGGGTCTCACTGAAAACGCTCCACACAGTTCTAAATAAACTTCATGAGCAACCTTACAAATTGTCTGTTTACGGTGGAGACGAAAGACATCATTGCATGACAAAATGAGGATGATTGAAATCCTCTCAACTGCCTTTGACAGAGCAGCTCTTAGCCTCACAACGTAAATACATAAATTTAAGTGAACACGAAAATGTGTAAGGTTGTGCACAATGTGTGTTTAGCACTGTGTCTACCAATTCAGGTATTTCGGCCAACCAGAGATGAAACCAGCCTATAGCATGATAACTGGTGATCAATTGAAACTTCCTCAATCTCTGTACATACAATGTCTGTAAATACAATGGCAAAAGAAGCGGTCTCAAAATTTGGCTTGTAGTAACTTATAACTGTTGTCTCACAAAACACATTTGAATGAGCCAAACAGGGCGCTATAGGTCAGTTACAATGATTATATGAAATGTTTGAGATATATAAACTGTAAATAGATAAACTGTAAATAGGTAAATTGTAAAGAAATAATCTGAAAATATAATGTATGATCGTTAAGGTGTGTGATAGATAAGATGTATGATAGATAAGGTGTTTATAAGATAAGATGTGTGATAGATAAGGTCTGTGATAGATAAGGTGTTTAATAGATAACATGTTTTAGATAAGAAGTGTGATAGATAAGGTGTATGATAGATCGGGTGTGAGATAGATAGGGTGTGTGATAGACAAGATGTGTGATAGATAAAATGTGTGATAAATAAGGTGTGTGATTAATAAGGTGTGTGATAAATAAGGTGTGTGATAAATAAGGTGTATGATAGATAAGATGTATGATAGATAACGTGTGTGATAGATTGGGTGTGAGATAGATAAGGTATCTAAAAGATAAGATGTGTGATAGAAAAGATGTGTGATAGATAAGATGTGTGATTGAAATCTGCACATTTGGAAGCGCTTTTCAGCATATATTATCCTTGCAACACATAAACTAATAGTATTCATCAATTTAGTTGATTACTAGATTCGATTCTCATTAATAAATAACTTACAACAGTAAATTAGATATGTAATCTATTCCTATAGAATTTGATGAAGCACCCAATAAGTGCAATGAATGTTCAACTAAATTGACATTCCATTTGAAACTGAGATGTGTTTTAATGAAAATGGAGAGAAATCAATTATCTGATGTTTGTTATTGTCACATTGTGTGTGCATATTTACAAGCTGTTTGGAATGTGACGAACGCAATCATGGTGGTGTACCGAGAAGGATGGGTTACATGCGGTGATGCATGGCCCCTCCAGTGTTCAATCATAACACCCACCACGCTGAGGGATGACTCCATAGCAAGCTGAGGGAGTGAAAAGGTGCAGGAAATATATATAACATATGTTGAATTTAATTTTTTTTAAACAAGTTCTGATTTTAACCAAGTGCTGATTTTAACCAAGTGCTGATTCTAAACAAGTGCTGATTCTAAACAAGTGCTGATTTTAAACAAGTGCTGATTTTAAACAAGTGCTGATTTTAAACAAGTGCTGATTTTTAAAAAAAATTGTTCTACTCAACCATGGAATCACAAATCACTACCCATAAAAAGGCAAATGCGACCGAAAAAAGCTTGTGCATTTGCAAAATCCCCCATACTCTGTGCACAGAATTCACTTCTCACGTATAAAAGCTCCGTTACACAGTGGAAACAGAAACTAAGGGTAAAAAACATGGACTGATGCTGGACTAATGCTGCACCCAATCGTCGTCATGGTCCCAAAGCTGTCAATATCTACAACTTTTGACAGAGATTGGGCACATACGTGACAGCTTTGGGACGACTATTGACAGTCCAGGGGCCAGCATGGAAATATCCACTGGATAATGATTGACTTTTAACTGCTGTGACATCAAGTGGATGATTATTGACGGCAATTGGGCAGGGGTCATTACCCATCATCTGGTCCCCTGTCATTTGAAGTGAAAAGGATGGGGTACCAGTCTTTATAATAATATTGTCTTTACTTTAGCAGAAAGTGAAAAGAAGAGCCCTTATATGAATGAAACATAGATTGTACTTTGTTTTGGCTCTGAAAATAAAGTATTCTGTCGAAACTGCAAATATTAAAATGGTTTAAATGGTCTAAAACATTAATATCTCAGCTAATAATACACATACAGAAATTATTTTAGTATGTATGATACCATGAGAACAAGAGACAAACAATTGGTCCCTCAAGACAACTATTGATAGTCCCGGGGCCGTCATGTAAATATTCACTGAACAATGACTGACACTTTACTGCCGTGACATCTAGCAGATGACTGTTGATGCCAATTGGGTAGAAGGTCTCAAAGTTGTCAATATCCATCAGCTGGTCCCCTATCAATTGAAATTTAGAAAAGGATGGGGTACCAGTCTACTAATATTATCTTCACTCCAGTGGGAGATGGAAAGAAAAGCTATTTATTTTAGTGAAATATATTTTACTGAGTTTTGGGTCTGTAACTCCAGTAAATGGTAGTTCTAAAGATATCACAATAATATCTCAACTTAAAAGTCACATGACAAGAAAATTGTGAAAATGCTTAAATTGAGCAGGTTCATAGAACAATGCACAGACATTAAATAAGTATTGGTTTTACACATTTTTATACATGGAAAACAGAGTTATGGGGGATCAAAGTGGCTGGCAAGCCACGCCCCTTTTTATATGGGTCAAATCTGGGCTGCTGAGAATTTGCCGGAAGTGACGCACCATCGCCCCCACTTGTTCACAACATAACATCATGGAAGACGAAGTCAGTGAGAGTCTTGAGGGATTGAATCTTACAAATAATAACAGTGGAAAGTATATGTTTGAACCATTGGTGGTGCAATTAGCACATGTCAATAGTGGGTTAGATAATGATTCTGATCACAGCAGTCATTTGGATTCTGCGTGTAGTGAGGGTGAAGATGGGGATACAGCTGGCCACCCATTTGAACTCCACACACTCGCCTCTGACCATGGGGGTTATCCAGATCCTACAACAGACAGAGCTGTCCCAGACTGGTAAGAACTTTACATTCTGCTTCATCTTTACCATATAATTCACTTTAAACAGCAGATGTATCTCACCATTAATGTATACACAAATAGTTATGTATGTGTGCAGAAAAGGGCTGAGGGTCTTTGTTTACAATTTGTTAGTGGGTCAGTGATGTGATTGTTCATAAAAATTAGTTTACACATGGTTTTCCTTTGTAGGTGTTCTTGCAAAAACTGTCACTTGATGCCAACTGCTGTCGAGAACAGGTGTTGTCACATGGGAGACTGTTCTAAAGAGGACAACAAAAGACTTTGGCAAAAGGTAGAAGAAACTATCACCCAGCCCAAGTGCATCACAAATCATGAGGGATTTAGCCACTGTTGTCTCAGCATCCATGTTTTGGCCATGACATTGTATACTTATATTCATGATGATGGACCCCTGGGAGATGATGAGCTAATTCATGTGTAAGTACAGTAACAATTAACAAGTCTTATCATTTAAGACATTTTCCACCATTCTCTTAAGATAGTCTTTGTTTATCAGATAAACAGTCCTCAAGCATTGATGCATCATGTTATGTATAATATTAAACTAGAAGTACTTATTTTCACAATTTCAGTAAAAACAATTATGATGTAATAAAAAGGTACAAATATTATTAAAATGAAAACAAATTACAAAAATGTACATGTATGTGACAAACTTGTCTTTTTTTATTTACAGTGTGTACAGATACCTGGCATATCGAAATTTTGTACGTTTCATATGGAGAATATTAGGATTCAAGAATCGTAAAGTAATTCCATCATGTGCAGTGCTACGTATAAGACAACACTTTCCATCAGAATCATATTGTGGTTTTAAGTATCCACAATAGATATAGTTTAGCTGTCATATCTTTTGCAAAACCCATGAGACATGATCAGCAATAAGCTTCTCTTTCACTGTCTTCTCCAAGCCAGAAGTAAGAGTGTCCGGCATATTATACTCATATCGTGTCACAAGTGTCTCTGCCTGCTTGTAGGTTGGGAACTTCACTCTTAGCTGATACACCACTGCCATCAACTTTTTAACATAATCTAAAATCAAAGAGAAATATATGACTTTCATTTGTAAGAAAAAAAAAACAGTGAACATCTATATTATAAATATGTCATGACAATCTTACCATATGTACACGGCACTTTAACCTCCTTCACCACACCTCTATTCGAATCAAATTTTTGATATGAGACAACAAATTGTGGCTTTCCCCCATCAGTGACTTTCTGCTGCCTTTGGGTATTTTCATTGAAGTGAAGGGCAGCTAACAAAACTCTGTAATAAAATGAATGTGAATGTATACAGCTTATGATTTAATAAATATAAACATTGCAAATTAAGATGGCCCAGTTTTATATACTTATATGTGAAGGTGATATTAATTTTACCTGGCTTTCATAGCTGAATGGAAGAAATGGAGTGTCTTGGGGGCAAAAAAGCATACAATTTTGTGGTAGCTCTCTATTGACGCAGTCTGATCATAGGGAGATAAATGTCCAACATCTTTGACAAGGCGGGCATTTGTTACTACAAGCTCCAACTCTTTGTATGCCTTTGAACCTGCATTAAAAAATTGAAAGTTAATTGTAATAATTGCATAGTTACAAAGATTAAATGCACACATTTCACATTTAAAATGGCAGACAATAAAGAACTTACCAGGTTTTATCCATTCTCTTGGTTCCTCTGACAAGTCTTCATGTGCACACACTGGATTCAGATAACCATGTCCATTGTGTTTATCAATGATGTGGTTCATAATGGATAGCCACTTGGCTTTCGCTAGTTCTCCATCACCATCACTACTAGTAGCTGACCAGAAAAGATGGTTGGTGATGCTTCTTGTCCATTTCTGTAGATCCTGAGAAGCTCTCCTTGTTGCTGCTTTCAGAATCTTCTTGTACACACCTAAGCATGAAAAGGAATAATTAAATTATAATTGAAGTGATAATTCACTTTTTATTTGAGTAACTAAGTATAGTGTCAAATCTGCCTAAATCAGTAGAGTAGTGACAAGACAGTTAGATTTACCAAGAAAAAGATACTTACTTTTTGCAACATGCCAAATATCAAACCAATGTTTGATATTTGGTTTTTCTGTCCTGAGGTATTTTCTCACACCTACATGCCTGTCAGTGACTATAGACTCAATGGGTACTCTCCTTCGCTGAAGTTCCCCAATAGACCTCTTAAATCCTTCAAGTTCCATTGCATCGGAGCTAGAACACTCATTTCTCTGGAAAAAGTGAGATGTGAGATTATTCAGTGATCTTTTTATTTCACTTGTCTCGAAACAAATTACAGGATTGTGTAACAACAAGAATGCTATATAATACTGACCTGCACTAAATGAATCATGACAATTAGACCTGTAGCCATATCAAGCATGCAGTAGCTCATATATTTGGCCAAGTGTCCCGTTGAGTCAAACCTGCCATCTGACCCAAGTCTGGCTTTAGGACTTCTTCGCATGAGTCTCAACATATCATCCTGCTCCTCTTTCCAATGCTGTTAAGATAAAGTAAAGTGAAACATCTGAATAACTGTCAAAGCTTATTTAATAATCTTATAATTTTTATGAAGTCTGATTGAAAATTTTGCCTGTTAGATTATCTACCTTGAAGACAGCTGGAATGAGGTAAAACTTCTGTATACGAATGAATGTCCGAGTTGTGATGGTGAATAAATTCAGATGCTTCATCATATTGACAGCTTTGGCTGCAGTGGAACCAGAGAATAATATGGCTGCAGAGATGTCAACATTCCCTCTTGGCATAGAACCCATCATTGGCTGACTTGTCCAAGTCTTTTGATGCCCATTGCTGCAAACAGCTAGCAATGTCACCATACTTCCCTTGCACCTCTGGAGGATAAATTGGCAGGGAAGCATGCACACTGTGCAAACAGCTAGCAATGCATGAAGGCAGCTTTCATAAACAAGAAACTTTCTTTCTTCCAATGCAGGAGGATTTCCATGTAAGGTGTCATCACTGAAAATGAAACAATAACAAAAGCATCAATAATTGGGAGTCAAATATGCATAGATTCACATTTATTTTTAAAAATCAACATGCCTGAATTTTATTTTATTTACATGTAACTACTTACATGTCCTGTTCATCATCATTTTCATCTAGATCATCTGCACTTCCCACTTCTTCACCTGGGAGCCAATTTGGATCATTTCTGTCATCTGTCTCCATGGGCTCATCTTCAACAGATGATTCTATAGGGGGTAGTAAAAGGTCACATTGGATGCCTGCATCTTTCAACTGTATATATGTCTGGGTGTCATTGTCCCGAGATTTCAACTCATACTGACTGCCTTTTTGCTTGGTAGATGGTTTCATATTTGCAAGAACAGACTTATGAAACATCTGAAATTAGAATAAATTTTATTTGAATAAATATCAACATCAACATAATTATTACAACATAATTATTGTTTGATTTATTTAACTATGTTCACATCAGTATTTACAAAACAAGTTCTTATGGAAACACACAGATTAATGATATAATAATACCTCAGGGGGTAGCTCTGTTTGGATTGCAATACCAGGCGTCTCAGTCTCTGTTGGATCTTCACAGGGGATATCAGGATCATCTGACTCCTCCATGAGTGACTCCTCCAGTATCTAACAATGTAATATGATGAAGCTATTAATGACTCAGTTTACTAAATATATTAAATATCCTAATTTGTTGGTATATAGATCAAGAGTTTAAAAAACAGTAAAATATATTGTGCAATATTTAAGAAATGGATAAGTATATCAAGATATCAAAATTATAAATACCTTCAATTTCCTCCGTTTCTCAATTGCTTGAGATTGCCTCTCTATCAATGGGCGATGTGCAAAAACAGATGGCACTGCATCCTTCTTCAAAACTGCCTTAAATTTCATGCCCATACTCTTTAAAAGTTTGGGGCTTCTCTCATAATCAGAGTCAAGAAAGTGATCAGAGCACAGCATGCTGTTCTTTGTCACATGTTTCTCAGTGAAATCCTCCCGGTTTACTCTAACTATCCATTTTCTCAGCAAAGTGGGATCTTTCGGGAATGTGTGTCGCTGTACATCAGGACCACCCCTGTTTTTACAACCCCATGCTTTGCAATACACCATGTTTATCGGGATACAAACTGCACACAAGAAGTTGCAGGAGTGTCAGGCAGGTGTATCTGGAGGGGCGGGAGATGCAGCAGGGGCGCATCTACGTAGAGGCCTGCTGACCTAGTTTCCTGGTCAAGAGAGTAGGTTAATTACCCTGGGGGTTCAAAGATCCGGGATTATAGCAAAACTAGCCATCACTGTGCACAAATAACTTTAAAATATCACTCAGAGATAGGAAGTCTAAAGATTTACCACTTAAAAAATTTCTTGTCATGTGACTTTTAAATACACGTACAGATAGATAATATGTTTGTTATCATGAGACCAAACACTGTGTCAAACGTTAATAAATGCAAAATTGGGACGATCTGAAGAGGGGGTGAAACAGAAAGGCTCCAACTTAAAGTCAATGAATAGGAGAACTGTTAAAAAGTATTTCTGTTTAACATCTGGATGGTATACCAACAAATATCATTGAACTTTGACCCTGGATATTTCTTGACCTATTTGGATATTTTCTGTGACGCCTTTCAGACATGACGGTGATTGGGATTGTTTAAACCTCGAACATCCAGCCCTGAAGGCAAAACAAATGTGAGCGGAAAAATCAAGCTTGTGCATTTGTCAATCAGATTTTCAATTTGAGATAATGAGGACAAATAGACAACTCAAGGCTATATACATTTACGGCTATGCTTAATGTCCATTGGGATAAAACTAATCTAATACTTACTGCTTTGAAAAGGGGGTTAGACTATTGCCTTTTTTACCTACATTATTGCAATATATATCATTTACTTACTGTGATTTGAACAAATTAAAAAATGACATTTTCCTGGCGCAATTTATTTAAAGTTTAAATAAATTTCTCATTGTTTGACACTGATTGCTTTGGGTATTAAGACATTCGGAAATTGGTTTCATGATTAGGAAAACAGAAAGGGTATCTTGTATCATCCTTTATATTACAGATGGCCTCAGACACACTGCATCCTTTATATTACAGATGGCCTCAGACACACTGCATCCTTTATATTAAAGATGACCTCAGACACACTGCATCCTTTATATTGCAGATGGCCTCAGACACACTGTGTCCTTTATATTATAGATGGCCTCGGACACACTGCATCCTTTATATTACAGATCGTCTCAGGCACACTGCATCCTTTATATTACAGATGGCCTCAGGCACACTGCATCCTTTATATTACAGATGGCCTCAGAGACACTGCATCCTTTATATTACAGATGGCCTCAGACACACTACATCCTTTATATTACAGATGGCCTCAGACACACTGCATCCTTTATATTACAGATGGCCTTAGACACACTGCATTTTTTATATTACAGATGGCCTCACACACACTCTGTCCTTAATATTATATTCTACCCTATTTAAAATATGTGATTTTTTACATTCTGCAATACTTATATCACAGATGGTTTCTGACTCACTGTAATGCTTATATTACAGATGGTTTTTGACTCACTGTAATACATATAGCTCATATGGTATCTGACTCATTGCAACCCTTTTATGACTGATGGTTTGTTGTGAGCTTTGTTCTGACAAGCGTTGAGGTGCACATTTGATAAAGCATGAAGAGAACGTCCTCTTTCTGGACTGAACTCAACCCAAAATATATGAGCTCACACAATATCAAGGTGGAGGGGGACCATTCCTTAACATATACTATTCATGAGATGCAGCAATTTACCAATGTGATATTATTCTATATTGCATATATGTATGCGTGTGTGTGAATATATGTATATTTATACATACATAATATATATGTTGGGTTGAGTAAACATATATATCAGATCAAATACTGTAAACAGAGCTAATGTTCACCTCTTGGAAGGAGCCCTTTTCTTCATCCTAGAGGTGCCCCCTTAATCCTGGATGTACCCCTCCTTCACCCTGGATATGCTCCCCTTCATCCTGGATGTGCCCCCCCCACACACCCTGGATGTACCCCCCACGCCCTGGATATGCTTCCCTTCATCTTGGATGTACCCCCTCCCCCAACACATCCTGGATGTGCCCCCCCACACACCCTGGATGTGCCCCCCACACACCCTGGATATGCTCCCCTTCATCTTGGATGTACACCCTCTGCCCCACACACATCCTGGATGTGCCTCCCACACACCCTGCATGTGCCCTCCCCCACACCCTGGATATGCTCCCCTTCATTCTGGATGTACCCCTCTCCCCACACACACACCCTGGTGTGCCCCCAACACCCTGGATATGCTCCCCTTCATCCTGGATGTACCCCCTCCCCCCCCACACACACACCCTGGATGTGCCCCCCATATCACAGACACAGGAGTAACTGGAGGCAGGCAAGTTGCTTCTTTACTGGGCGGCTTCGCAGAGAGGCTGGTGGATTGGTGCGCTCAGCTGAGCACAGTTGTGTTCTGTATGCAAGGCCATGAATACCAGGCTAATTTCCACCTGTCTGCTTCTACATCCTTCCTGTCTTAAACTCCACACATCACACTGTCCATGCTGAAACATAAAAGTTTCCTAGAGGTGCCCCCTTAACCCTGGATGTACCCCTCCTTCACCCTGGATATGCTCCCCTTCATCCTGGATGTACCCCCTCCATCACACACACACCCTAGATGTGCCTCCCACACACCTTGGATGTGCCCGCCACGCCCTGGATATGCTCCCCTTCATCTTGGATGTATCCCCTCCCCCCACACATCCTGGATGTGCCCCCCCACACACCCTGGATGTGGCCCCCACGCCCTGGATATGCTCCCCTTCATCTTGGATGTACCCCCTCCATCACACACACACCCTGGATATGCCCCCCACGCCCTGGATATGCTCCCTTTCATCTTGGATGTACCCCCTCCCCCACACATCCTGGATGTGCCCCCCCACACACCCTGGATGTGCCCCCCCATGCCCTGGATATGCTCCCCTTCATCTTGGATGTACCCCCTCTCCCCCACACACCCTGGATGTGCCCCCCACACACCCTGGATGTGCCCCCCACACACCCAGGATATGTCCCCCACACACCCTGGATGTACCCCCTCTGCCCCACACACACCCTGGATGTGCCTCCCACACACCCTGCATGTGCCCTCCCCCACACCCTGGATATGCTCCCCTTCATTCTGGATGTACCCCCTCTCCCCACACACACACCCTGGTGTGCCCCCCACACCCTGGATATGCTCCCTTTCATCCTGGATGTACCCCCTCCCCCTCCACACACACACCCTGGATGTGCCCCCCATATCACAGACACAGGAGTAACTGGAGGCAGGCGAGTTGCTTCTTTACTGGGCGGCTTAGCAGAGAGGCTGGCAGATTGGTGCGCTCAGCTGAGCACAGTTGTGTTCTGTATGCAAGGCCATGAATACCAGGCTAATTTCCACCTGTCTGCTTCTACATCCTTCCTGTCTTAAACTCCACACATCACATTGTCCATGCTGAAACATAAAAGTTCTGCTTTTATTACTTCTAGAAATGTCAGATCACTACATGTTTCCATCATTGAGAGTCGGGAAATATGACATCGTCCTGAATGGTGGCTTAGTTAGTTAAGGCAATTGATTACATTTTGCTATGAGAAGCCTGTGGGATTAAACAAAACATAATCGGAAATCAGGAAAAACAAAAACAGGTCAGTCATCTTTCAATGTATTTCTTTAAATGATAAAATACTCATTCTTAAATACAGACCGTTTAATATCTACAATTATAAAACGAACTATGTTAGGACGAAGATATTAATAGATTTAAAATTTTGATGGTGTTTTTGATCAAGACAAATATTTCTTTGTGGTGTTTGAAATTTAATGGTTTACAACCCCACCTTTTAGCAGTTCCTGAGCTGAGGCATGTGCCTGAATGGTCAACCCATTTCCTTTGAAATAGTTTAGATTCTGTAAGATTTGCATTTCATTGGCAGTATGGTGTGTAATGCTCAAGTCTTGCAAGGAACTCATCACTTTAGTATTGGTATAAATAGATTGGTTATTTGTACAGATTTTCCAATGGAATTCATATAATGACTCTGATTTGATATTATTTAAAGTTCACTCTCTCTCTCTCTCTCTCTCTCTCTCTCTCTCTATATATATATATATATATATATATATATATATATATATATATATATATATATATATATATATATATATATATACAAGCGTATTTTAATAACGATATATCAAAGAGAAGGATTTTAAAAACGATATTTCAAAGAGAAGGATTTTTTTGTTGAAAATCTGATAGCTCCCAGATTAGAAAGGTTATCTGTAGGCACAATATATCTTGTCAGTTAAGCATATGACACACCACTTGTGTGTTTGCCAAGACCTGGAATTGGTTAGGCTCATACTGAACACAATACAATGCTTGCCAATCACCGGAAGTCACTGTGTCAATCAGAATGCGCGCATGTGTCCACCAAATGGGAGAAAGTTGATCATAAATGTCAGATATTCGTCAAACACAGGCGCTCAGGAGGTCATGCTCAAATGCAAATGTCCTCTAAACCAGACTGCCTTTCCTATTCGAGTGACAAGAAAATGACAGAAGATAAAGTAGATTTTGTGTATAGTACTAATCTCAATCCAATATCAAGGTTAAGAATGCATGTCTTGGTAAAACGCAATCAATTATATCTAGGTTGAAAATAACACAATTGATCTCCAATAAAAATGGGAAATATCATTTTTATTATCTGTTTTGGTGAATGTATTAACTTTTCAGGGGTTATTTTATAAAAAAAAAGACCTTCAAAATATCACGAGCGTGAAGTTCTTTTGATATTGAACATTTGATATTTGACTTATTTTTGTCAAAATCCACCAAAATGTATATTCCTTTATGAGCATCTAGGATAGGTACGTAAATCCTAGTTTAAAATGGATGTACCACTTTGACCTTGGTAAATCGAATGATATAAAAGATGTGTGGCTTTCTAAGAGGTGTAGCACTGTTATTATTGTCCAATGGGGATTAGACATGCTTACAAAACATATACAGAACAGGCCCTGAGCAAAAAAATGTGTAAGAGATGTGGCCCTTCACCTATGACAAAGTCAGAAATACTTACAAAACCGGCTTACAAAACCGCCACTTATCACTTATCACAAATATATATATATATATATATATATATATATATATCATTTCTGAAAAGCTATCTGAACTGCCCTTTATGACTTATATTAAAAAAATTCTGTCTTGTTAGTTGAGTTTGATGAAGCAAGCACATAATTGCCTGTTTTAGCGGCTATCGAATACGCGTTACAACGATGTGCGATGTGGTGATAGACTGGGTGTAGGTCGCATTACAGGGCAGTGGGTGGGAATGGGTTAGCATCGATGTCCTAATCCAAACTACAAGGGTAACATGGGGGCAGATACAAGGGTAACATGGGGGCCAAAAAGATACCGTTATCATAGAATTAACATATCATGAAGGTCCTTTTAGGATCGATACAGAAATAAAGGGTTCCAACAGGAGTAAGGAGGATTCCAGAGGCAGTAAGGAGGGTTCCAGCTGGGGTAAGGACGGTTCCAGCATGAGTAAGGAGTAAGGAGTAAGGAGGGTTCCAGAGGCAGTAAGGAGGGTTCCAGCTCGGGTAAAGAGGGTTCCAACAGGAGTAAGGAGGGTTCCAGAGGCAGTAAGGAGGGTTCCAGCTGGGGTAAGGAGGGTTCCAGCAGGACTAAGGAGGGTTCCAGTAGGAGTAAGGAGGGTTCCAGAGGCAGTAAGGAGGGTTCCAGAGGCAGTGAGGAGAATTCCAGTAGGAGTAATGAGGGTTCCAGAGGCAGTAAGGAGGGTTCCAGAGGCAGTGAGGAGGGTTCCAGTAGGAGTAATGAGGGTTCCAGAGGCAGTAAGGAGGGTTCCAGAGGCAGTAAGGAGGGTTCCAGCAGGATTAAGGAGGGTTCCAAAGGCAGTAAGGAGGGTTCTTGCAGGAGTAAGGAGGGTTCCAGCAGGAGTAAGGAGGGTTCTAGAAGGGGAAAAGAGGGTACAGCAGGAGTAAGGAGGGTTCCAGCAGGAGTAAAGAGGGTTTAAGCTAGAGTAAGGAGTAATACCCCAGTCACATTTGCACCTGGTGCTGGCCAGGAAGTAAGAATCAGCCGACTTCACAGGGTCCCGGGTGCCGGGAGTTTTAATCTGAAATATGCTGTGGCTGTGGTCACATTATACATGGGTGCCGGATGGCACATGCCAGATCAAATGGCACAGACGTCTGTAGGGTATCATTATACCTCATCCACATTTGCGCCGATTTCAGAAAAGATGCCCGGCCGATGGGTATTTTTTACAAAATCGGCCGGCAGTTCAGATTGCTGAAAGGGTACCGGGAGATCATCGGCTACAATTGGGCATCTTTAAGACATCAGATGGGTCATCAGGAACTTTTAGCTGCAACATAAAAGCCGGCATTTCCACAGTGTATTATAACCAAATATCTTAGGGCTCCCGGTGGCATCGTACGGTAAAAATGAGATTTCATGTGTTCACAGGCCATCGTCAGATTGCTCCCTATGATATCATATAGATGTCTATAGGATATCCTGCATAGCACCCGGGACCCTGTGAGGCCGGCTGATGTTTACATCCCGGCAGGCGCTCTGTGCAAATCTGACTGAGGCATTATGTGACCACAGCTACGGCATATCTACAGCAAGATTGTTGCTGATAAACTCCCCGGCACAGGGGACCCTGTGAAGTCGGCCGATTCTAACTGCAACATAAAAGTTAGAATGACAGAGGCATAAAGACGTCTATATGATATAGTAGTGAACTTTTTAAAAAATCCTATTCTCACCATACTATGCCATACTATGCCGGCAACTTTTATGTTGCAGCTAAAAGTTGCCGTGATGACCGAGAATTGCTCAAATGTGGCCGATGATCTCCCAGTGCCTGCATGGCACCCTGAACCGCCAGCAGATTTTGTTTAAAAACAAAATCTGCCAGGCATCTTTACTGAAATCGGCGCAAATGTGACTGGGGTATTAGGTGGGTACTAAATGGAGTAAGTAAGGTTGGCTTCAAAAAGGAAAATAGAGGTCCGTCTTTGTTCCTCATGGAAAAGAGGGTTCCTATTGGAAAGAGGGTTCCTCATTGGAAAGAGGGTTCAAAGTGAAGGGAGGGATTCCAACTGAGTGAAGAGTGGTTTCAAACTCAGTGCTGATACTCGGTGCTGATACTCAGTGCTGATACTCAGTGCTGATACTCAGTGATGATACTCGGTGCTGATACTCGGTGCTGATACTCTTTGCTGATACTCGGTGCTGGTACTCGGTGCTGATACTAGGTGCTGATACTCGGTGCTGATACTCAGTGCTGGTACTCAGTGCTGATACTCGGTGCTGATACTCGATGCTGATACTCGGTGCTGATACTCGGTGCTGATACTCAGTGCTGATACTCAGTGCTGGTTCTCGGTGCTGATACTCGGTGTTGATACTCGGTGCTGGTACTCAGTGCTGATATGCAGTGCTGATACTTGGTGCTGATACTCAGTGCTGATACTCAGTGCTGGTACTCAGTGATGATACTCGGTGCTGATACTTGGTGCTGATACTCGGTGCTGATACTCAGTGCTGACACTGTGCTAGTAATTTCTCAAACTATCACTAAGGTATTGTCAGAATCCAGAGTATAAACAGGTGAATACACGTAAAAAATTGCAGATAAATGAATTTGAATTCACCACCAAATTAATTATTTCAAAACAATGATTCTTTGAAATATTCTCAATAGCTTTGATAGGACACACAGTATACGGTGTACACAGGAAAGGCAGTGTACCAAATATATGTAATAATTCCAATCCCCTAGTTGCTATGGCTACCTGCTGGTCATGGAATACACATCACTGAGCATGTTTAGAAGTACCTGTTGCTAAGCTTGCTACCCCCGCCACCTGATTGCATATGCACGTGTCTCCCCCCGCTGATCTCTCACTTATTATCGGTATTTACTGTTCTCTGGGATGGACCAGTGTACCTCGCCTCCAACCCATCCCCAAAATAATTAGAAATAAGTCAGAGGACACTGTGATGAAAATTCTAAATTAGTCTTTGATATTCATGTCAGAAAGAAATTAACTGTCAAAATTAACGCGATAGTTTCCTTACACTAATTAACGAAAACAATAATAATATGAATTATAACAACACAGTCATGCTTAAGCAATCCTATTTTCCCATAAAATGGGAACGTTTCTATGTAAAAAAGCAACTGTGGTGATTTGCCATTTGTAATCAATGAGTAGTCAACATTATTTTGAAATTCACGCTGGCGAAGGCCGATTCTTGATGAAGAAAGGATGGATGCCTGATTTTCTATTCTCATGGCTTGAGTGGACCATGCTGCCACCTAGTGTGTGAAACTGTTTTCTTGCATGGGGGAACTTTGCAGACATGCAAGCTTGGCTCAGAGTAGTAACAATTGTTGATTGATGTGTCATTTTAAAAATAAATAATTTTATCACACCCACATCCCTCTGTTATCGTTCTATTCTTTTCAAGATTCCATTATATCGTCGCCATTATATTAATGACCTTCAGAGCATACAGTAGGATTGTAATCCTATCAATTGCCATGTCTACAAAACTATCCCAACATGCATTGTACTTGACACAAGAGACACCTGGTGGATCGCAATTCTTGAAACTCGAGCAGTGAGAATTATCAAACGGACATGGAAAGGTAAAGGTTCCATTTATATCCCGTTGATTCCAGACAATGTCTCCTCATAGCAGTTGGTAGGAACTGGCCGGGATTTGAACCAGGAATCCCTGGGTCTGATGGCAAATATTCTAACAAATGAGCTTTTATACCATAGCACTTGTTAGTAACTGGTTTGGGTTGCCTAGATCTCAAAACGAATACCCTAACATTTGAGCTATTTCAGCCAATACGAATAATACAGTACATAATAAAGTTAAACACATCTAAATCTTCCTACTAAAGGTATGGCACAACACCTTGAACCAAGTCCAGGCATTTAAACCGTTCCTGTCAGTTGTCTTTACAACTGGTACGGCTATTAATATCCTTGTGACAGGGGCTATGAGCTGTGCAATATTACTGATTAACCTCATCCTGGGATAGGTACAGGTCCACTTATAATCTGATTCATGTTCAACATTAACAGGGTACACTCTAAAAGCATTTTGTACTTGTATTTGTTTGTTTGGGGTTTTACATCACTTTCAACATTATTTCAGTTAGTTCATGATGAGACCTACTTGTAGCAGATATAGTGCTGCCTCACTGAATTGTCATTTCGCAGGTCCTTGACATGACAACCAGCCCGGTCACAGATTTACAAGGACAACTGGTTAACCCGGGCCTCAGCTTGTATGGGAAATTGAATCATGAATTCATTCTCGGCATGGCCGGGGTTTGAACCCACGACCTTTGGATCACCACAGAGGAACTGGTGCTAATAAGCTGGGGCTATAACCAACTGCGCCACGGCCCGTGGCCTGTATTTGTTTGTCTTAACAACATCACTTATTAGGTTTTTTATATAACAGCCTGTCATCGAGGCTCAATGCCCTACAGCCGATGACATAGAAGCTGCTGACATTTGCATTGCAATTTTCATAGCAATTCAAGCACATCTGCACATTAAACATATTCTTGTCATATTGTTGTATGACACATGCTTGAAAATCAAATGGTGTTTCCAACAAAATTTGCTCCATGTAAAAATCATGTTGAACACCACATGTTTTCAATCCATGTGAATTCTAAAAGAAAATCGATGGCATGGTTACCACGAGGCTTCAAACCATCCAGTTCCCATGTGATTTCAAAGTGGTTTTCTGGGAGCATTTTTGTTCTGAGGACATTTTTGTGTTTCATTTTTCTGAGGCCACCTTTTTGCTCTGCCGACTTCTTTGAAGTCGCAGAGCTTTAGGAGTAGGGAAAATGTCTGTCCGTCCGTCTGTCCGTCCATCTGTCAACATTTCTTAAAACATCTTCTTTTCCAAAACTACCAATAATATATGTTTCATATTTTATATAGAGGTAGATATAGAGATTGAAGAAAGATTCAGATTCCTTCAAATGTTAGTGATGTCACCATTGACCTTAATGTAGTGACCTTGAGGTCACAAATTTTGGACTGAGCATATCTCCTCAACCACTTATAAGAGGAAATTAAAACTTGTCATAGATGTGCCACCTCATACTTTTTGGTTATGTGACCTTTTATCTTGACACATTTACTTTGAATTCAATATTGTGGTCATGCAATATCTTAACTACTAAAAGTGAATAAAAAGCGGTTCAAATCTGTCATATACACTATGTCGAATACCATATGCATTTTTTTTACAGATTTGACTTTTTACTTTGATCCAAATATTTAGTTTTTAACTTTTGCGTAAGATTTAACTTTTGCTTAGGAAAAGATTTAACTTTTGCTTCGATTATTTCGCGTAAGATTGTTTAAAAAATGGACCCTCTGTCATCCAAATGACGTCATTGGGGTTGTTATGAAGCTCTGGAGGTATCATTCGTGCTTCGTACTTCGTACAAAGTAGAAATGCGAAATTAGCGAAGTAGAAGGGCGAAAAAGCATAGTGGAAATGCGAATACAGTGAAGTAGAAATGCGAAATGCTGCACTTGCCACACTGTTTTATTTGAATAGATTGTGTAGCACACCAAAACCTTAATCTCATACTTATCTGCAGTAGATAAATATAATATAAAGACAAGAACATAGGTTCGTGCAGTGTTCAGGCTGACAGATCTCTCTCGTTGGTTCTGGTGGAAGGATCTCACTCGTCCTTCAGATTCTTAAAATCCTTCTGCTGGAACCAACTTGTGAGATATGTCAGCCTGAACACTTAGATAAATAAATCATAAAACTGATATTGTGTTTCAACCAGACTCCCTAAATATGTAAGATTAATAAATCATAAAAATGATATTGTGTTTCAACCAGACTCCCTAAATATGCCTTTATAACACCCTCGGCCTGTATAGCACCCTCGGCCTGTATAGCACCCTCGGCCTGTACAGCACCCTCGGCCTGTATAGCACCCTCGGCCTGTATAGCACCCTCGGCCTGTATAACACCCTCGGGCTGTATAACATCCTAGGCCTGTATAGCACCCTCGGCCTGCATAGCACCCTCGGCCTGTATAACACCCTCGGCCTGTAATAATAATAATAATAATAATAAAATTTGTATAGCGCTGATACCAGACAAGTCTGTTCATAGCGCTGAGTACAGGACATGCATCCTGAAGAGATGAGTTTTCAGCCTACTTTTAAACGAGGAGACTGAAGTACTAGTCCTAATATTAGTAGGCAAGGAATTCCATAGTCGCGGACCCACAGATGAGAAGGCCCTGTCACCAACTGTCCTTAGCCTGGTATTAGGTACCTGTAGGCGGGTGCCGTCATTGGATCTTAGACAGCGTTCACCTTCCTTAATCAGGAGTAGATCACGTAAGTAAGGCGGAGCCTTACCATTAAGGGCTTTCCAGGTTAATAGAAGAATTTTAAAATCAATTCTCACGTGAACGGGTAGCCAGTGCAGTTCCCTTAATTTTCCTGAAATGTGATCAAATTTCCTGATTTTTCCAACTACCCGTGCTGCAGAGTTTTGAAGGTATTGCAGTTTCCTGATGTCAGTTTTAGGAAGACCCGCCAGAAGACCATTACCATAGTCAAGGGTGGATGTAACAAAAGCATGGGTAAGTGTTACCGCGGTCTTCTCGTCTAGACAATGTCTGATGGCCGCCAAGTTCCTGATGTGATAATAGCCCTTCTGACACATTTTCCTGATCTGGGCCTTCATGTCCATGTTGGAGTCAAATGTGATACCAAGGTCAACAACTGACTGACTAGGAACAATATCAGAGTCACCCACTCTGATTGTGGTTGGGATACTGCTATGGTTGTTAGTACTGTACCTGTCAGTACATATGAGCATCTCAGTTTTCCCATCATTTATCTTCATCTTGTTTGATATGAGGAAGTCTCTGACTTCACTGACACACTCCTCCAGTGTGTGTCTGCTCATATCCCCATGATGGGGAGAAGCATGGTCAACAGGGATGTAGATCTGAGTATCATCTGCATATATGTGATAGCTCAGACCATATTTGGCAAGTATATCAGATAGGGGTGTCATGTAGATGGTGAACAGTATAGGACCCAGGACTGAGCCTTGGGGTACCCCATATTTTAAGGATTTGAGACGGGATCTGTGGATCCCCACCTTCACACATTGCTTTCTGTCCATTAGGTATGACCGAATCCAGGAGAGTGCATGACCTTTGACATTGCATCTATCCCTCAGCCTGTCCAAGAGGATTTGATGGTCAATAGTGTCAAAGGCAGCGGAAAGGTCAAGCAACAGCAAGATAACTGCCTTTCTATTGTTTGGACAACCCAAGATATCATTTTGCACTTTTAACAAAGCGGTTTCAGTGCTGTGATATTCATATATACAACCGCCCTCTCAGTTAGTTTAGAGACAAATGTTAGGTTGGAAACAGGCCTATAGTTTTTTTCAACCAGTTCTAGACCCAGTTTCTTCAGCAGGGGTGTTATGATGGCTATTTTCATATTTTCCGATACTGCTGATTCCATCAATGATTTATTTATGATGGAAGTAATTATTGGTAGGAGGTCATCTAAGAGGTCAAGTAAGAGCCAAGTTGGAATTGGATCCAGGTCACATGACTTCTCTGCAGACCTTTTGACCAATTTCCGTACGTTGTCAGTGGTTAAGGGTGTGAACCTTTCCAGACATGTATTACTATTGTTCGCAGTGTCACCTGGTGGCGAAGTTTGGCAGGCTGGAGCGTTATCAATGTCCAAGTGGATTCTTTCTATTTTTTCAAGAAAGAATGTGTTGAACTTCTCAGCTTGAGTGATCTCGCAGTCAGATTGGGGCATAGGTGTGTCCTTTTTCTTGTGCATGACTGTGTCAATGACTCTAAAGAGCTTTTTAGGGTCATGTTTGTTTTCCTCCACCAGGTTGTCAAAATATGATGATTGAGCAGATTTAAGCATTGAGTTGTATTTGTTCCTCTGAGAGTTATACAGCTCCTTGTCAATTTGAGAGCCAGTCTTGCTCATTTTTCTCTCAAGCCTCCTCTTGAGAGATCTTTCCAGCTTTAATTGGTCACTCATCCAAGGTACAGGTTTGCGTTGGGTGACCTTGGCAACTTTGATAGGTGCATGTTTATCCATGAGTGATGTGAGTTCCCTATCATAATGATTTACCATGTCCTCCAAGGATAAATGTTCCCAAGTTGTGTCTCTATCAGTTAGGGATTTAATGTCCCTTCTTAGGGATTCAAGATCTAATCCCTTGAAATTCCTAAATTTGATAGATTTTTTGGGGGGTTTAGGAGTCATAATATCAAGGTAAATCTTAATCATTTTATGATCAGATAAGTACTCATCTACTAGATGAGTCTTCAGGAGCTTATTACCCCTAAAGGTCATGATTAGATCAAGGGTGTTCCCTAACCTATGGGTTGGTTCCTGAACCCATTGTGTTAGATCAAAGGTAGATAGGATGTCATTAAACTTAATGACATCAGGCTTTAAGGGTAGGTTGACATGGAAGTTGTAGTCACCAAGGAAGATGACCTCATGACTAAAGGAACCATAATGTGCAACCAACTGGGTGAACTCATCATAGAACTCAGAGTAGGTATATCTATTCCGATCAGATGGTTTAGGTCTGTATATCACCACAAATGTTATCTTTTTTCCCTTCAATGTGATGGATGACTCCATGAGCTCCATGGTGGTGACTACTGGTTGGTTGGCCCTATTGGTTGTGAAAGGGAGTTCAGATTTGTATAAAATCCCCAATCCTCCCCCTGTGCGACCAATCCTAGGAAAGGACTCAAATTCAAGTGACCCTTCTTTAAGTTCACTTTTGACTTTGTCAGATTTTGAGTCATGCATCCAAGTCTCAGTCATGTTACATGCTCAGTGTAATATTCTTTTACTGGCAGGATCTTGCTAGATATGCTCTGTACGTTGCAACATCCAATATTTAATGTTCTCTTCCCGTTTCTATTAGGATTTTCAATACGAGAATGCTTTTTATTTACAATCCGTGGCTGACCACGTGGAGCAGAGCGAGCACGTGTAGTTGGAGCCGGCCCTGAGACGTGATTGGTCAAAACAGAAGATGGATGTGTATCACCATTGTTTATGTTTACGTTCGGACCAGGTGTTTCAACGAGCCGATGTGATTCGGGTGTTTCCGGATCTGATAGACAATGGTAACGATTGGCCGTTCCGAGTACACCCGAGCGCTCCGGCCCGGGATTTAATATTGAGGAGGCGTGGCCTCGCTTCTTTAACATCCAATCATCTCTCAATGATCGACACGTCACCAGGTTATGACGTAGGCAGCGAAACGAGTTTCCTCGTGCTTTTGCATCGAGCAAGCCGACTGTCCCACCAAATCTACAATATGAGGCAGAAAATTTATCATGATTCGGTGAGTATATTGATTTACCTGTTGGGGTTGTGTGAGTGCACCCAGGTGAGTGTTTGCAGGTATTTATGAGTTGTTTTAATGTACTTTTAACAGACGATACTATTTCACTAAATGACCCGCCGGTGCCATGTGGTCCGACCAGGGAACATTCGCGAATATACTCACTGTTCTCTAGCGTGAATCTTTGATAATATGGGAATAATGCAATACATTGACTAAGTTTTATATGATTAACAGAGGCAGGACGATTGCTAATATTCATATTTTGGATGTTTTCAATGGAATTTGTCGAAAGTATGTGAAAAGATATACCCCAAGTAGTTTTTGACTCGGTCATCTTCTGCATATGTTTATCACAAACCAGCATTTCACATGTCTTTATACCATCATGAGGAAGTTTTAAATATTCTTTATTTACACATTTAGTTGTAGCGTTAATGTCAAAACATGAACATATACAAACAAATGAGTGATTGTGAAGAGAAGAACATTTATTAACATATATACAATTTTTTTCACACGGCACCAGCCAGTACTGTCAGTTAAAGTCTGCAAGTTGTTTAATTTTTTAATTGAAAGTTTTGCCTTCTTTACAGAATTCCGTGGACCTGTGATGTTTACGACACTGAGAGTTTTATCCTCGTCCAACTCTCGTTTGTCAACTTTGACCACCGCTCCAGTTTCACGCTCAATGCGCTGTATGTTTGAGCCCCGCTTCCCGATAAGTCGCCCGGTCAAATCAGATGACACGAACATCACCGAGTCAGAGTTGTAAGCTGATGTGCAGTGTTTCGAAGTGTTGGATGATGATAACTTACCCCTCCCTTGCCCCCTGTGCGGGGGTGCAGCAGAAGAGGTGGATGGAAGAGGGGTGTCATCATCTTCGTCAACCAGAAGAACGTCCGACTTCGGTGGGGCAGTCGGCTCTACCTTATCGGGAATCGGGGCCCGATTGATGTTGTCAGCAATCAGTGTTATGGTTTTGTCCAATAGACTGCCATCTGGAGCCAGTGAAGCATCCGTTGCCCGGGTACTGAGAACAGGAATGTTAA
The DNA here is from genome assembly GCA_949316495.1 of Amphiduros pacificus. Taxonomy (NCBI): domain Eukaryota; kingdom Metazoa; phylum Annelida; class Polychaeta; order Phyllodocida; family Hesionidae; genus Amphiduros; species Amphiduros pacificus. Next base: position 27,073,561 of record OX439011.1, read on the forward strand.
TATACGAGAACCCGGGCAACCTCAGCTTCTCCATCATGCCTTTATACACGAGCCAGTGTCTACGGAGTTTGGCATTGATGAGCGGTGGAGGCGTCAAGACTGCAACTGTTGGCCCTTTTGATCTGATGAGCCGGATGTAAGCCTTGTGTCGATTGAACAGTGCTTCCCCATCACCACCGATGAGGATTTCCGATATGTCCGGCAGGATGATCACGTGGTCAGCTGCGGGGATTCGGTCCGAGCGATGAGATAGGAAATGAAGGTTTTCGGCAGTAGACTTGATGGAACAGTCCTGTCGGATGATACCAGCCGAAATGTCATCTTGTTTCCCATCCTTCGAAAGGGAGGCGAGCAACGACCGCATCCCCGCAGCAGGAGAGGATGGTTCCACCTCAGGGTCCGGGACGAATGCATCTAGGACCTCGTCACGCTCCCTAACGGCTGTAAGTGCATCGGCAAGTTCGTCTGCTAGGATCTGCTTGTCTGCCGTGCACACCTCGAGCTGGGTCTCCAACTCAGCTACTCGGCCCTCAAGACGAGTAACCTCAGCGTTTGCAGCATCAGACATCACTGTCAGTCTGTCGTACGCTGTCTGCAGGGCTTCCCTGGTCATCCCGTCGGCCTTCTTCTTCGGCAGGGCTGGAAATTCAGTGACGGGAGCAGGGACAGCATCTGACTTCTTCCTTGTCCCACCGGGGCTCACATCTCTTGGGCGGAGAAGCGGCCCAGCAATCGGTGGACGTGGAGTCACATCTTTGGTCGCCATCGTGGACGTAAGTAATAATACTGTATTATTCTTTGATGACTGAAACACTGTAGCTACTGGAGCTGAATGAAATGTTTAATTTTTCAGCCGAATATATACACAAACCAACGGGGATAAACCTTGGATAGGGGTAAGGATTTGTTGGTTCTGCGTTGTTCACAGACAGTGTAATTGTGTTTATTCGCAAAAGATTGTTAGTCTATTGGTCAGTAGGTCTACCGCCTATGAAGAATGTTGTGCGATAGCCAGGTTATTTAATAGACCAGAGATTATCAGTGTATTAGTTGCCTTGTTTAGCACTCGTGTCGCTGCGGTCAAGAATCAGGCCACAGGTTGAGGTCAAGGTCAATGACACTGTTTGAAATGTCAGGTTTCGGCAATAAATATATATATAATTGTGCAAGAAGAAATGAAGCGTATTCTTGCTTTAAATACTATTATTTGCCTTTATATTCCCTAGTTGTTGTCCCGTAAGAGAACAGTAATGTATACCTTTATTGGTCTTTTAGATACGTAATACGTAGTTGTTGTGACCAGGGTATTTTCCCGATAATATTCGCAGTTTAGCAAATATAAAGCCGAGGTAATAATTTGTGATAGAAAAAACCGAGGAGGGGTTTATCACCACAGAATTAATTACAGAGGTATAGGAAAAATCAACCGACAAGCGTGGGACAAAATGGAGTCTTAGCCTGAAGTGTCGGAGTAGCTTCACCAAATAATACCTACGGGGATGGTAGGCAGTCTAATGGGTGAGATTAGACGACTGTCACAGAAAAGGTGAGCAGTAGATGGACGAATATCTACAGATTGAGGTAGATTCGTCACGTTTATCAACAGTGGAGCGAGAGACCAAAATGGGGGCCACCGCTCAACGTGTCAGATTACCGGTTTCACCGAAAAAACCTACAGAGATGGTAGGCCGTCTAACGGGTGAGATTAGACTAGAAATAACTGTCTACAGGGTTAGGTAGAACAGTAGTTTTGTGTATATTCTTGTGTGGTTACTTGTAGAGTTGTAGAATCTCGTCACGAAGCCAGGCCTAATGCACCGGCGCGGGCAGAACTCAGGAAGTATATCGAGAATGCCGCACCTCGAAAAAGGCAATCAATGGATCGGCTCCCTCGATGTTTTACAACCGAGATCTGCTGCTCCGGGTAGCAAAAAGTCTGTCAGTCGATAGACTAGAATATAGACTGCAATAGCGATAGGTAAATAGCAAGGATAGACCTTCGTGATAGCTCAATATTACGCCAAAACGACGAAAATATCGGAGCACCACAAAAAGGCAGCCATTGCTACCCGCGCATGCGCAGATCCATTGGAGTATTGGAGAGAAAAGAGAGCTGGCCTAGTTAAGCTGGGTAAATAAATAATCAATTTCATGACAACGTTACAACCTAGTTCACATATATATATATATATATATATATATATATATATATATATATATATATATATATACTCATGTATATAATAGACTGTTCATGAAACGTATCAGAATTAGTTTTACATAATATAAATATTTATTTCGTTTCCATATTCTTTGTATATTTAGAAGCTGGGGTCAGACCTCAGTATGGGGTACCAATCTCATACCTTAATGTGTGTAACAGGAGAGTGCCATCTGGTGTTAATAATGGAATTATTTGATATACCTCACAAATTTAACGTTCATATCAATTTAATGATTGTTAATAATGGAATTATTTGATATACCTCACAAATTTAACGTTCATATCAATTTAATGCCATTGATAATGCCATTATCCACCACCAGGGCAGTGACTTATATAGTTATACCCTGGTTGTATAAATATGTTTCTCAGACATAATTGTTCAAAAAGGCCTTGTACAGGTTACTTATGTAACTGTGACTAAGCAGCTGAACTATGAAGAGTGGGGTATTATATATGTCTCACAGTACGTTAATGCCCCACAAGAAAGGTCTGAGATTGATAAAACTCCATATCTGATTAAATCTCTTCTCTTCAAATTATGGGTTCTGACTCTGTATGTTTTATGTCTGTTTTAATATTGATGCACCCTTGGGAGAGTTTCCAACAAACAACTTCTGTGGTTATTCTTCACATTTCAGAGATGTTTGTTCCAGTTATAAACGAGATCCGGGCATTACACGAGCGAAGATTCTCATTGGTTGTTATAATCCAGGATTGGCATTGTGCCAATGATGTAGCATTTACCTCGCAGTACAAAGGCAAAAAAGCATTTGAGGTTGTTAATTTGAAATATAACTCAAAAGGTATGTAGACATTGTTTTAATATCTAGAGTTTATTTTTTCAGGTCCACTAAACCAAAAAAAGCAAAAGGAAATATTTCGGTCAATTCAATTTTATCATAATCTTCCAGTAAAAATATTTACCAAATTGAAAAATGAAAGGCCATTACGTGTTGGTCACTTCATAACCTGTCGGGTCCTTAAGAGATTTTAAAACATTTCTTGACCATCTTACAGCTAACGTTTTTATAGTGCTTTTGAAACTTGGCTGCCTGTGTAACAAATGAAGTTCTGCTAAAATGATACATTTGTGAACTTCTGACTACATTTCCGCCTCTATCCGACAGACATCGCACGTGAAAAACATGTGAGTTTCTGGTTTAAATCTCAAAATCTCATGGCAACCACATATCCATAGCTTTTCTAGAAATGTTTAGTCTGGTACTGGTCAAGCTCAATATACTGAAAGATGCCCTGTACAGAAAAATTGTTGAAGATATATTATGTTATTTTTCAATATTGGTAATAATGATTTGATTACGAATTATGAAATGTGGTACTCGTGAATCATTTCAAAATGTGTAAGCAACTTCTTTAAAATTGTAAAACATGATCATTTGTCTCGTAAAAAGATCTTTTAAAAATTAGATACTCACTTTATGTTTCTCTAAAACTCATGATTTGCATTATTTTGATTTATATATTGAGCTAGATGTCAGGGAGTTTCTGTTCTTGACAGGGATACAATTATTACACTATGAGAGATCTTAGTATGTGAATAACCTCTTATTCTAGGTCACGTTTTATCGCAGTAAAGAATCATGTAATATCCATGTGGATAATTGCTGACTTTACCACGTGAACAATTCACTCCATTTTGCTTTGCATATGCCACGTTAATACCACGACTTTCATTTCAAAACCACATCATTTCAACCAGTTTTGTCTGCTGGGATCAACCTTTTAATTTCTCACGCTGGTTCCTCATCCGAATTTCCTCTCAATGTTTGAAATTCTCTTTGAAGGGAGTAATCGCATGCCATGAAGTACAAAATTAAGAGTAGTTATAAAAAAAAACGATAAAGGTTTACATCTCAGCAATAGTGGACTATTTTAATGGCATTGAATAACATATTTCTAATTTTTCATAAATCAGTTGGCATGTCAAAACTTCTTTCGGTCACATAGAATTTTGATAATATTTCTACACCTTAACATTTAAAGCAGAGATTGGAAACAAGCTGAAGTTCTGCATTATCGCTCATGGTGGCACCACCGTCGCCACTTCCTGTTTACCACATGTGGCCATTTGGTCATTTGGCCATTTTTTTACAAATGGACCATGTTATTGTTTTTGAATCATCATATTGACATAATGTGGATGCATAATTTTACCGTTTTATAGCATTTAGATGTAGAATTGTATTGCAATTTGTGCATAAACGAGACCATATGAGAGTTGGGTGGTGCACTACCACGCTGACACCTAGTGGCAGACCTGCTCTTTCCAATCTCTGTGTAAATATCTCTGCTGAAATGTTATCGTTGTTATCGTATCATTCAATTAAAAATTGACTGAATAATATTGCTCCTTTAAAAATGATGAACATTATAGGGTTAATGAAACAGACAAGATCCTCACAAATGCACAAATCAAATATTTGGCAGGTCGATTATGCCGGGAATCAAATCTTACTCACACTTATGCTGTTCACTGCAAAAGGTACAAGTTTATGGTGGAACAAATTCTCTGGCCGGACCATTGTGTGGCTTATACAGATGGCGCTGCCGTTGTCACCAATCTCACAGTGAGGCAGACAGACCTCGTTTTGAAAAAAGAATCATTATGCCACGTGAGTACGGGTTTGCGTCCATTAGTTAAATGTGCTTATTCCTCTCCTATGTCAGAAAAGAATGATGAAACGTCTATGGCATTGGACAAATGCATTTTACAAAATTTGTCCATATGTAATATGACAATTGCTAGGAATGGAGTGAGCACATCAAAATTTCGGGCGCAAACTACTCTGAACCCATATGTCTTTTTGTAGACATAAGATAATAAACAGATTTTAAGGCTTAAGGTTCGAATGTATCAGAGGCACAAAAGAATGCATTTAATAGCTGCTCCATGGGAAAATTATAACATTAGGACATGACCAAAGTGTAGCTTTATAAATGACAAGGTTTGCTCATTCTAGTTGAATAGAATTAGTAATTGCAATGCATAAACTTGGCGAAATCATCAAAATTCGAAAATTAGGAAACAAATTGAGGACAAGGTATTTTGTTTGTTTAGTTACCATGGCAACATTGTTAATAGCAAATGCTTTAGGAATCAGACATTGAAGATTAGGTTATGTTGAACAACGTACACTCTAGCTATTATATTCACAATGTTTGTTATCGAGATCACAGAGGTCAAATGTATCACATTTTAGAAAATACAGTTTTTGAAAAACAGATACCCTTCGAAAGACCTTGACATGACCTTGACTAGAATCTAACATTTGTTTGCTTGATTTTATTCATTTTGGTATATAACAACATTGAATGAAATATGTTAAGAATCAGTTTGATTTTAGGGTGAAATCTAGCCATAAAATGACTTAGGACAAATGAGAAGAATACACACATTTTAGAAGAAATATATATATTTTTTATGTCTGCATTTTTTTTATGTCTGCATTAATTTGATGTCTGCATTTTCTTATGTCAGCATTTTTTATGCCTGCATTTTTTTTTTATATTTGCAATTTTATATTTTCCCATGGAGCTGCTAATAGGTGTTTTTCAGTTGGACACGTATTCTGCATTTGAAATCAAGGGTGGTTTTATTGGCACTGGGCTGCATGAGATTCCTTAGGATAACCACATAGACACTCTCTTCCTGACTGGGCTAGTTCTCGAATACAGCATCTACCACTCGGCTGTAGCTGCCATCAAGAGAAGTGAGTAAAAACACAGCACATCTATTCATACAGGCAGTCAACACAATGGTAATCCGGGCTCCTATTCATGAAAAAATCTATTCATAAGGGTAGTCAACACAATGGTAAACTGGGCTCCCATTCCTGAGGAAATCTATTCATGAGGGCAGTCTACATAATGGTAAACTGGGCTCCCATTCCTGAGGAAATCTATTCATAAGGGTAGTCAACACAATGGTAAACTGGACTCCTATTCATGAAAAAATCTATTCATAAGGGTAGTCAACACAATGGTAATCTGGGCTTCCATTCGTGAGGAAATCTATTCATAAGGGAAGTCAACATAATGGGAAACTGGACTCCCATTCCTAAGGTGACCCCAAGAAGTCAATCTCATTATGTTATCAGTTTAGTGAGGAGAGTGATTAATGTTTTTATACGATATCAGTTAAGGTACTATAGGGTTTGAAAAAGATTTGTTTTATATCAAATAAGATGCTATAGAGTTTGTTGATTAACTTTAATTTATAAACTTTGTTTAAAGTGTGATAAGCTTTAGAGTGTGATTCATGTTGATACATGATTTCAAATGTAAAGAATGAGAAAATTCATCATATAAGTTAAGTTAAAGAATTTTTTTATGTTATCAGTTTAGTAAGGAGAGTGATTAATTTTTTTTATACGATATCAGTTAAGGTACTATAGGGTTTGGAAAAGATTTGCTTTATATCAAATAAGATGCTATAGAGTTTGTTGATTAACTTTAATTTTAAATCAGTTAAGGTTCTTATGAATTTGATTAAGTTAGTTTTATGATCTTAGTTAAGTTATAGAATGTGATTAAGATTAATTTATGAACTCAGTCAAATTAGGTTTGATTTATCATCTCAGTCAGGTTATAGAGTGTGATTAGGTTTGTTTTACCATCTCAGTTAAGTTATAGAGTGTGATCAGGTTTGATTTATCATCTCAGTCAAGTTATAGAGTGTGAATGGGTTTGATTTATCATCTCAGTCAAGTTATAGATTGTGGTTAGGTTTGATTTATCAACTCATTCAAGTTATAGAGTATGATTAGGTTTGATTTATCATCTCAGTCAAGTTATAGAGTGTGATTAGGTTTGATTTATCATCTCAGTCAAGTTATAGAGTGTGATCGGGTTTGATTTATCATCTCAGTCAAGTTATAGAGTGTGATCAGGTTTGATTTATCATCTCAGTCAAGTTATAGAGTGTGAATAGGTTTGATTTATCATCTCAGTCAAGTTATAGGTTAGGTTTGATTTATCATCTCAGTCAAGTTATAGAGTGTGGATAGGTTTGATTTATCATCTTAGTCAAGTTATAGAGTGTGAATAGGTTTGATTTATCATCTCAGTCAAGTTATAGGTTAGGTTTGATTTATCATCTCAGTCAAGTTATAGAGTGTGAATAGGTTTGATTTATCATATCAGTCAAGTTATAGAGTGTGATTAGGTTTGATTTATCATCTCAGTCAAGTTATAGAGTGTTATTAGGTTTGATTTATCATATCAGTCAAGTTATAGAGTGTGATTGGGTTTGATTTATCATCTCAGTCAAGTTATAGAGTGTGATCAGGTTTGATTTATCATCTCAGTCAAGTTATAGAGTGTGAATAGGTTTGATTTATCATCTCAGTCAAGTTATAGAGTGTGATCGGGTTTGATTTATCATCTCAGTCAAGTTATAGAGTGTGATCAGGTTTGATTTATCATATCAGTCAAGTTATAGAGTGTGATTAGGTTTGATTTATCATCTCAGTCAATAGATGTTATAGAGTGTGATCGGGTTTGATTTATCATCTCAGTCAAGTTATAGAGTGTGATCAGGTTTGATTTATCATCTCAGTCAAGTTATAGAGTGTGAATAGGTTTGATTTATCATCTCAGTCAAGTTATAGAGTGTGATCAGGTTTGATTTATCATGTCAGTCAAGTTATAGAGTGTGAATAGGTTTTATTTATCATCTCAGTCAAGTTATAGAGTGTGATCGGGTTTGATTTTTCATCTCAGTCAGGTTATAGAGTGTGATTAGGATTTATGATTTCAATTGTAAAGAATGAATAGGGTTAATTTGTAATCTCAGTTAGATTACAAAATAAAATACTTTAAATAAATAAAGGGGTAGTGCAATCATGACTCTAATAGCTATAAATACAAAAGAGCTCAACCCTGCCACTTGATCTTGATAGAAGGTCAATCATCAATGTATATATTATATGTACATTATCAATATGTATATTATTATCATGTATATAATATTTGCAGATAATTCCACCTATCTCGTCATTAGTGGCATAGGCAATGTGGATGTTTACCAGACCCACACCATATTGTTTGAACTTGACAAAAAGGGTAAGACAAGTACAATGTTATACACAGATAGATTCACCTTTTTAACTGTAGCACACTATGGTTATATTTACAAGTGAACCAACAATAATATGAAATGGCAGAGGTGTAAATAATTACCATTGTTTTGTCAATAATTAGAGTAAAAAGATGTATTTTGCAATGGCATTGCGAGCAAGGTAAACACAGTTTCATGAGGCTGCGAGATACACACTTCTTTCAACTGAATATTATATATTCAAAAGACCATACCTTCGTCAATAATTGGAGATGAAAGGCGATTTAACCTACAATTAAATCGTATTGATGAAGCTGTATGATGCTGTCAGAAAACCATAATTTTGTCAATAATTGGAGTAGAAAGATAATTTGCAATAGAGCTGTCTTGATGTTGTGAGCAATTTAAACACAGTTGCGTGATTTTTTTCAACTGCCGTCTTGGCGTTGCGAGCATGGTAAGGGGCAGACCATTATTCGTTCAGGGGAGTGGAGGAATGTCAAAAATAAAATAAAATCGGTCAGACCAGATGATATTTTAAAAATATTAAGAATGCCAACCTTGAGGATAAAATAAATTAGGACTCTCCTATATGCAGAAAAGTATAGTTTGAAGGGTAGAATTTGAAAATAAAATCGATTTCAAGCTTGTAGAAATCAATTTCAGAGGGGGAAAGGAAACCCCCCCTCCCCCAAAAAAAACATTTCGCCACACTTCCCTTGCCACTACAATATCTTCCCAAACCATGTTTGAATGAGCCAGTTTGAGGCATCAGCCACAAATACAATTTACAACAAAATTATCAGGACAAAACAAAATCTGAGAGTAATGATATATGTTATATTGCTTTTTTATTTAAGACATTCAGCTTGATTACTTCACCTAGCACCTATTACTGAGCTAAACACAAACCTTCATAGACTGGATTTCTTAAATAATTGTAATATCTGAACCATAACATTTGTCTCATAAGACATATTCAACTAACAGTTATATTATTATGTTTTGGAATTTAAGGAATGTTTTAAACAAAACAATTCTCAGATGTCTAAAAATGTTTAACTGGGCAGTTTTAACTGGGCAAACATTTATGGTAACCAAACAGAGAAGATACCTTGTATTTAATTCAAGAATAATCATAAATATTTATTGATATTTTTAGCCCCTTACACCTGAGTGGAGTAGGAACTATAGTAAATCATGAATGCTTAAAATAGCCAATGGCAAAGGAAGACCACATGATGACATTTTGACACATTTCCAGGCTGACATCATGGTTTGACTCAGTGACTCAAAATTTTCACTAGCCCAAGATGATGTTAGTGGCCAGAAGAAACCTTTTCATAAAAAACACATATATTTGCTGTGGAAATATTTTCTGACATACACCACAGACCACAGACATAATTCACTGTTCATCTTCTGAGACACTGCATCATTTCTTCTGAGACACTGCCGCCATTTTATTGATGTAAATAATTCACAAAATTAAATTAAAACATGCATAAACAACAGAGGGCCACCATTATGGAAAGCAGAAGTCACTGGGAGAAGCTGTTATTTTTGGCTCCAACAAGATTGGCATCACTCTTTGTATTCATGTTTTTGAAGATGTGAAATAGTTGCCTTAAATGGTAGTATGATGTGATTGATACAATACAAGTCAGAAGAAGTAGAAAGATGATTTAACTTGCAATATAGCCATCTTCACGTTGCGAGCAAGATAAACATGTTGATGGCATATACGAAAGTGTCATCATAATGACATCAAACAACGGAGTGTTGTCATAGTGACGTTTGTCATCGTGACATCACATAGGAAAGTGTTGTCATTGTGATGTTTGTAATAGTGTAGTCACACAGGAAAGTGTCACCATGGTGACATCAGACAGGAAAGTGTCATCATGATGTTATGCAGGAAAGTGATGCCATGGTAACGTTATGAAATATATTAACGTGATCAGCTGACCAAGCATGGAACACTGCTATTACCTTTGCTAAACTACTCCCTCTGTTCTGCATAAAATGCCAGTTTATGGCTTTTTATATTAAGGGTTCACCTCCATCTTTCAAAGGGGTTTTTCCAAAATATTTAATATTTGTCCCCAAAAGAGGCCCACTATTGGAACTACTTTTTAGGGGGACCCACTGGCTAATAAAGGGATTTGGATTAAAAGAACAGAACATATCATTCACTTATCCACAATGAAAAACTGGGACAGACTTATGTTTTTTTTTGGCTTAAATGTGTTCAAAGTAATGTTATTTGTTAATTAAGTACAGAAAAAGTAAACTTAACCCGCTAGTCTTAATTTTTTATTATTTAAATTAAACCCGTTTTAACGGTAGACTCAGTTTTTGCAGCTGGCCACTTATATGAAGTATTTATATTTTCTTTATTTAATGCCATCCAAAGAATAATCAAGCTTTTTTAGGACATTTTAGATATAATCATGGCATAAAATATGAATTATCACTAAAAGATTTGGGTATTTAAAAATCTCACGCAAACGAGTTTGTCCGCCATGTGTGCCGAAGGCAGTTACGTAAATACACGAGACCACCCGGTCACAAATTTACAAGGACAACGGGTTAACCCTTTTGGCATGGGCCTCAGCTCATATGGGAAATTGAATCATGGGTTCAATCTCGGCATGGCCGGGGATCGAACCCATGACCTTTGGATCACCAAAGAGGAACTGGTGCTAATAAGCTGGCGCTCTAACCAACTGCGCCACGGCCCATGGCCGAAATATATACAATAAAGAAATTAAAATATTTATACAGGTTTAATAAAAGGAAGAAAAATTATTATTCATGATGTTGTGTATAGGTTTGGTGATATTTGTTGTGCTGCTGTGTAAAGCACTGAGAAAATTTGCCATTTTTTTATTGAAAACACATCCATATAGAAAAGTTGCTCTCATGTTTATGCTCATAATGAATTGAACATACAGAAGAGCAAAATTAAATCTTCCAGTAAAATAACTAGGCCTTCTGTTTGGCTAAATAATAAAAGGGCCAAGCATTCCAGGTATTAGTAATTAGGTCCAAGCATCACCCACCTGAAATGCATGAACATATCAAAATTACATTTCAAACTTCCTTCAGCTATTACTCAAGTCATGGAATGTTATGTATGTAAAAATCACATTGTCCATCTCAAAAGGATTTCTGCTACAGATTATACTCCTGGTTGTATTTAACATGAAAATAAATGTATCAAACATTCTCAGTAATAGCATCACATTTGCCTCCATAAAAATTGACTTTCAAATAAAAAAAATCAGATACACCAACACAAAAGAGATGATATTGCCAGTGGGAAATCATCTGTTTTGCTGTGACACACAATATCTTTTATGTCTGTTGCTAACCTATGTACAGATTTGCATAAAACACTGTTATACAACTTTGCTGTGCAACATATGCAACATTGCATGAAACTTATATTTTGGATTGTTACAGAAATTAGTTGGGTAGAGTGCCAGCTTATTAGCACCAGTTCCTCTGTGGTTATCCAATGGTTGTGGGTTCGATCTGAGATAGAAATCATGATACAATTTATCATAAGAGCTGAGATCCATCACTGAATTGTTAACTCGTTGTTTTTGAAAATTTGTGAGAGGGTGAGTTGTCATGTCAAGGCCCTGTAACATGACAATTCAGTGTGGCAGCACTATAACTGCTACAAGTAGGTTTCATCATGAAATGACTGAAATAATGTTGAAAGTGATGTAACATCTGTTTCAGAATCTGGGCTTGTTATCCACCCATTAAAGGGTTACTGGAATAATGTTGAAAGTGATGTAACACCCCAAACAAACAAACAAACCAAATCAGTTTGTCAAAACATAACTCATTTCTGACAGCTATATACTCATACATGAAATAAGTGGTAAGGGGAGAACAGACATACAGCATAACAAAGTGATGAATGGATAAGGCTATTACCAATTGATAATTTTTTTCTTTCGTTTTTTTTTTGTCTAATTACAAATTATATTTATTTCTGTCAGACTTAACCAGCTCAAATTGTTTTGGTTGTCTGAGCATTCCTTTTTGATATCGTGGATGGGCAAGCTCTGGTAAAAGAGCACAAAAATAAAAATATTCAATTTTTGACAAATTCCTTTGCCACCATTTATCATCTCTTTTGATTCATTCAATAAACATATCAGATTCTGCACAAAGAACATAATCTACCCAGTGGAATCCACAGACCTCTAATATTTTTTGTCTTCCGCTGCTTCTTCCATGTCTTTCTGGAGGACTTTTGCCTACCAGCCACATATATTTGTTTCAATTCTACTAAAAGTGCTGTCAGTCATATTTGGAACTCCAATGGTGGATAAAACCTTGCTGTTCCCAATACCAGCTGCTGTTACACCCCACACAGCTGCCATGTTCACAGCATACCTAATCTTTCCATCTGGATCCTTTATCTTGCTGTCTGTTTACTACCCTCCTGCCATCCAATATATATTTTTGTCCCTTAGTTTCCTCACAATCAGACTTGTATGCTTGTGATCTATTGTCACTGTCACTAAAACTGTTGTCACTGTCACTAGAGCTGTCGTCACTGTCAATTAAATAACCCCATTCACTGTTATCATTTTCATCTCCATCTTGAATGGTAGTATTTGAATTAGATACATTGTGCAGAATGGCCTGATCAGATCGATCTTGCAGATTGATTTCCATGTTTGTCACTCCAGTCATATTTACCACATCAACACATTCATCCATACAAGCAGCCTGATCTTCACTAAATGTATCACGATCAAGATCACACCTCACCGCTTGGTTTTCGACACCACTCTCTGGTGACAAAAAATTACATTGACCCTGGTTGTATCTTTTTCCAAAAAAAAACTTTTTATTCATAATTTTCTGTAGCCTACTTTGCCAGAACATTGAGCAAACCTCTCATATAACAATGTTCAGAGACAGCTTGCTCATAGTGTGAACACATCAAATGTCCTGTAAATATAAGACCCAGGTTACAATATAGACATGTTTATATAATAACTTAAGATGTTAACAATCAAAATAAAGTGGTTATTTCCTCTGGAGTAACAATATGCTTTGACAATACACACTGAAGAGATCTCCAGGTTACAATATAGACATGTTCTTATAATAACCTGAGATGTTAACAATCAAAATAAAGTGGTAATTTCCTCTGGATAAAATATAAAATTAATAGTAGCAGTTACTGTAGTCGTTCTACAGGCTTATACACTTGTAACAAACCTGAAATAAATAGTGAAAACAGTGACAAAATCAATGCGACTGACCTTGTTTTCTAGTTGTCACATCATGCATGTTTCCATGTTTTCAGCACAAACTGTTGCCCTCAAAAAGTAGGTCAAAGTGAAATTGGCCCACTCACTCAAAATTGTTACATAGTGGTGAAAAGTCCGTGCAGTTGTAAAAGTTTGTTAATATGTGACCTAAATAAATCATATAATCACTACAAAAACATCACTAAAGGCCTGAACTTGTCCTCCATTCAGTGAGTAGTAATATGACAACATTACCTGTCAAAGGAAGGTTATTTTCTTGTCTGCTGTTAGAATGTGAGTGTTGTAGCCTGCAGATTCTGTATTTACAAATTTTTAATTCTCAAATGATTAATTCTGATCAATAAGATTAGGAAGAAATTTAATTTTGAACATATTGAATGTGGCCATATACATTTTGATGCACTTTGCAAGTTTAGATTTGCAGGCTACAAAGCCATGTCATCTTTTAAATAAAATATTGAAGTGCAACTTTTTTTGCAATTTAAATTGAAATATTAATTGAATATGATATATCTAAAAAATATGCATGAATCTTTGAACTTATTTGTATCGTGCCTCAAATTTTGAGAATTTTAGCCTTCAAAGTAACATTGTTAAAAAATATTCAAATTCACATGTCACTTTATGAAAAAAAAACCTTTAGTTCCAAATTGACAGATTTCAGAATTGGCTTTGGGCATCCTACACTGAAGCAAACACTTAATGATAAAAAGAAATGTCCCGTTCACCTGTCCTGATATTTCACCTTTCTTAATTTTTGTTTCAAATGAGCCCAAGATCAAATTGATTGGTGCAGCGGACACTGAGTATGAATTAATTTATCATTGCTATTCATATTATTGATAATTATTATTATTATGATTTCATATATTTTCAGGGGCCAGGGTTGTGGAGTCAGAAGATTTGTCCACCATTTTCAGGAATCTGGGGTTTAATATTATTCATCGACACAGTGGCTCTTCACATTGTCATCGCAAAATTATAATCATGTGTATTGCACTGACTTTCTGCCGAATGTATAATGTTTTATTAGTCACATGATTTATATCTTGCAAGTTTTTCTGCCATGTCTCCTGAGAAGTATTGTGTCATTTTTTGTACAGTGTATCACTGATCACATGATCGATATTTCACAGACTTCCTGCCGAATGAAATGTGTGTCATTGACCTATATTGCATTATCCTCTATCACAAGACTTGTCTTTCATTTCAGTCCATTTCGTCATTATTGAAAAGGTTATCAATATTGGACCCACACAATCATCAATTAGCTACCTTCAAAACAAAGAACAGAACATTGAAATATCGGAATGAGCCCCTTACAGCAAATATCAATATATAATATCTTAAATTATTCTCATTATTTTTCTTTGACAAAACAAGCTATTATTGTACTATTAAATAGCACAATTCGTTTCATGTCTCCTATGATCTGCATTTCGTTATTATCATGTATAATAAGGGGAATAGGAAATTATCAAGCACTACTTTCATAGGCCCTGGGCCTACATATCAAATAGTAGACTTGGGTCGTATTGTACTGATTAGTCATAGACAATAATAACATGTCCATATATATGGACAGTACACCACCTCGCAGGTGCCTGTATGCCATGCCCAGAATTCCGGTCATACGTCACTGGAAATATAGGTTGTTGTTTAGGATTTCCCTGTTCTATATTTATGTCAATCAATCAGAACAATCCCCTCCAAAATAGTGACAATATTCGCCCGCTGCACAACGAGACGTCCTTGATAGTCCTAATATAGATTTGGACTGCATAGTCTAGATTAGTAAGCATCTCAGACCACCAGAGGCGACACATAGCGTGTGCCTCTGGTGGTGTTTGGTTAGACACCTGATCACGGTCACAGAGCACCAACTCAAAGCCACTGTATTAACCTATATAAAACATGCAACTTTTAAACTCCACTAAAAGAATTGTTAAAATCTTTCAATTGATCCTTTATTTTTTCCTAATAGAAAACTAATGTGATATTCATTTAAAGGCAAAGAAAATTTACATTTACTAAGAAAATCCGTCTGGGCTAGTCCCAACCAAACCTTCCGTGCAGATGCATTTTTTTAGGCAGACTTCACGAATATTAAATAATTTTGAAACTGCCCCCCAAACAATTTACATATTAATTAGCTCTCATTTAACTTTTCTTTTATTATCACGAGTTATATTTTAGATATTTATGAAAATCATTGCAGTCATTTTCTTTGTTTGGTTTTAATAGCCCTTGTCTGACAGACACCGACGCATCTGTAACATAGGTTATGCCTCAGTCACATTTGCACCGGGCGCCGGCTGGGCAGTAACAATCGGCCGACTCCCCAGTCTGCCGGGCGCCAGGGAGTTTACAAGCAACAATCTGAGAGATGCCGTAGCTGTGGTCACATTATTAAAGGGCACCGCACGGCACGTGCAAGACTGAATTGCACAGACGTCTGTAGGATATCTTCAAGACGTCTAGATCATTGACAGACGTCTGTAGGATATCCTAAAGACGTCTGTCTCATTTGACAGACGTCTGAAAGACATCCTAAAGTCGTCTATGATATACTGCAGGGAGCCCGTGAGATCATCTGACGATGGTCTATGAACACATTATATAAATATAATCCTATTTTAACCGCACGATGCCACCGGCAGCCCTAAGATAATCTGCCGATGTCCTTGCGGGACACTGCCGGGACCCTGCCGTGCACTTTAAGATGATATTTGCTGATAAGACATCGGGGAAACACCGGCAACTTTTATGTGGCAGCTAAAAGTTCCCGATGACCCGGCCGACGTCTTAAAGATGCCCAATTGTGGCCGATGATCTCCCGGTGCCCGCCCGGCAATCTGAAATGCCTGCCGATTTTGTAAAAAATACCCATCGGCCGGGCATCTTTACTGAAATCGGCGCAAATGTGACTGAGGCATTAATCATATTACATTTTGACCCAGATCTTTATTGGGTACTGCGACCTTCACAGGTTATTCCCAGCAAACATACATATTAACTTTGAAGCTTTTTAGGTTGTGGTTTCCTAATGTGGAAATTTAAATCTATGCTGCAAAAACATAACTTTGTTACATATTTAGATACGCAGTTACAACATAAATATACAACATTTTTATAATGTTGTCAGTAGATCATTAATCATCGTAACATTCATGATGCTATGTTTCTATGTGTGAGTCTTTTCACCAAACATTGTTGAAGTAAACACCACGTTACACAACTGCCCCCCAAGAAATTGACTAAAAAAACGGTCAAAAACCCAACAAAAATTAAGGATTAAAGATTATGCATATCTTTAATTTATTGCAAACAATCCCGCAACCGGCAAAAGAAAGAAACGGGACTGTGAACGTTGTCAACCTCGTCTTTTTCAATTCATAATGGTATATTTACATTGTAAATATATGTAGCTTTAACATCTTTCATTTTTAGTAACAAATTAAATCTACTTTGTATTGAGTATTTTGTCAGTAGATCATTCATCAATGTAACATTCATGATGCAATATTTACGTTGTTAATATGTAACTTTCTTGTGTATTTTTGATATGTAATTACAAAATAAATCTACTTCGCATTCAGTATGTTGTCAGTAGGTCATTTATCATTGTAATATTCATGATGTTATATTTACATTGTTAATATGTAACTTTCTAATGTACATTTGAGCAGCCAACTTCACAAATCAAATTATATAAAATCAATTGAATAGAGGGCAATGACAGCAGAGGTAGTGAGAAGCTTGAATAACTTGCAACACTGCCGACATACTGCAGAGTAATAATTCATTCATTTATATTAGTTAGTTTAAGCATATTTTTATTCATAACTCAGTATTTCTTTTTGCAATATTGTATTGACTTTCCACACAATAAAGTTCAAAACATTCCATTTGAATATTGATAATTATATGCTGCCATTTGTATGTCATACCTCTGTTGTACTAGCAGTTGTACTGATTGGTCAGTTTGTGTGTCAGACACCTGGATTACAACCTGATGTTGGTCAATTCAGATTGGATGATATTTTCGTGAGCAAGGCAAGTATTTATAACTTGGGGAATTCCAAATTTAGAATTGTATCAAATATAGGGCAATGACTGCAGACATAGTAATGTGTAAAAAGGGCTTTTTTCATGTCAAAAATTTAGTACAGATAAGGAACTGTTTAGATGAGAATACCCTGGCTCATGCTTTTGTTACCTCCACTCCTGGACTATGTTTATGCACTTCGTGCTGGTTGACCACGGTGTGAATTAGCCAAACTGCAGAAATTACAAAATGCTGCAGCCAGAGTAGTAGGTGGACTTAAAAAAAGGGATCATATTACACAAAAACTTATGGATCTGCATTGGTTGCCTGTCGAGGCAAGGATTGATTTTAAAATATCATTATTAACATGGAAGGTGCAAAATGGCTTTGCCCCAAAATATTTATCGCAGTTATTAAATTATAAACAATCAGGGCTGGGACTGCGATCAGATGATAAGAATGAATACATAGTGCCCAAGACCAATATGAAAACATATGGTGATAAGGTTTTTATGGTGTATGCGCCTAAAAATTGGAATGCCCTGCCCCTTGAAGTGAAAAACTGCAAAACAGTGGACACTTTCATTATTATTATTATTATTATTATTATTATTATTATGATTATTATTATTATTAATATTATTATTATTATTATTATTATTATTATTATTATTATTATTATTATTATTATTATTATTATTATTATTTTTTTTTTTTTATGTAATACTGAATAATGAATATCTTATTGATTATGTATAATCTCAAAGTTTATTTTGGTTTAGTGTTACAATGCAGAGGCTGGAAAACACATAATACAATCTGTCTTCCCATATGCTTCCCATACATTTTGATATAAAAAAACGGCCTTTTGTGTGATTGGCTCTTCCAGCACCAACATCAAGCGAATCACTTCGACCTCCATTTTCTATAATATACAAACAAACAGTTCCTACCCTTGGGCATCTTGAATGTCGGGATGCATAGCTCTGTGTATGGAGGTATATGTTCAGTAAAGACACAGATTTCTCTTTGTTGGGATGTAGAACTGCAGAATAAATATAAATTTTTTCCAAGATATGAGATCTCCTGTGACAGATCTCGGCCTTATATTATATAAAATACTGTGACCATTTCTGGAGGGGAATTTGAATAGCCAATACAAGCTTTGATGACAGGGCTAAAACACGGACATCAGTCGATAGTTTGCCTGAATCCATCTTTTAATAAACGATCATGGTTAGGAGGTATACAAATGTAAGAAGTACCACATATCTTGAATATGTTAATCTTTATTCAGTTAACACGCGTGCTATTAATAAAACTAATTCGATATGATTTGAGTTATTTATATCTATTTTTCTTCTATGAAATATCTAAACATCTATGAATATGTTTTATGAGCAACAATAGTAGAGGATTCACTCTACACATACATCAATACAATAACAATATAATAAAAATATCTGATTTTAGTAATATGTATGAAAGCTTACAATTATTTTGCAACAATTCATATTCAATAATAAAAAGAAATACCACGATATTATTCTTGAATATATTATCCCTCCACAAATGATCCTACTTAATATATTATTTATTTAAACGTTATATGTTTCTCTTTGAAGCAAATTTGATGGAGAAGAATGTACCACCACCAGAAAGTTAAATGAATACTATTATCAGTTCTTGGCCCTGATCGAATAAGTGAGATCAGCCTGAACATAATATCATTTCCCTGAACAAAGGGAAGCTTGAACACAATATCATTTCCCTGAACAAAGGGAAGCCTGAACACAATATCATTTCCCTGAACAAAGGGAAGCTTGAACACAATATTATTTCTTGGATATATTATCCCTCGGCATATATATTTATTAATGACAATTTTAACAAATGTCTGATTTCAGTAATATGCATGAATATATATATATATATATATTCAAAATGATCCATTTTAATTAATATATAATTAATTTGATTAGGTTATATGTTTGTCTTTGAAGCAAATTTTATGAAGTATCACCACCAGAAAGTTAAATGAATACTATTATCAGTTCTTGATGAGTTTTAACAAGTAAAAATGGTGTTAAACATTCTTTTCTTGAACTCTATTCACAAACAGTTTCAAATTATTTTTCATAACAAACGTATTAAGATTATAACATATAACCTTTGTAGATTTATATAATTTACAATATAACTTTTGTAGATTCTTTTTTAGCTTTAAAACATGTTTGTAAATTTAATATTTTCATTCAAGTGTGGGTTATTCTGGAAGGTTGTGTACTATAACAAAAAAATCTTTTTTTATAAAAAAAGGATTTATCCAATTTTCTTTTTGATAATGTAATTTATATTTTTTTAAAACAATCTCAAGCACGAAATTTGTGAGGTGATGGTCAAATCCGTTTCAATAAGCTGTCATATACCTGGATTTTGCCTTAACTTTAAGATTTGTCTTAATTAGGGCGGACAGTGGGGCTCTGACAGGTTTAAGAAGAGTTGTGGTGTGTCTTTTGGGGATTCTAGATTAGATTTTCAAAATCAAACGCATCTTCAGCAGGCGATATTTGGCGAGATTTACGGCCAAGCCATTTGACATTTGGGGGATGGAGAAAAAAAATTATCATTTTCTAAAATGAAATTGAACACAAATTCCTTTTTTTAAAAAGACTTCTTTGTTAATATAAAATATAAAAAAGCTATTGCTGTTTGCCTGTAATAGATAAACCTGAAGGACCCTTTTTAGAATTGGATCAATCAGCAACAAGAAAATGTTGTGCATTACTTGTAACACAGATAGAAAAGAAAAATTACTACAAACAGAACAAAAATTACAATAAACAAAACAAAAATTAAAAGAAACAAAACAAAATCATTTAAAACTGATGGGTCTTTTAAAAATATATAATTTGGTATGTGAACGTATTTCTTAGTACAAACGTGCTGATTTGTGCCTTTTCTAATGTTCTCCAATCACCAATCTCTGGAGAGGTCTGAGTTTATTGCTTTTTATGTATATTCCCTTTTGCATGAGACTTTTTAAATACCCAACTCTTTTAGTGATAATTCATATTTTATGCATGATAATATCTAAAATTTCCCAAGAATGCTTGATTATTCTTTGGATGACATCAAATAAAGAAAATATAATTACTTGATATCAGTCACCAGCTGCAAACCCGTTTAATTTGGTCGTTTAAACATGTTTACCTCAGTTTTGTCAGATGGTGACTTTTAACTCCACTTGTGCTCAGTCAACTCCACCAAACTTTTCTTTGGTTAAAATAGAAGACCCTGCATGTTGCACGTGCCCCTCCAGATCACCTATCTGGGCTTTGCCGATTGGTGGTTGGAGAACATTAGCCAATGGGTGATTGGAGAACACTATGCCTTTTCAGTCTTGATTAAGTGCCTCTAACATCGCTCAGGCGCTACCGCAAATCATCGATCAGAATTTTGTTTGTCATTTCTGTTCCAATTGTCCGCTTTATACCAAAATTTCATGCTCTATCCATGTTACAAAAACATAAATGTTTTTTTTTTCTCACAAATTTAGACTTTTTTATTTGGACAATGAGAAGGAAGACAAGGATCCAAATATCATCACAAGGGTCAAGGTGTAGATAGACATCATATATGACACTGTACCACTCCCAACTGTAAGAGAAAATTGTGCAAAAGTGTTTGAATACAAAGACATACATTCATGATATGATTTATTTAAAGACAATCATAAACACATATATTCCCAAACACTGTTTTTATTTTATGTGCAAGGTTGGGCTAAACAAACAGAATATTAAGAGTGTAGTTATCATCATGACAAAAAATACCCGTTGAAAATTAAGATGTGATTCACAATTGTTATAATTGTAATAAAACAATGCCCAATGGTCTTAGAACTCTGCTGGCCATTACTATGTTGTATTGGTTGTGAACATTTTTTGGAAATTGTTTCATTTAAATCCTTTCCCAGAGTAGGCTTCAGCAGATGATAGGTGTGACCAATCAAAATACATGTTACATATTAAATTTCACATAGTAAACTTGTTATCTTGATTCCCATTAGTTAGTATTTGTCATGTTATTTAAAATGGCAGAATCTCTCGCAAGTCAGTGATGGCTAATAAAACTTTTTTTAAATCATAACAAAATGGAAAAGATTCCAAGCCTTATGGAAACTAGATAGAATTGGTCCCCTGAAAATCGTCCCTGCTTATAGCTAACTCCAACCAGTAGTTTCCGAGGAGATCAAAGTTGACACTGTAAGCATGGGTAACATAGCTAACAGGTCACATGCTAACTCTTAGGTAAGGCTATATGTTTGTTTAATTCTTCACTATTGACTGTTTCATGAGGCCAAATAAAATAAAAACTTTGTTTCAGGTAACATGGCACGACCTTCCCTCAAATCCCCCAACCCAAACCATAATTTTTTTGTTTTCATAAATTTACCAAGTTATTTTGGCTTTTTTTTAACCATTCTGATCAATGCAGGTTGGTACTTATTGATGAATCTCCTCATGTCCCCTTAAAAAATTCACTCCTTACCTACCCTATTTTATCAGGCATGTTTCCTTAAAAATGTATAATTCTATTTGGCGTGATGTTGCACACTACCTACCTGCTCTCTCTTGTACATTAAGTTTGTATGTGATGAGTGTGTGATCTGAATTTCTCCCATTCATGCTTCTCTTTTTCCTTCTTCCAGGACAACTTTCCTGAATTATACAATCAACTTATGTTCATTTTATAGTGCAATACAATTTAGATTACTAATTTAAAGCTTACAGTTTAAATATATTTATATTTGAATAAAATGAATAACACTCATGTCATGAGTACTTTCTGCAAAGAGTAATAGAAGCATAATCAGTGACAATTTCACTGTCAAATGTTGACATGATAAGACTCAAACATTCAGATAACAATAATTCTGTAAGAACTCTCCAGTTGACAAATGTTGGCATGATGATATTTGGATTTTTTTTATATTTGTTTTTCAATAACAAACATTTCTATCTTTATTCAGATATTTTTACACATATAAGAGGCTTTTATATTTTATGTTTAGTACCATATGGAATTATTAAAAGATTGAGGTTGTCTTTTGGAAATTCATGTCACTAACAAAGTGGGAAATAAAGAGAATTGAAATTTTAAAAATCTTCTATGCAAAATGTTTCACATACAAATGTTCTTCATTCACAAACAAACGATCTTCATGCACATAAAAACGATCCTTGTTCACAAACAACCATTTTGTTAACATTTTATGTGCAAATATGAAATAAAATGTTACTTACGGGTGCACAATTATCTTCATCGCCTGCTAAGCATAATTTGACTGTGCAATGAAAATACATCTCGCTGGAAGATTGAAATCTGAACACCTTGAAGGTACCTGTCTGTATCTCATTAGGCTTATTGTTTATGCGTTTAAAACTGCCTCCACCGGGAATGATTGACGGATCCAAGACTGGACAACTGACAAGGTAATATTGAGATAAAATATGAATAATAACACATATTATGTCATCTGCTAGCAATTTCTGAGACATTCTTTGCATTGCTGAGTGTTCAAAACGTCATACGTATTAGTATTAAACATTAGATACATATTATAGACAGATTTTATGAAGTCTTTTTATGGCATTTTATAATTAAGTAGAGGGGAGGAAACAAAAGATGGAGAGTTCAACTTTATAAGTGATAATTTCTGCACGAAAAGTGTACGCTAAATGTGTATGGCATACATTTCTAGTATATCATAAAGCCAATTTGAATTTCTGTTGTTCAAATTCTAATCCTTATGAATAGATGTTTGTAAGAAACTTACGAATCAGAAATAAGCTGAACAGATTCTCCATTCCCGCTGGATATTTTAGAGGAGGTAGACGCAATACAAAACAAAGCTTGTGCAGCACCATAAATACCTGAAACACCATTTTTTGGCCAATAATCCATGTTTGTCAATTCTATATTTTTTACGATAGTATTTTTACGATAGTATGCCAAGAGCACATTCGTAAAGAAAGTAAAAAACAATCATCAATCATCATAAAAGTGTCAAAATTAGAAATTTGGGTGAATGGCAAGGGAGATTATCGTATATCCCCACTTTGGAAGTATCATCCATTCCTCGCCATTCATAAAATACTGGCATATGTCCGCCAATCTACAAACACTGCACTCAATCTATTAAACCTGTAACACTGCATTGCATAGGTAGTATTCCATTACTACCTCTGCAGTCATTGTCCTATATTTGATACCATTTGGAATTCCCCAAATTATAAATACTTGCCTTGCTCACAAAAAATATCGTCAAATCTGAATTGACCAACATCAGGTTATAACAACTGTCAGTACAAAACAAATATATTTGACATTTTTAAAGCATGGCATTTTTGGGGAGGTAGAGTGAAAGCCCTTGATGAAGATGGAAACTAGAGACAAGTTTACATCCATATGAAACAAATATATATTGATCTGAGGGTGTGATAAATGGCGAAGTGGACACTACAAATGCTTTTATTACCATCATTACAATATTCAGTCATAATAATCAGTCGTAATCTAGTCATGGGCTGTGGCACAGTCGGTGAAAAGTGCAGCTTATTAGCACCAGTTCCCCTGTGGTGAACCAAAGGTTGTGGGTTCGATCCCCGGCCGTGCCGAGATTGAATTCATGGTACAATTTCCCATGCCTAAAGGGTTAACCCGTTGTCCTTGTAAATCTGTGACCGGGTGGGTTGTCATATCAAGGACCTGCGACATAACAATTCAATGTGGCAGCACTATATCTGCTACAAGTAGGTCTCATCACGAAATGACTGAAATAATGTTGAAAGTGATATAAAACATCAAACAAACAAAATAAAACAAACAAAAATTACCATCATCTTCCAGAAGAATGACTAGGCTAACACCATCTCCCACCATCACTGACTCTTCTGAGGATATTGGTCGATTTAATATATTTTTGAGGAAAAACTGTAAACCAGGAATTTTTTCTTCTCCATCACCAACACTCGCTTTCCTGCAATTGAGAAATTGGAGTTGCATTATACTATTCAATTGTTAGGCGCTTAGCTTTACTGGGCATGCTGTTTCAGTGTTACACACAGAAAGGAGATGGTATGTAAACAAAGTTCTCCCCTCACTTGATACCAACAAGACAAAAGTGGAGCAGCCAACATCACAAATCAAATCAAATCAAATCATAGGCTGATTGCCGATCTTCAGGTTGTTTTTTTTTTTCCCCATTTAAAAGTACACACCGGAACTGTACAACTTTACCGGAACCAGATCTGTACAACTCCACTATATTTAATCATTGGTCGGAGAGATTGGCAGGGGGCCTATTAGGAGCATCAGGCAGGAGAAGGTGGTAATTAGGGTAGTTTTTTCCCAACTAATTTTACTAACAAGTATTTCCACTTATATCTCGATCACCCCTGGCCTATACGCTATCTCCATCAACTCTGATAGGAACTATTGCAGACTCGGATATGTAAAGTTTTGTACTATAGTCCTCTTTATTTGGGGTAAGTATACATATACATATATACATACATACATACATATATATACAACCTTGAGTGAGCATATGGCATGTAGTCATCCTTGGGGATTTACCTTAAAGATAATGTGTGTCAAATGATTATGTCCTTTTCTAATGTGACTTAAAACTGACTCTTTTCTGCGGTTCTTTTACAAGCAATTTTTGTCTTAACTTGTACAGGTTTCTTAAATGTAGTGTAAGGTGAAAATACATTTAATTTAGTTATATCTATTAAGTAGGTGCGCATGCGTGGAATTGTATGGACGTGTTTTCACTGAGCTGTGACAAAGTTCTGTGAAAACGCTTTCTAACCTGCTCTAAAAGTTCATCAAAAGTTGTTTTTCCGTAGGGTACTTGAGCCTGCGTACCAAGGGCCCAGTTTTTTCCTAGATTTCTGCCAGTTTGCAGCCTGTTGGCGGTCGCTAACCGGACTTATATACGCCACGAGGACTGGATTGAGGTTTGTACCTTCAGGTACACAGTGCTGGTGGCTCGCTGCTCGGCGCCGGCCAAAACCTGAGAGATACCTGGGTCCATCATAAAGCCTTCTTCCCCTGTATCGCGCGGTACAGTGAAGTACCTGATCACTGCCTCTCGTCTCTCTGCTTAGACGATTACTTGCAGACCCCTTTTGCCGGGGCTGACATTCCCTTGCTCAAAGTGCCTACCATGTCTCTTCTGCTGAGACGGGATACCTTGCTTCCTCACTAACTGCCTACGACCGCTATAATTTTGCCTTCTATAACATTTCATAAATAAATAACTATATATTCTGCTATTTAGTTATCTTCCCTATATCGTGCTGACCCAAATAATATTTGTTTATCATCATTACTGTGCTCTGTTAAGCCGCTCAGCATTTAATCCCCTCTTTGCTCAAATAAACTGCCGCATGCTTCTACCAAGTTCCGAACTTTTAGCCACGCCTACAGGTCACGGCTATGGTGACACGCCTACTTTCACTATTCCATTAACTAGAATAACTGGAATAAGTCCTGCTATACACATATTCAATTATTTTGGCCTGACTGACCATATATAAACATGTGTTCTCATTCATACTGCCTATACGATATTCCATCCCACGTGATCACTACCTAATTGGGGGCCACGGGCCGTGGCGCAGTTGGTTAGAGCGCCAGCTTATTAGCACCAGCTCCTCTGTGGTGATCCAAAGGTAGTGGGCTCGATCCCCGGCCGTGCCGAGATTGAACTCATGAAACAATCTCCCATATGAACTGAGGCCTGTGCCTAAAGGGTTAACCCGTTGTCCTTGTAAATCTGTGACCGGGTGGGTTGTCATGTCAAGGACCTGCGACATGACAATTCAGTGAGGCAGCACTATATCTGCTACAAGTAGGTCTCACCACGAAATGACTGAAATAATATTGAAAGTGATGTAAAAACCCCAAACAAACAAAACAAACAAACTACCTATTTGGTATATACACCCCCTCTCATTGCTATTGTGACATACCATCATGGATCTTGAAGGAATAGAAACCCACTCAACATCGAAGCATCGCCTCTCCTGGAGACCGGGAGGGCTAGACTCATGGCTGAGCTTGCCCGTACCTCCTCCCTCCTGTCCGAGAAGGAAGAAGTCATGGCACGTTACCTCCTCACAACTGCTGATGCCGAGGAGGGCTTGGACGAAGACAACAACAGGCCCTCTGATGCTGAGGGGTCTAGCCAAGTCCTGCTGTGCATACCTGGTCAGGAGGACGACTTTGCCGAAACCCTAGCCAGAGATGACTGGCATACCTCAATAACTACTGAGACCATCACCTACATAGTGACGGACCTGGACCTAGCGTAGAAGGTGGACCTGGTGGTCATCCTTCCCGAAATTTCACCCCTGAAGAACTGCTGGTCGGAAAGGAAGGTCTTTCGCAGCCTAACCCAGGCTGTCCGCCTTCTCCACTCGAAGGGCCCTTGGTGGTCGTCCTGATGCCTCCCCAGGTGGGGGATCATGATCCTGAGGTCCTCCAACAATGGTATGCCCTCGACAGCTGCCTCTCGTCGTGGGTCTACAGTGGGTACACATACCAACGTATAAATACCTTTTATGGAAGTGAGGGGGAGGCGGATAATGGACAACTGCACCCCACTTCACTAACAGCCATCACTATAACAAGCTGAATACCATGAAGATGCCTGCCGCCGCCCCCAAGACTTCACCCCAGAAGGAACTCTCTCTGCTCCGTGGTGACCTCACCGTACCGTCGAGGACGTCTATCTTACCTCGGCCAGCAACTACTACCTCAACTACTGTCAAACCTGATGCTAAGAAGAAGATGAGAGAGGAAGTTATCTTTATCCCGAAGAAGGATGCTGGTCGAATCATTGGGACCAAAAGATCCACCATTGAGTTGTTTCCCCAGAAATCAGGAGCATCAATTAATCTGGAAGATGTAACCCAAGACGGCAAGCCCATTTCGATGATTACCATTAGAGGGACTGGATCTGCCATCACCATAGCCAAAGACTGTATAAACACTGAATTAGATAACAATTAATGGTTGTGGCCAGCGCCACCTGTTGACGGTCGATTTATAAATTTGCACTTTAATGTATCTATAAATTTGATAACTGATTTATGAATATGTACTTTAATGTATCTATAAATTTGATAACTGTTCAAATGGATATGATGTCTGTGTTTGTTCTTGCTTTACCTATCTTAACAATGTTCATATAAAAGATAATGCTGCCTCAAATATAAATAACCACTTGCTACGATCTCACTTGTCTGTAAATGCAATAATCCCTCAAATTTCACTCCTTCCCAAGACTAGGCCGATATGGGGGCGGGATTGGTTTATTACAATAGAAGGAATTGCCCTTTGAAACCAATAGGTTAAACCAACCCAATGTAACAACCATGGAATCGGCTGAATTTTCCATTCAAATGAAGAATAAAAAGACACATACTGTGAATTCTATGATGAATTTACTGAATTAGTTGCCCATTACGACTCCTTTAGTCATGAGTTCATTTTCTTATTATTATAACTGATTATAACTTCCATGTAAACAAACTCGACATACCAGACGTCATAAAGTTCAATGACATTCTATCTACCTTTGATCTAACTCAATGGTTAAAGGAACCTACCCACAAACTTGGAACCAGGGAAATAAACTCCTAAAATGTCATCTAGTTGTTGAATACATCTCTGATCACAAAATTATTAGTATATTATTGGATGTGTCCCTTACCAAACCACCAAAAAAATCATTTAGGTATAAGAACCTTAAGGGCCTAAACTACCAAGCTTTCTGGGATGACACTAGGTCCCTTACTGGGCAGACCACTACATGGTCCCACCTACCCTTAAGTGACCGTGTGGATTTCTATGAACATGAACTGACCCATATCATGGATAAACCTGCTCCTATGAAGGAAGCTTGGTGTCCCAGCATAAACCAGTACCCTGGATGAGTGAACAAATTAAAAGCCAGAGGGCTCTTAAGAGAAGACTTGAGAGGAAAATGAATAAATTGACAGGGAAATTTATAATAGACAGAGGAACAGATATAATTCACTCTTGAAATCATCCCAGACCAACTTCTTTGCCAGATTAGTTGATGAAAACAAGCATGACCCAAGAAAACTGTTCAGGGTCATGGATAAGGTCATGCACAAGACTGTGGACACTCCTATGCCACAGTCCATAGATGCAGAAGCCCAGGCTGAAAGGTTCAAAAGCTTCTTTATTTAAAAAAAACAACAAGAAAACCCGCTAGAAATGGGTAATGCACAAACCACACTTTTCTGTCGCCAGGTGGCATGACGCACAATAGCCCTGAGACACTGGATTGTTTCTCACCATTATCTAATTCTACAGTTAGGAAATTGATTTGGAAGTCGACCGAGAAGTCGTGTGAGCTTGACCCCATCCAACTTGGCTTCTCCATGACCTTATTGATGACCTCTTGCCGATCATCACCGCCATTATCAATAGGTCATTTACTGACGCATCTGTATCAGACAACATGAAAATTGCTATCATCACACCGCTCCTGAAAAAATGGGTCTGGAACTTGTTGAGAAGAATTATAGACCAGTCTCTAACCTCACCTATATCTCAAAACTTACTGAGAGGGCGGCAGCTGATCAGCTGATCCCCCATCTAGTAAGGAATGGCCATACTGACTAGTTTCAATCTGCCTATAAGGAATATCATAGCACTGAAACGACCCTACTGAGAGTACACAATGACATCCTACGTGATCTGGATGACAGGAAGTCAGTTATCTTGTTATTACTAGACCTTTCAGCTGCCTTGATACTATCGACCATCAGATACTGCTTAACAGACTGGAGTCAAGATGTAATGTTAGTGGTCATGCTCTAGCCTGGATTAAGTCACATCTCTACTCTAGGAAGCAGTGTGTTAAAGTGCAATCTAACAGGTCATCACTTAAATCCCTAAGGTATGGAGTTCCTCAGGGATCAGTCCTTGGCCCTATCCTATTCACTATCTATATGTCTTCTCTTGCTGACATCTTTGGGAAATATGGCCTCAACTATCATATTTATGCAGATGATACCCAGATCTACATCCCTGTTGACCAATCATCCAGACAAACTGAAGAAATTAGCAGAGCTAAATTAGTGGATTGTGTGGATGAAGTCAGAGCCTTTCTGATATCCAATGAGATGAAAGTCAACAACGGGACTACTGAAATGCTATTATGTACTGACAGATCTGGTACTGCTGTCGGTAACAACTCCCCAAACACTATTAGGGTAGGGAATAGGGACAACTCCCCTAATACTATCAGGGTTGGGATCAGTGACATCTCTCCTTGTGGGGCTGCAGTCAATATAGGCATCACTCTAGATCCAAAACTAAATATGAGGGCACAGATCATGAAAATGTGCAAAAAAGGGTACTATCACATTAGGTACATTGCTGCCATCAGACAGTGTCTAGATGAGAAAGCAGCAGTAACACTGACCCATGACTTCTTTACATCAACCCTAGACTATGGGAATGGGCTTCTTGCAGGGCTTCCTAAAGCAGACATCAACAGGCTGCAATACATCCAACTCTGCAGCCCGGGTGGTTGGAAAGATCAGGGAATTTGATCACTTATCAGGGAAACTGAGGGAACTACACTGGCTTCCTGTACATGCCAGAATCGATTTTAAAATACCTCTGACAACCTGGAAGGCTCTAAATGGTAAGGCGCCGCCTTACTTGAGTGACCTAATCCAAGTGAAACAGGGTGACAGGAACCTGAGGTCTAACAATGGCACCTGCCTAGTGGTTCCTAAGACCCACCTCAAAACTGTGGGTGACAGGGCTTTTTCATCTGTCAGCCCTAGACTCTGGAATACCCTGCCTAGTGACATTAGGTCTAGTGCTTCAGTCACCTCCTTCAATAGCAAACTGAAGACATAGCTTTTCAGGAAACATGTCCTGGATACAGCTATATGAACAGATTTGTCTGGTATCAGCACAATATAAATTTTATTATTATTATTTATTATTATTATTATTATTATTATTATTATTATTATTATTATTATTATTATTATTATTATTATTATTATTATTATTATTATTATTATTATTATTATTATTATTATTATTATTATTATTATTATTATTATTATTATTATTATTATTATTATTATTATTATTATTATTATTATTATTATTATTATTATTATTATTATATAAAGGGATTGATCTGTTGAGTATTTCTTGAATTCTGACATGGCTATATTAATATTTAAAGTTGCATAGGTAGGTCCAGGGAGATGTTTCTGGATACTGAAATTTGGCTATTTGATTTGGACCTATATTTAAAGATTGTAAAGTTGATGAAGCGTGTAAAGTTTATTTTGGCATTATTTCTTCATTAAGCATGAATGCCAAAAGTCGGTATTGTATATGGTTTATTTTCAAAAAGCTCAACCAGTATTACTGTCAACCTGTCAGGATTCCATATCCTCCTTGACACAGGTCACATCCCACGGCAAACAGGCTGGGGACAGTGGGGGCTATTCCTTAACCCCTAACAGATGGGAAGGACGTAAACGTCCACCACCGGCAACGGACGGGAAGGACGTTGACGTCCCTATTGTTCTGGCTCGATGACGTCATTTATATCATTCCGAAGTGCTGCAACTTGTTACAATGTAATCATGATAATGACATCAGCCTGACTGGATCATGAACTTTTGACCCTAGCACTTCATTAAGCATATTGAATGACCCTAGTTATAAATTTTATAGATTTAGTATGTAGATACACTAGTCCAGAAAAAAAATTGGTTAGTCCTGCCAATCAACAAAATTTAGATAGCCTAGTCCATTAGGGGTTAATCCCCACATCAACTCTGGGGAGACTGGGGCTATCTTTTCTACCCACTTCCTCTCCTTTAGGTTGAACTGGGGCACAGAACTATTTCCCATTGTCAAACAGAAGAACGGTTGAAAACGCCAGCAGCCACTTTCCTATCATTTCACTGTCACTTTACTTATCAATACAAAGATCATGTATTTTATGTTATTTTTTCAATGAATAAAAAATACATACCCATTCACACCAGCATGGAAGGTACCAGAGACAGTCGTAATGTATGAACAATACACCGTCATGCTTATGTCAGAGTTCGTTTCTATTTGCTGACCTATTTTTAATGGGTAAGAATATGTCATGGACGAAGGCTGCAAGATAGATCATATTTCAAAATTATATAAGTTTTTATTCAGCAAGCATAAACATAACCAGAAAAAAGGTTTTAGGATATGAATTAAACAGAAAAAAAATGATAAACTTATTGTTACTATAAGGAAATGTGAAATATTTTGTTACTGAAAGTATTATAGTCAAAAACGAAAAAAAAGGTAAATAGGTATCATAAGCGGTAGTACCAATGTCTCAACAGTAGTTGGGGAATTACAGGAGGAAGATTGAATAGGAATAACTAATTTGGCATCGCCATCTGAACAGCCATCCGGGTCTGTGTTGACGACACGTCCACGACACTCCGGTTTGTGGAATTGGTCTTGGATGTACAGGGTCCAGTCAGTGCTGAGGTCCATGCCTTGTAGAGGTGTGAAGCATGCCACCATGTTGTATGGATCACTCTGACACGTCACACTCACTATAGCAATAATGACACAATACGTGTTGACTGTCTGTTTTAACCATTCCCCTATTCATTTTTAACCTGTTTGACCATGCCGGTTCAACCATGTGATCATAACTAAATTACCTATGTAGTAAAATAAAGTCTTAGCAACTTCAGTTTTTCTTAGCAACTTTCAGGTTTGCTTTCAGGGATAAATAGCCTTCCACAAGGGGATCTGGAGGGCCACTGTGGCTGACCTAAACTTCTATTTTTCCCGTGGTCGAACCCACCATGATCAAACAGGAGAACAGTCGAAAACACAAGCAATCCTTGTGTTCTCCAATCACCAATCGGCAAAGCTCAGAAAGGTGTTCTGAAGAAGTCTGATCTTGGTACTTTTCATGCCAAATCCTGTTTGCTTGAATTTTTTTAAACACCCAACTCTTTCAGTGGTAATTCATATTTTATGTATAATTACATCTGAAATCTCCCATAAAAGCTTGATTATTCTTTGAATGACATTGAATGAAGAAAGTAAACATTTGATATCAATTGCCAGCTGCGAAAACATGTTTAAAAGACTGAATTAAATATGTTGAAATGAGAGCTCTATTATCAACATTTAAATGAGATCTCTATCAACTCCACCACAGAGACTCTGCATGTTCCACAAACCCCTCCAGATCATGTATCTCTTTGAAAAGATGGCGACGAGCGGAAAAGAAGCAGACGAAAAATTGAAAATCTAAATTCTTCAATTGTTGTGGTAAAAAGCATTTTCAAGTCAGAATTTTTGCATCACTATCTTTGGGAATATGCATAGATACGGCTGATGTATGTTATATAAGTATAAAAAAACGGATGTAGGATTTTAAAGAAGAAATGGATGAGGCTTAGATAAGGTCAAGGAGACATTTGGGCACAGCTGGATTGACTGATATTTGGGTATATCATGAGTGGAGAATAAGTTAGTACTGTATTGTTCTTAGGGTTTGGTTTTGAGAAAGAAATTTAAGGTAAGTGAGGTGTTAAAATCTTTATTTTTTCTTGCTTATTTTATTTTATTTTATTTTATTTTTTTATTTTTACCAGGAGATGTAGACAGAAATGTTTTGTTCCAGTTATTAGCAGCCATTAATTGTTATTGTGATTTGTAGGTTTTCAGAGCCTGGTGGTTGGTGAAAAAGTATTGCTGATGTATAGGATATAGTGTAGTGGGGGAGTAGGTTGATAGACAACACTGATATGACATAGAAAAGTAAGTGTGACAGGAGGTGGGGAAGTTATGAAGGAAGGTATGCTCATTAGGTCTTCACATAGGAAATGTAAGTTCCGTATTTGTGAGTAGGTGAGATATGGGGATATTGGAAGCCCCTAGGTTAAAAGGGATATTGGAATTCCATTTGTGCACAGGGGACTGTGTGTAGGTTATAAAGTTGTCAGTACAGTGGGGTGTAGTGAGAAAGGCTAGCTGCTCATGAGTGTAGGGGCCTGCACTGGGTGGTCAGTTCGAGTGTTACACACAGATTAGAGTGCTCATTGGGTCTCCCCTCTAGCTATGTAGCCATACTGCATAGGCTCTGAGTGCCCCCGAGACATAAGTGGAGCAGCCAACTTCTCAAATCAAATCAAATTAAATCAAATCTGGGCTTTGCCGATTAGTGATCAGAGAACACTAATATTTGCTACAAGTAGGTCTTGCTATGATATACTTAAGTTGAAATGATGTATAACCAAAACAAACAAAATCACTTACAGTGGTTTATTTCACAGGAGGTTCCAGTTTTGTATCTTGGGCATACGCACCCATCAGAATTGAAGTCATCATCCTTGTCATAGCAAACTCCGTTATTTGACATGCATGTATCACATCCAGATTCCACCTTTTTATCTACAATGAATCCACACTGTGCTTCATAATTAGAGAATAGCGCATTTTGTGATAGACCATCTTCAGACTAGAGAATATGGAGGCCAAGACAATTGCTACACTGGGAAATAAATGAGGGGAAACCAAAAACCATGTTGACCACAGGATCTTTACACCACCAGATTATGCTTTAGCAATGGAAATGGTACAAGTAAAATGTTATATGTGTTGCACCCTATCGCCATGGTCTGAAAGATTTCAATATCCACAACTTTTGAGGGAGATTGGGCATGTGACAGCTTTGGGGTACCCATAAATAGCAGTTCTGTAAATTTGAACTTTGACCCAGACTGGTCCTCTCTCAGCAAGATTTCAACACATTGTGCATATGACCGTACAGAACTACATCAGCGAACATTGACTGTACACGATTGGGTCCGGCAAGTTAGCCCGGGTTATCCCGTTTCTCCACGATTGAGCCAGCGGGTGCCGGTGGCGGAAGGCGGCGGGCGCCGACCTCTGGCCTCTGAATACCCTCGGCGAATTCGGCGGGACAAAATGGAGGATCCGGCGATCTGCCGCTCTCGCCGCCGGCTAGACGGCGGGTGCCAATCGTGTACAGCCATTGCTTGCAGTTCAATAAGGGTAAGGTTCTCTGCAGTCACCTTTGAGTTATAAATAAATTAGCATTCTCACTTTCAGATTATAGCTTCTAAGCAAAAGTTAGATTTCATAAGTCTGTAAAATTCCTAATTTAATACTTTTGTCAAAAATGCCTCAAATAATTGATTTCGACCAATGAGTATATTTGCGCTTTACATATGACTAAAGAAGATAGATATTTTAAATGGGTCACAAATATCATTTTCGGTAATTTGAACTTTGACCCTGGATATTTCTTGTCCTAATTGGATATTTGCTGTGAAGTCTTTGGGATGAACCAACCAAAAATGTGATGCACTGCTTTATGTGCTGTATGTCTCCATGCACTTATGGAAGCAGGGCTTTAATGTTGAAAATTTCTTATATAATTACAAATGGATGTGTAGTTTTGTGTATACTTACAACATTTTAGTGCACTCCCTTCATAGACTTCGATAAAACCATTCAGGCACAAGCATCGCTTCTGACCATTGTTTCGGCCATCACTTCTACATTCAGAATTAGAAGTGCACTTCCCGGTATCAAAACACCTGCCTCGGACATTTATTTGATCAGCAATATCTTTATAAAAGAGAAAATATATTGGATTGATTAATTGATATTGTAGAATAAGTTATTTTATAGTCAATATAAACAATCGAATACACACATACATAGTAAGAATGTTGAATTTTCTTAATCAAATTGCCCCGGTAATGTCTATTCCCATTAAAATAGACTTTGAAATCACATTTTTCACAGCGTATATAGATCTTGTTGCCCAATATCAATGTTGTATAATTATGTTAAACATAATTATGCTTAACATAATTATACAACTTTTAATTTTTGAGGTCGTGGGTTTGATCCCCGGCCATATCGAGATTGAATTCATGATACAATTTCACATGAGCTGAGGCCTGTGCAAAAGGGATAACCCGTTGTACTTGTAAATCGGTGACTGGGTAGGTTGTCATGCCAAGGACCTGCGACATGACAATTCAGTGAGGCAGCACTATATCTGCTACAAGTAGGTCTCATCACAAAATAACTGAAATAATGTTGAAAGTGATGTAAACCCCAAACAAACAAACTAACCCAATACCACTACCAATAATCATGTAGTGTTGATAGAAAGAAATATTGTAAAGGAACATATATGAATAGCATTACTTCATTCTACATTAGGTATTCCAATGTATAAGATGTCTGACCATTAAATCCATAAAATCAGGAGATATCACAGGTTTAAAATGACTAATCCTGATTCATATGTATACATAACTCCAATAATTTATATAAAAACCATATAATGAAAGCCTCAGAAACATAATTCCAAAAAGTACAAAGACTTATTATGACAATTATTTGGTAAATTTAAGACGAATATTTAATGTATTTGGTATACACTTATTAATATGCTGAGCAGAACAAAATGATAAAAGTATTTCCTCAAATGATTAATTATCGGGAAAACTAGTTATTGGTTACAATATTACAGATACAGAAATTGAATTAAAAATATGGAGACTATGAATGACACAAAATTCTTCAAAAATATGTGCTTCTTTAAATTTACAAATATTACTCAAGAATTTATCTCATTTATTATCACACAACTACAACAAGATGTGGTTTTGAAATTTCTACTATACTTATGAATTTAAAACTTTATAATATAAAGGTAAATCCCTTATACTTCAGTCACATTTGCGCCAATTTCACTAAAGATACCCGGCCGATGAGTATTTTTCACAAAATTGGCCGGCAGTCCAGATTGCCATGAGGGCACTGGGAGATCATCGGGCACAATTGGGCATCTTTAAGATGTCGTACGGGTCATCAGGAACTTTTAGCTGCAACATAAAAGTTATTGGTGTTTCCCTGATGCCTTAAAACCAAATAGCATCATAAAGTACATGGCAGGCTCCTGTGCGTGTCTCACAGGTATATCTTGAGATCATCTTAGGGCTACCGGTGGCATCGTACCGTGAAAATGGAATTTTTTGTATTTCATGTGTTCACAGCCATCATCAGATGATCCAACAGGCTGCCTACGATATAATATAGACGTTTTTAGGATATCCTACAGACGTCTGTTAAATGAGACAGACGTCTTTAGGATATTTGATAGACATTTGTCAATGAGACAGACGTCTTTAAGATATAATGTAGACGTCTGTGACATCTCATCTGGCAAGTGCTGTGTGGCACCCCTGTATAATGTGACCATAGCTACTACATCTATCAGATTGCTGCTGATAAACTCCCCAGCGGGACCCTCTGATGCCGGCCGATGTTTACATCCCGGCCAGTGCCCGTTGAAAATTGATTGAGGTATAAACAATTTATCAAATGCTAAATTCTAGCATATATCTAGACAAATTAAAAATGACGTAATACAAATTTTTGATAATGATGGTGTAATATCTGTACAGATTATAGATCAATATCCTTTTGCCTACTGCCATGTCAAACAAAAAGTTAAAAGGTCATTTTCACCTCACTGTATGATTATTTTTAAAAAATAGAATACTGTTGTACATCAATATCAAATAACAACAGCTAAAGCCTGTTAAATCATTAAAATAGTTAAAAGAGAAAGTTGGAAGGATTACATTTTCAAATTAAATACATGTACACCAATTTAAAAATGCTTGGATATGGTGCGTAAATTTATTGGGAAGGGAGGTGGAGCAAGGATTAAACATCTAAATCATAATGGCCAATTAATTAAAAATCCCACCAAAGTAGGTAACACAATAGTTCAAACAATTTCCAAGAATTCCTCATCTGATAATCATTTGCCAAATTTTACAACAAATAAAATAGAAAAAAAAAGAAACCAACTAAATTTCATATCTAAAAAAAATTGCTTCAATCCCATGATATTGCTCCCGGACCTGATC
The DNA here is from genome assembly GCA_949316495.1 of Amphiduros pacificus. Classification (NCBI taxonomy): domain Eukaryota; kingdom Metazoa; phylum Annelida; class Polychaeta; order Phyllodocida; family Hesionidae; genus Amphiduros; species Amphiduros pacificus. Next base: position 27,111,311 of record OX439011.1, read on the forward strand.
AGATACACGATTATACACCTCCCTGTCCAATTACTTGCCATGGGCATCTTTTGGATATTTTTAATAACATTTGGGAAAGTTCTGGTTTTCCTCCTTCATTCACTATTATTCCCATTACTAAACCTGGCTTGTCAGATTCAAATAATTATCGTCCCATTGCTTTTCACCAGCTGTACTTGTAAAACAATGAAACAAATGATTAACAAGATTCCAGTTTAGTTTTAGAAACTGTGGCTTATATTTTAGTTGCACAGAGTGGCTTTAGAAAAACTCGAAGTACTATTGACCATCTGATACATTTAGTAACATTTATTAGGGAGGGTTTCATAAAAGGCAAACATGTCGTCAATATTTTCTTTGATTTGGAGAAAGCTTATGATACCACTTGGAAGTATGGAATAATGAGCGATTTATACGAAATGGGATTAAGGGGTCATTTACCCCTTTCCATTCAAAATGGACAATTTGTGGTCCAAGTTGGTTCATAACTTTCTGATGCATTTGATCAGGATATGGGTGTTCCACAGCATAGTATATTATCTGTAACCCTATTTATTATAAAAATCAACAGCATTCTTAATTGTGTGACCTGGAACAGATTGTTCATTATTTGTTGATGATTTAAATATATGTTACATATCCATAAGCATGCATGCTATAGAAAGACGGCTCCAACAACATCTTAATATAATACAAGAATGGGCTGATATTAATGTGCTGATAGTAATGAATTGTTCACTCAAATCCTGATCTTTACTTAGGCCAAACTCAGAAACATTTGTGGAAGAAACTATGTTCCTTGAACTTATTTTTGACAAGAAATTATCCTTTATTTCACATATTTAATACTTGAAGAAGAACTGCCAGAAGGCTTTAGACTTCTTACGAGTTCTCGCCAATACATATTGGGGAGACAATCACAAAGTTTTAGTACAAATATACAGAGTACTGGTACATTCCAAACTTGATTATGAATGTATGATATGTGAATCATGACCTCCATCTTATATTAAAATGCTTGATCCAATTCAAAATCAAGGTTTAAGATTATGCCTTGCTGCATTTCGCACATCACCTGCAGATAGCATGGCAGTTGAAGCATATGTGCTGCCTCTTGATTTAAGAGGAGAAAAGCCTGACCTTCAATATGCTGCAAAACTGTTCCTTGTCCAGACTGTCCTGCACATGATGCCACTTTTGATCCAAATTATATTGGCCTTTATGAAAGTAAACCTAATACAATACAAACTTTTGGCATTCACATCAAAGAATCTTTACAATCTTTAAATATAAATCCAAATCAAATAGCCTAATTTCAATATCCAGAAATACCTACATGGACCTACATGCAATATGGACCTTCATGCAACTTTAAATATTAATGTAGTCATGTCAGAATTAAATAAATACTCAACATATCCATCCATTTATATAAATAGATATGAAGAAATTAGATCTATTTCACTGGATATCAGTGTATTTACACTGATGGATCATTTAATGATGACAAGGTCAATTATTCTGCTTAACTTTGCTTCATACCTAGTAACTTGTACCTTTCTATCATGTGGAGACTTCTCCACATCAGACATGACGAATTTTAAAGATATAAAATAATCAAATATGAAGGTCCTTAAATGTCATATAATAGATGTATGAGCCTCATGTTTGTTAAATTTTCAATTTCAGAAAGAGAAAAATAGAGCAATGCAATCTCATAAAATTCTGAAACTGAGTGAAATCACCATTCTATATTCTGTTTTAGATTACTCACTACATTGTCCAGATATCTCTATGTAGCCGTAGATGCACTTGCAGCTTCCAGAGGCACATTCCGCATTTTGAGTGGAACAATAGGCGTTGGCATCACAGTTGTTGTTCAGGTCAGTGTTAACCTCTAGTGGATATATTTAATAACACAAATTATAACACGTTTCATTTACCTCATATGAAATTGACATTTTGTACAGTATATCATTAATAAAGGGATAGTTGGCAGATTTAGTGAAATTGTAAACTTAGAGTTCTGCTTTTATGCTGCAATAGAAATGTTATCACAGTTTTGCAATTTTCTCATCAAATTGAACCCATTAACAGCATAATGAACAGTCAAAATGTCATTTGAAGATATGAAATATGACACATTTTTTATTGAAGTTTCCATTTTCAGATATCAGATTTTACAATGTACATTATAGTCTGCAGCTTTTAGTGATATCATTAAAAAATATGATATAAATCACTCACTACATTGTCCAGAAATCTCTGTGTGGCCAGACATGCATTTGCAGCTTCCAGAGTTACATTCTGCATTTGGAGTGGAACAGATGCTGTTGGCATCACAGTTGTTATTCAGGCCAGCATCAACCTCTAGTGGATCAGAATGTATGAACATATATGAAAAGCATGTGACATGCAATATTTCCACAGACACAATCAAGGATTTTGTATTTAAAAATTCATATATTTGAAATAATACTTCTAAGTTTGCCAATTTTCAGTTCTAATTAACACTATACTATTGTCTTTATAATGTGTAGTAGAAAAGTATTTTCTACTACACGTTATAAAGACAATAGTATATTAGATAGTAGATTAGTTATTGATTGAATGCAACACATTTCTTTGAATAATTGCATTAAATCTAATATATGACTTTTTCAACATGTGTGTAAATTAAGGATGAATAAATAAAGAAGAAAAAAAAACATTGGGCTTAGAATGTTGAAGATGAAATTCATGGGACAAAAAGAATATCCTGTAATTGACGAATTCTAAAGATATAAATTAATTAAATGTGAAGGTCCTTAAATGTCATAGATGGCATAAGCTTCATGTTAGTTACATTTTCAATTTCAGAAAGTGGGAATAGAGCAATGCAATCTGAATCAAATCCTAAATCTGAGTGAAATCACCATTTGATATTCTGTTTTACTCACTACATTGTCCAGATGTCTCTATGTAGCCGGAGATGCATTTGCAGCTTCCAGAGGCACATTCCGAATTTGGAGGGGAACAATAGGTGTTGGCATCACAGTTGTTGTTCAGGTCAGTATTAACCTCTAGTGGATATATTTAATAACACAAATTATAACACGTTTTATTTACCTCATATGAAATTGACATTTTGTACAGTATATCATAAATAAAGGGATAGTTGGCAGATTTAGTGAAATTGTAAACTTAGAGTTCTGCTTTTATGCTGCAATAGAAATGTTATCACAATTTTGCAATTTTCTCATCAAATTGAACCCATTAACAGCATAATGAAGTCAAAATGTCATTTGAAGATACGAAATATGACACATTTTTTATTGAAGTTTCCATTTTCAGATATCAGATTTTACAATGTGCATTATAGTCTGCAGCTTTTAGTGATATCATTTAAAAATATGATATAAATCACTCACTACATTGTCCAGAAATCTCTGTGTGGCCAGACATGCATTTGCAGCTTCCAGAGTTACATTCCGCATTTAGAGTGGAACAGTAGCTGTTGGCATCACAGTTGTTATTCAGGCCAGCATCAACCTCTAGTGGATCAGAATGTATATACACACATAGTCAAAAGTTAAATTGGCATTTGTAAATTAGAAATAGGATAAATCTTGGTCTATAGCTGTAATTTTCAGATATCATATTTTGCAAAACAAAACACACAAAAGTAATAAAATGGCATGGTTTTGGTTTGAACATATCTGAAAAGCATATGTGACATGCAATATTTCCACAGACACAATCAAGGATTTTGTATTTAAAAATTCATATATTTGAAATAATGCTTCTAAGTTTGCCAATTTTCAGTTCTAATTAACACTATACTATTGTCTTTATAATGTGTAGTAGAAAAGTATTTTCTACTACACGTTATAAAGACAATAGTATATTAGATAGTAGATTAGTTATTGATTGAATGCAACACATTTCTTTGAATAATTGCATTAAATCTAATATATGACTTTTTCAACATGTGTGTAAATTAATGATGAATAAATAAAGAAGAAAAAAAAACATTGGGCTTAGAATGTTGAAGATGAAATTCATGGGACAAAAAGAATATCCTGTAATTGACGAATTCTAAAGATATAAATTAATTAAATGTGAAGGTCCTTAAATGTCATAGATGGCATAAGCTTCATGTTAGTTACATTTTCAATTTCAGAAAGTGGGAATAGAGCAATGCAATCTGAATCAAATCCTAAATCTGAGTGAAATCACCATTTGATATTCTGTTTTACTCACTACATTGTCCAGATGTCTCTATGTAGCCGGAGATGCATTTGCAGCTTCCAGAGGAACATTCCGAATTTTGAGGGGAACAATAGGTGTTGGCATCACAGTTGTTGTTCAGGTCAGTATTAATCTCTAGTGGATATATTTAATAACACAAATTATAACACGTTTTATGTACCTCATATGAAATTGACATATTGTACAGTATATCATAAATAAAGGGATAGTTGGCAGATTTAGTGAAATTGTAAACTTAGAGTTCTGCTTTTATGCTGCAATAAAAATGTTATCACAATTTTGCAATTTTCTCATCAAATTGAACCCATTAACAGCATAATGAACAGTCAAAATGTCATTTGAAGATATGAAATATGACACATTTTTTATTGAAGTTTCCATTTTCAGATATCAGATTTTACTATGTGCATTATAGTCTGCAGCTTTTAGTGATATCATTTAAAAATATGATATAAATCACTCACTACATTGTCCAGAAATCTCTGTGTGGCCAGACATGCATTTGCAGCTTCCAGAGTTACATTCCGCATTTGGAGTGGAACAGATGCTGTTGGCATCACAGTTGTTATTCAGGCCAGCACCAACCTCTAGTGGATCAGAATGTATTTACACACATAGTCAAAAATTCAAATTGGCATTTGTAAATTAGAAATAGGATAAATCTTGGTCTAAAGCTGTAATTTTCAGATATCATATTTTGCAAAACAAAACACACAAAAGTAATAAAATGGCATGGTTTTGGTTTGAACATATCTGAAAAGCATATGTGACATGCAATATTTCCACAGACACAATCAAGGATTTGTATTTAAAAATTCATATATTTGAAATAATACTTCTAAGTTTGCCAATTTTCGGTTCTAATAAACACTATACTATTGTCTTTATAATGTGTAGTAAAAAAGTATTTTCTACTACACACTATAAAGACAATAGTATAGTAAATAGTAGATTAGTTATTGATTGAATGCAACACATTTCTTTGAATAATTGCATTAAATCTAATATATGAATTTTTCAACATGTGTGTAAATTAATGATGAATAAATAAAGAAGAAAAAAAACATTGGGCTTAGAATGTTGAAGATGAAATTCATGGGACAAAAAGAGTATCCTGTAATTGATGAATTCTAAAGATATAAATTAATTAAATGTGAAGGTCCTTAAATGTCATAGATGGCATGAGCTTCATGTTAGTTACATTTTCAATTTCAGAAAGTGGGAATAGAGCAATGCAATCTGAATCAAATTCTAAAACTGAGTGAAATCACCATTTGATAATCTGTTTTACTCACTACATTGTCCAGATATCTCTATGTAGCCGGAGATGCATTTGCAGCTTCCAGAGGCACACTCCGCATTGCTTGTAGAGCATGTAACTAAAGTATCACAGTTTTCACCCAGTCCAGCGGTGGGTTTAGCTACAACCAATTTAGAGCATGTATAAACAGATAACGATGGATATGATTCACCCAGGTCAGCAAATCCAACTGTAAAACTCTTTAGTATAGTTCTTAAATCGACTTTTTTCTGATTTCAAGTCATGTCTTTTCCTGTTAATATTCCCAGTCCTTCAGAGGGTAACATTTCACCTGGACTCATTCAAGCCAATCAGAAATCTTGTAGCCTCTTAAGATTAAAACCATCTTAACTTTATTCAGTAAGGTAATAGGTGGATGCTGGCGTAATAGTTTTTCCCTAAAGCCAACATACCTGACAAAAAGAGGAAAGTCTCAGGTAAGGGTACCAGCGGTATATTAAAAATATGAGCTGGCATCCTACTGAGAACACTTACTTTCACTTTACTCACTAGCAGAAAATGAGGCAAATAGGTTTAAGAAAGCATATAACATTCATGAGGTATATATTCTTGTAGAGAATAGAAAAGGTGGTGTTATTTCGATTTATAGCACTCCACTAGATGTATATTTTAATATAAACGGTATTATGAAAGATATCATTGCAATTAATGAAGAAAGTCTATTCTACCCAGATATATTTCTGGTTGTGAACATGTATAAGGACTGGAACATAGACAATCTTTTATCTGTTTTTAGAGAGCATGATCCAAGTAGTCTCCATAGATTACGCACCATCTGCTATGCGCTTCCTTTGAATGTTGCAAACAGAATCAGCATTGAAGCCTTGGCTCTAATCTATGGTAGATCAACGATCCAATCAAAGCGGATATTAAGAATAATCTATGACACCTTAAACAGAAGGTTGTTTCCTCCCAAAGAAGGACAAGAAGATGATAATCCTCAAAGGAGATTTTTTAGTCTCTTGTTCCATAACAAAGGATTGGATTATATTAATCTTCCTAGCATATTGAACAATAAGGCTGTCTCTAGCAAAATTCCTATCTATTTTAAATATCAATTACCTCCCTGTATTAGTTATAAATATACTTTTACAATAGCTAAAGAAGTCTTTAATCACAAGAAAACCTGTGCTGATTTTAGTTTGGATCAAGGTGCCAATGCTTTTCCATGTGAGTGTCATACGAAACCTGAGTTTATTCACCCTAATATTGGACATGTTGTTACAGGTGATCTTCGTATCATTAATAATAGTCATCTGAAGGAATTGTTAAAGAAGGGGCCTAGGTTCAGGGAACAAAATCACATTCAGTGGAACCACAATCGTAAGTTGATTGCCGATGCTGTTGATGTTTACATAAAGAAGTGGGCAAAAGATGAGAAAGTAGATCCCATCTATCTCCAAGAGTATAGAAATCAAATAATGCTCCTGGTAGATAATAAAATTGCCAAACTCAGAAAGACTGTGAAGTCCTACCGTCCTCGTATTTTGTCTAAAAGGTCAGTTCAATTGGAGTTGGAATCCCTTCAGCACTTGTATGTTATGGCTCCAGCTGACAAAGCCGCCAATAACATCATTTTCATATGCAAAAGATGGTATATCCAGCAACTTATCAGTGAACTAAACCTATCCTCAAATGACAACAAGGATGGTTCTTATAAGGTTGTTGATATTAACCAGCAAGATTTGTTGCAAAGTCAAGTGTCTGTTTGTCAGGAATTTGGCCTCAAATGCAATGCAGATAAAGCAAACCTTCCTACTATATATGGTTTGCCGAAAATGCATAAAGCCACTCCTAAACTTAGATACATTGCAGCTTCTTGCGCTTCTCCCTTAAAGCCTATGGACCTTGCAGTCACCAGTTGTCTTGGCGTGTTTGCCTTTCTATCTGACAACAAACTCTGCACCCTTTTAGATTCGCTTCCATCTGACAAGACGCTCTGGTCAAACATTTTTGATTCTAAACCTATCCCACATACCACAACTCGTACCTCACCTTTATCTTCCTCCACCCTGCCAACCGTCCCGATTTTCGATTCTGAAAACGGACAACCCAATATTGTTAGGCACCCACCACAACCTAATTCTTCCCACATCCCCAACCCACATCCTCCCCCTCAACCCACCCAACCTACCCCCTTACCTGTAGCTTAATTGTCGGGAAGCACAAACTCTACATATTCAGTTGTGCAGTTCTGCCCTAACTGCAAAGAGTGTTTGCAGATACAAGAATTTATGTTGGCTACAGTTAAATACTTAAAAAGGTTGCATAAAGGCCCTCGCCGTTAATATGTACTTCATAGGACTTTTCCTGCTGTCTGTCCAAAGTGTAACAGCGACTACCGTCCTTGCACGCCCTAATGTAGGAGCAATTCTCACGACACATGGCTTCGTAGCTAACAGTGCGGTAACGTGGCAGGTTACCTTCGCAGTCCCACATCTCCAATTACTACCATCCACACCCCCATTTAGCATGTGTGATTATACTGCTCCCTTGGTCGTTTCCCCCAGGCGTAGAAGGGATATTTCGACTGTTCAGGACTTCTGTAATACGTTCCCTCACTATGGCGTATTGAAATTTGAACGCCTCACTCACAAGTCACATTCATCGATATTGGCATTCTATCAAGAAACTCTGGCCAGTTCAACATTCCTCTATGTCTGAAGGTAGTAGACACAAAAGGTCCCTCCTTCCTTTCATTGGTTCTTTTCTCGGTTCTGTTTTTGGGTTGGTCACTGATAAACAAAGAAATAAACTCATCAAACGAATAAGCATCATCGAAAGTAATTCTAAACGCCTTCAATGTCATACCCGGCGTGACAGGTGTCAGCAGTGACTCACATCTTTATCTGGATGTTACTTTGCCCCTCGTGGTGAAGGACAATACTTTCACCATATATGGGGTCTCCTCCTTTCCAATTCCCACTGGCAGTCCCACCCCCAACCAATTTACGCATTACGGGCTTCTCTGAGTATATAGGAATATCTAGTGACGAGAGGTTTTATATCGAATTGACTGGAGCTTTCAGAATGTTTCGGCTCGGGCATCCGTCACTGCTACCGGTCTTTCCCGGAATTTCCTATTGATGTCCCATCCTGTGCACTGTCTATCTTTACAGGGTTGGTACAAGACATCATGACTTATTGCCAGGTCGATTACTTGGTAACGAAGACCCCTCCTCGCTTGGTACGAGATCTACAGAACTCGTTATTTTTTATCATTGGCTATAGCGAACCCTGGCTTGTTTCATGTCAGATGGAGGTTACCCCCACTGAGGTAGAACTGTGTTCTTTCTGCACACTCACGTTTGGTTGCAGTATGCTGTCTAGCTCGGGTGTGTATATTACCCCCAGCTTGACACTTTGTGATAACAAGTTAATGACTCGCTTTGAGAAATCCTATACTCCGAATTTGCTATTCAATTCGCTTTTTCTTTATGAGTCCGTCATACGGGAAATGACAGCATTCACATTGTTTGATGAACCTCCTATTTTAGACATCCCTGATTTAGATCTCCCCTCCTTGAGAATAAATGAGTTTGAGTCCCGACAAGGAATGTTTGTTGCCGACCTTAACAGGACTGCTGCCGCTTGGAAAGATGCTCAGCTACCTTATATTAACACATCATGGTCAATACCTGGCGGTTTGACTATATCCGAGGATATGAGCTGGTTACGCCTCATCAACACAGCAGGTACAGGCCTGGCTATAGGCTGTGCCATCTGTTTATCTGTTCTTTATGGGCGGTATGAGCATCTTAAAAAGACATTTCTGCTATATCAATTAAGCCAGGTCCCCGCAGCAGACGCTGCCCCATCATACGTTGGTATGCATGGTCTTAACGTGTGTGACGTTTTTAGTGTCACCATTCTGACAGTTGTCATCATACGATTCCCATCCTTGGAACAACTGCGAGAAGAGCACTAAGAACCTAAAATCAGACAACTTGACGGTATCCTAACCTCTGATAAATCTGCGTCTGACCTTCCAGGAACCTCCGGTCAAAAGGGTCAGATGGGGTGATCATACACGTGCTAAATACACGTTCATTAAATACAGGCAAAATGCACAGATAAAATCATATATTCTCACATATTTATAGATATCTCTTAAACATATAACGCAAATAAAGCTTAGCCTAACCGTTGGCAATAGCATTTCACATGCCCTATACTACAAATGTGACAGTTGAATTCAAATATTCCAATATGGCCGCTGTGGCTTCAAAGAAAGGAAAGGCCAACATACACCAATATATACTTACATATCAACATTCCTTATTACATTTTACAAACGAATATTATCACCAATGGATGATATACAACATTGAGTGCTTAACTAAGTACATTGTTTATCTATTATAAACATGTTGCTGCTTGAGCTAACTAATAACAAAGACATTGTAAGGCATTTCACAATTATCAAATGGTCATACATCTGACATAAACATACTTAATCATCAACATACCTTGAACACTGACTTGAAGGTAACGATGTGACTGTAGGGTAGCGATGAATATATCCGGGTATATAATAATGTAATCCAATAATAGAAATATCCAGTTTTTAATGCAAGGGAATAATTTAGTATAACTATAACTTACCTGTGGGCATGTTATATACCCTTAAATTGACATGATAGACATGTGCTCAGCTGTCATATAAGAATGAATAGGTAAGTCATGTCAAGTAAGAGTTAATTACACCAGGGAGAGACACTAGGTGTGATATACAGGCAGGAGAGGGTACAGTTGTCACCAAGGTGTGACACACAAGGCGTTAGTCATAGGGACAGCTGACAGTGAGGACATCTCTTAACTGGGTAATAGAGTTTGATCAGTTTTTAATCAGAAAATAAATATTTCTACTATTTGTAATAAAAGGTTGGCGAATTTCTTAAGCCCCCATATGGTCACATCAATATCCATGGAAACTCCTGCCTTTAAAATGGACTTACAGGAGCTTAGACAACTCGCAGCAAATGCTCATGAGGCCCCGGGACACACTATCCCTATCCCCGTCTCAAATTTTTCGAAAAATCAAATCAAATTCCGCACTCAGCAGGATGCTAGCTATTTATATACTCTGCATTGACAACTCCCTATGTGATGTTTGTTTTGAAATAGGGAAACCCTGTTTCAGCAATTGTCTGGATAAACTTGGCATTCCTTATCTTAAATTGTTTTATTGGTCCCATCCTATGTCATGGGGTCATGCCGAACGAGTGGTTCGGAGAGCATTGGCATATTTTAAATTTGAAGGCAAGGAGAAGTATTGTGTGAAATACTTACGTGCCCTATATGCGTTAGATCCATGGATATCGTGCACTACTATTTCTAATACCACTGATCATACTTATATGGAACCTGTAGTGTAGGCTCTTTAGTATCTAATTTACCACTTGCATAGTTCTGCATGATTTACACCCTTACAGTTCTTATTTTCCTTTCTTTTATTTTTCCTTATTTTTTCCCTGCCATTTCTTTTTACGTTTCTTTTATGTGCTTGCACTGTCACTTTTGTTATGAAGGAAGTTGTTTTTTAAGCTAGCTGGCATGTTACGTGTTGTGGTATGCTTCTCTGTTTCAGATGGTATACTCAGACGATGAAGACTACGTCATGCCAAAGCGCACCAGCCAGGAGCGTTTCTTTGACAAGGTGGTTGGCGCACCCATTGAAGAGCTGCCGCAGGAAGAGTACCTGAACTTCGAATCTATTATTTCCCACTCGGAGGGCAATGTTTCCCTGCGTAGGCCTTCTCGTCACTCCGCAGGATTCTCGGCACTTAATTTGTTGCACACAGGGATGGTGTTTTCTGTCTGTCAGCACTGGTTGCAATCAGACTTTGATTGACATGGACTGACCTGATTCCTTCTCGACATGCCTTTTGTCTTGGATTGCCGGCATCTTGAGCTATCTATTACTACTCCCCTTATCACATATTTCCTTTTCTGTTTACAAGAAGTTGAAAAACCTCTAAGTTACTCTTACTTTTAATCCCAGATTTAACTGAAAATATAATTGAGTTCCAAAACATCGTATGATCCAAAACTACCGAAATTCAGTGATAAAAGTGTGGGCCCAATTTTGATAAATTTTGAATAATTTTGACAATTTTTGGAATACAAAATTTTGAATTTTGAAATTTTGATGTACAATTGAGGTGACATCCCAGATGAGCAACGCAGGCCAATTATATTAAATCAATTACAGAAGTCAGAAGTCAGAATCTCATTTATTTGACCAAGTTATCACATTATTACAAATTTAAATAAATGACAAAGAAACAAAATAGTTAACATTGATAAACTAGGTCAGGGGGACACCCATTAAGCCAAAACAGATGGCGCTATCATGGGTGTTAACCTGTGATACGGTACCTAATAAATTAAACTGTATTCATGTATGCTAGTGGTTTGTTAGATAGTCACAAATGTTATGTCATTAATGTGATTAGGAATAACATATACAAATACTGATATTGTATCTTACAAAATAAAAAAAAATAAAAAAAATATCATGAGAACAATAATCTGGTATTGTGAGAGCTACCAATGCGATTTGTACATATACACATGCTCACACATATACATAGATATACATCTACACATATACACATGAAGATATTTTTTTTTTTAAAGAGTGATGGCAAATGTGTAGGTAATATAATTAATTGGGTACGATAAATGATATGGAAGTTAGCTAAAGTGGTGGATATTCAGCATCTATGAATTGTTACAAATATAACAATTTTCAATTGTACATAAAGCTTCATAAGACTCCAAAATATATTGTTTTATATACCTTGCATAACCTTGAAGTGTATGGTTATGACTTTGCTGATTATTGAGTTTGGAGCATTATTAATAGTTTCAGCTATCTCATGTCTCAAACATAACCTGGTATACTTCAAATTTGTTCTAACCTGATGAATTCTAGTATGAGCTCTGGTATTATGACCATGTATATCAATATTAGATATAATTGGCAAATTCTGAAGATAGTGTGGCAGTTTTTCTTGAGTAAATTTATAAAAAAAACTTAAATTGTTGCAACTTGAAGATATCTTGTACTTTTAATAGCTTGAGATTTTTTGAATAGAGGTTCAGTATGAGCATTATGTTTACTCAGGCTTAGGATACGAAGAACCTTTTTCTGTAGTTCAAGAATCCGTGCACATTTAAAGCCCCATGCAAGTATTTCATAATTAAGGTAGGACAAGATGAGAGAGTTATATATTTTAATTAGAGCTTTGGTCGGTAGAGTATGTTTTAATTTGTTTATAATTCCAATACTCTTATTAATCTTGTTTGAAATCTTACCAATATGACCTTTCCAATTCATATTTTCATTTAGGACTATGCATAATAAATTAAATTCTGTCACTTGTTCGATTCTTATATTTTCAATTTTTTTATCAAGTTGTTCTATCTGTTTCTGTACAGAATGAAATATCATATATAGTTTTGCCTGCATTGAGTGACAATTTATTTATCTTTAACCATTGATTAATTTTTTTTAACTCTTGATTTATTATCTGGCTTAATGACTGTCCTAATGATCTATTAGAAATAATTCTAAGGGTTCCATTTAAAGATGTGTCATCAGCATAAATTATGAAATCAAAAGCATTACTAGCATGGGTTATATCGTTAATATATATGATAAATAGTAAAGGGCCTAATATTGAACCCTGTGGAACACCTGTTTTTGTTCCTAAAATATCTGATTTAATTCCATCAAATTCAACATACTGTTTCCTATTGCTGAGGTAACTCTTCATTAGATTAAGAGCAGGTCCTTTAATTCCATAAATACTAAGTTTACTAATTAAAATCTCATGGTCTAGAGTGTCAAATGCCTTAGACAGATCTAAAAAAATACTAATGGGAATATCCTTTTTATCCATTTCAATTAAAATCCTGTAGATTAACTCTTAAGCTGCTAACTCAGTAGAATGGTCGGATCTAAAGCCATACTGACTATTGTAAAAGAGTTTGTTTTGCTGAAAAAAATCATATATTTGTATGAAAATAACTTTTTCAAATATTTTAGATATTGCAGGTAATAAAGAAATAGGTCTATAATTATCCAGCCCTCACTAATTCAGCAGGCAGCAGCGTGAGCAGTGATGTTTGAACACCCAGAAGCAGCAGACCCAGAAAAGAGGAACCATTATTGGACAAGGTGATACAGCAGGTACTACTGTGGTGCCACCTCCAGATAGAGATTTCTTCATCTGTAGAGTGCACAAGTCAGATGGTGAAAAAGAAGTGGGAGACTATATAAAAAGAAACGGAGTCACCTTTCGCAACGTGGAAAAGAAAAGTAATGACAAAGCTAAGTTCAACTCTTTCAGATTGACTATTTCCAAAGATGACATTGATACAATCATGAACCCTCTTTTTTGGCCCAAGGGATGGAATGTGCTGAGATGGTACATTCCAAAGGAGAACACTGAAGCTATTGGTAATAGACCAGACACCAATAGTGATGAGACTGTTGAGGAACAAGGGCAGCCTGATCTTGGCACAATGGCTTTCTAAGTAACTGAATGTGATATGTATTGTTAGTACTCTTAAAATATATTTATTTTTTATGGACCCAAACAACAAACTGAATATAACCAGTTTTAACTGTAAGCATTTTATAGACAGTGGCCCTAAATTTGACTTTTTATGTGATGTGTCGATAAACTGTGATATCCTATTTTTACAGGAGCATTGCTTGTACAAAAGTGAAATGAGTAAGATGTGTAAATTAGGTGGTGGTATGGCTATTACTGGAAACAGTTCTATGGATGAATGCACTGCTAGGGAGGGCAGGCCTTATGGTGGCTGTGCAATATTGTGGAAATCTACAATTAAAAATAGTATTAAGGAGATAAAATGTGACCATGTCAGATTATGTGGCATTATCATAAAGATAAGTGAAAATTGTGATTTTATGTGTCTTAATGCATATATGCCTTGTGATAACAGAGCTGAAGATCCAAATTTTGCTGAATATATGGATGTGCTTAATGAAGTGGAGCAGTTAATACAAAGATATAACCCGGCTCACATTCTATTTGTTGGTGACCTCAATACAGACATTTCAAGGACTACACCTCATGCAGTTGCTCTTAGGAATTTTATTAATGATTTTGATATGACTGTATGTATTGATGATCCAAATGTTGACATTCCGTATACTTTTGCTAACTCATCTGGAAATAGCTTCAGGATTGATCATTTTCTCTTCTACTCAGGAATCAGTGTTGAAAATTGTTTTATTACTGATAATTTATTATTTTCTGACCATGTACCTCTTTGCTTGTTGCTTGATGTAAATATTAATCATGCATCTCTTCATACAAGGGAATATATTCCAAGGGTGGCTTGGAATAAAGCTACTGTTGAACAGATTAATAAATATAAAGATGATCTTTCAACTAAATTGTCTAATTTAAGTTATAATAATGAGGCACTTACATGTAGTGATGTATTTTGTAAACAACATGTAAAGGATATAAGTAGTCTATACAATAATATTCTTATTATGTGTAAGGAAGCTGCTAAATGCATACCCACAAGTGGAGTATCTGAGCCACCTGGTGGCAAAAGGAAAGTAGCTGGGTGGTCTGAACATGTTGCCCACTTTAAACAGGAAGCCCTATATTGGCATAGGGAGTGGCGTTAACATGGGCAACCTCGCCATGGTCCACTTACTGAGATGCGACGCATAACCAGAGCTCAGTATCACAGAGCAGTAAGATCAGTAATGCGTCAAGGTCAACATATTCAAATGACAAGGATGGCTGAGTCTATTTCTGAAAATAGACATCGTGACCTTTGGTCTGAGGTTCGAAAAATTAAAGGCAGAAATAATTTTGTGCCCTCTTGTATTGACGGTGTTGTTGGTGATGAGGAAATTTCAGAGCTATTTTCTGAACAATACAACCATCTATACAACAGTGTACCCTATGATGTAAATGATATGAATGAGATAAAAGAAGAAATTTATAATCGTATTAATTCAAATGATGTTTACAATATTTGTGTTGATGATGTGCTTAAAGGTGTGCAGCATCTTAAGCTTGGTAAGCCAGATGGTGAAGAGGGCCCGCAGTCTGACCATATTGAACATGGACCTCATTTTTTATATGTTTTGCTAACCCTTGTTTTTAATAGCATGTTGATACATGGTGTTAGCCCTGATTCAATGTTGATAGGCACCATGGTCCCTATACCAAAGAATAAAAAACAATTATTGTGTATGTCTGATAATTTTAGGGCTATTACATTATCCAGTATTCTTGCTAAACTGTTTGATGTGATTATTTTATTTAAAGAACAGGATGCTCTGTTTACCTCTAATCTACAGTTTGGATTTAAGCCCAAAATGTCAACAACTCATTGTACATATATTATGAATGAAACCATAAGCCATTATAATGCAAATGGTAGCAATGTGTATGTTTTAATGTTAGATGCTAGCAAGGCATTTGACAGAGTAAATTACTGTAAGTTATTTAAAGTGCTGTTAAAACGTCAATTGCCACCTATGGTTCTAAGGCTATTGTTGTTAATGTATACCAATCAAAAGCTCCAAGTCAGGTGGGGAGCAAATACATCTGGCCAATTTGTAGCTAGTAATGGCGTAAAACAGGGAGCTATTTTATTGCCAATTTTATTCTCTGTATATATGGATGGACTATTTGACAGACTCGAAAATAGTGGTATTGGTTGTCACTTGGGGAACCATTATGTAGGGGGTCTTGGATATGCTGATGATTTGTCTTTGTTGACACCAACACTCTCCGCTTTAATAAAGTTAACAAGAATATGTGAAAAATATGCTGATGAATACGACGTTTTATTTAATGGTGGAAAAAGCCAATTTCTTGTCTTTAGAGGTAAAGGATGTGTACCTGACAACAGGGAAATAATTGTTAATAACACAATGCTGAAGAGTGTACAAAAAGCAGTTCATCTGGGTCATTGTGTATCTACAACTAACCAAGATAGTATGGTTAGAGATGAAATTGCCAAATTTTGGAGAAGTTCTAATATGTTTATGGCTGATTTTAGTCAAGTATATTCGGTGATAAAATGTAAACTATTCAAACAATATTGTTGTTCATACTACGGTGCTCCTTTATGGCTGTTGAAGAGAAAACTTGTTGATAATTTATGTACTGCATGGCGTAAGGCACTAAGAATAGTTTGGAGAGTATCTCCAGTCACTCACTGTGAAATTTGGGCACTTTTGTCTGACGGCCTACCACTAGAAATAAGCCTCAAACAGCGATTCATGAAATTTATGTGTAAATCATTAGAACATGTATCACCTGTTATCAAAAGTGTGGCTAATTTAGCACTAAAGAATCCATGGTCTAATTCTGGTATAAATTATTGTGAAATATCGTATGACTATGACTTAAATGTTAGCAAGTCTGTCTGTAAGATTAGTAATGATTGGAGAGCATCTGTGTCTGCAGAGACAATTAGTGATGCGAAGGTATTAATTGAGATGATTGAAGTACGGGATGGTTTAGAATCATATGAACTCTTGTCTGAAAATGATATTAATGACATTATTTTACATATAACCACAAATTGATTTTATATAACTTTTTTAATCACTCTTTGAAACAAGTGATTGTAAAACTTACATTTCCATGTTTTTATGTGCGAATAAAGATATTATTATTATTGAATAATGTTTCATCATCTTTTTCGTAAATTGATCTTAGCAATTTTAAGTTTATCGGGAAAAATTCCAGTATTTATCATCTGATTGATAATAATGGTTATGGGTTTAATTATGCCTAACTTTATTTTCTTGACTAAATTTGTGGAGATTCCATCTACTCCAGAACTGTTTTTTTGCTTTAACTTATCCATGATTTCCCCTACTGTTTGTTCATTTATATTATTGAATTCAAAATGTAAGTCTGAATTATGCTTCATATATTGCTTATAATTTCCATTATTTGCTACTACTATTTGTTGGGCTAATCTAGGTCCAATATTAGAACAGAATTTGTTAAATGTATTAGCAATATTTAGTTTATTAGTTATTATTGTTTCATTATCTCTGAAAAATATAGGAAATGATTTTTTCTTTTTTGTTCTATTTAGGATATTTTTTATTGTTTTCCATGTGTTTTTGATATCATCTTTATATTTATCAAATATTTTATTATAATATATTTTTTGAGCATTTCTTATACTTTTGTTAAGTATGTTATTGTATGTACGTAAATTAGTTTTAACTATTTCAAATTCCAAAGTGTCAGGTTTAGTCATTTTTTTCTTTTTATATAAGTCATCTCTATATTTCATTGATTTCATAATGCCTTTTGTTATCCATTTATTCCTTTTATGTTTATATTAATTCAATTTTATTCTAAAAATAATATATTTTTTGAGCATTTCTTATACTTTTGTTAAGTATGTTATTGTATGTACGTAAATTAGTTTTAACTATTTCAAATTCCAAAGTGTCAGGTTTAGTCATTTATTGTATGTTTAGTCATTTATTGTATGTACGTAAATTAGTTTTAACTATTTCAAATTCCAAAGTGTCAGGTTTAGTCATTTTTTTCTTTTTATATAAGTCATCTCTATATTTCATTGATTTCATAATGCCTTTTGTTATCCATTTATTCCTTTTATGTTTATATTAATTCAATTTTATTCTAAAAATAATATATTTTTTGAGCATTTCTTATACTTTCGTTAAGTATGTTATTGTATGTACGTAAATTAGTTTTAACTATTTCAAATTCCAAAGTGTCAGGTTTAGTCATTTTTTTCTTTTTATATAAGTCATCTCTATATTTCATTGATTTCATAATGCCTTTTGTTATCCATTTATTCCTTTTATGTTTATATTAATTCAATTTTATTCTTTTATATGTCATGCATTTATTTTTAGCTTCTTCTGTAAATTTGGACAATATATTATAATTATCATTTGGGTTATGGTTGGGGTGATTGTTTAATTGTTGGATTATATTTAAGTTAATTAACTCATTACAGAAATTATTTATGGAGTCCTGATCATTTTTACAGACTGTAATATATTTAACTGGGGATACTTTAAGATGAACATGATCCAGTATGGTAAAATATGGTTGATGATCTGGAAACTTTCTCCAAATATGCCAGTTGAGGTATAAATTGTTGATTCTGATACTTTACAGAACACATTGTCAATAAGTGTACCATGCTTATTTGAGAATCTCGTTGGAAGAGTCATTTTTGGATAATAGCTCAAACTGGTTAATGTATCAAAATGTTCACTAGTTATACACCTTTCATTAATCTCTAATAAGTCAATGTTAAAATCCCCTGTAAATATCACATCTTTATTAGAATCAAGAACTCTTAAAGTTTCACCAAGCTCACCTATAAACTCAAGATAATTCTCATTTAATATACGGGGTAACCTATAAATATTTCCAATGATAATAGGTTTATGTAAGCATTCACCCTTATCAATTCTGATAAACTGTCCTTCCCATGAATTATAATGTGTGATATTCACTAGATTGGTGTGAGTGAATTTTTTATGCACGTATATTAATAAACCGGACCTGGAACTAATAACCTTACCTTGTGGGATACATTCATAATCATCTAATTTCAAGTGTGAATAGCTACTATCTTTAGATAACCAGGTTTCTTGAATACATATAATACTAAATGCATAGTTTTGTTTCTTCAATTCTTCAATAAATATTCTAAGTTGAGAAAATTTAGCATTGATTGATTGAATGTTTGTACTGAGAATACTGAAGGAGTTTTCTCTAGGTTTTAATGTTGAAATGGCTCTATCAATATCAAAGTATGGAGAATGATGAATCATTTCAGTTTGACCACATTCATCATCAGCATTAGAGAAGGGGTTGATAATATGAGTCAAAGAGTTTGCATTAAATCCACCACAGTATTGAAGAATTGATTCATCTAATGACATTAATGTGCATATAATTAAAGTGCATTGCCATCATACATTTTGATAATAAACACTGAAAATACAACTGGTAAGTTACTAGTATACAATGATGATCGGTGCTATGAAAACACATACCTATGAAGAGATCTGAGATAAATTTACATTGAGTGCATACATATAGGATAATGAACAAAACCAGATAAATGAGATCAATGTTTGAGATACACCACCATGTGCATATGGGGTGTTGTGACTGCTTGTAACTCATTATGGGTCTGAGTGAGAAACATATGCCACAAGAATAATTATGCATTGTCATGTCTTTAGGCTATATAGCATTATCAATGAATACAAGAAAAAACAAATTGTTAAGGCTGTATCACAAACTTCTTTACATGTAACAAAAATATTTGAAAAAAAAAACATTAATTATTCTGCTAGCATCAAGTACTAGTACATACCACTGAAGAGCTGGTAGAGGTAAACAAATGTAACACCAATTGGCCATGTCCAAAACAACTAATCAATAATATGCTACAACAAGGTGTTTGGAAGACTATAATACCAACTTAATATTACAATATTATCATTATGATGTCGGCCTAGCCTTAATAGTATCTCTCACATTCTGCAGCACTTTACCCAGATAATTCTTGCCTTTCCAGGATCCAGGATTAAATAAGTCCTTACTCCATAAGGGCAGTCCCACAGACCACACATTGTCATTAGGGTTAGCTTCCAATATCTCTGTCTCACCAGTAGAGAGCAGGAAACCTCTCAATTCAGGGTTCTGTGAGAATTTAGCTAAGCAGCCTTTGTACATAATCTCACGTGCAGCATCCTCCCAGTTTTTTTTGTCT
The DNA here is from genome assembly GCA_949316495.1 of Amphiduros pacificus. Classification (NCBI taxonomy): domain Eukaryota; kingdom Metazoa; phylum Annelida; class Polychaeta; order Phyllodocida; family Hesionidae; genus Amphiduros; species Amphiduros pacificus. The sequence goes on from OX439011.1 coordinate 27,131,691, forward strand.
AATATTTTGACGCCCCGTCCAATTAACATACATTTGATAGGATCATCAGTTTTCATGACCTTTACTGCTCGAACATGGTCATTATTCCATTCTGCTTTTTGTACTGAAATATTTCTCAGAGTTTGGAAAAACAGTTCCATTATCATCCTTAAAGCTGGCACTGTGATGGTTTGACAATGGTGAGGCTGACCTGAAAAAAACAGTGTATGATGGAGATCTCCTGGTTGCAACTTCTTTGGGTTGTAGATGGGTTGGTAGTTGGTGAACACTATTTACTGTGTAAGTGTTTCCATTGATAATGAGCTTATCATAGGAGAGACTAGCTTTCATCTTTTCCTGGTATGCCTTTTTCCTTATTGGCTCTAAGACCTGTCTGCATTTCCTGATTTCAGCAGGATAATCCTCACTGATCCAGATATCACTGTTTTTGAGGTATCTGCGTTGCATCCAAATTCTGTCCCGATCGGCAAAGTCATGTAGTCTAAATATGATTGAGCGAGGTTTCTTTTTGTTGTAGGATGTGTAACAGTGTCAATTATCATATTCATGATCTGTATTGTATATCTTTTTGTTCAATATATCAAACTAATGTATTAACTATTTAACACCAGAGGTCATCCATGCATTGTAAAACAAATGGAAACTTTACAAGGTATAACGTTTTGATACACCATGTTAGCCGGTTACTATTGACAACCAAAATCAACAATCAGCCATGTTTGTTAGTGTCCGTAGTGAATCAAGACAATATGCAACATTCCAGGTATGTAATGCCAATAAGCCAATCCATTATTTATATTATCCTCATTATGTTACCCTTTTCCCATATTAACTGTATAAGTATATTGGAATGTTTCCCATATAGTATGTACAATCTATTGGACCATTTTGTATTTCCCTCCAATGGGTATGTCAGATGACTGCATTTTGGTGGCAAGTTTGAATATCACAATCCTTCGCAATCAAATGCCATCCTATGATTTTATGATTACAAATGTATTGTATCCTATTGCTATCATTATTCTGTATAATTTGGTAACAATATTTTATTGCATGTTTATTATGACCCAGTTCTATTCATGACCTACTTTTGGCTAACCCAGATATCCAATGTGCTTTATATAACATGTCAATAGCTGCCATCTTGAATGTCCACTTTGCCATAGATTTCCTATGTAAAATCATTTACTCTGTAATGTTGTATCATAGACTCTGTATAGTGCATGTAACATAACTTAATTGTGAATTAATTGTAATTATGATATAATAGAGCAGGTCTCTTATCATTTCATTATGACTTGATGATATTTTATCCTAAAGATATTTTAGTATGAATTGAACTTTGTTACTTTGAATAATAATGACTTTATATGAGTATTATGCAATATAAACTGGAACTTTGCCAACATTATGGAAATGATTTGTAAATGCAAAATGTAGCTACTTTTAACATCAAAATATTCTCTTTATTCTTTTAATCTGATCGAACCTGTAATTTCTGAATGCTTTATATCAAGTGTTTTTGATCTCTGTGAACAATGGCTTCCCGCGCAACTGTGCAGCATCTCCAATGGCGAGTGTCACCCCCGGGTATTCCCCGTCAAAAACCCCTTCACTACCCTTTCATGCCCAGTTGCAGAAATTACTGTTAGGACTTGAAAACTTATCTCCGTTTCACAGATTTAGGTCCATTTAAGCCACATCAACGGCAACTTCAATGCCGGTGCCATCTTTGCTCATGCATCATTTTCTTCCCCCCTTCAAACTCTCTTATACTTAAAAAGTACTCACGTTCACCACGAAGATGATCCCCTCGAGGAGGAAGCAGGTTAGGTTTTCCCTTGCCCACCTCCCCTCGTGCAAATAAAAAAGGCAACAAGTTGCCTCTCCTCCAGCTTGAGTCTGCCGGGCATCTTGCTTATCATCTGAGTTGTGCCCACCACCTAGTGGCGCTCCGGTATATTGAATTAGGTCATTTCTTTCATCCTTTATTTTAGTATCTTGGGTTTTCATCACTTCATTTATTTAAACCTAGCCCATAAATACAGTTTGTCAGTCTTGTTTTTAAAACAAACAAAGCTTTGGAAGAAAGAGTATACTTCAAAGTGGTGCCAGTTTTGCATATTGACTTTCTAGAAGTGCAAGAATAATTTACAGTATATTTGTAGTTCGCTTTGAGACCTGTCAGCATTGAAATATATCGTGTGTTATTTTTTTTCCAAAAAGGTCTCACTTCACCATTTATAGGCATAGGCAGAACAAGATATGACACTTCTCCTCCTCACTTTTATCTGTACAGAAGTTCTTGTTAACCAATATATTCACTTCTGACATCATGTGGGTATCTCTCAAATTGTGATGGATCCGATAATTGTTGACCTTAAATCCAGAGCCTCCATACTTATTACCAGGACTCACAGCTCAGCGAAGATTATTCTCCTTGTAAAATTGTCCAAGTTACTAAAACGGCCATCACTTTTTGTGGGTCATTTGAACTTATCTGTCCATCATATTACATGATACGACGTACCCTGCCGATGGCTCAGCGGGTTAAACCACTATTTTTTCAGGGGTGTAGCTTACCCGCCCTTTCATCTTAGACTTGCTCACCGCAGCATCACACTTTGATCTGGTTATAATTAGGTCAAACACCTTAATCTGTATACTGCATTACATTGTTGAATTGTCAACGCCATTTCCTATCATTTTAATTGATGTTAACTAAATCCACGTCATTCAGTCCCTGGACCATTTACAGCGACCACTTCTCATGTATATATTTATTTTAACTGTGTGAACTGCTATGTTGTATGTTAACTTCTTAATCAATTTCACGTTTAACTAAGTAGGTGGTCACGTGTGACATGCTGATATGCCTACAGGTTGCGGTAAACCATCGCGTCCGCGCGACAAATCTCTTTCAGAGTCGTTGTCATGTGGCACCCTCGTGCCGCGTGGGCGTTGGTTAACCCCCTCTTTGCCAGGCTTCTATGTTTAACCTATCATTGTATTAGGTATAGGATATTATGTATTGTGTATACTTATATATGTATGTTTTAGGATTCCTCTGTTACAATGTAAAGTGACCTTGTCTTTATATTCACCAAAAGCCATCTGTATTCATTGTATGACTCACAACAACTTTTCTTTGTAACCATATCACTATGTCACACTTGCACACTGATTAATACTTTCCTTACGACCTTATGCCATGGTGTGAGAGTTTTTTTTGTAACTCAAACCTAATGTTCTATGATAGCATATTCGCTTCCAATATTAATATCTCACCATGATGTAGATATGTTCTTACCAATTTTTAACTCATGTTACAAATGTAATTTCTTTTATTCTTTTTGGATTGTCTGTCACTGGTCATACATGGATCCTCGCACATTTAACCCTTATCTAGTTGAGCTTCTCTATGTATGACAACATTACCTTTTCCATGGATTTTATGCTTTATGTTTTTATGCCAGCTGGTGACTGAGACTGCATATCTTTGTGTTTCCCCTGTCAACAGGATTGATAAGCAGCTGAGATCCAACCACATGCTTTCCAGCTGATCATTGTTACATGTCCTTTTGTGTCATGTGACCCCCACGCGTTGGGCCTGTTTTCCAACCTCTTTGGCTTTAGCCGTACGACGTCAGCTGGATATTTCCCATTTTGTCCTCCCTAGACTTGCTTGATGGGTAGATCCCTCGATCGTTTGGATTCATCCACCACTTTGTTAGAAAGGTCTTACAGCCTCCTGACCAAGGGATACTCCCTCATCATTACGTCCGGATCAGATCTGCCTCTTCTGGCTGGTTTTCCCGGATATGTACTTATAATGTATTTGTGATTGTTGGTGTAGTTGTGACTGTTGGTTGCATTTGGCCTACTTCCATTTACACCCCATAGGTGTCCTCACCATACGTGTTATTTCAATCAGATTTCATGCTGTTTTCCCTCACACCACAGCCAATTGTCTCGTGAACTTCCATTATATAGTGGCTAATTTGACCAGAGGTGACCTACCCATTGATATTCCATCGTTGTGTTCCTGAAACTAGATGGGGACTGAAGGGATTGCCATGAGATATTATGAAAACATATTAGTGCAAAAAATAATTTGAATTTGTATTTTCTGAAAACATTGGATTTGAAGTCTATTTTGTCACTGTCTCTCAGAGTAGTTTAATTAGTTAGGTTATATTATTTTGAGTAAGTTCTGTATTGTTTCATCTGACATGAATCTATTATTTCCACAGCATTTGCATAAATCACATGGTCAAGAAATGTGGATTTTTGTTAACGTTACTGAGTTCTTTCTCCCTCCAACCAATGCTCAATGACTGGTAATTGAAGGTCATAATCATAATGTCTATGTAATTATGCAATGGAAAGATCCTCAGTCACTTGTCTTAAAGAAAGTGGCCAGTTGATGAGTTTCTATCTGACCTAACATAGCCTTAACAGCTGAAACAGTGCTGAAATGGTCGTTTATACCAAAATATAACAAAGGAAATTATCCTATTGATAATATGTCATATGATACTACCCACATTTCCATCCCTTTCTATGCTGGCATCATTGCAGTCACAGGCACCCCACCTGCATATGACATATTTATCAATGTCACAATCACTGTCACAATCACAGGAACTGCTTTAAATGGCCGCAAATGGATTATACAGAGATCAATATTGAAATATGGTAGTTTGCCATTATAATAAAGTAAAAATAATAATAATGTAACATGTTTAGTTGTCAACGGTTCCATAATTGATCCCTCTTGAAGATGTAATATTGTAGGATATAGATTACCCATCTATAGACTCTTATATATAAGTATAGACAATCATGATATTTGGCAAGAGATCACAGAGGTTACAGAGTGCAACGTGAAGGCCAACAAGTGCAGGCTAATGAGATGCATTACTCACTCAGCAGAGAGATGATGTGATGCTCCAAACCGGAACTACGCCAAGGCACTGCAGAGGAGCCACACAGGCAGACGCTTATTAGTATGCACTCAGATCCTGTTAAAAAGGCCCCGAAATCGCTACTCAAGGAGCAGAAACCACTTGCCTAGAAGATCCACGTCACTCTGTCTCACTTGTATAGACTTGAGTGATTTATACAGCTTCAGGACTCTGTCAGTATTAGCATTTGGATATTTTATATATCACGCTCTTGCCATGCCTTCCTCGCCAGACTCTAGTGTATACAGCACCGAATAAAGACGACTCTTGTGCATTGTATACACTGTGTCTGCAGTCCTTATTACCTCCCAAATCACATATATTAGGTATATTAGGTAGCTAGGTTAAGGCCCCAGCTCAAAGTCGCCAGCGAGTATAGTTCCTGATCCCCATCCATGCCCCATAGGCCAGATTACGGCAGGAGCACAAAACCAATGTAACAATATCATTTTAGTCAAATATAGGGAAGGCAAAAAATTGGGGAGGGCAAATTAAACACTATTGTTTCTTTAATGTTCTGAAGGACAGTTATGGTAAGGTTTATGTTAATGTTTTCATGAGTAGTATAGAAGTTTCCTTCATTCGTTTATATCCATCCTTTTTACCACCATTTTGTGTTAAGAACCAATGGGTATACCTATATGTGGGACAAAACATGCAGAGAAAAGAATTATACCCATAATACACTTTAAAAGAAAGATGGCAACTTTATGCTGGCTGCCATTTTTCTCCCATAGTGCAACTTGTTCTCATCTCATGTAGTATCTCCACCATTTTACAATTTAATCCATAAAGGAATTCGTCATTTAATTTGAAAGCTACACATTAATATAATCTTATGAGTTCACATGAGATGATAGTTTATGAGATTCTATACATTAACATACATTAACTTGCAAACCCCTGGTTTATAGTCGATGAATTTGAATCAATTTTGTAAAAAATAGAGAAGATTGAAGTTAATAATGATAATAATAATAATAATAATAATCGTTAGTGGGGATTGAGGAAGTATCCACAATGCAACAAGATAGTTGAAACACTTTTAATATCCACAAGCATGTGCAAAAGAACAAAATCACAGGTAACAATCCAACATGGCAGACAGAAGTGAGAGTCACATGACCCCGAGGTGGTGACACCTGGTGGTGAACTGACTATACAGATGAGAGTGTCCTCTGGTGTCAACATTGTCCTATCATTATACTAGCGCAATCTTTTTCTCTCTTTTTCCTCTATTTGAGAGGATGAACAAAAATTATCATTAAACAACAGTAATACAATGCAAACTATAATGAAACACCACTCATCCTTGTTCCATTGTGGTGAAGTAGTATATAATATCAAGTCACAATTAAAGTCACAAGTTAACTCTAAATATATAGCAACTAGGAAACACAGTAGCATCCAATGTAGGTGTCAATACACTAAGATAGCTTATGGAATCAGACTGGCCCAATTGTTCATCAGTCCTATGAGGGGCAATACCAGTCTGGTTGCTTCTTGATTCTAGTGGATCTCCATGGTATGTCTTTCAGATTGCTCATATCAATGAGCTCCTCAGAGTCACTCTCACTCTCTACAGAGTTGTTGACTGTACTATCCAATGTGTTGTCAACAGGTATAAGAGTGTGAGGTATATCCATTTGACTAGCCCCCTCATCAGGTGCTGAGGGCTGAGTGAGAGCCTGCGGCACAGGTGGCGCTACTGGAGGCAATGATGGTGGAACATTAGGGACACTTGGCTCTCCATGCCAGGCAGGTTGGTGCTCCTGCACATGTGGTACCTGGATATCCTCTGCCTCATCTCCAGATGTGTCTGCATTGGGCCTGCAATGCGGGTACCGGATATCATTCATGTGAATGTCAGGCATGACTTTGTAGCACTCACTTTGTTTGATTCTGTAAGAGGCATTTCTTAGTTGTGAGCCAGTAAACTTGCGCACATTGCACCATGATCCATCCACAGCAACTACTAAATATCTGTCTCTGGTCCAGGATTTGTTGCGATCTATGTATAGGTACACTATATCTCCCACTTGCACACTGTCCTGCTTTTTAGTTGGTCTTGACTGAGAGGCCTTTGAAGCTACACTATGGCCATGACTGGCAAGGCGGGAATCATGTTGCTCCTGTACCAGCTGATGGTCAGAGATGGGGAGTTGAGCATTGGTGAACTGGTCTCTTTGGTAGAGCATCTCCCGAGCAAATAGGCCTCGGTTCCTAATCCTCGAGTTGAGCTGAGCCAGGGCAATGCTGAGAGATAATGAGGATACTGGTCCACCCAGTGGGTCATGCCGCAACAGCTCATCCTCAACTTCTTGAACTGCCTTCTCAGCTACAGGATATTTGTTGATATTTTTCTCTCTGCCTATTTCGATGGTGATCCAGTATTTGTGCAGCATCTCATCATTCACTAGGGATTTAAACCCAGGTGCAGGATCCACCCTGATAACTGCACAAGGACCGTCCAGTGGTCGCAAGCTTACACATGTACTGATCAGAGCATCTCGCAGGTCAGAGCTCTTCTCACTGTCAATGATACATCCCACAGTGTAGCTTGTAACGGTCTCCCTCAGTACAAAGATGAGCTGCCTCTCACGCTTAATCACATCTGCCGCAAATGACACCCCTACTGCCTCAGGTGGGTCGCAGGATGACTGCTCTGTGGGTGTGTGTGGGATCTTCCTCAGTGAAGCACATTGGTGGCATGAGCTGGTCACACTGTCAATGGCCTTGTCCATGTCTAAGGCATAAAAATACCTGTGAGTAACTGTTTTCAACTGATGAGCACTAGGATGACTTAGCTTGAGGTGTAGTGCAGTTAGCAGTCCGTGCAAAACCTGGCGAGGGACAATAATGCATTCTGATATAGCAGCCATAGGAGTAGCTTTCTTCACTACTACCATCCCTTGCAATGGTAGCCACATTTAGGTAGCGTTTGACATCTTTGATATTAGTAGTCTTTTTTGAAGGTCGGGTGCCTTGTGATAGGTGAGCCTTGGCCCGCCGAAGGTCTTGGCATTCAGACTGGTTATTCAACCAGGCAGCTCTGCTGGTGAATGGGACTTTGACAGTGCCATCTAGGATGTCTTTTGTGCTAATATGGTAGACAACACTGTCCTCTGTTGTAGACACAAAGGTACATATTTGGCAGTTTGGTGTGTCACAATCTTGGGCGTTCCTGCTAGCAAAATCCGAGGGCAGATTGGCTGAGCCGGCTAGGTGGTGTAGGGATACTTGGTACCTACTGACTGTGGTGAGGAATGTAGACACTCGTACACTGTGAGAAAACTCTCCACGACAGAGGCGCTCATAAGCCTGTACACATGGCTTGCTGTCAGTAACAACACAGGCATTTTGCTTTGACGGTATGATGTAAGGGCTGAAGTGCTTCACCGCAGAAGCAATGGAAAGGGCTTCTATCTCGCATGGAATCCATGTAGCTTGCCTCTGACGTAGCTTTGCACTGAAGAACCCAGCTAGCTTCAGCTTGCCTTTCCGTGTCACATAGAGTGTTGCACCGAGTCCATGTTTCTTTACTGCACCATCAGTCACAATCCATAGTTGATCATCTGGGTGTGGGATGGCTATGGACTTTGCTGTAGACAGAGCCTTTTGGCTGGTAGTGAAGGCAGAGAGGAGGTCATCTGACCATGTGATCTTGTCACTTGACTGATGTCCTGCAGTTGCATCATCCAGAGGGCTGAGATGCTCGGCACAGTTGGGCAAGACTCTGGCCAGAACCTTGTAAGCCCCAATATAGGACCGTAAACCTTTCACAGTCTCTGGAGGAGGGCTTGCTGCCAGAGTGGAGATACGATGAGGACTGGCAGTCAGAGTGCCTTGAGACCAAATCCAACCCAGAATGACTGTAGTCAGTGGAGAAATGATGGTCTTGGGAGCAGATAGGCCTAGATCATTCTTGTCCATGGCACTGAGAACTCGCTTCCAGTTGTACAAGAGCTCTCTCAAGGTTTCACCGCCACAGTACAAATGATCTGCTATTTTGGCAATCACTCCCTCTTGTAGCAGATCACCAACCACTCTGCACATGAGTTCCTCCAAAGCTGTTTCTGAGCCGGGCATGCCCATAGCACATCGCTTGTAGACTCTGACACCCTTGAATGGTGTTGCCACTCCGCAATATCTCATTGAGTCTTTGGAGAGTGGTATCTGGTGAAATGAGCTGGTTAGATCTGTAGATATTAGGTATTTCCACCTTCCAACAGCTCTCAGGGTTGAATCTACATCAGGCATGAGGGACTGTTGAGGTTTGGCGTAGCGGCCGACATCAGCAAATGCTGTCACTAGTCTGTCTTCGCCACTGGGCTTCTTCTCTAGGAATGACACATTCAGGTATTCAGCCACCACACCTACATTTTCTGGCTTATCAAAAACTCCTGCCTTCTCCAGATCATCAAATTTTTGCTGGAGCTGAACCAGTTTGTCTCTAGCGTACTGGGGTACTCGTCCTTTGCGTTGAGGGGGAAGTACTGGGCCCATGTTTACCACTGCTTCAAATGGGCCAGATGCACCATTGTAACCTTTGAAGGTGGGGTTGAAGACATGGTCATACTGTTCATGGAGTGACTTGAACTCTGCTTTAACATCTGGTGGTAGAATTGCATCAGGGTCGAGTACCACTTTGTCTGAGTACAGGGTAGGTTTGCTAGTGGTAGTGTCAGTAGAAACTTTCAAAGTGGTAGCGATATCAGAACTGACACATGATTCAGTGGCTTCTGCAATAGGTAGGACCTGGCAAAAGTGCTGATTACGATGCAGTTTTTGTGGCTCCTTGGAATTATTTGAGATACGTATGCTGTCATCAACCATTGTCACAACACCAGGTACAGGCCACAAGTGTGTAAGTGTATGCTAGAAATGAAGCAGATCTTAGCGGGTCCTTCTTTGTTGTATGGGATGTTAAACTACCAGACTAGTTTCGACACAATTGGTCTCATCAGTGGTATGAGTAGAAACATCTTTTTTTCTCATATATTCCTTTTTTGGGTTGTCCAGGTGGACAAGTCAGTGGACAAGTTGTCCACTTTTGGTGGACAAGCCGTACGGGCCTTTTCATTGGTCACAAGGTATCCCAGTCAATTTGAGGGGTTTAAACTGTGATTTTTGAAAAAAATTAAGGTGTTTTTTATTGAGAATTTTGTGGGGAATCCGATGCTCATGTTTTCTTTTGTAGAGCTCGAATATTTATCACCACATTTTTAATATTTAATCTGTATAAACTATGAGAGACAACTATTATTTTTTGATAAAATACTATTTATTGACAATTTTTCTCTGATGTTCTTCTCTCATCGTATATTTTAGTACTAATTGATGAAGCATTTTTTTCAGAGATGAAATGTCTTTCTTAAAAAAATAAAGTGTATGTCTATATATGGGTAGAACTCTCCTCGTGTCCTGTAAATGCGCTGGAACGAAGCTATTTTTAATAAATTACATGAAATTAAGCCCGTTCTAGGCAAAACTAAAGGTGCTATTAGAATTAACCGTAGGAAAGAGTCAGTTTTAACCCGTATAAGAATAGGACATAGTCATTTGACGCACTGTTATCTGCTTAAAGGTGAAGATCAACCGGAATGTATTGGTTGTCAAAGGGCGTTGACTATTAAACATATTTTAATTGAGTGTATCGATTTTGATATTATAAGAACTCAATATTTTAATGTACAAGATTTACATACGTTATTTGATACTGTAGATACTTCTGTGATAGTATCGTTTTTAACTCACATAGGACTTTATAATCAGTTTTAAGGGCAGAGCTTTTGTTTATTTATGTCATTGACTTATTTATCAAGAACTGCAAAACATCATACTGATAAAGTCTTTTAAACAAATTATACATATTTATCATATTTGATTGATATTATATAAATGCTGTTGATAAATCCTTGTGTTATCTACATATTGTATTAAGATTTACATTTTGTTTCTAGTCAATATTACGTTTCTATTTTTACTGTTTTGGCACTTTATTGTGTCAATGTGAAACCATTCATTCATTCATTCTTACCATTTTTAGGCACTAAATAACCTTAGTGGTTGATGTGCCTCTAAGCAACCATTCATTCATTCATTCATTCCTGTAAATGCCTCCCCCTCCATGAAATTATGGGGGGTCCGGGGGGATAACAAGGAGAGTTCATAGACATTTTTTCATTATTTTAATCTTGCCCCTGTGGGGCTCTGAAAGTGTTTTCGGTGTTGTTATTTCGTTGGGTCTCGGTTAGAAACCCTCTCAAATTCCTGTTGGGGGTTGGAGCAGTTTGGATTTCCAATTCTTGGTGGAAACGCTCCAAGAATAGGTTCCAATTAAAGTTGTCATCCGTCTGTGGTGAGATGTTGTTCGGATGATAGAAGTTATCTTCTAACCGGGTGATTTCTTCCCTTAACTCCTCTTCGTTAAAGAAGTCCTGGGCGAGAAGGTTGTCCAAACTAAACATAGGTGGCACTGGGGATGTTTGTTGTGTGTCGTCCGCGTTTGGCGGAGCCACCGTATTCGACGAACCCTGCACTGTTTGTGATGGCTTCTCGTCCTGTAAAAGTTTCTCATTAAATGACGGGATTAACATGGATTTACCTTGCTACGTATTCAAACTACTGTTCCAGAGGAACAGGTAAGTGCTATACCATTATTTTATGCTAATACGAATTGATTTTCTCAATTTCAGAACAGTATTTTGTAGCTTGTAGGAATTTGTATTACCGGGTGGCGGTTCCTCCGGTGATTTCGCAGCCCAGTGCTACATGTGAACCGCTGATGGCAGGTTCCGCACTCATAGAGGGAATTTCTATGAGTTACTCTTTTGTGGCGACTCAAGGAACTTGCAGATCCATAGATTTCGCCACAGAGTACGCAGGGATGTGTTACCTGGTCTGCCATTTGTTTTTTTGTGTTTGTTGTGTACACGTGGTCCCGTTGTTGTGGAACTCTTTTTCGTTGTGTTGATGTGTGGAGATAGGGAAGCACTTGTTTCACTTCCGGGGCGGATCCATTGTATTATTTATTTTTAGATTCCGTTTGTTCTCACGTGACTGTTTGTGAGGAATTTCTCCTGTAATCAAACTATCAATTGGCAGTTTTACCTTCGATAATATTATTAAGTGTTGTCCTTTACGGTTTATATTGATTCAAATATTTTTTATTTGAAGGACCAAGTTGCAGGCACTGTAGGGGAATGTACACCAAGACGATTTACTATTTAATAGTGGGTTTTTGTGGGCTAGATCTTAGTGTGTTATTTCCCTTTTTCATTTAAACCCGTTGGTTCAAATGTACCCAGAGTTCTAATCCATTTGAGTTCGTGTTCTTTACGAGTTGTATCGAACCGCTCCGGTTTAGTTTTCATTATTTCTATTACTCTCATGTCCATGTCTTTTTGACTGTGGTTTTCCAGATTAAAGTGTCTTCCTGTTGCCTGGGATTTATCGTTTTTTCGGACATATCCGATATGTTCCATCATTCTTGTTTTGAATGTACGATAAGTTTCTCCAATGTAGTTTTTTCCGCATTTTTTGCAGATTATTAAATAGATAATATTTCTAGTGTTGCAGGTGTAGTTGTTCGGGCCTGTGTACGATCTTTGGGTCGAGGAGTTGAGGAATGTGTTTTTAAATTTGGTGGGTGGGCACAGATCGCATCTCCAAGGCATTTTGCATGTCGGATATATATGTTTTTTTTTTTCTGCGATTCATTTGGATTGTTGCATTTTGCCCTCACCAGGTGATCAGATATATTTTTGGCTCTCCTGTACATGATTAATGGTCTTTCCATTAATGCTGTGCGTTTCTTGGCAAAGCGGAGGAGTGGCCAATATTTTTTCAAGATTCCGTTCATGTCCGGGTTGGCCGGGTTGAACGTGAGAACTAAAGGTGTTCTTTTCAGATCTTGTTTTTTCCGAGGGGGTCTGGTGATAAGTTGTGTTCTTATCTGGTCATTTGCATTCTTTTTAGCGGTTTCTATTATCTTGTCGGGGTATCCCCGTTGTTGATAATGAGCGACGCTTTCGTTCGAGTGTTTTTTGAAATCGTTGTCGTTTTTACATATTCTCCGTATTCGGAGGAATTCTCCATATGGGCCTCCCGTTTTACAATGAGTGGGATGGCAGGAGTCGAAGCGTAGGTATGCATGAGTATCCGTTTTCTTTGTGTATAGATCCGTGTAGATACTGTTCGTCCTCTGATCAATTTTTACGAGGGTGTCCAGGAAAACAATTTCTTTCCGAGATATTTCCATCGTGAATTTGATGGAATGATGTGCATTGTTCATATATTCTTCAAAAGCCCTGACATTATTTTCTCCACAGGTAAACACCATGAAGATGTCATCTATGAAACGCAGGTAAATTTCAGGTTTGACTGGACTATTTTTTAATAGTTTTGTTTCCAGGTCCCCCATGAAGATGTTGGCATATGATGGGGCAAGACGTGTGCCCATCGCAGTGCCCCCTATTTGTAGATAATTTTGATTGTTGAATTCAAAATTGTTCATATGTAAGACTGCAGTTAGTAGTCTCAGTATACTGTTCAGACTCGTTTTGCCTTCATATCCATATTTTCTGAGAATATTGCTCACAGCTACGATACCTTCCTGGTTGGGTATATTGGTATACAGTGAGGTAACGTCCATGGTTACTAGTAACAGTTCATTGTCGCTTGAAATGTTTTCAATCTTTTTGATAAAGTCCGTTGTGTCTCTAACGTATGAAGGAATTTTCTTCACATAGGGTTTGAGGTGTTCGTCCACGAATGCTGAGATAGTTTCCGTTGGGCAGCCGTTTCCACTAATGATGGGGCGACCCTTCACTTCTAATTTGTGTATTTTTGGTAGGAAATAGAATTTCGATGTTTTGACATTTTTGGGGCTTATTGCCTCAAGGGTCGAGTCGTCTATTTCGTTATAGTATCTCATATCTTCAAGGATTTGTTTAATCTGTGTAACGTGAGAGTCCGTTTTGTTCTCGTCCGTTTTTACGTAGAAGTCCGTGTCTGATAATTGTCTTTCAGCCTCTGCTATGTAGTCTACTGTGTCCATTATTACCACTGCTGACCCCTTGTCAGCTTTTTAATGGTGAGACTTCTATTTGAACTCAGATTTTGGAGGGCTATTTTCTCTCCTAATGTTAAGTTGTGTGAGTGGGGTGTCCTCGGGATGTAGGATTCTACTTCAGCTTTGACAAGTCTACAGAAGGTTTCTACTACTGGATCTACTTTTGTAGAGTCAGGTTCCCATGTGCTTTTGGGCCTGAATTTTTCGTGGGGGTCGGTGGAGGTTTCTAGCAACTCAAATAGGGGTGGTTCTTGGGTATGGGCATGATCCTCGTCGTGGAAATAATAGTTTAATTTCAATTTTCTAAAAAACATTTTTAGATCTGAGAGGATCTCGTGAATTTTGGGTTCCCCGGGGGTTGGGGAGAATTTTAGACCTTTTTCTAATAATGCATGTTCATCAGAAGTTAAGACATGACTCGAAAGATTAACCACTAATTTATCTTTATTGCTTTTGATTTTTGCAGATTTATCAGCGAATTTGATGACAAATTCATCCCTTATTGGGTTGTGGTTGCTGCAGTTTAAAGGTGGTATATTGTCTAATACGTCGAGTCTCGGATCATAAGGTGAGTGATCGTCTTTCTTATTTAATTGTTCGTTTCCATTGTTATTATTGATGTTACTGTTCTCTACGCTAGGTGTAAAAAGTGTTCTTAGGGAACGTTCTTTCCATGGGGTCTTCGGTTTGAGGACCTCTGCGATTTCCTATTTGAAGCTGGAGAGAATCTGGTCCAACAGTCCTGCTAGGGCTACGCTCCGGTCATTTCCGGGGTTTCTTTTCCGGGGATCCCGTGGCCCGAGCTTTCTTTGGGGTTTGGGTGGGGGTATACGTCTTTTTGCCTGTTTGTAGACTCTTGTGTCTACATTGGACGATCCAGCAACAGGTGCATTTTGAACTTTCTTGCCACGTGGGTTTTGGCGATTGTTGGGGCGACATATTATTCCCAATTGAGATTCTTCCAGTTTCTCTTGATCATTGTTCCATCTTTTCTTAAGTTTGATATATTCCTCGTCTTTAATGCGTTTCGCTACTGCCTCGATTGCCTTTTCAAGGTGTGAGCGGTCCTCTACATTTTTGACGGCTTCGGATAGACGATCGGCTCATTGTTTGGCCATCGTCTGGTGGTAAGTACTCAGTTGAGCCGTGTATTCTTTTTGTAGTTTAAGCAGATCTTTCTCCGCCTTCTGTACAACATTGTTCCATTTACGGATAAAGTCGTCGTCTTTTTGGCCAATTGGTGGGAGATTCTTTATTTTTATATTTCGCGGGACAATGTGGTCCCGGTTGTTGATATAGTTGTCCAGGTGGTGGTCCATTATTATGTATTTCTCAGCTTTCGCTCTGTTGTTCCGAGCGTCTTTATACTTCTGATCGATGTCCGCCGGGAAGTTCGGACGTCCCTTCTTCGGGTTTTTTTCGTCCATTTCAACATCCCGTCCTCGTTTCTGTCTTTCCATAAATCTGTGGAAAGGTGTCTGCAGCCGCGGATTCTTGCCGGGCTCAACGATCTCCGGGATGACAATTGTTCGCATTGTCTCCATGCTCGTGCTGGATCCTGCTGCGGAGACTTCACTCAGTAGAGAGATTGCCGAAATAGACGGCCCTGGCAACGGGGCTGTCTCCGGGGTTGTCTCTGTACTTAGAGACGCTACTCTGGATGTCAGACTCGTCTGAGATGTGCTGCTCGGTGTCTGCTCCATTGTGATGTAATAATCAGTAAGTGTATGCTAGAAATGAAGCAGATCTTAGCGGGTCCTTCTTTGTTGTATGGGATGTTAAACTACCAGACTAGTTTCGACACAATTGGTCTCATCAGTGGTATGAGTAGAAACATCTTTTTTTCTCATATATATACCTTTTTTGGGTTGTCCAGGTGGACAAGTCAGTGGACAAGTTGTCCACTTTGGGTGGACAAGCCGTACGGGCCTTTTCATTGGTCACAAGGGATCCCAGTCAATTTGAGGGGTTTAAACTGTGATTTTTGAAAAAAATTAAGGTGTTTTTTATTGAGAATTTTGTGGGGAATCCGATGCTTATGTTTTCTTTTGTAGAGCTCGAATATTTATCACCACATTTTTAATATTTAATCTGTATAAACTATGAGAGACAACTATTATTTTTTGATAAAATACTATTTATTGACAATTTTTCTCTGATGTTCTTATCTGATCGTATATTTTAGTACTAATTGATGAAGCATTTTTTTCAGAGGTGAAATGTCTTTCTTAAAAAAAAAACAAGTGTGTCTGATCTTTACTCAAGTCTAGGCGAGGCTCTAGGGCTACAACACTGTCACTTGGGAGATCATCTGGGACTTTCACTTCAATAAATTCTCCTGGCCAGACAGTCACTGCTGATGCCGGGGCTCTCAGAACTCTAGCATGAGTGCGCCTCACTGTGTGGGCCTTGGGAAGTGCTGCACTGGGTCCATACTGGTACACTGTATCATCACAAAGTATCACTTGACATTTGGCAGGGCGCACAGTGATATCATTGACATCCATGAAAGGCACTCCAGCAAGTACATCCACATCCATGTTTTTGACTACTAGTGCCTCCAGCAAAAACTCATGATTGTCTCTGGTGAGTGTAAGTGGGGTCTCACCCACCACCACTAGTGGGGATTTGCCATCCGCCTGAAACGCCATTTGTGAGCTGGGTGTGATCTTGGCACCAATAGATATGGCAGTGGACTCCAGGATCATATTGGTCTCTGCTCCAGAATCTATGGTAATTCTCACAGGATGGTGAGTGTAGTATGTGTGTAAGTAAGGTGACTGCTTCACTTGGACACGCCTGTTGCTAGGTGGAGCCACCTCGTGCTCCTCTGTGTCATCTGGGGAGTCGCAATATTGTGTATCAGAATGGTACTCTTCTTCAACAGCCAACACAATCCTCGCTTTTGACATGAACTTGCGATCAGCCTCGGGCAGGTACTCACAAAAGCTCAAATAATGATCAGTGTACTTTCGACCGGCTTGCTTACACAGGGGGCAACTTTTGGCAAAGCGATTAGGGGGCCTGTTTGATCTCCGCTGGGGGGCCTGATAATTCTGAGAGCGAGCCCTGTTATCTCTGGCAGATCTCATCACTCTGGCTTCCTGAGCTGATGATAACTCCTCAAGAAGGGAGTCAAGTGCTTGCGATATCTCCGGTTTTATTGACGCCAATGTTCTTGACCTGAGCTCTGTGCCATATCGCTGCTTGACTAACCTGGGTAATTCAGGGTTAATGAGCATGAGCCATCTGAGTACAATGAAGTTCTCTAGGCTGGGTGATAGCTCCTCATCTTCCTCTTGTTTGTCTCCATGATGGCTTATAGAGCCCTCTGCAAGGAGCAAATTGTCTTCCACAAATGAAATCAGCCGCTGATAAAGGTCCTCTGGGCGTTCACCTGACTCAAGTTTGAAGTCTGCAAAATCCAGGAAATGGGCTCCAGAGTTTTGGAATCCATAGTGGGCTCTTATGGTCTGCCATATTTCCTCCATGGAAGTGGCAGTCTTCACAATGGCATTTCTGGAGATTACAGGACAAAAGTTGGCTACTTGGCCCAGCAAAAGTTCCAGTTGGGAGACCTTTTGTGCAGCTGTGCGCCTGCTAAGAGCAGGTACATCATCCCCATCATCAGTGAGGCCTCTCATGGGACTGGCCTTGGTTTTCTTGCCCCACTTCACATTGTGTATTAGAAAAGGAGCAAAGTTGTGGTCTTGTGAGAGGATGTAAGTTAGGTTGTTTTTCCAGCTCTCAAATGTGGTGACAGTCTCTGTTTTGGTTAAACACCACTGTTTTGGGGCTCTCTGTGCATTTGCCATGATGACAGTTCACTGGTATAAGTCACTTGCCTTTGTTTTAGTGGATATCTTGTGTTGTCTGAAGAGACACAGCTGCCTGTTTTGTGCAACAGTCCAACCTTCACAGTTTGTGATCCTGAACAAAGTGGTTTTCCAGGCTACCTCTTGAGCTAGTGGGTCCAGTTTTAGATCCAGACCGCTGCCACCACGTTAGTGGGGATTGAGGAAGTATCCACAATGCAACAAGATAGTTGAAACACTTTTAATATCCACAAGCATGTGCAAAAGAACAAAATCACAGGTAACAATCCAACATGGCAGACAGAAGTGAGAGTCAAATGACCCCGAGGTGGTGACACCTGGTGGTGAACTGACTATACAGATTAGAGTGTCCTCTGGTGTCAACAGAGTTGAATATTTTCCACAGATAAGCATTTCAGTCTTCCCGTCATTAATTTTCATTTTATTTTCCAGTAAAAATTCTCTTATTTTCTTTATACATTCTTCCATTTCCTTTGTAGATTTTTCCATTTCCTAATGGGATTTAGGGTCAAGAGTAATGTAGAGCTGAGTATCATCAGCATAGACATGATGTTTCAGACCATACTGCCCTATTATATCCGCTAGTGGTTCCATATATGTTGTGAACAAGATGGGCCCCAGTACTGAACCTTGAGGAACTCCATAATTAATTTTCATATTTTCAGAATTTTTACCATCAATAATAACACTTTGTTTTCTATTTGACAGATAGGATTTAAACAATTTCATTGTATGGTTTGGTTTTGGTAAAGGTATGGTTTTAGACTTATGTCCATATTCCTGTTAATAGGGGAGTATGTAGTAATATAGTCTGAAATGTTTCATGAATAGAGATGTCTACATTTAAGGTTTCATGTCACTGTTATATTGTGCTGACCCCTATAAATCTATTTGCTGCAACCAGAAACTGATAAAAAAGCATATGTCTTTAGGTAAGACAAAAAATTTGTATTGTTACAATGGCAGCAACTGTATGACGTAATTGAAACCATTGTAACATCATGAATTACTTCATACTGCCAACTTAATATCAACATAATATGCATAATATTAACTTAATATGCATAATATCAACTTTTATAAGAATGACATGGATTTGTACAATGACAAACACTCGCTTATAACTGAACAGAATAACATGGAAATGGATTAAAAAATCAGGTACATGTACACCATTTGTCAGGAGCTATTATCAGTTTTAACAAAAATACTTGCCCTTGGATTCCATTTGGAAAGTCTTGAAGAATGACTATATTCTGGCAACATCTGTCTTTCTTTGTTTGGGCCTTTATTTACAGTTGAATTCTGGTTTACAAATATGTTTAGAGTAATTTGTTACACAAATAAAATATGACACAGTTAGGACATTTCAATAATTTCCAAAAGCATTTTCAGCCACATTTGTATTAAATCCAAAGAGAAGCTGTTGTTGGCATGTCTTGAATTTGACCTTTATCTCCTGAAGGTGCCCCAATCAGTTATGAATCTGAGAGGCTCTGTAAACTTGTCATAACCCCTTAATTAAGTCTAGTTTATACCAGCTGCGACATCTCTACCATTCGTAAAGTCTTCTCTCAGTGAAAGAGGAATATATTAAAATTCTGAATCTAAAATTCATTATCAAGCTGAATATTACTGTAAATATAAAGCTCATTGTAATATGTATAATATTATGTATCACATATGAATATAAGATATTGAATACACTATATATGGAATTAATGTTGATTGTAAATGAATTATTTCTCTAACACTGAGAAAGAGAAAATTGTTTGTTTGTTTGTTTGTTTGTTTGTTTGTTTGTTTGTTTGGGGTTTTACATCACTTTCAACATTATTTCAATCATTTCGTGATGAGACCTACTTGTAGCAGATATAGTGCTGCCTCAATGAATTGTCATGTCGCAGGTCCTTGACATGACAACCCACCCGGTCACAGTTTTACAAGGACAACGGGTTAACCCTTTAGGCATGGACCTCAGCTCATATGGGAAATTGTAACATGAGTTCAATCCCGACAGGGCCGGGGTGCGAACCCACAACCTTTGGATCACCACAGAGGAATATATATATATACTCACTCTAAGAATAACCAATGAACTTAAGATGTTTTTCAATAAATCTAACCCTGTGAAATACGGACACCTCTATACAAACCACAATCTGTCTATATTCATAAACTTTTCCCTAAAATCATTCTCCACTTACCTACTTCTTCTTTTCTGTCTTTTGTTACATTCTTGGATTGGAGTATCAAGGAAAATTTATTTTCTAGGTAATAAAGATTAATATGACTGAACTACACTGAAGTTTGTTAAACAGTATTCCCATCCAAATCTCCCCATTTTTCCTTGTTTGAATAAAACATGAGAAAATACTCTTCATGAATGAATACTTCTGTCCATATGTATTGTGTCATATGTTTCAAATTTATCTTGAGAATTGCCAAAACCCCAAGTTATACATTCCAAAAATATAATTGACAAGCTAATGAATTAGTATCATCTTCATCAAAAAGCTTTAATGGAGAAATATTTTCTCCAATACCTGTGCAAAAAGAATTAACTTGTTCTTGAGAGTGATAACATTGATGTGCTTCTCTTTAATAATTGTCTCAGCTGTAGACTTCCCTACCCTGATATATGTCCATCCAAAGTTATGATATTTTACCTAACCTATCCAACTTTAACTGAGAAATGCAGCATTAACTCTACACCAAATTCAATTGAGAAGACAATGTAAGTCATCAGCTACATCCAAGCTTTTAAACATATCATCTACATGCTTATTATATGTTAATGTTCATTGACTAAAATACTCCCACGTGTCTATCTTAAATGCACAGTATTACTCACTCTGCAAACTACATATTTGTTTATTTGTTTGTTTGTTGGGTTTTTTACATCACTTTCAATATTATTTCAGTCATTTCATGATGAGACCTATTTGTAGCAGATATAGTGCTGTGTCAATGAATTACCATATCGATGGTCCTTGACATGGCAACTTACCTGGTTACAGACAGGAAACTGATAATTCAACATGTATATCTCCATAGACATTGGATATAATCACAATATGGAAGGATAATATATGAAATCTCGTTCTCACTCTCTTCCCACACGAAGATAACAAAATGCAAAAATCTAACTCTTATTGGAATAAACATTAAAATGGTGGAAATACATAAGATGAAAACAAGTTGCACTATGGCAGCCAGCATAAAGTCCCCATCTTTCTTTCAACAAAGTGCATTATGGGTAAAACTCTCCTGCGCATGTTTTGTCCTAAATATCTCTATGCCCATTGGATCTTAGCACAACATTGTAGTAAAATATATCAAATATTCAAATTGAGGAATATATGAATGGAAGGAATTGCTATACTACTCTTGGGGCATATACAGCCTATCTAGACGTTGATTATTTTTGGCATATATTGCCTAAAATGACGGAAGGCATTTGTCGAGACAGGCCATTAACATGCATGAACTCAAATGATCAAGATTATGATAAGATTATGGCACCACATCCGAGTGACCTCACAAGAATTGGTGTGAAAATTGGTGTTTATCAACATTTGTACCAAATGTCACACAGATCTGCTGGCAAAACCAACAATTATGTGTCAAAGAGCCCAAGATTACTATTAAATAATGATTGAACAAACATTTATGATTGAACAGACCAAATCCCAACTGAGTGCACTTGTTCAATTATTATCTCATAACTTGGTCATAACAAGCTCTTTGAAAAAGTACCTATATGGGCCTAGTGATGGGAGAGAGCATTGGTTAATGTATTATATTCCTTGCCTCAAGTTGAAGTGGGCTCTTATTTTGGAATTCTTTTCGATATTAGAACTTAAAATACAGTGAAATGCAAGATATGCGCTTTGCTCAAATCTCCCTAACGTGAAGTTGCGAAATCTGACTTTGCATTACATTTTAATTTAAAAACATATGACGCAACGCTTCAATAATGATAATAATAATAATAATAATAATAATAATGATAATGATTATAATAATAATAATAATAATGATAATGATAATGATAATGATAATGATAATGATAATAATAATAATAATAATAATAATAATAATAATAATAACAACAACAACAATAATAATAATAATAATAATAATAATAATAATAATAATAATAATAATAATAATAATAATAACATTTATATAGCGCTGATACCAGACAAGTCTGTTCATATTAATAATAATAATAATAATAATAATAATAATAATAATAATAATAATAATAATAATAATAATAATAATAATAATAATTATAATAATAATAATAATGATAATGATAATGATAATGATAATGATAATGATAATGATAATAATAATAATAATAATAATAATAATAATAATAATAATAATAATAATAACAACAACAATAATAATAATAATAATAATAATAATAATAATAATAATAATAATAATAACATTTATATAGCGCTGATACCAGACAAGTCTGTTCATAGTGCTGAAAATAAATATATATATATATATATATATATATATATATATATATATATATATATATATATATATATATATATAAATATATATATATATATATATATATATATACATATACATGTACATATACATGTATATATATATATATATTATCATAAGGGGTTGAATTAAGAGGTAAAATATGAAAAAGAAATTAAATATATATAAATTATAATTTTTTTTGTACATTATTTTTTCCATATGAGAGATGTTTCAATGATGTTCCTTTAGAGGGATTCATAAATAGGGTACATAGTATCTGCCCAAATATTTCACTAATTGAGCAATCAGTATAAGCGGTTGAAGAAAGAAGTCAAACATGAAATATTTGAAAAAGTAACCCATTTTAACTGGGAATCATATTTAGGGTGCCTAGAAAAGAATTGAAGCATTGCGTCATATGTTTTAAAATTAAAATGTAATGCAGAGTCAAATTTTCACCCAAAAAAAAGAAGAAAAATGAACTGTGAGCTAGGAAATATCATCCCGCACATTTGTTGTGCTTCACATTTGTAATATGACCAAACATCTCTTAGGTTCTTTTGGTTCTTCCCCTGAAAAAATATTCAATGATGGATCTTCTATTTTTAATTTGGTCATTTTGGCACATCTATCTATTTAACTTTATCTCAAAAGGTAGTTATTGCACTTCATTGTATCACTAGCTACTGTTTTATGCAGGAAAGACTGTACACTGTGTATATTTACATTGGATATCAACCCTACAGAGTGATATCAACCCTGCTGAGTGATATCAACCCTGCTGAGTGATATCAACCCTGCTGAGTGATATCAACCCTGCTGAGTGATATCAACCCTGCAGAGTTATATCAATCCTGCTGAGTGATATCAACCCTGCTGAATGATATCAACCCTGCTGAGTGATATCAACCCTGCTATCCCCTGTGGGTGCGGGGATTAAAGAATAGCCCCACTGCCCCCCAGCATGTCGTAAAAGGCGACTAAAGGGGCGTCCTGTTTGCCGTGGGATGCGACCTGTGTCGGGGAGGATATGGAATCCTGACGGGCTGAGCACTGGGCTGGTTTGGCAGTAATACCGGTCCAGTTGCAACACGCCTGTCTTGGATCCAAATGTTCACCAGACAGGCAGATCAGATTAGGCCTGGATCTGATTTAACCGGCTTGTGGTATATTTCCTTTAATATATTCTGGCTATTTGATTTTTATTTATGACAATTTCAATGTTTAAAATTTAAGAATAATTGATAAATTTTTGATTTATATTTCCTGAAAGGAGATTACTGCTGATTGGGTCAATCGAGGGATATAAATAAAATCCGAAAGGGTGGAGTTTTTATTCTTAGAGTATGTCATGTTGGGTATCCTCATGGCGTCAGGGCTTGGAGTTACCGGCCCAGAAAGGCGTCCACTTGTTGGGCTCCGTGGTGGGTAGGGGACCTAACTGATGAAATTTAAAATAACACACATGGCGCAAAACAAACAAAAACGACCTAGCAATGACATAGCTAGTGATGACGACTCAAATAAAACAGAAAAATGGCCTAGATTTTTAATTGCGGAAAGTTCCGATGCTGAACATACCCTGGCAAAAATGTCCCCCTTTGCAATTGCAAAGGGGATTCAAGGCATTGCCGGGGTGCCGAAAACAGTTAAAAAAATGGGAACGCGTTTATTAATTGAAGTTGAGCGGAAGAGCCATGCGGACAATCTTTTAAGATGCCGAATGTTGGCCACAGTTCCAGTTTTGATAACGGCTCATAAGACCCTCAATAGTAAAAAAGGAGTGATAAGATGCCCAGATCTGGCGGGAGTTTCTGAAGAGGAAATAGTGGATGAACTAAAAGATCAAGATGTGGTCCAATGCAAGCGAAATATTTATTAAAAAGGATGGAACCAAAGTTCCAATCAATACATTTATTCTGACATTTGAAGCAGCGCAGCTTCCAACATCTATTAAAGTTGGCTATTTAAACGTCCGAGTTGATGTTTTTATCCCAAACCCTCTGCGCTGCTTCAAGTGTCAGAGGTATGGACATGGATCTGATCGATGTTAAGGAAATCTAACTTGCCCAAAATGTACAGCCCAGCATAGTGGAGAAGAGTGTTCTTCGGAAACCATGAAATGTGTGAATTGCCAAGGCAATCACACATCGTATTCGCGGAATTGTCCTTCCTTTTTAAAAAAAAAGGAAATTCAGCGAATACGTCACACTGAGAACATTTCTTTTCCTGAGGCACGTAAACGAGTAGAAAGTTTTAACAATTCCAAAACATCTTATGCTACCACCTTAAAAACCAAAGAGACAAAAACAATAGCAATACAGACAGAAATAACCTGGCCAATCAATGAAAAGAATTATTCCTATTTTTCAAATACCTCCAAATCTTCAGGAACATCCACTCAAACCCAAACACCCACTACCCCAGTAATAAATGTACCAACAGTTCAATCCACTAAAACCTCTTCACAAACTCCCTCCACATCATCCAGTAATAAAAACGTAAATAGCAATAAACCAATTAAGAAATCAGACAAAAAAGAAATCAAAGATAAAAGCAAAACTAAAATAAATAGAACTAAATCCTTAGAAAGGATGGACACAGGTGATCCTTCTGATATACATTTTACACCTGTCCACTTAAAACATAATCATAAACCTAAATGATTATGTTAAATCCTATATTAATACTCATTATTTGTAGAGGATTTGAGGCAAACAGGCCAGAACTGGAGTTATTAGCCCAAAAATATAATGCATCGGTAATTTGTTTACAAGAAACTAAATTCAAAGATAATTCCACAACATTTAAGGGATATGTACTGTATAATAAAGTCGGTTCAATTGACATTATGGACCGAGCACATGGCGGAGTTTCTGTTTTTGTTAAATCCTGTATACCCCAAAGTAAAGTAACATTAAATGCTAATTTACAAGCTTCTGCTGATAGGGTTACCTTGCACAATACATTGACAATATGTTCAGTGTATTTACCACCAAGTGAACCAATTAATATTACAGATTTAAATAACCTAATAACTCAGCTGCCACAACCATACATGCTAGTTGGTGACTTTAATGCTCACAACTATCTTTGGGGTGGAAGAAATAATACTGATGCCAAAGGACGTATAATAGAAGATTTCTTAAATAATAATAGTTTGTGCCTTTTGAATAACGATTCTCCAACATATTTACATCCTGCTACAGGCTCTTTAACATCAATAGATCTCTCCATGTGCACTCCAAATTTATTTTTAGACTATTCTTGGGAAGTAGAGGAAGATCAGTGGGGTAGTGATTATTACCCCATTATTTTAAATAACCATTTTCCTCCACCAGACGAACGAATCCCTAAGTGGAAATTTCATCAAGCCGATTGGGCAAAATTTCAGTCATCCTGTTTTAATAAAATAACTCCAGAAATTTTTAACAACGTAAATGATCCTCTTCAGGTTTTTACGGATACATTGTATGATATTGCTGATGGGTGTATTCCCAAATCAAAGCCAAATTCTAAAATTAAAGAAAAACCTTGGTTTAATGATGAGTGCAAAAAAGCTGTCAAGGAGCGGAAAAAAGCTTTAAAAATATTTAATCGACAGCCAACTCAATATAATTTGCAGCAATTTCGTATAAAAAGAGCTAAAGCCCGTTATATTATTAAAATAAGCAAAAAAAAAAGTTGGAAAGATTACGTTTCTAAATTAAATACACGTTCACCAATTAAAAAATGCTGGGATATGGTGCGTAAAATTACTGGGAAGGGAGGTGGAGCAAGGATCAAACATCTAAATCATAATGGCCAATTAATTACAAATCCCACTGAAATAGGTAACACAATAGGTCAAACAATTTCCAAGAATTCCTCATCCAATAATTATTCTGCCAAATTTCAACAAATAAAAAATAGAAAAGAAAGAAACCAACTAAATTTTATATCTAATAACTTGGAACAATATAATAAGCCATTCACAATATCAGATTTAAAACTTGCTTTAGATATCCCATGATACCGCTCCTGGACCTGATCATATACACTATCAAATCCTCAAACACCTCCCTGACCAAACACTTGGGCATCTTTTGGATATTTTTAATAATATTTGGGAAAGTGGTAATTTTCCTCCTTCATGGAGTGAAGCCACTATCATTCCTATTCCCAAACCTGGCAAAGACTCGTCAGATTCAAATAATTATCGTCCCATTGCGTTAACAAGTTGTATTTGTAAATCAATGGAACGAATGATTAACGAGCGTTTAGTTTGGTTTTTAGAAACTGCGGCTTATATTTCTGTTGCACAGAGTGGTTTTAGAAAAAAGCGAAGTACTGTTGACCATCTGGTACGTTTAGAAACGTTTATACGAGAGGGTTTTATAAAAGGCGAACATGTGGTTAGTATATTTTTTGATTTAGAGAAAGCTTACGACACCACATGGAAATATGGAATAATGAGTGATTTATATGATATGGGATTAAGGGGTCGTTTACCCCTTTTTATTCAAAATTTTCTATCAAACAGACATTTTAAAGTTCGAGTGGGTGCATCACTTTCTGATGCTTTTGATCAGGAAATGGGTGTTCCACAGGGTAGTATATTATCAGTCACCCTTTTTATTATTAAAATTAACAGCATTGTAGATTGTATGAGGCCTGGAGCAGATTGCTCACTTTTTGTTGATGATTTCAACTTAAGCTACAGGTCATCAAGCATGCATACAATAGAACAACAGCTTCAACAACACCTAAATAGATTACAAGAATGGGCTGATAACAATGGATTTAAGTTTTCTTTGGAAAAGACCGTATGTATGCACTTTTGTAAAAAGTGGAAGGCTCACCCAGATCCTGATCTACACCTTGGCCAAATTCGAATCCCTGTTGTCGGAGAAACCAAGTTTCTTATATTTGATAGAAAACTATCTTTTATCCCTCATATTAAATATGTATAAAAGAAATGCCAGAAGGCATTAGATTTATTACGGGTTCTCGCCCATACCGATTGGGGAGGGGACCGTAATGTTTTATTACAATTATATAGAGCACTGGTACGTTCCAAACTTGATTATGGGTGTATGATATATGGATCAGCACGTCCATCGTATATTTAAATGCTCGATCCTGTACAAAATCAAGGGTTAAGACTATGCCTTGGTGCATTTCGTACCTCGCCTGCAGATAGCTTGGCAGTAGAGGCAGATGAACTGCCTCTTGATTTAAGAAGAGAAAAGCTTGCCCTTCAGTATGCTGCAAAAATTGCTGCTTGTCCAGACAATCCTGCACATGAAGCTATATTCAATCCAAATTATGTTGATCTTTTTGAAAATAAACCAACTACAATACCGACTTTTGGCATTCGCATTAAAGAATCTTTACAATCTTTAAATTTAAATCCGAATCACGTAGCTAAATTTCAATATCCAGAAACACCTCCATGGACCTATGCAACTTTAAATATTAATCTAGCCATGTCAGAATTAAAGAAATGCTCAACAGATCCATCCCTTTATATAAATAGATATAAAGAAATTAAATCTATTTTCACTTGCTATCAGTGTATATACACTGATGGATCATTTGACGATGAGAAGGCTGCTGCAGCTGCTGTTAAGGGCAATCATATTTATTCAGAACGTATGCCAAATAAATCATCGATTTTTTCTGCAGAACTACATGCTTTGTACCTTGCTTTGGATCATGTGGAGACTTCTCAACATCAAACATTTTTTATTTTTCTGATTATTTGTCTTGTTTACAAGCATTGAAAGCAAAGGATTGGAAAAATCCCTTTATTTACAAAATTCTCGAACGGTATCATAGACTTTGTATATATGAAAATAAAGAAATTCGTTTTTATTGGATCCCCAGTCACATTGGAATCCATGGAAATGAGGCTGCTGACCAAGCTGCCAAAGCAGCATTGGACAAACGCCCAATAGATTTACTTATTCCATATACAGAGTTTAAGAAATATATTACTGTTTTTTTACGTTCTAAATGGCAGTTGCGCTGGAACGAAGCTATTTTTAATAAATTACATGAAATTAAGCCCGTTCTAGGCAAAACTAAAGGTGCTATTAGAATTAACCGTAGGAAAGAGTCAGTTTTAACCCGTATAAGAATAGGACATAGTCATTTGACGCACTGTTATCTGCTTAAATGTGAAGATCAACCTGAATGTATTGGTTGTCAAAGGGCTTTGACTATTAAACATATTTTAATTTAGTGTATCGATTTTGATAATATACGAACTCAATATTTTAATGTACAAGGTTTACATACGTTATTTGATACTGTAGATACTTCTGTGATAGTATCGTTTTTAACTCACATAGGACTTTATAATCAGTTTTAAGGGCAGAGCTTTTGTTTATTTATGTCATCGACTTATTTATCAAGAACTGCAAAACATCATACTGATAAAGTCTTTTAAACAAATTATACATTTTTATAATATATGATTGATATTATATAATTGCTGATGATAAATTCTTGTGTTATCTACATATTGTATTAACATTTACATTTTGTTTCTAGTCAATATTACGTTTTTGTTTTTACTGTTTTGGCACTGAATGACCATATTGTGTCGATGTGCCATTAAGAAACCATTCATTCATTCATCAACCCTGCTGAGTGATATCAACCCTGCAGAGTGATATCAACCCTGCAGAGTGATATCAACCCTGCTGAGTGATATCAAGCCTGCTGAGTGATATCAACCTTTTTATGCATATTTGCTTTTAATATATTGAACAGCATGTTCTCAGTATGTATGAAAATGTAACATTGTCCACTATACATCTCTAACATTGGTATATATACCTTTATCTCTTCCAAATGAAAAAAGAATGATTTCACTAATCCACAAAGAAACAATTTGGACAGTACACATAGGAGACAATATCTGGAGCGCGTCTTCTTTACTTTGGTCGTTTATGAATATAATGAACAATTCGGACAATACACATAATATCTGGTGTTTGCTTTGGTTTTTTCATTAATATTCTAAACTACTTGGAAAATAAACATAGCAAATATGAGTTAATATTTAGAATTTGTCTACTAACCTGCTTTAGGTGTTCCAATTTCAATAATATCCGGTCCAGTGCGTGATGGAGAAAACCGAATGAATCGTGCATTGGTGGCAGAATGTCCTGTAAAAAAAACTGAATGCGACCAAATATTTTGTCCTTTTCCGAATTTGAATGATGAGTATTGAAAGTCAATGTAGAAATAACGTCGTTCATTAAGATCTATAATATCATTGGTGGTGGTCAAGAGTTCAGCAATATAAGCATTGCCAACTATTTTTGAGATTGAATTAATTCTGATTTCTATGACAGGCTCAAGAGATGATGTTGTATCAAACAACCCAACACCTACTCCCTCTCCACCCTCATTTCCTTGTAAGGAAAAAAAAAAAGGCTTATTAAATTCGATTGGATTTTCAAGAACCCATCCACTTGTGCCAGAATCAAATTGTTCATACTGCAGATCTGAAATGAACAAAATTGAAACTTAAAATCACTAAAACATAATATACACATTACATTTCAAAAACATTTTTCAAAAGCATAAATCAAAGGGGTACTGGGGTTGGGGTGTGGGTGATGGGGGCTGGGATGCTGGAGCTGGGGGAGTGGGGTGCTGAGCCTGGGGAGCTGGAGCTGGGGTGTTGGGCCTGCGGTGCTGAGCCTGGGGAGCTGGAGCTGGGGTGTTGGGCCTGGGGTGCTGGGGCTGGGGTGCTGAGCCTGGGGTGCTGGAGCTGGGGTGTTGGGCCTGGGGTGCTGAGCCTGGGGAGCTTGAGCTGGGGTGTTGGGCCTGGGGAGCTGGGGCTGGTGTGTTGGGCCTGGGGTGTTGGGGCTGGGTTGTGGGGCCTGGGGAGCTGGGGGGCTGGGCCTGGGGTGTTGGGGCTGGGGTGTTGGGCCTGGGGAGCTGGGGTGTTGGGCCTGGGGTACTGGGGCTGGGGTGTTGCGCCTGGGGTTCTGGGGCTGGGGTGTTGGGCCTTGGGTGCTGAGCCTGAGGTGCTGGAGCTGGGGTGCTGAGCCTGGGGAGCTGGAGATGGGGTGTTGGGCCTGGAGTGCTGAGCCTGGGGAGCTGGAGCTGGAGCTGGGGTGTTGGGCCTGGGGTGTTGGGCCTGGGGTGCTGAGCCTGGGGAGCTGGAGCTGGGGTGTTGGGCCTGCGGAGCTGAGCCTGGGGTGCTGGGGCTGGGGTGTTGGGCCTGGGGAGTTGAGCCTGGGGTGCTGGAGCTTGGGAGCTGAGCCTGGGGTGTTGGGGCTGGAGTGTAGGGCCTAGGGAACAAAATTGAAACTTCAAATCACTAAAACATAATATACACATTACATTTCAAAACCATTTTTCAAAAGCATAAATCAAAGGGGTGCTGGGGTTGGGATGTGGGTGATGGGGGCTGGGATGCTGGAGCTGGGGGGCTGGGGTGCTGAGCCTGGGGGGCTGGAGCTGGGGTGTTGGGCCTGGGGTGCTGAGCCTGGGGAGCTGGAGCTGGGGTGTTGGGCCTGGGGTGCTGGGGATGGGGTGTTGGGCCTGGGGAGCTGGGGCTGGTGTGTTGGGCCTGGGGTGTTGGGGCTGGGTTGTTGGGCCTGGGGAGCTGGGGTGCTGGGCCTGGGGTGTTGGGGCTGGGGTGTTGGGCCTGGGGTGCTGGGGCTGGGGTGTTGCGCCTGGGGTTCTGGGGCTGGGGTGTTGGGCCTGGGGTGCTGGGGCTGGGGTGTTGGGCCTGGGGTGCTGGGGCTGGAGTGTTGGGCCTGGGAAGCTGGGGTGATGGGGCTGGAGTATTCATCTTACTCTCATCACACTCTCAAAAAATTTCTCTGATGAATATGATGTGACCTGTGATGGTGAGAAAATGCAATGTTGGGGTAAGGAGGCGGGGATGATTCATCCATGTTTTAAAGATTAACTCTGTGTTTTTTAGTATTGTGTTTGCTCTATTATGTTATTTTATTATGATAAGTTTCTTACCCAGAGCAGCATTAACAATGTCCCATGAACAGAGCAAGACTATGAGCAACAATATTTCCATTGTCATTAATTCATTACTACCTGCAAATCAAAGAAGACAGTTTGGTTAATTTTGCATTCATTTTCGCCTGGTTTGGGACAGCACACTGATGGAGCTTTGTATTGGAATTAAGATTAACATATCCTTAATAAAAAAGATCTAAATTGTTCATACCTTTGATAAAAGTTATCCAAAACGCAATAAGATTTCAAAATCCAAACTGTCACGGTAGACGCCCACCACACTCTGATAGTGACACTATTGTGAGGGAGTTTAAAAGCACACAAGAGTCATCTCTCAGTCTTGTTCCTAGTCTTAAGGCCAAATAAAATAATACCTTTGTTTCACGTAACATTCATGTAAAAATATGATAGGTGGGTAAGGATTTCAATTAATTTTTTTTTTTTTCTTTTTTTTTTTTTCTTTTTTTTAAGAAATGCCACGATCAGTACCAACCCGTATTGATCCAAGTGATTATAAAAAAAAAGTCAAAACAAAAAGTTAAATTTATGAAAACAGAAAAAGAAATGATTTGGGTCGGGGGTTTGAGGGAGGGTCAGTCGGGTAACACCTCAGTCACATTTGCACCGATTTCAGTAAAGATGCCCGGCCGATGGGTATTTTTTACAAAATAGGCAGGCAGTTCAGATTGCCGTGCGGGCACCGGGCACCGGCATCTTTAAGACGTCGGGTGGGTCATCGGGAACTTTTAGCTGCAACATAAAAGTTGCCGACGTTTCCCGATGTCTTATCAGCAAATATCATCTTAAAGTACACGGCCATCGTCAGATGATCCACCGGGCTCCCTCCGATATCACATAGACGTCTTAAGGATATCCTACAGACGTCTGCCAATGATAAAGACGTCTTTAGGATGTCCTAAAGACGTCTGTCGTCCTACATGTTATATTGGTATACAGTGTATTGTTAACAGTGTCGTCAAAGGGCAGAAAATTACTCATTTGTTATATAGAGTTTATTTAAGGCATAAAAGCACATTAAGAATTGAAAAGATTTTTTGAAAACCAAGAAGTCTCATCCACGGACCGGTAAATTACAAAAAAGCGGATTGCAAAAAGTGTGAGACATGAAAATAACAGGTTGTCTTCACAAAAGTTGTTAATTTTTAATGCTTTCTGATGTCTTCTGTATCTTGTACTAACACCTCGTGGTGAAGTTTTAATTATTCGCAATGTAGTGCATACGAAGGACATTGCTAATTATGTCCTCCATCTTGGCAACTTTTCCTACAAGAAGGATGCAATGTTGTGAACTGAAACTGTTCGATTATTATTCAGTCTTTTTTTCAGTGAATACAGTCAGGATCAAGCTGCTTGCCTTTGCATTTTGCATCATTTTGAATAACACAGATACCATTCATAAATTTGTTTGTTAGATGTTTGTAAATACACTCGGACGCTTCAGAAAACAGCTTAAATTCGTCTGTACCGTCGCACAGGCACAGCTCTCCATACTTTTGGCTGGTGAACTATTTTGAAAAACATATATAGTCTTGTAATCATACCTTATAATTAAAAAAATATTAATTCATATAATTAATGCTTTTAATTTAATAGGGAATGTGTTTTTACACTGTTAATGTACCAATTCCCATCAAGTACAGTATTTTGGTAATTTACTCCTCTGCCACTAGGGGGCACTCACTGAAAAGACCCATTAATACCCTTAATTCATTAACAAACATAATTCTTTATTGATATATTTTAGATTTTTAGAAATTATTGAAGAAAGGCAGGCAGAAGTTCACAAAGAGGTGCAGTTCTGTCTTGCTAGACATGCTTGTCCGACATGCTTGTCCGACATGCTTGTCGGACATGCTTGTCACACATGCTTGTCACACATACTTGCTAGATATGCTTGTCAGACATGCTTGCTAGACATGCTTGCTAGACATGCTTGCTAGATATGCTTGATAGACATGCTTGCTAGGCATGCTTGCTAGATATCCATGTCAGACATGCTTGCTAGACATGCTTGCTAGACATGCTTGCTAGACATGCTTGCTAGATATCCATGTCAGACATGTTTGCAAGGCATGCTTGCTGGACATGCTCGCCAGACATACTTGCCAGACATGCTATTTTCTTAAACAGAGATCCACACAAGTTACAAAGACCTGTTTCATAATTCAATTTTAATTCCCAGAGCAAAGTTGGACAAACTGTCAACCAAGGATGGCTGAAAGTCTACACATCACAGGTAATAAACTGAAATGGGTGACCTATTTCTCAGGCCAGCACACACTTGGTCCCAATGCAGAGTTTAGCTTCTCAACATTAAGTTTTAACGTTGATTTGGAGAAGATATTTACTTGTCATAGTTAACATATTAAGATGTATCTTTGGTGCCATATTATCTCAAATTTACCCTAATTGTTAGATATAAAAATAAATCAAGTTAAAATATGAGACCTACTTGTAGCAGATATAGTGCTGCCTCACTGAATTGTCATGTCGCAGGTACTTGACATGAAAACCCACCCGGTCACAGATTTACAAGGACAACGGGTTAACCCTTTTGGCACGGGCCTCAGCTCATATGGGAAATTGTATCATGAGTTCAACCCTGCAGAGTGATATCAACCCTGCTGAGTGATATCAACCCTGCAGAGTGATATCAACCCTGCTGAGTGATATCAAACCTGCAAGAAGAAGAATATAAATTCAGGTATGTCCAGGAACTTGTGCCA
This sequence comes from Amphiduros pacificus, assembly GCA_949316495.1. Taxonomy (NCBI): domain Eukaryota; kingdom Metazoa; phylum Annelida; class Polychaeta; order Phyllodocida; family Hesionidae; genus Amphiduros; species Amphiduros pacificus. The sequence goes on from OX439011.1 coordinate 27,165,823, forward strand.
AGAACCAAAGAGGTCATATATGAGCTGAGTGATATCAAACCTGCAGTGTGATATCAACCCTGCAGAGTGATGTCAACCCTGCTGAGTGATATCAACCCTGCTGAGTGATATCAACCCTGCTGAGTGATATCAACCCTGCTGAGTGATATCAACTCTGCAGAGTGATATCAACCCTGCAGAGTGATATCAACCCTGCAGAGTGATATCAACCCTGCTGAGTGATATCAACCCTGCTGAGTGATATCAACCCTGCTGAGTGATATCAACCCTGCAGAGTGATATCAACCCTGCAGAGTGATATCAACCCTGCTGAGTGATATCAACCCTGCTGAGTAATATCAACCCTGCTGAGTGATATCAACCCTGCAGAGTGATATCAACCCTGCAGAGTGATATCAACCCTGCTGAGTGATATCAACCCTGCTGAGTGATATCAACCCTGCTGAGTGATATCAACCTTTTTATGCATATTTGCTTTTAATATATTGAACAGCATGTTCTCAGTATGTATGAAAATGTAACATTGTCCACTATACATCTCTAACATTGGTATATATACCTTTATCTCTTCCAAATGAAAAAATATTGATTTCACTAATGCACAAAGAAACAATTTGGACAGTACACATAGGAGACAATATCTGGAGCGCGTCCTCTTTACTTTGGTCTTAAGGCCAAATAAAATTATACCTTTGTTTCACGTAACATGCATGTAAAAATATGATAGGTGGGTAAGGATTTCAATTAATTTTCTTTTCTTTTTTTTCTTTTTTTAGTGATATCAACCCTGCTGAGTGATATCAACCCTGCTGAGTGATATCAACCCTGCTGAGTGATATCAACCCTGCTGAGTGATATCAACCCTGCATAAGAAATGCCACGATCAGTACCAACCCGTATTGATCCAAGTGATTATAAAAAAAAGTCAAAACAAAAAATTTAATTTATGAAAACAGAAAAAGAAATGATTTGGGTCGGGGGTTTGAGGGAGGGTCAGTCGGGTAACACCTCAGTCACATTTGCACCGATTTCAGTAAAGATGCCCGGCCGATGGGTATTTTTTACAAAATAGGCAGGTAGTTCAGATTGCCGTGTGGGCACCAGGAGATCATCGGCCACAATCTTTAAGACGTCGGGTGGGTCATCGGGAACTTTTAGCTGCAACATAAAAGTTGCCTACGTTTCTCCAATGTCTTATCAGCAAATATCATCTTAAAGTACACGGTCATCGTCAGATGATCCACCGGGCTCCCTCCGATATCACATAGACGTCTTAAGGATATCCTACAGACGTCTGCCAATGAAAAGACGTCTTTAGGACATCCTACAGACATCTGTCGTCCTACATGTTATATTGGTATACAGTGTATTGTTCAAAGTTTTAATTATTCGCAATGTTGTGCATTGCTAATCATGTCCTCCATCTTGGCAACTTTTCCTACAAAAAGGATGCAATGCTGTGAACTGAAACTGTTCGATTATTATTCAGTCTGTTTTTCAGTGAATACAGTCAGGATCGAGCTTCTTGCCTTTGCATTTTGCATCATTTTGAATAACACAGATACCATTCATAAATTTGTTTGTTAGATGTTTGTAAATACACTCGGACGCTTCAGAAAACAGCTTAAATTCGTCTGTACGCGACGCACAGGCACAGCTCTCCATACTTTTGGCTGGTGAACTATTTTGAAAGACATATACTTGTAATCATACCTTATAATTCAAATACTATAGTGTTTAAATATTGATTCATATAATTGATGCTTTTAACTTGATAGGGAATGTGTTTTTACACTGTAAATGTACCAATTCCCATCAAGTACTGTAATTTTTTGGTAATTTACTCCTCTGCCACTAGGGTGCACTCACTGAAAAGACCCATAAATACCCTTAATTCATTAACAAACATAATTATTTATTGATATATTTTAGATTTTTAGAAATTATTGAAAGCGTTCATGAAACCTGACTTTCAGACACATTTTCTTTACATAACATGAATGTTTATACCCTAAACAGTGCTTTTATGTAGTAGTACCCGAAATATTCCCTGTTAGCAACTTTCTGTGGCACTTGCAAGTTGATAAGTTGTCTGCTAAAACCTACACCAGCAATTGAACACTTTGTCAACAAGCTTTGTTTAGCTGGTCTGTGATCTTGTGTAAACACCTAATGAGTTACCAGTTGGGCACCTGTCCAGCTTTGGAAACAGGGTGGAGATATTTTGTACAATTTATCAATTTATTGCCAAGGAGTGTACTTCAGAACAACATAAGATTATTTTAATATTATTTGAATCAATGAAATAACTCATGGTTGTGACAAATATTTTATAGTTGTGACAAATATTTTATAGTTGTGACAAATATTTTATAGTTGTGACAAATATTTTATAGTTGTGACAAATATCTTATGGTTGTGAAAGATATATCATTTATGGGAAAAGTATACTATTTATTTGAAAAGTATCTTATGCATGTGAAAACCTTTATGTCAGAAAGGGAAGACATGACTCAAAGCTGCATGGAATCCCCCTTTACTTAAAAGCTGTGATATTGAAAAAGTAACATTAAACCCTTTGATCACTGGTTTGGCCTTAAATCACAAGGACTTTGAATGGCGAAGCTGTGAATGCTGATAATTGGTATCAGTAAAATTTATGATTTGACCCTCTTTGGTGAAATTTGGGGTTTTTCACACTACTGAATGGGAAGACATCAAAGGCTGCATGGATTCCACCTTAAAAGCTGGGCTGTATAGAATTTTTTTAAACTTTTTTTTGCAAACATATATAATATAAAAAATAATGATTTTTCTTCATTTATAACTTCAAAACTATTCATCCGTTTTTAATGATTTTACCACCAAAAGAAAGCCAAGAAAAGGCACTATCATCATGATAAGTGTTATCTTCCAATCCATTCTCTAAATAATGAGAAAAAAATGGCTAAAAATGTGTTGCTCCAATTTTGACAATTGGTAAACAACACCTCTTGTGACTTACGGAGCCCCCTGACAGTTCAAAGGTCAAGGTCACACAACACACTTCCTGTTTAGTACTGGCAGTACTTGGTGGTCACAAAAAACATAGTTTTCAGGGCAGATGTTCTTTTGTGGATTTCAGACAGATAGCCTGTATGTATGTCAATTTTAAGATCATATATTGTTTTCAGATACCTTAAACCACTGTAAAATCGCCTGGAACCTTTTCCTACAAGAAGGATGCAATGCTGTGAACTGAAACTGTTCGATTATTATTCAGTCTTTTTTATAGTGAATACAGTCAGGATCGAGCTGCTTGCCTTTGCATTTTGCATCATTTTGAATAACACAGATACCATTCATAAATTTGTTTGTTAGATGTTTGTAAATACACTCGGACGCTTCAGAAAACAGCTTAAATTCGTCTGTACCGTCGCACAGGCACAGCTCTCCATACTTTTGGCTGGTGAACTATTTTGAAAAACATATATAGTCTTGTAATCATACCTTATAATTCAAATGAATGAATGAATGGTTTCTTTACGGCACATCGACACAATGAGGTCATTCAGTGCCAAAATAGTAAAAACAAAAACATTATATTGACTGGAAACAAAATATAAATATTAATACAATATGTAGATCACACAAGAATTTAACAACAGCATTTATATAACACCAATCAAATATAATAAATATGTATAATTTGTTTAAAAGACTTTATCAGTATGATGTTTTGCAGTTCTTGATAAATAAGTCAATGACATAAATAAACAAAAGCTCTGCCCTTAAAACTGATTATAAAGTCCTATGTGAGTTAAAAACGATACTATCACAGAAGTATCTTCAGTATCAAATAACGTATGTAAATCTTGTACATTAAAATATTGAGTTCCTATAATATCAATATCGATACACTCAATTAAAATATATTTAATAGTCAAAGCCCTTTGACAACCAATACATTCCGGTTGATCTTCACCTTTAAGCAGATAACAGTGCGTCAAATGACTATGTCCTATTCTTATACGGGTTAAAACAGACTCTTCTCTACGGTTAATTCTAATAGCACCTTTAGTTTTGCCTAGAACGGGCTTAATTTCATGTAATTTATTAAAAATAGCTTCGTTCCAGCGCAACTGCCATTTAGAACGTAAAAAAACAGTAATATATTTCTTAAACTCTGTATATGGAATAAGTAAATCTATTGGCCGTTTGTCCAATGCTACTTTGGCAGCTTGGTCAGCGGCCTCATTTCCATGGATTCCAATGTGACTGGGGATCCAATAAAAACGTATTTCTTTATTTTCATCTGTACAGAGTCTATGATACCATTCGAGAATTTTGTAAATAAAGGGATTTTTCCAATCCTTTGCTTTCAATGCTTGTAAACAAGACAAAGAATCAGAAGAAAAAAAAAATGTTTGATGTGGAGAAGTCTCCACATGATCCAAAGCAAGGTACAAAGCATGTAGTTCTGCAGAAAAAATTGATGATTTATTTGGCAGACGTTCTGAATAAATATGATTGCCCTTAACAGCAGCTGCAGCAGCCTTCTCATCGTCAAATGATCCATCAGTGTATATACACTGATATCCAGTGAAAATAGATTTAATTTATTTATATCTATTTATATAAAGGGATGGATCTGTTGAGCATTTCTTTAATTCTGACATGGCTAGATTAATATTTAAAGTTGCATAGGTCCATGGAGGTGTTTCTGGATATTGAAATTTAGCTATTTGATTCGGATTTAAATTTAAGGATTGTAAAGATTCCTTGATGCGAATGCCAAAAGTTGGTATTGTATTCGGTTTATTTTCAAAAAGATCAACATAATTTGGATTGAATATAGCGTCATGTACAGGATTGTCTGGACAAGCAGCAATTTTTGCAGCATACTGAAGGGCAAGTTTTTCTCTTCTTAAATCAAGAGGCAGTTCATCTGCCTCTACTGCCAAGCTATCTGCAGGCGAGGTACGAAATGCACCAAGGCATAGTCTTAACCCTTGATTTTGTATAGGATAGAGCATTTTAATATACGATGGACGTGCTGATCCATATACCATACACCCATAATCAAGTTTGGAACGTACCAGCGCTCTATATAATTGTAATAAAACATTACGGTCCCCTCCCCAATCGGTATGGGCGAGAACCCGTAATAAATCTAATGCCTTCTGGCATTTCTTTTTTACATATTTAATATGAGGGATAAAAGATAATTTTCTATCAAATATAAGTCCAAGAAACTTGGTTTCTTCTACAACAGGGATTCGAGTTTGGCCAAGGTGTAGATCAGGATCTGGGTGAGCCTTCCACTTTTTACAAAAGTGCATACATACTGTCTTTTTCAAAGAAAACTTAAATCCATTGTTATCAGCCCATTCTTGTAATCTATTTAGGTGTTGTTGAAGCTGTCCTTCTATTGTATGCATGCTTGCTGACCTGAAGCTTAAGTTGAAATCATCAACAAAAAGTGAGCAATCTGCTCCAGGCCTCATACAATCTACAATGCTGTTAATTTTAATAATAAAAAGGGTCACTGATAATATACTACCCTGTGGAACACCCGTTTCCTGATCAAAAGCATCAGAAAGTGATGCACCCACTCGAACTTTAAAATGTCTGTTTGATAGAAAATTTTGAATAAAAAGGGGTAAACGACCCCTTAATCCCATATCATATAAATCACTCATTATTCCATATTTCCATGTGGTGTCGTATGCTTTCTCTAAATCAAAAAATATACTAACCACATGTTCGCCTTTTATAAAACCCTCTCGTATAAACGTTTCTAAACGTACCAGATGGTCAACAGTACTTCCCGTTTTTCTAAAACCACTCTGTGCAACAGAAATATAAGCCGCAGTTTCTAAAAACCAAACTAAACGCTCGTTAATCATTCGTTCCATTGATTTACAAATACAACTTGTTAAAGCAATGGGACGATAATTATTTGAATCTGACGAGTCTTTGCCAGGTTTGGATATAGGAATGATAGTGGCTTCACTCCATGAAGGAGGAAAATTACCACTTTCCAAAATATTATTAAAAATATTCAAAATATGCCCAAGTGTTTGGTCAGGGAGGTGTTTGAGGATTTGATAGTGTATATGATCAGGTCCAGGAGCGGTATCATGGGATTTATCTAAAGCAAGTTTTAAATCTGATATTGTGAATGGCTTATTATATTGTTCCAAGTTATTAGATATAAAATTTAGTTGGTTTCTTTCTTTTCTATTTTTTATTTGTTGAAATTTGGCAGAATAATTATTGGATGAGGAATTCTTGGAAATTGTTTGACCTATTGTGTTACCTATTTCAGTGGGATTTGTAATTAATTGGCCATTATGATTTAGATGTTTGATCCTTGCTCCACCTCCCTTCCCAGTAATTTTACGCACCATATCCCAGCATTTTTTTATTGGTGAACGTGTATTTAATTTAGAAACGTAATCTTTCCAACTTTTTCTTTTGCTTATTTTAATAATATAACGGGCTTTAGCTCTTTTTATACGGAATTGGTGCAAATTATATTGAGTTGGCTGTCGATTAAATATTTTTAAAGCTTTTTTCCGCTCCTTGACAGCTTTTTTGCACTCATCATTAAACCAGGGTTTTTCTTTAATTTTAGAATTTGGCTTTGATTTGGGAATACACCCATCAGCAATATCATACAATGTACCCGTAAAAACTTGAATAGGATCATTTACGTTGTTAAAAATTTCTGGAGTTATTTTATTAAAACAGGATGACTGAAATTTTGCCCAATCGGCTTGATGAAATTTCCACTTAGGGATTCGTTCGTCTGGTGGAGGAAAATGGTTATTTAAAATAATGGGGTAATGATCACTACCCCACTGATCTTCCTCTACTTCCCAAGAATAGTCTAAAAATAAATTTGGAGTGCACATGGAGAGATCTATTGATGTTAAATAGCCTGTAGCAGGATGTAAATATGTTGGAGAATCGTTATTCCAAAGGCACAAACTATTATTATTTAAGAAATCTTCTATTATACGTCCTTTGGCATCAGTATTATTTCTGCCACCCCAAAGATAGTTGTGAGCATTAAAGTCACCAACTAGCATGTATGGTTGTGGCAGCTGAGTTATTAGGTTATTTAAATCTGTAATATTAATTGGTTCACTTGGTGGTAAATACACTGAACATATTGTCAATGTATTGTGCAAGGTAACCCTAACAGCAGAAGCTTGTAAATTAGTATTTAATGTTACTTTACTTTGGGGTATACAGGATTTAACAAAAACAGAAACTCCGCCATGTGCTCGGTCCATAATGTCAATTGAACCGACTTTATTATACAGTACATATCCCTTAAATGTTGTGGAATTATCTTTGAATTTAGTTTCTTGTAAACAAATTATCGATGCATTATATTTTTGGGCTAATAACTCCAGTTCTGGCCTGTTTGCCTCAAATCCTCTACAGTTCCATTGTATGATACTGCTGATAGCCATATTAAAAATAATGAGTATTAATATAGGATTTAACATAATCATTTAGGTTTATGATTATGTTTTAAGAGGACAGGTGTAAAATGTATATCAGAAGGTTCACCTGTGTCCATCCTTTCTAAGGATTTAGTTCTATTTATTTTAGTTTTGCTTTGATCTTTGATTTCTTTTTTGTCTGATTTCTTAACTGGTCTATTGCTATTTACGTTTTTATTACTGGATGATGTGGAGAGAGTTTGTGAAGAGGTTTTAGTGGATTGAACTGTTGGTACATTTATTACTGGGGTAGTGGGTGTTTGGGTTTGAGTGGATGTTCCTGAAGATTTGGAGGTATTTGAAAAATAGGAATAATTCTTTTCATTGATTGGCCAGGTTATTTCTGTCTGTATTGCTATTGTTTTTGTCTCTTTGGTTTTTAAGGTGGTAGCATAAGATGCTTTGGAATTGTTAAAACTTTCTACTCGTTTATGTGCCTCAGGAAAAGAAATGTTTTCAGTGTGACGTATTCGCTGAATTTCCTTTTCTTTTAAAAAAGGACAATTCCGCGAATACGATGCGTGATTGCCTTGGCAATTCACACATTTCATGGTTTCCGAAGAACACTCTTCTCCACTATGCTGGGCTGTACATTTTGGGCAAGTTAGATTTACTTTGCATCGATCAGATCCATGACCATACCTCTGACACTTGAAGCAGCGCAGAGGGTTTGGGATAAAAACATCAACTCGGACGTTTAAATAGCCAACTTTAATAGATGTTGGAAGCTGCGCTGCTTCAAATGTCAGAATAAATGTATTGATTGGAACTTTGGTTCCATCCTTTTTAATAAATATTCGCTTGCATTGGACCACATCTTGATCTCTTAGTTCATCTACTATTTCCTCTTCAGAAACTCCCTCCAGATCTGGGCATCTTATCACTCCTTTTTTACTATTGAGGGTCTTATGAGCCGTTATCAAAACTGGAACTGTGGCCAACATTCGGCATCTTAAAAGATTGTCCGCATGGCTCTTTCTCTCAACTTCAATTAATAAACGCGTTCCCATTTTTTAAACTGTTTTCGGCACCCTGGCAATGCCTTGAATCCCCTTTGCAATTGCAAAGGGGGACATTTTTGCCAGGGTATGTTCAGCATCGGAACTTTCCGCAATTAAAAATCTAGGCCATTTTTCTGTTTTATTTGAGTCGTCATCACTATCTATGTCATTGCTAGGTCGTTTTTGTTTGTTTTGCGCCATGTGTGTTATTTTAAATTTCATCAGTTAGGTCCCCTACCCACCACGGAGCCCAACAAGGGGACGCCTTTCTGGGCCGGTAACTCCAAGCCCTGACGCCATGAGGATATCCAACATGACATACTCTAAGAATAAAAACTCCACCCTTTCGGATTTTATTTATATCCCTCGATTGACCCAATCAGCAGTAATCTCCTTTCAGGAAATATAAATCAAAAATTTATCAATTATTCTTAAATTTTAAATATTGAAATTGTCACTAATAAACATAAAATAGCCAGAATACATTAAAGGAAATATACCACAAGCCAGTTAAATCAGACCCAGGCCTAATATGATCTGCCCGTCTGGTGAACATCTGGATCCAAGACAGGCGTGTTGCAACTGGACCGGTATTACTGCCAAACCAGCCCAGTGCTCAGCCCATCAGGATTCCATATCCAACCGATACGGGTCGCATCCCACGGCAAACAGGATGCCCCTTTAGTCGCCTTTTACGACATGCTGGGGGGCAGTGGGGCTATTCTTTAATCCCCGCACCCACAGGGGAGCTTATAATTCAAAAACTGTAGTGTTTAAATATTAATTCATATAATTAATGCTTTTAATTTAATAGGGAATGTGTTTTTACACTGTTAATGTACCAATTCCCATCAAGTACAGTATTTTGGTAATTTACTCCTCTGCCACTAGGGGGCACTCACTGAAAAGACCCATTAATACCCTTAATTCATTAACAAACATAATTATTTATAGATATATTTTAGATTTTTAGAAATTATTGAAGAAAGGCCGGCAGAAGTTCACAAAGAGGTGCAGTTCTGTCTTGCTAGACATGCTTGTCCGACATGCTTGTCAGACATGCTTGTCAGACATGCTTGTCAGACATGCTTGTCACACATGCTTGCTAGATATGCTTGTCAGACATGCTTGCTAGACATGCTTGCTAGACATGCTTGCTAGACATGCTTGCTAGGCATGTTTGCTAGATATCCATGTCAGACATGCTTGCTAGACATGCTTGCTAGACATGCTTGCTAGGCATGCTTGCTAGATATCCATGTCAGACATGTTTGCTAGACATGCTTGCTAGACATGCTTGCTAGGCATGCTTGCTAGATATCCATGTCAGACATGTTTGCTAGGCATGCTTGCTGGACATGCTCGCCAGACATGCTATTTTCTTAAACAGAGATCCACACAAGTTACAAAGACCTGTTTCATAATTCAATTTTAATTCCCAGAGCAAAGTTGGACAAACTGTCAACCAAGGATGGCTGAAAGTCTACACATCACAGGTAATAAACTGAAATGGGTGACCTATTTCTCAGGCCAGCACACACTTGGTCCCAATGCAGAGTTTAGCTTCTCAACATTAAGTTTTAACGTTGATTTGGAGAAGATATTTACTTGTCATAGTTAACATATTAAGATGTATCTTTGGTGCCATATTATCTCAAATTTACCCTTATTGTTAGATATAAAAATAAATCAAGTTAAAATATGAGACCTACTTGTAGCAGATATAGTGCTGCCTCACTGAATTGTCATGTCGCAGGTACTTGACATGAAAACCCACCCGGTCACAGATTTACAAGGACAACGGGTTAACCCTTTTGGCACGGGCCTCAGCTCATATGGTAAATTGTATCATGAGTTCAACCCTGCAGAGTGATATCAACCCTGCTGAGTGATATCAACCCTGCAGAGTGATATCAACCCTGCTGAGTGATATCAAACCTGCAAGAAGAAGAATATAAATTCAGGTATGTCCAGGAACTTGTGCCAAGAACCAAAGAGGTCATATATGAGCTGAGTGATATCAACCCTGCTGAGTGATATCAATCCTGCTGAGTGATATCAACCCTGCAGAGTGATATCAACCCTGCTGAGTGATATCAAACCTGCAAGAAGAAGAATATAAATTCAGGTATGTCCAGGAACTTGTGCCAAGAACCAAAGAGGTCATATATGAGCTGAGTGATATCAACCCTGCTGAGTGATATCAACCCTGCTGAGTGATATCAACCCTGCTGAGTGATATCAACCCTGCTGAGTGATATCAATCCTGCTGAGTGATATCAACCCTGCTGAGTGATATCAACCCTGCTGAGTGATATCAATCCTGCTGAGTGATATCAACCCTGCTGAGTGATATCAACCCTGCTGAGTGATATCAACCCTGCTGAGTGATATCAATCCTGCTGAGTGATATCAACCCTGCTGAGTGATATCAACCCTGCTGAGTGATATCAACCCTGCTGAGTGATATCAATCCTGCTGAGTGATTTCAACCCTGCTGAGTGATATCTACCCTGCTGAGTGATATCAACTCTGCTGAGTGATATCAACCCTGCAGAGTGATATCAACCCTGCAGAGTGATATCAACCCTGCAGAGTGATTTCAACCCTGCTAGGTGATATCAACCCTGCTGAGTGATATCAACCCTGCTGAGTGATATCAACCCTGCTGAGTTATATCAACCCTGCTGAGTGATATAACCCTGCTGAGTGATATCAACCCTGCAGAGTGATATCAACCCTGCAGAGTGATATCAATCCTGCTGAGTGATATCAACCCTGCTGAGTGATATCAACCCTGCTGAGTGATATCAACCTTTTTGTGCATATTTGCTTTTAATATATTGAACAGCATGTTCTCAGTATGTATGAAAATGTAACATTGTCCACTATACATCTCTAACATTGGTATATATACCTTTATCTCTTCCAAATGAAAAAAGAATGATTTCACTAATGCACAAAGAAACAATTTGGACAGTACACATAGGAGACAATATCTGGAGCGCGTCCTCTTTACTTTGGTCTTAAGGCAAAATAAAATAATACCTTTGTTTCACAAAACATGCATGTAAAAATATGATAGGTGGGTAAGGATTTCAAATTATTTTCTTTCTTTTTTTTTCTTTTTTTTGTGATATCAACCCTGCTGAGTGATATCAACCCTGCTGAGTGATATCAACCCTGCTGAGTGATATCAACCCTGCTGAGTGATATCAACCCTGCATAAGAAATGCCACGATCAGTACCAACCCGTATTGATCCAAGTGATTATAAAAAAAAGTCAAAACAAAAAGTTAAATTTATGAAAACAGAAAAAGAAATGATTTGGGTCGGGGGTTTGAGGGAGGGTCAGTTGGGTAACACCTCAGTCACATTTGCACCGATTTCAGTAAAAATGCCCGGCCGATGGGTATTTTTTACAAAATAGGCAGGTAGTTCAGATTGCCGTGTGGGCACCGGGAGATCATCGGCCACAATCTTTAAGACGTCGGGTGGGTCATCGGGAACTTTTAGCTGCAACATAAAAGTTGCCAACGTTTCTCCGATGTCTTATCAGCAAATATCATCTTAAAGTACACGGTCATCGTCAGATGATCCACCGGGCTCCCTCCGATATCACATAGACGTCTTAAGGATATCCTACAGACGTCTGCCAATGATAAGACGTCTTTAGGACATCCTACAGACATCTGTCGCCCTACATGTTATATTGGTATACAGTGTATTGTTAAAAGTTTTAATTATTCGCAATGTTGTGCATTGCTAATCATGTCCTCCATCTTGGCAACTTTTCCTACAAAAAGGATGCAATGCTGTGAACTGAAACTGTTCGATTATTATTCAGTCTGTTTTTCAGTGAATACAGTCAGGATCGAGCTGCTTGCCTTTGCATTTTGCATCATTTTGAATAACACAGATACCATTCATAAATTTGTTTGTTAGATGTTTGTAAATACACTCGGACGCTTCAGAAAACAGCTTAAATTGGTCTGTACCGTCGCACAGGCACAGCTCTCCATACTTTTGGCTGGTGAACTATTTTGAAAGACATATACTTGTAATCATACCTTATAATTCAAATACTGTAGTGTTTAAATATTGATTCATATAATTGATGCTTTTAATTTGATAGGGAATGTGTTTTTACACTGTAAATGTACCAATTCCCATCAAGTACTGTAATTTTTTGGTAATTTACTCCTCTGCCACTAGGGTGCACTCACTGAAAAGACCCATTAATACCCTTAATTCATTAACAAACATAATTATTTATTGATATATTTTAGATTTTTAGAAATTATTGAAAGCATTCATGAAACCTGACTTTCAGACACATTTTCTTTACATAACATGAATGTTTATACCCTAAACAGTGCTTTTATGTAGTAGAACCCGAAATATTCCCTGTTAGCAACTTTCTGTGGCACTTGCAAGTTGATAAGTTGTCTGCTAAAACCTACACCAGCAATTGAACACTTTGTCAACAAGCTTTGTTTAGCTGGTCTGTGATCTTGTGTAAACACCTAATGAGTTACCAGTTGGGCACCTGTCCAGTTTTGGAAACAGGGTGGAGATGTTTTGTACAATTTATCAATTTATTGCCGAGGAGTGTACTTCAGAACAACATAAGATTATTTTAATATTATTTGAATCAATGAAATAACTCATGGTTGTGACAAATATTTTATAGTTGTGACAAATATTTTATAGTTGTGACAAATATTTTATAGTTGTGACAAATATTTTATAGTTGTGACAAATATCTTATGGTTGTGAAAGATATATCATTTATGGGAAAAGTATACTATTTATTTGAAAAGTATCTTATGCATGTGAAAACCTTTCTGTCGGAAAGGGAAGACATGACTCAAAGGCTGCATGGAATCCCCCTTAACTTAAAAGCTGTGATATTAAAAAAGTAACATTAAACCCTTTGATCACTGGTTTGGCCTTAAATCACAAGGACTTTGAATGGCGAAGCTGTGAATGCTGATAATTGGTATCAGTAAAATTTATGATTTGACCCTCTTTGGTGAAATTTGGGGTTTTTCACACTACTGATTGGGAAGACATCAAAGGCTGCATGGATTCCACCTTAAAAGCTGGGCTGTATAGAATTTTTTAAAACTTATTTTTGCAAACATATATGATATAAAAAATAATGATTTTTCTTCATTTATAACTTCAAAAATATTCATCCGTTTTTGATAATTTTACCACCAAAAGAAAGCCAAGAAAAGGCACTATCATCATGATAAGTGTTATCTTCCAATTCATTCTCTAAATAATGAGAAAAAATGGCTAATAATGTGTTGCTCCAATTTTGACAATTGGTAAACAACACCTCTTGTGACTTACGGAGCCCCCTGACAGTTCAAAGGTCAAGGTCACACAACACACTTCCTGTTTAGTACTGGCAGTACTTGGTGGTCACAAAAAATCATAATTTTCAGGGCAGATGTTCTTTTGTGGATTTCAGACAGATAGCCTGTATGTATGTCAATTTTAAGATCATATATTGTTTTCAGATACCTTAAACCACTGTAAAATCGCCTGGAACCTTCCAGGTTTCATGAATGCTTTAAGAAAGGCAGGCAGAAATTCACAAAGAGCTGCAGTTCTGTCTTGCTAGACATGCTTGCTAGATATGCTTGTCAGACATGCTTGTTAGACGTGCTTGCTAGACATGCTTGCTAGGCATGCTTGCTGGACATGCTCACCAGACATACTTGTTAGACATGCTATTTTCTTAAACAGAGAGCCACACAAGTTACAAAGACTTGTTTCATAATTCAATTTTAATTCCCAAAGTAAAGTCGGACAAACTGTCAACCAAGGATGGCTGAAAGTCTACACATCACAGGTAATAAACTGAAATGGGTGACCTATTTCACAGCACACACTTGGTCCCAATGCAGAGTTTAGCTTCTCAATATTAACTTTTAATGTTGATTTGGAGATATTAACTTGTCATAGTTAACATATAAAGATGTATCTTTTGTGCCATATTATCTCAAATTTACCTTAATTGTTAGATATAAAAATAAATCAAGTTAAAATATGAGACCTACTTGTGAAATATAGTGCTGCCTCACTGAATTGTCATGTCACAGGTCCTTGACATGACAACCCACCCGGTCACAGATTTACAAGGACAACGGGTTAACCCTTTTGGCACGGGCCTCAGCTCATATGGGAAATTGTATCATGAGTTCAATCACGCCATGGCCGGGGATCGAACCCACGACCTTTGGATCACCACAGAGGAACTGGTGCTAAGAAGCTGGCGCTCTAACCAACTGCGCCACGGCCCGAACATACCGGGGCTCGAGGCAGGGATCATGATTTGGCTATACTCTCAGATGTGAGCATACATGGCTCGAGGCAGTGGTCAAATTTGGGTCTTCTGCTTGTGAGCCACATGAACCAAGTGTTAACGTAAGCTGTGCCATATATATACATGGTATTAGCAAAGCATCACAACAGGATAGAATGACCATTCTCAACATACAAAAAAAGACCAATAATGAAAAGAATACACTGCCAATAGTCACCACACACAATCCTCATAACACTAACCTCTTCAACATTGTCACCCACACAATAGGATAGCTGGAAATGGATAGCGCATTCAAATCATTACTTTCTGAATAAAAATATATCAACAGCAAAAGACAACCTCCTAGTTTAGGCAGAGTACTGAGCAGAGCCAAATTCAATGAAACTTACAATACAGCTGGAAACGTCTCAAAGTGTGGAGAAAAAAGATGTGGCACATGTAAAGCTATATTAGAGGAATCAGAATATAAACTCAAACAAACAGGGGACATACTAAACCCAAAAGTAATCTTGACTGCAGAGCCACATATACAATCTGTGCAACAAGATGTCCTGGATGCCAACATGACGATATAGGTCCAACCAAACACCTGCGACATAGGTTCTCCCTTCACAAATCTCAGATATCAAATCCATCTTATCAAATTTGCCCAGTATCAGGATATTTGCAAATTTGTGGCAAGGGTATGTATAGTTAGGATATGATTATAGCAATGCCCCATATGACAGAGTTGTCAACAACTTTTTGACACCCCCACACAGGAAGCAGACAAGTGCAATTAACTTTTAACTTTTGTCTCTAATCTGCTTGTTAATCTGCTTGTTTATCAGCTTAATAATCAGCTTGTTAATCTGCTAGTTCATCTGCTTGTTTATCAGCTTGTTCTAACATACTCTTGTAATGATATATATATATATATATATATATATATATATATATATATATATATATATATATATATATATATATATATATATATATGTAGGAAGTATGTCCTGAAAACAGCGCTAGGAGCAGACTTGTCTAAATTTTAGTATTAATTCAGTATATATATATATATTTTCAGGACATACTTCCTGAAGAGATGGATTTTCAGTCTGCTCTTAAAAGAGGTGACTGAGGTGCTAGTCATGATATCACTAGAAAGATAATTCCATAGTCTGGAGCCGACAGATGAAAAGGCTCTGTCGCTTACTGTCTTTTCAGCCAAGTAAGTGGGTTCCATCGTTGGATCTCAGGCATCTTATGCCTTGTTAAACTTGGAGTAGATCACGCAAGTAAGGCGGCCCCTTACCATTCAGGGCCTTCCAAGTCATGAGAAGGATTTTGAAATCAATCCTTGCCTGAATAGGGAGCCAGTGTAGCTCCCACAGTTTTCCTGAGATGTGATAAAATTTCCTGATTTTTCCTACTACCCGGGCTGCTGAGTTTTGAAGGTATTGTAGCTTCCTGATTACAGATCTAGGAAGACCTGCAATAAGGCCATTACCATAATCTAGAGTCGATGTAACAAAAGCATGGGTTAATGTTACAGCTGTCTTCTCGTCTAGATATTGTCTAATAGCTGCTAGGTTTCTGATGTGGTAATAGCCCTTCTTGCATATTTTCCTGATCTGAGCCTTCCTGACCTGTTTCCAACCTGATATTTATCTCTAAACTAACAGAGAGGGCAGTTGCAGATTAGTCCCTCATCTGGTAAGGAATGGCCTTACTGACAAGTTTCAATCAGCCTACAAATAATATCACAGCACTGAAACTGCTTTGTTAAAGGTGCAAAATAATATCTTGTGTGCTCTAGACAATAAAAATTCAGTTATCCTGCTGTTATTGGACCTCTCTGCTGCCTTTGACACCATTGACAAGAACACGTGCACGGTGTCGGCCCGTACCATCAGTTGCAAGAGTTGATTATTTTATAAATTTCTCTGCGTGCTTTGTGAGTAGAGTCATTATTGCCACTAATATTAACAAAATGCAATGTCTCTCCTTTTGTAGTCTTCTTGGCGATCCCGATGGATGCGCCGGTGGAAGCCTTGCGACGAGGGATGGTAGTGCCACCTTTGTCAATAATGGCTCCGGCTGCATCTTTGGAGATAAAAATACGATTGTCCTTATTCACCCTTGTTCTCTTCATGGAAGAGTTGGCGGAGGAGGAGAAGCCTGAAGAGGACTGCTTGGACGAAGATGCCCTGTTCCTCCCCTCCGTCTCCGAGGCACTGTTATCATCTTCATCAGATAGTAGCATTGCTGAGGTGGGTTTGTCAGTTGCAGCAACTTTCATCAGGATCCTCAGGGTGTTCACACTTGTAGCAATCGTGGATATTGTCTTATCAATGAGCCGTCTGCTTCGAGCATGGCGTTGAGAGCCCCGCCAAACGAAGAAATGTTGTGGTAGTTTTACCCATTCAGGGTGTAGTTGCTGAGCCGGCTGCAGAAGATTATCCAGTTATGTCTGGAGGTAGCATTGAGAAGGGGCAGCGGAGAGAGGACGGTTTCTGTTGGGCCTTTAGACCAGATGATTCCCACAAGATGGATAAAACGTTTGTAAGCTGTTTCACCGTCTCCGCGCCTCTTATCTCGGATGTATCAGGCAGGATCACAATGTGGTCTGCAGCCGGGATGAGATCCGAGCGGTGTGCAAGGAAATGGAGATTCTCTGCCGAGGATTTCACCCTGCAGTCAGGACGTGCCAGCCCCGAAGAAATGTCATCTTGGCGACCATCCTTGGGGAGCACCACTAGCAGATATGGGAGGACTGGATCCACTGCAGCCGGCTCAGGAGCTGGTGCATTCGTTGTAGTGGAGGGTTGGTCTACAAACGACTGTATTACTTCGTCCCTCTCCCGATCGTCTGCAAGTTGAGACACTAACGTCACCGGATCTATGGCTACAAGTCTGCTTAGCAGGACCATTGGAATCACGTGATGCCATGTCATCAACGTGTTATCAGCGTTAGACGTAAAAAATTGACTGCTTCACGGAAAAACTCTGTGAAAGTTTATTGTATGTTAATTTTAATTATTTCAACTGTTTAATTCGGTTTAGAAACCGAAGAATTAGTTCTTATTTGTCTTTATTTGACTTTAAGATGAACACATATAATGATATGCAAAACTTAACGTTAGTGGGCACTAGGACCAACTAACTCAGAAATTTAACGGTAGGAGCGCTGTAGGCCGGCGGTGAATATTCCTATATTGTAGCTATTTATAGCAAAACAGTATTGAATTTTAGCAGAATTGGGTAGAATTCTGATAAAAAATTTCTGTTGGTATGTGTACCAATAGATAGTTGCAAGAGTAGGTAGCCGCTTGCGGGTATAATTATACAGCGGGTAGTGCGGACAACAAGAGAACTTGTAGTATTTTATGCAACCACTGTCGGAGCAAGTCCGAATATCATTGTATTATTGGTTGAATTTCACTTTGCTTCTAAAGGGGTCTGAAACGTGTTCAGCCACAGATAGCGTGCAAAGTACTTACACCTATGGATATGTACTTTGGCAAGAGAGAGCCACTTTAGTAGCCGCTTGCGACATTGGACAGCGGGTGGTGCGTCACAACAAGAAAAAATGGCTGTTCGTAGCCCAATGTTTGTCTATCAACAACCACCAACAAGTCCGAAGATCACTGTTATAATGCTAAAGGGTCTGAAGGTGATTCTAGACACCGAAAGCAAGTGTTTTTTTTTTAAAACGGAGGGGTATAAGGTATCAGACCAAGCACTCGACACTGGCAGCAAAGAATGGTTACTCATGAGCGCGGTGGCTCGCTCAGACAACACAGTATGATCCCGCACTTGCAAGCGTTTTTCCTATCAAAACTGCCGTCAGAGCTTGCAAAAAGTCTGGTATCGAATAGATCTCAGTATAGACAGGGTTCACTGTGAGAAAGTGTATTGATAGACTAGCGATAGACTCCTGAAAATCGACCAAGAAGGACGATTTTGTCAGAACTTAAATGAAAGTCGACATTCCACTCTGACGCATGCACAGAACCCCCAAATCATCTGCATAGATATGATAGCTGAGGCCAAATTTCGCTAAGATGTCAGCTAAAGGTGTCATATAAATGGTTAAAAGTATGGGACCCAGGACTGAGCCCTGTGGGACCCCATATTTTATGGACTTGAGGGCGGACATGTGTGTTCCCACTTTCACACACTGTTTCCTGTTACAGAGATATGACCGAATCCATGAAAGGGAGTGACCTCTAACATTACATCTAGCTTTCAGCCAATCAAATAGAATATGATGGTCAATGGTGTCGAAGGCTGCGGAGAGGTCAAGTAACAACAGGATCACTGACTTCTTATTGTCTAGATCACACAGGATATCGTTTTGCACCTTTAGCAGAGCAGTCTCAGTGCTGTGATGTTCTTTGTATTCCGATTGAAACTTGTCAGTAAGGCCATTCCTTACTAGATGAGGGACCAATTGTTCTGCCACAGCCCTCTCTGTTAGTTTAGAGATGTATGTCAGGTTGGAAACAGGTCTTTAGTTCTTCTCAACCAGTTCTAGGCCAAGTTTCTTCAGCAGGGGTGTTATGATGGCTATTTTCATGTTTTCAGATACTGCTGGTTCCATCAGTGATTTATTGATGATGGAAGTAATCATTAGTAAGAGGTCATCTAAGAGGTCAAGTAGGAGCAAGGTTGGGATCAGGTCCAGCTCACATGACTTCTTTGCAGACCTCTTCACCAATTTGCGCACATCATGTATGGTCAGGGGTGTGAACCTCTCTAGCCTTGATGAACCTGGTTCAATCCTATTGTCCGCAGTGTCACCTGGTGGCGAAATTGGGCAGGGTGGAGATTTATCAATGTCCAGGCGAATTCTTTCAATTTATCAAGAAAGAAAGAATTGAACTTCTCAGCTTGAGTGACTTCACAGTCAGATTGGGGCATTGGTGTGTCCTTTTTCTTATTGCATGACAGTGTCAATGACTCTAAAAAGCTTTTTTGGGTCATGCTTGTTTTCATCCACTAGTTTAGAGAAATAGCTGGATTGTGCTGAATTCAACAGCACAATCCAGCTATATTTATTTTTCTGTATGTTATATAATTCTTTATAAATGTGAAGTCCTGTTTTGTTCATTTTTCTCCCAAGCCTCCTCTTGAGAGATCTTACAAGCTTTAATTGGTCATTCATCCATGGGACAGGCTTGCGCTGAGTAACCTTTGCATGTTTAAGAGGAGCATGTTTACCCATAAGTGCTGTGAGCTCCTTGTCATAGTAATTTACCATGTCATGTAGGGATAAGTGTTCTTATCCCTACATGACATGATACCAGACAAGTCCTATGAACAGACTTGTCTGGTATCAGCGCTATATAAATTTTATTTTATTATTATTATTATTATTATTATTATTATTATTATTATTATTATTATTATTATTATTATTATTATTATTAGGAACTCCCTTCCTAGTGAGATTAGGAATAGTGCCTCAGTCTCCTCTTTTGAGTGAAAACTCACCTCTTCAGGAGTCCTGAACACAGTGCTATGAACAGACTTGTCTGGTATCAGCGCTATATAAATTTTATTTTATTATAATTATTATTATTATTATTATTATTATTATTATTATTATTATTATTATTATTATTATAAAATATATAAATTTTATTTTATTATTATTATTATTATTATTATTATTATTATTAATATTATTAATATTATTATTATTATTATTATTATTATTATTATTATTATTATTATTATTATTATTTTTATTATTATCAGTATTATTTCTGCCACCCCAAAGATAGTTGTGAGCATTAAAGTCACCAACTAACATATATGACTGTGGCAGCTGGATTATCAAATTATTTAAATCTGCAATATTAACTGGCTCACTTGGTGGTAAATATATTATTTACATATATATATATTATTTACATATTGTAAATGTATTGTGCAGGGTAACCCTGACTACAGAAGCTTGTAAACTAGTATTTAATGTTACTTTACTTTGGGGTGTACAGGATTTAACAAAAATAGAATCTCTGCCATGTACTTAGTCCATAATGTCAATTCAACCAACTTTATTATCAGTCACATATCCCTTGAATGGCGGGAATTATCTTTGAATTTAGTTTCTTGTAAACAAATTACTGATGCATTAAATTTTTGTTTGGGCTAATGACTCCAGTTCTGGCCTGTTTGCCTCAAATCCTCTCCAATTCCATTGTATAATATTGCTGATAGCCATATATAAAATGATGAGTAATAATACAATGTGGTCAAACATAGTCATTTAATTCTACTACGATTATGCTTGGAGTACACCTCAATGCTATGTATATCAGGAGAATCATTTGTATCCATCCTTTCTAATGATTATGTTCTTTGTATTTTATTTTTCCTTGATCTCGTTTCTTTTTTGTCAGACTTATTAACAGGTATATATCTTCCCCTGTAGGTGCGGGGATTAAAGAATAGCCACTGCCCCCCAGCATGTCGTAAAAGGCGACTAAAGGGGCGTCCTGTTTGCCGTGGGATGCGACCTGTGTCGGGGAGGATATGGAATCCTGACAGGCTGAGCACTGGGCTGGTTTGGCAGTAATACCGGTCCAGTTGCAACACACCTGTCTTGGATCCAGATGTTCACCAGACGGGCAGATCAGATTAGGCCTGGGTCTGATTTAACCAGCTTGTGGTATATTTTCTTTAATATATTTAGGCTATTTGATTTATATTAATGACAATTTCAATGTTTGAAATTTAGGAATAATTTAAAATTTTTTGATAAATATTTGCTGAAAGGAGATTACTGCTGATTAGGTCAATCGAGGGATAAAAAAAAAGATTCAAAAGCATGGAGTTTTTATTCTAAGAGTATGTCATGTTGGGTATCCTCAAGGCGTCAGGGCTTGGAGTTACCGGCCCAGAAAGGCGTCCCCTTGTTGGGCTCCGTGGTGGGTAGGGGACCTAGCTGATGAAAAATAACAAAGCACATATGGCACAAAAACAAAAAAGACCAAGGAATGAAACTGACAGGGATGATGATGGCTCAGATTTTTTATGGCAGAAAGTTTAGACAGTGAACATACCCGCTTTGCAATTGCAAAGGGGATACAAAGCATTGCCAGGGTCCCCAAAACAGTGAAAATAATGGGAAGTCGTCCGTTGATCGAGGTGGAAAGAAAAAGCCATGCGGAAAATCTCCTGAGATGCCGAATGTTGGCCCCAGTCCCAGTTTCAATAACGGCCCATAAAACCCTAAATAACAAGAAAGGTGTTATCAGACTTAGCGGGAGTTTCAGAAGAGGAAATAGCCAATGAATTGAAGGATCAGGATGTCGTCCATTGCAAAAGAATTTAAATTAAAAAGGATGGCACAAAAGATCCAATAAATACATTCATCCTGACATTTGAAGCAGCGCAGCTTCCAACATCTATTAAAGTTGGATATTTAAACGTCCGAGTTGATGTTTTTATTCCAAACCCTCTGCACTGCTTCAAGTGTCAGAGATATGGACATGGATCTGACAGATGTAAAGGGAATGTAACATGCCCAAAGTGTACTGCCCAACATAATGGAGAAGATTGTTTATCAAATAATGTCAAATGTGTGAATTGTGAAGGCGATCACCCATCATATTCGCTGAATTGTCCTTCCTTTTTAAAAGAGAAGGAAATTCAGCGAATATGACACACAGAAAACATATCTTTTCCAGAGGCACGTAAGGGTGTAGAATCATTCAACACAACAAAATCATCCTATGCTAGAACAAAGAGACTAAATCAATAGCAATTCAGACTGAAATTATATGGCCAATTAATGACAAAAATTATTCCTTTTTCACAAAAACTTCCAAATCTTCGGCAACATCTACTCAGATTCTTGCATCCACTACCCCAGCAATAGCTCTACCAACAATAACACCAACAATAACATCGACTAAAACCTCTTCACAGACTCCCTCCACATCATCTAGTAATAAAAACGTAAATAGCAATAGACCAGTTAATAAATCAGACAAAAATGAAATCAAAGACCAAAGCAAAAGTAAAATAAATAGAAC
This sequence comes from Amphiduros pacificus, assembly GCA_949316495.1. Classification (NCBI taxonomy): domain Eukaryota; kingdom Metazoa; phylum Annelida; class Polychaeta; order Phyllodocida; family Hesionidae; genus Amphiduros; species Amphiduros pacificus. The sequence continues at coordinate 27,188,696 of OX439011.1, forward strand.
TAAATCCTTTGAAAGGATGGATACAGGTGATCCTTCTGATATACATTTTACACCTGTTCAGTCAAAACATAATCGTAAACCTAACAAATGATTATTTTAAATCCTATATTTATACTCATTATTTTTAATATGGCTATCAGCAATATCATACAATGGAATTGAGGATTTGAGGCAAACAGGTCAGAACTGGAGTTATTAGCCCAGAAATATAATGCATCAGTAATTTGTTTACAAGAAACTAAATTCAAAGATGATTCCACAACATTTAAAGCATTCATGAAACCTGACTTTCAGACACATTTTCTTTACATAACATGAATGTTTATACCCTAAACAGTGCTTTTATGTAGTATTGCCCAAAATATTCCCTGTTAACAACTTTCTGTGGCACTTGAAAGTTGATCAGTTGTCTGCTGAAACCTTCACCAGCAATTGAACACTTTGTCAACAAGCTTTGTTTAGCTGATTTGTGATCCCATGTAAACACCTAATGAGTTACCAGTTGGGCACCTGTCCAGCTTGGGAAACAGGGTGGAGATGTTTTGTACAATTTATCAATTTATTGCCAGGAGTATACTTCAGAACAACACAAGATTATTTTAATATTATTTGAATCAATGAAATAACTCATGGTTGTGACAAATATCTTATGGTTGTGTCAAATATCTTATGGTTGTGAAAGATATATCATTTATGAGAAAAGTATACTATTTATTTGAAAAGTATCTTATGCATGTGAAAACCTTTCTGTCAAAAAGGGAAGACATGACTCAAAGGCTGCATGGAATCCCCCTTAACTTAAAGGCTGTGATATTGAAAAAGTGACATTAACCCTTTGATCACTGGTTTGGCCTTAAATCACAAGGACTTTGAATGGCAAAACTGTGAATGCTCAGTGATAATTGGTATCAGTAAAATTTATGATTTGAAATTTGGGGTTTTTCACACCACTGAATGGGAAGACATCAAAGGCTGCATGGATTGCACCTTAAAAGCTGGGGTGTATAGAGTTATTTTTAACTTTGTTTTGCAAACATATATTATATGAAAAATAATGATTTTTCTTCATTTATAACTTCACAAATATTCATCCGTTTTTAACCATTTTACTACCAAAAGAAAGCCAAGAAAAGGCACTATCATCATGATAAGAGTTATCTTCCAATTCAGTCTTTAAATAGTAGAAAAAAATGGCCGAAAATGTGTTGCTCCAATTTTGACAATTGGTAAACAACACCTCCTGTGACTTACGGAGCCCCCTGACAGTTCAAAGGTCAAGGTCACACAACAAACTTCCTGTTTAGTACTGGCAGTACTTGGTGGTCACAAAAAATCTGAATTCTCAGGGTAGATGTTCTTTTATGGATTTCAGACAGATTGCCAGTATGTATGTCAATTTTAAGATCATATATTGTTTTCAGATACCTTAAACCACTGTAAAATCGCCTGTAACCTTCCAGGTTTCATGAATGCCTTAAGGGATATGTGATTTATAATAAAGTCGGTTCAATTGACATTATGGACCAAGCACATGGCGGACTTTCTGTTTTTGTTAAATCCTGTATACCCCAACGTAAAGTAACATTAAATACTAATTTACAAGCTTCTGCAGTCAGGGTTACCCTGCACAATACATTAACTATATATGTTCAATATATTTACCACCTGGTGAGCCAGATAATATTGCAGATTTAAATAATTTAATAACCCAGCTGCCACAACCATATATGTTAGTTGGTGACTTTAATGCTCACAACTATCTTTGGGGTGGCAGAAATAATACTGATGCCAAAGGACGTATAATAAGATTTTTTAAATAACAATAGTTTGTGCCTTTGGAATGACGATTCTCCAACATATTTACATCCTGCTACAGGCTCTTTAACATCAATAGATCTCTCCATGTGCACTCCAAATTTATTTTTAGACTATTCCTGGGAAGTAGAGGAAGATCAATGGGTTAGTGATCATAACCCCATTATTTTAAATAACCATTTTCCTCCACTAGACGAACGAATCCCCAAGTGGAAATTTCATAAAGCCGATTGGGCAAAATTTCAAACTTTCTGTTTTAATAAAATAACGCCAGAAATTTTTAACAATGTAGATGATCCTCTTCAAGTTTTTACGGATACATTGTATGATATTGCTGATGGGTGTATTCCCAAATCAAAGCCAAATTCTAAAATTAAAGAAAAACCCTGGTTTAATGATGAGTGCAAAAAAGCTGTCAAGGAGAGCAAAAAATCTCTGAAAAAATTTTATCGACAGCCAACTCAATATAATTTGCACCAATTTCGAGTAAAAAGAGCTAAAGCCTGTTATATTATCAAAATTAGCAAAAGAAAAAGTTGGAAGGATTATGTTACCAAATTAAATATGCGTACACCGATTAAAAAATGCTGGGATATGGTGCGTAAAATTACGGGGAAGGGAGGTGGAGCAAGGATCAAACATCTAACTCATAATGGCCAATTAATTACAAATCACACTGAAATAGGTAACACAATAGGTCAAACAATTTCCAAGAATTCCTCATCCAATAATTATTCTGCAAATTTCAACAAATAAAAAATAGAAAAGAAAGAAACCAACTAGATTTTATATCCCATAACTTGGAAGAATATAATAAATAATTTACAAAAGAAGATTTGAAACTTGCTTTGGATAAATCTCATGATACTGCTCCTGGACCTGATCAAATTCACTACCAAATCCTTAAACACCTCCCTGACCAATCACTTGGGCATCTTTTAGATATATTTTAATAAAATTTGGGAAAGTGGCGATTTTCCTCCTTCATGGAGGGAAGCCACTATCATTCCCATTCCCAAACCTGGCAAATACTCATCAAATTCAAATAATTATCGTCCCATTGCTTTAACAAGTTGTATTTGTAAGACAATGGAACAAATGATTAACGACGTTTAGTTTGGTTTTTAGAAACTGCAGCTTATATTTCTGTTGCACAGAGTGGCTTTAGAAAAACGCGAAGTACCATCGACCACCTGGTACGTTTAGAGACATTTATAAGAGAGGGTTTTTTAAAAGGTGAGCATGTGGTTAGCATTTTCTTTGATTTAGAGAAGTGTCTGTTTTAACATGTATAAGAATTGGACATAGTCATTTGACTCACTATCTTCTAAAAGGTGAAGATAAGCCTCAGTGTATTGGATGTCAAAGGGCTTTGACTGTCAAACATGTTTAATTGAATGTATCGATTTTGATATAATTAGGACTCAATATTTTAATGTGCAAGATTTACATTTGTTATTTGATACTGTAGATACTTCTGTGATAGTATCGTTTTTAAACCAAATAGGACTTTATAACCAATTTTAAGTGTGGAGCTCTTGTTTACTTAGGTCATTGGCCTATTTATCAAGAACCGTGAAACATCAGATGGTATTTAAAGTCTTTCAAATTGAATTTATTTATACAAATTTGTTATATCTATAACTGATATATTGAATGGATTTTGTTGATATTTGTGTTAAGATTATTTACATATATTGATTTTATAAACGTGTATGTTTTTACCACTTTTAGGCACTCAATAACCTTAGTGGTTGATGTGCCTCTACCATTCATTCATTCATTCAGGTATATATCCTTTTTTTGGCGAATTAATCTTGATCTTAGGTGTTTGCATAGTAATATAAACTTTGGTACATTTTGAAAAAAACGTCAAATATCCAATATCAAATTAACTTCATGCTCGTTGGGCCTCAGCTCATATGGGAAAGTGTATCATGAGTTTAATCTCGGCACGGATGGGGTTCGAACCCACGACCTTTGGATCACCACAGAGGAACTGGTGCCAATAAGCTGGCACTCTAACCAACTTCGCCATGGCCTGTGGCCTAACAGGATGAGATGAGATAACAGTAGATGATAACAGTATTAGATAATAGTATGACATAACAGTCTGAGGTAAAAGTATGAGATAACAGTATGAGGTAAAAGTATGAGATAACAGTATGAGGTAAAAGTATGAGATAACAGTATGAGGTAAAAGTATGAGATAACAGTCTGAGGTAAAAGTATGAGATAACAGTATGAGGTAAAAGTATGACATAACAGTCTGAGGTAAAAGTATGAGATAACAGTATGAGGTAAAAGTATGAGATAACAGTATGAGGTAAAAGTATGAGATAACAGTATGAGGTAAAAGTATGAGGTAAAAGTATGAGGTAAAAGGCTGAGCTAACAGTATGAGGTATAAGTTTGAGATAACAGAATGTGAAAACAGTATGACATAACAGTATGAGATAAAAGTACGACATAACAGTCTGATATAACATTATGTGACAGCATAATGTGAGATAACAGTAGGTGATAACAGTCTGAGGTAAAAGTATGACATAACAGTCTGAGGTAAAAGTATGAGATAACAGTATGAGGTGAAAGTATGAGATAACAATATGAGATAATAGAATGAGATAACAGTATGAGATAACAGTATGATATGATATTATGAAAAAATAGAATGAGATAACAACAGTATGTGAAAAAGTATGAGACCGCACTATTGAAATTGAAAACAAAACAATTCTTACAAATAGTATTTTTTATTTATTAAACAAATTGCAAATACTTTGACCTGGTTATTTCATAGTATATATCTTAAAACATTCCCAACATTTTTGGTGTATCTCTCGCTTAGTTATACAATACACCTTTTTATTAATATATCATTTTGAAATGGGAAATCATAATCTATTTGTGTATCTTGATCCTTAAACTATTTTTTGCTGTGGATAGCAACATTTTTAGGGTTCAATCCCTAACATGGACTTTTTCAAACAAAGTATCAAGAGAAACGTCTAACCTTCTTCAAAGTTTTATGCATCAAAATAGTATTCCCTGTCTTCAAATATCTAAAAAATTACACATGATCTGCACAAAAAACATAACTTTCAAACCTTATTTCCACTTTCTGGCAGTTTTTTTAATAGCATTCCATTTTCTTATAATAATGTCATGCTTAAAAATAAATGTCTGTGTCCTTTTAATAAATATATTCAAACCAAAATGTGTGTTGATATTTCAGACAACAGCAGAGAACTCTTATAGTGTGACTATAAAACCTTCTTATTATTTATCTTTGATTCCTTAAACAACCTTGGCACCAATCCATACAGCATATTTACAAAGGTTCTTAAAATGAGCTCAGTGACCAAAATTTGATGCAAACTTCACATGCAATGTGTCCTGCTCATTTGACTCTAATAAATAAATAAATATCAAACCAAACAGCAAAATGTTCCATCTTTCCAATAGACCAAGAACATTTTTATCCTTACAGAATTGCCTTTCTACATCTTTATGAATTGTTGAATACAAACCATTAACTGAGTGACTAATTGTCAGCCTAGCTACCTTTCCATAAACAAAGCTTAATGTTCATTATAAATATCAATTGGAACAACTGCAACAGCTCATAGGACTGACAAATTAACTGCTATCTATATTTTAATGGAATCCTCCTTTCAACTTGGGAGACATTCATATCTTGACTTTCATTCGGTTAAATGTCCCATGTGAAGATTATTTTTCCAAATTTATGTCAATATACTCACATTCAGAGAGGCTTACTTCAAATCATTCAGTTTATATAAAAAAGTATAAAAAATCAAATCCATAGACCCTCCCTGGGATTTATTTCTCTCTCAGTTTGTGCTCTTATCAATATATAAAAAAATATATTGACACATTCATAAAAATAACAATGAAAACTGATGAAACATGCATTATACAACTACATATACTAGATATGATGACTCCCTCTATTAATGCAAGTCTGCAGGTATGAAAGCCACGCAAAGTACTGATTTGGCGGACATGTGGCACCAGTAGAGGGAACAATCGCCACAAACTGACATGTAAGCAGTAATTTCTTGGATTGTCTGTCTGAAATAGGTCACTCACCTTGTGAACTGAGGGAATTAGTTCAATCTCAGCCTGTTACTATAGTAACCGCTCATAGAAAACATTGCTTTTATCGGAGCTGAACAAATTTTGCTTTTATTTACTATGATAAAACTGCATTGGACTCATTGTCATAAAATTAAGACATATTTCTTCTAATTTCTTTTTCTTTCAATTTTACCAATTCTGGCCAATCTTATGCACATGGATTGTAACATACAACTCATCCAGTCGACAGAAACACTATATTCCCCTACTGGTGTTATGTCTGCAATATTAGTACTATCTTTAACATCAATAATATTTTCACCATTATAATTTTGTTTTAAAAGAATCAATAAGATCTATAGTTTTCTTATATATTGTAATATATATATATATATATATATATATATATATATATATATATATATATATATATATATATATATATTACACAGCTGATGTCCATTCAGGCATGATTCTCTTTGAAACTCAAGAAAATAAAAAATGGGAATAAATGCATTAAATAGTTTAAGTATAAGCCTTGTTATTTGAATAAATTTGCATTAACATCTGCCATATATATATATATATATATATATATATATATGCTTATGGTAACCCAATTACGGCAGCCCATTTTAATTAAGGCAAATCCCATTACAAGGATTGTGAATATACATCATATGAATATTGCTCTAGTAGATATATTAATTGCTATTTGCTTTCCATTTCAAGTGAATCTGTATGTACATTGTCAAATGCAATCTTGCCTCTCCCTTTCTACTCCGACAAAGTGGCAGTCGATCTGCAACCTTGGTAGGTAGAGAATCAACTGCCTTTGTAAAGCAGAGTACTTTATTTCCCTTTCTTTCTGCTCCTGGGAATCTTGATTTCCCTTTCTTACCACTCTTGGGAATCTTGATTTCCCTTTCTTTCCACTCTTGGAACTCTTGAGAAGTGACAGTGTTTCAAGGAACAGACCATCTTTTTACTTACATTTTCTCTGCTCCATATTTACCTGTGAAGTTTTCCATTTTTATCTCTATGACACATGGTTGATAGACTGTGAAGGTCACCAGAATGTCAAATTCAGATGATAAAAGCCCTGGTCTTTTCGTGCTCCACTTCTTTCTTTGTTCAACATAAAACTTGTTTTCATGGCATACACATATCTTTAACATGCATTTTAATACACAGATGAGATTCTTACTTTTATAATGCCCATTTAATAGCCAATATGATATAATTTCAAATGTTGTCCTATAAAAACGTCACATATATTTTAGGGAGTAAATGTTCACTATTTGTTTATCAATAGCCACTTTAATGTCTAATTTCTTGGGTCCACAATATAGAAGCACACCCTTCCTGCTGCTCTGTTCTACTGGTGACCATTTTGTTTGTTACAGGAGTGATAAAATGCAGCAGCACTTGGCGGTGATTTCAAGGATAAGTGACTGTCATATTCCTATCTTCTATAGCAGTTTGATTATGACTTGGGAAGCACAACTAAGCCATTCATACACATGTAGAGGGTACTCACCACAGAAACATCAGCATCAGTCACTGCCAAACATCTACTGGATCACACACAAACCTGACCAAATGAGACCAAAGAGGCTACTGTGTGTAAAATGCCACAGCTGTGCCTGACCGAATAGGTCCACACCATAGCTGTGCCTGACCAAATAGGTCCACCCCACAGCTGTGCCTGACCAAATAGATCCACACCACAGCTGTGCCTGACCAAATAGATCCACACCACAGCTGTGCCTGACCAAATAGGTCCACCCCACAGCTGTGCCTGACCAAATAGGTCCACCCCACAGCTGTGCCTGACTAAATAGGTCCACACCACAGCTGTGCCTGACCAAATAGGTCCACCCCACAGCTGTGCTTGACCAAATAGGTCCACACCACAGCTGTGCCTGACCAAATAGGTCCACTCCACAGCTGTGCCTGACCAAATAGGTCCACACCACAGCTGTGCCTGACCAAATAGGTCCACACCATAGCTGTGCCTGACCAAATAGGTCCACCCCACAGCTTTACCTGACCAAATAGGTCCACTCCACAGCTTTACCTGACCAAATAGGTCAAAATAGATTCACCCCACAGCTGTGCATGACTAAATGAGGTCATGCAGTGGTCATCCATCCCACAGCTGTACCTGACCAAATTGGTCCACTCCACAGCTGTGCCTGACCATATTGGTCCAACCCACAGCTGTGCCTGACAAAATAGGTCCACTCCACAGCTTTACCTGACCAAATAGGTCAAAATAGATTCACCCCACAGCTGTGCATGACTAAATGAGGTCATGCAGTGGTCATCTATCCCACAGCTGTACCTGACCAAATTGGTCCACTCCACAGCTGTGCCTGACCATATTGGTCCAACCCACAGCTGTGCCTGACAAAATAGGTCCACTCCACAGCTTTACCTGACCAAATAGGTCCAAATAGATTCACCTCACAGCTGTGCATGACTAAATGAGGTCATGCAGTGGTCATCCATGACCTCATATGGTCATGTTTATGCATGACCAAATACATGCTTTGCTCAAACTGTTCAGCTGTTTCCGATGGGGATTGTTAGTGTCCCCAGTATACAATTTTTTCACAGATTATTCATAGCGAGTAACAAAATATAAGAGATAATTATACATTATATATTGGTATCATAATATTATGCTGAGTTCAGGAATAACAATTATAAGTGGCCAGTTTCTTTATATTTATTTTCTCCATTTCTCATGGATATTTCCTGTTTGGTGCTAGCTTTCACTGTATGTAAATGACCTCATACATCCAGCCAATCGTTCTATCTCCATGACAACAAACAGATGCACCAATCGGAAGGCTGCTCTCATTGTCTAATAGCCAATAATGCATTGGCTTATAAAATAATAACTACTGTTCCCTAATGAACCAATTGGATGTGTTGTATCATGAGGCCTTGTATGATTTGGGACCAATCATGACCTTTGTTACAAAGTGGACAATAGCACCAGCGGGTTGCTCGGGGTCGAGTTCTGCAAACAGATGGCAAGCGTTATCCACAGTGCTGCCCTGCTTCCTTGCGACGAACCCAAACACCCTGAAATACAAATCACAGCATTACACATCATGAATGCACAGAAACACACACATACACAAGCATTGACATATTACATATATACATCACACACACAGACACAGACAGACACACACATTGACATATGACATATATACATCACACACACAGAAACACACATATACACAAGCATTGACATATGACATATATACATTACACACACAGACACACACACATACACAAACATTGACATATGACATATATATATCACACACACAGACATTGACATATGACATATATACATCACACACACAGACACACACAGACATACACATACACAAACATTGACATATGACATATATATATCACACACACAGACACACACAGACATTGACATATGACATATATACATCACACACACAGAGACAGACAGGCACACACACACATACACAAACATTGACATATGACATATATATATCACACACACAGACACACACAAACATTGACATATGACATATATACATCACACACACAGAGACAGACAGGCACACACACACATACACAAACATTGACATATGACATATATACATCACACACACAGACACACACAGACACAGTCACAGACAGACATACACAAACATTCATATATAATGACATATGGAATTGTTAGGAGAGAGAAACAATAGAGTATATGATGTGGAAGATGGCGCTGACCACACCCAGGCTGCAGCTGAGGTGGTCTATAATGCCTTAAACTTTGTGGATCTGCATTATATCCTGACTCAGTATCCTGTGCCCAGATAGGAACTGGAAAAGATCCCACTAGAACCCATGAAGTAGGCAGCCCCGCATGACTGACTGACTGCGGATGGTCAATCAATGGTCACTTAAGAGATCGGGTCACAGTGGCCACTGGCTGATTCCCCGAGGACACATTGACTAATTAAAACGGAAACGAACCTGATCCTACCACTGGCTGCAATGATGGAATGTATGTCCTACATCCCTACATTGACAGCCAGGGTAGATAAACCTAACACATTACTAACACATGCCACCCATAATAGTGAAAATGCCTGGCCTGGGTCACAGATTGCCGGCTTTGGTTTCACAAGAATGACCAACAGCGGTTGCAGAGATATTCAGTGTATATCCTGCCCATAGTCGGCTTTCAGTGCCCCAAATCGGGCCATTTGCACCGATAATCACACACCACCCACCCCATAGCAATTTCAAATAAACTATAATTAGGCATTTATACACATAATAAGATGGAACACATAATAATATAAATCTTCTGAATTATTCTGTCATCCAAAAGCAAACAAAACAAGCGTAAACAAAAAAGGTTCACTTTTAAATTGTCCCCCAGCAAGGTTATTGCTCGCCCGCTCGGATTGGGCGTAAAACGTCGTGGTCCCGTGTATCTGACCCTATCCCAGAGCACGTTAAAGAACCCAGTAGCACTTATCGAAAAGAGTAGGGGGAACCCAGTGTGAATGGTCTCAAAAAAAAAAAAAAACCTTTCAGTTAACCAACTCACAACAACAATAGTCCATTTTTCAATAGCAATAATCAATGACCAAATTTAACATTTGGAGGTAAAAAATGTGAAGGGCAACATAAACTTGTCAGAGATATTTAGCATTGGTCCTACAGCTGGCTTCATACAATTCCTTAAAGTGATGCCACGGTTTAAGAAAGGTTAAGTTCTTTTTACCAAGCATGTTCATACCAAACATGTGTTGATGTTCCAGTCAACAGCATGTCTGACTTGAAGTGCGATTATAAACCCACTGTCTATATAGTGATTCCTTTAACAATTTTTACACCAATTAACATGGCATATTTAGGTCAAACTTCAAGGCCATTCAAGGGGTCAAGTCATTGAGTTCTTTAGGAGATTATACATTGACCTAATTTTGCTGAGGTGAACTTTCCTCTCTGTGATACCCCATCCCCCTCAAGTGCTTAATTTTCTGTCCCTACTTGAATTGCCAATTTCAGCCAAATTGTCAACAAATTTGATTTCTAAATATCTAAAATACAATACACTACTCACTTTGCATTCATTGGCATCCCAGAATCCTCATTTGGTCGACTCCACCTTGAAAAATTATACATTATTAATCATAACCAAAAAGATCTTTTAAACTTTGAGTTATCATTCTATGTGGGCACCAGGATCTTGCTACTTTTTGTTTTCCTGGCAGTAAACATATATATTATAACTCGGACCTGGATCACGGTTGTCAAAAAACAGAAAGTGTTCATTTCAATTTTTGGTGTGGTGGAATTCATAGTTAACTTTCACCCTTTCATGCAATGGATGATAGAAACAAATATATTTTTTTTTTGACATACTAGAAAGAATTCTATGCAATATAAAGGTGAGACTCTAGCTGTGCTTTAGTTTTGCAGTGTTCCGGTTCAGGTCCGTATCCGTGATCTGTCTCTGAATGTGTCTGGGTAATAGCATCAAACATTCCTGGCAGATCAAATGTGTTGATATCATAAGCTGGTCACAACCCAGCAAATCTAGTGACAATCTTTTCAAGTTTTTCATATGATGCACACAGACAGTACAAGCTTTTTCCAAGAACCGAACATTATTTTGTTTTCAATTTGTCATGTTTACTTAAAGCATTCGTTAAACCACAGAGGTCAGAGGCAATTTTACGGGGCTTTGGGGTATGCTTAAATGATATGTGGCCATCAATCTGTGATACAATTAAGCTATCTCACTAAAATCAACCAAAATACACTGACCATGGTTTTTTGCTAAAAATGCCAAGTACTGCCAGTAATCCTTTGACCACCAGGTGGCTACATGTATACAATCATGTGACCCTATTGTGGTCTGTCAGGGTGTTAGGCCTGAACCATTGGACAAACATTATTGGACAAACAGGGCTCTGTAAGGCAAATCACTCCATTGTGCCAATTTACAGTGCCCCATTGTTAGAAAGACTTTACAAAGCAGATGTTTGCAAAAAATCACTGGTCAGCTAAACAAAGTTTGTTGACAAAGTGTCCAACGGATGATTTGGATTTTAGCAGAGGACTTGTCCACTTTCAAATAGAAATATATGTAGGGGAAATATGATGGGTAATAACTTGTGATTCCAATGTTTGGGGTATAAACATTTATATTATGCAAGGAAAATGTGCTTGAAAATCTCATTTCATGAATGCTGTAAGGGTATTTATGGGTGTTGGTAGTGAGTGTCCTCTGGTGGCAGATTTTCTGAGGGAACTACTTTCTTTTTATGCCAAAATGGAACGTTTTCAAAAAAGTGCTAAAACTGTCAAAATGAGTTCCTTTTTCATTAAAACTTTAAAAGTCATGAAATGACATTTTATGGTATTCATTTTTGTAATAAAATTATTTATTTATTATTTGAAAATCACAATGGAATTTCTTTGATTATATTGAAAGCTTCATATCTTTTTAAATCATAAAAAATGGCGTAGTAATATGTCACTGCTCCAAAATTTATTTTGTCATGTCAAAATGTTAAAGGGAAAAAGTTCTGCAGATTGTGGTACCATAATAAAGTGGAATTCCAAACAACTTTGTAAAAGTGATCTTAACAATATTTACTGTGATCCTAGTGAAACAGATTTTCTATTTTACAAATACATTAAGAGAAAAATAGAGGTAAAGTACACACTTTATCATTTCAAAAATATGAATTTTTTCACCTCCCTTCACATATCTGATTGCCAAACTTCCTTTTTATTTCCAAATTATACAAATCAAAATGAGAAAATCTGTTTCACTAGGATCACAGGGAATTTTTTTCCCAATGAAATGAAATAAACACAGCTAAAAACAAGCCTACTCCTGTTGTGTAATTTGCTTGTCTTCTTCATTTCTCATGAAAACTATCATCAAGGAAAATTAGGACAAAATACGATTTTGAAAGAAATATACTTGTAATCATACCTTATATTTCAAATATTGAGGTGTTTAAATATTGATTCATGTCATTAATGCTTTTAATTTAAGGGAATGTATTTTTACACCGTAAATGTACCAATTCCCATCAAGTACAGTATTTTGGTAATTTACTCTTCTGCTACTAGGGGGCACTCACTACCAACACCCATAAATACCCTTAAATGTTGACAGAAGGACAGATGGACATTTCCCCACTCCTAAAGCTATGCGACTCTGCGACAAGTCAGCAGAGCTAAAAGCAGAATCTGTATGAATTATCATACATTCTTTTACCAATCAGTGCACAACCTTTTTTGTATGAATAGTCATGACTTGCAGCCAATATCAAATGCACTTTCTTACCATTGACTGATATGAGAGAGATGTCCTGTTATGGAGGGTAGGCAGGGACTGAAATGAGAGAGATGTCCTGTTATGGAGGGTAGGCAGAGACTGATATGAGAGGGATGTCCTATTATGGAGGGTTGGCAGGGATTGATAGGAGAGAGATGTCCTGTTATGGAGGGTAGGCAGCGACTGATAGGAGAGAGAAGTCCTGTTATGGAGGGTTGGCAGGGACTGACATGAGAGAGAAGTCCTGCTATGGAGGGTAGGCAGCGACTGATAGGAGAGAGAAGTCCTGTTGAACTCTAGGTGTAAAATATGTCCTCCGCCATATTGAAATTCAGTGGCATTGGTGTCTGTTTGCATTGTAAGATGCCTAAATATTATAGTCTTTAAGAAATGTTTGGCTGGAAAAGACAGAAGGAAAGTGACATCTATACGCAAGTCGTCTGCAATATCAAAAGCCTGTAATGAAAATTTTTTGAATTCTGATTGGTTAATCAGAATTCAAAATGTATGAGAATTTGGTATGGCTAGCAGTGTTTGTATGTTTGTTTGGGGTTTTACATCACTTTCAACATTATTTCAGTCATTTCATGATGAGACCTACTTGTAGCAGATATAGTGCTGCCTCACTGAATTGTCATGTCACAGGGCCTTGACATGACAACCCACCCGGTCACAGATTTACAAGGACAACAGGTTAACCCTTTAGGCACGGGCCTCAGCTCATGTGTGAAGCTGTATCATAAATTCAATCTCGGCACGGCCAGGTATCGAATGGACGACCTTTGGATAACTACAGAGGAACTGGTGCTAATAAGCTGGCGCTCTAACCAACAACGCCATGGCCCGTGGCCTGGCTAGCAGTGTTGTCATATGAGCATCTTTTTTTATCAGACTAATAATAAACAAATCTATGACCTACAGTATTTACTCGTGTATAGGACGATTCGTGTATAAGACGAACCCCCAAAATTGAGGTTATTTTACTTGAAAAAAAAAAACAATTTCCGATTATAAGACGAGTTGGTTTTTCTTGAGATACCGGCTCTGCTACCATTCAAGCTTCAGCGGCCATTTTAAAAGTGAAACATAAATATGCTTATGATACAAGATCTTAAGGGTCTTATATGCGAGTAATTACGGTAAAATGTAAATACGATGTTCATATTTTCGAAATAACGAATATTATCACAAATTGTTTGAGAACAGAACAAAACCATCAATCCATTTAAAACGCAATTAAAATCAATCCACGTGTGAAAGCATTTCTGTCATAAAGGGAAGACACGACTCAAAGCAGTAGAAACAATGACGAGATATTCAAAATTGTGAATGCTGATAATTGGTATAAGTAAAATTTTACTAATTTTCACAACACTGAAAGGGAAGACATCAAAGTCTGTATAGAATTGAATTGATATAATTAAATAATAATTTTTATTTTAATAGACATACACGTAAAACGTAAATAAGATGTACGTGACGTCCTTGATCTTAGCGTCAAAACAAACATGTGGTAGAATATTTCTTTGTGATATTAATTATATCGCTTTTAATTATTATCGTTTATAGCACTCGATCTGCTGTAAATCATCGTGATAATATTGGGTAAATACCTTTATTTATCATTTAAAATGCAATTAAAATCGATCCACGTGTGAAAGCATTTCTGTCAAAAAGGGAAGACACGACTCAAAGCATGGAAACAAAGACGAAATGCAAAACTGTGAACGCTGATAATTGGAATCAGTGAAAACAAAGTCAGAACAAAGCGTTTTGAAATAATAGACATCGGACGTAGCGGATCGATTTTAATTGCGTTTTAAATGATAAATAAAGGTATTTACCCAATATTATCACAAATTAATCCATCCATTTAACATGCATTACGCAATACGATGTCGTCATTTTAAAAAGCGGGAGTGACGGGGACAAGCTCTTATTTTTGGGGCGAAAACAATTGGAGTGTATCAACTCGCATTGGAATATTAATATATTGCGCAATGATGGATCCCTGGCTTCTCTTCGTGTTGCCAGACATGGAATTTACCATGTTCCGCACATCAAATTTACATTTTACTTTGAAACGATGAAATAACAAACATCGGACATAGCGGATCGACTTTAATTGCGTTTTAAATGATAAATAAAGGTATTTACTTAATATTATCACAATTACGCTTCTCAGGTCGAGAATAACAAAGTGTTTTCATTATTTATTATTTAAAATGCAATTAAAATCGATCCAAGTGTGAAAGCATTTCTGTCAACAGGGAAGACACAACTCAAAGCAGTGGAAAAAATGACGAAACGCAAAACTGTGATCACTGATAATTGGAATCAGTGAGAACAAAGTCAAATAATATCAAAGCGATAATATTGGGTAAATACCTTTATATATCATTTAAAACGCAATTAAAATCGATTCAGTATATCCGATATTCGTTACTTCGAAAATATGAATGTTCGTAATGAAAACTTGTAGTGCCGTAATTTCGTCCACAGGTTGCTCTTGTGTATAAGATGACCCCCCAAATATTAACTAAGGATTTGTGTAAAAAAACCTCGTCTAATACACGAGTAAGTACGGTACATAGAATATAGGGAAGGCATGAACGATGTTGAATTTAGTTTGTTAAGATATGTGAACAGAAAAAGTAGGTTAGAGTGTCAAGGCTAAAGTCATTTTTTCAAGAAGCCAACCATGAATAAAAGAGCAAAGCTCATATGTTGACCCATCATGGTGGCAAAGTTAAATGGGTGCATAAACTATGGTGTAATGAGGTAGCGATATGATATTTTGGTCCTTGTAAATGAACAAATCAATATTATTATTGACTGAATTAATAATAATAATAATAATAAATATACATTTTATACAAATCATCCGGAAACCAGTAAGTACTGCACAGACACAAAACTGCTCATGTGACCTCGAGAACTAGGTCAAGGTCAATCATATGCAATCCTATGCAAGGTATATAGGACCCCGTGCAAGATCAAAGTAATCAAGTAAACGGTTCTCCTTTTATCATCGGGAAACCATAATTATATAAAATATCTCAAAATATCTCCTGTGAACTTGAGAAATTGGTCAAGGTCATTCATCAGCAATCCCATACAAGGGAGTTGGGGGACACATAATCATGTGTGATATCAAAGCCAAATACCAAATAGTTCTCAACATATCATCCAGAAACCAGCAAGTACTGCAGGGACACAAAATTGCTCCTGTGACCTTGAGATCTGGGTTAAGGTCAACCATATGCAATCTATATGCAATCCCATACAAGGTATATAGGACTTACATAATCCTGTGTAATATCGAAGTAATCTATTAAACAGTTCTTCTTTTCTCATCCGGAAACCATGATTGTACAAAACATCTCCTGTGACCTTGAGAAATCGGTCAAGGTCATTCATCAGCAATCCCATACAAGGGAGTGGGGGACACATAATCATGTGTGATATCAAAGCCAAGTACCAAATAGTTCTCAACATATCCTCCGGAAACCAGCAAGTACTGCAGAGACACAAAATTGCTCATGTGACCTTGAGAACTGGGTCAAGGTCAACCATATGCAATCCCATGCAAGATATTAAGGACTTACATAATCCTGTGCAATATCAAAGTAATCCGTCAAATGGTTCTCCTGTTATCATCCGGAAAGTTCGGACACACGGACACGCGGAATCGCGGACTGAGCCCGATACAAGGTCTCCCTACCCCTACGGGGTGGGTTGACAAATAAAAGATTGCCCTCCCTGTACTCGCCTATCAGAGACCGATATCTAGGGCAGTGGCCCATTCTTCAATCTTACACTACCATAACTTTAAACCCAGCATCCTTTCTCTTACTATCATCAGTTCTCTGTATATTCGTTAAGCAAGACATTCAGTTTGATTTATTAGCAAATAAAGGTTTATATTTACAGGTATTATTGGGGTGTTTAATAATTTGAGACTCCATTTTCTAAATGACCATTGTCAGTTCATAACAAGGGAGCTAATTAATGCGGTCTGTATACCGCATAGAGAACCGCATCAGCTTCCAGCCAGCTCTCACAGCACGTGGACCACTGCACGTGCAGGGATACTCATCAAATATGATGATATATCAAGAGAGGAAACAAAAATCTATGCATTTCCTGACCTTTGAAGGCATTTGATGTTGTAATCTGTCCAATCGACTGTTCTCCCTTCAAGTGGGTATCTGGCCATCTTTTAAAATGTATCAGCTTGTGGTCTTTGATTTGTATATTCCAAAAATATATTGGGAATATTACTTTATATTGTTCTAAAGTCAGTCATATGGCCTCCAAAAAAAAATTCAGATCACTTTGGTGCCTGGAAGTAATTGGTTGCTCGAGGAGTTATGTAACATCACAATACATTTTCATGAGAGGTCAAAAGTACGGGAAAAATGCTCAACTGCCAAAAAGAGTTCCTTTTTCATTAAAACTTTCAAGTCATGAAATGACATTTTATGGTTTTCATTTTTGTAATAAAATTATTGATTTATTATTTGAAAATCACAATGGAATTTCTTTGATTATATTGAAAGCTTCATATCTTTTTAACTCATAAAAAGTAGCGTAGTAATATGTCAATGCTCCAAAAAAATTTTTGTCATGTCAAAATGTTAAAGGGAAAAAGTTCTGCAGATTGTGGGACCATACTAAAGTGGATTTCCAAACAACTTTGTAAAAGTGATCTTAACAATATTTACTGTGATCCTAGTGAAACAGATTTTCTATTTTTCTAAAACATTAAGAGAGGTAAAGTACACACTTGATCATTTCAAAAATATGAATTTTTTCACCTCTCTGCACATATCTGATTGCTAAACTTCCTTTTTATTTCCAAATTATACAAATCAAAATGAGAAAATCTGTTTCACTAGGATCACAGGGAATTTTTTTCCCAATGAAATGAAATAAACACAGCTAAAAACAATCCTATTCTTGTTTTGTAATCTGCAGAACTTATTTTCTTGTCTTCTTCAGTTCATATCAAAACTATCATCAAGGAAAATTAGGACAAAATACTATTTTGAAAGAAATATACTTGTAATCACACATTATAGTTAAAATATTGTAGTGTTTAAATATTGATTCATGTCATTAATGCTTTTAATTTAATAGGGAATGTATTTTTACACTGTAATTGTACCAATTCCCATCAAGTACAGTATTTTGGTAATTTACTCCTCTGCCACTAGGGGGCATTCACTACCAACACCCATAAATACCCTTAAATGGACAGATGCCCAGACACCCAGACAATACAGGCTCTGACCAACAAAGCACTGGCTAAAATTGCTCAGTATATATCAGATTTATCCCTCTATTTTCAGAGGAAAATGTTTCAATAATATCAACAGGGTTATACTGATATATTTGATAATTATATTAACAACATTGATTTAATTGAAATTGGCAGAATACTGACCTCCGGTCATCAGGGTCCATTCCGCAGTAAGTCACAGTGTTGATGGGATAGTGACGACGGAAAAACAATCTGTTCACATAAAAAAAAATTAACATTTTCAGCAACATATTATTTTTAAAACTATGTATCAAAGCTGGCATGTGATCTTATGACCTAGATGATTGAGGTCATATCAGTTACTGTTTACAGCAGGGGACAATTTGCATCTAGTACCTTTACAACTACATTGACCTAGATAATTGAGGTCATGTCAGTTACTGTTTACAACCGAGGCCATGGGATTCTCACTAGACTCACAAGATTCTTTTTTAAGCAGACAAGGTTCGAGATGTAAATGTAAATTGGAGAATTGTGTTTGAATGATCATTCTTGTTTTCAAAGGTTTTCATGCACAAAGGATGATTTCTGAGGTTTCTCAACTCCTTTTCTTGCATGAACACAGAATAAAATTCTTTCAAAAATAATGTGTAATATTCAATTTATTTAATTCAAGATTCATAAAATTGTATAGTTTTAAGGCCAACTGTTTTTCGTATCAAGTTCTTAAATCTAAAAATGAAATACATTAAATAGAATTCTTTCAAAAATAATGTGTGATATTCAATATATTTCGTTTAAAGATTCATAAAATATTTGTCTCAGGGCTAATGGTCTGTTAGGCAAACAAATGACCTAAATTCAGGTCACTGTTACAAAAAGCCATCTGGTGCCCAGTTAGGGGCGATCCATTTGATTTTTGTGGGGTGGGGTGGGAGATTTTGGAGAAAAAAATTTATTCACCCACCCCATCCCAGAAAAAAAATTTATTCATTCACCCTACCAAAGAAAAAAAATTTATTCATCCACCCCACACCAGAAAAAAAATTTATTCATCCACCCTATTTATGTGGTGATAATATTTTTTAAATAATTTAGATGGTTTATATTTTGTAGTTTTGTCCTGCCCCGCCCAGTAATTAATGACGGATTGTTAACAAGAAAAAAAATTTATTCACCCACCCCACACCAGAAAAAAAATTTATTCACCCACCCCACACCAGAAAAAAAAATTATTCATCCACCCTACCAAAGAAAAAAAATTTATTCATCCAGTACTGCTGTCCCACCCCACCCCACAAAAATCAAATGGATCGCCCCTTATACAAACTCCTTTATGTTGTGCTTTGTGTCTGTCTACTGAACCGAGTACAGACGCTCATAAAAGTGTTTTGGTCATAATATATTTGGACAAATGCAAGTACACCAGGTTAAAAAAGAGGATTGGCTCTAATTCCCTCACACTTTGGGCACAATAGATATTTATGGTTGTGGGAATGTCTGAAAAGACACAAGTGCACTCACAGATGGATGATGGTTGCCATTATTGAACAATCACAGCAATAACCTAATCAGATTGGGGGAAGGTCCCCAGAAGTGCATGTGTGCAATATCAAAGCTAAATCATAGTAAATGTTAAACTGTTCTGGCTATATGGCACACACAATATTTGTATGGTGCACACAATCCAAGTTGGCAACATGGTTGCCATGGCAACATAACTCGACTAATCACAGCCATTATCTAATCAGATCAGGGGAAGGTACCAAGGAGTGCATGTGTGCAATATCAAAGGTAAATATCAAACCATTGTGGCTGTGTCGTGCAAGTAATTTACAACGGATGGACGCACACAGCTTAATTTAATGTCCCCCACTTTTCATGTTGCGAAGAATGCAGGGGGACAAAAATAGGTCATCTCTATTCACAGCTTGCCAAGGCTCATGGAGCCAGGTGCTTAATGAGGTGCTTAACAAGGTGCTTAATGAGGTGCTTGACGAGGCTCTCACCTTCTCTTGTTGTCCGTTAGCGTGATTCCTTGAGTGGAGACTTTGAAGTGGACCACTGTGGTCTTTGGTGGAGGTTCCTGCTTGAGTATTTCTTTGACAGTTTTGGAAACAGCTTCTGGTCCGGTAAGCGATTCCATATCCACGCTGCCAAGATACATCACGTTGCAAGCTGAAACACCACCCAAAATTACAACATTTCCAAGAAGAACAAATATATTATTGCCACAGTGCACTGTGATAAAATGCTCATTTAAAATGGACATTGGACAGGGACCAGCATATGCTTATTAGGACAATATCAATTTGTTTTTTTAACTTTTCTTTGTTTCACTTCTCCACCCAACTCTGCCTTCACTGTGTTCAAATTAATTTCACACTTAGTTTAAATACATCTCAAGTTAGTAACAACAATTTGTAGGTGTTGAGCCATAGTTTGTGTATTAAGATCTCTTGTCCTTGTTCAAGGGTGTTATTTGTAAATAATTCTGTATAATAAATGATATACAGGCATGAAAATAAACATGTTGGAGCCAGACATTTATTTTTTTTACACGTGGATGAGACCAAATTAGGTCATGCATGACCATGGTGTGACAATAGTGTGCCACGCATGAGGAATACTTGTTCAAACAGTCCCGCATGATAGCTATGCTTGACCAAAAGATGTCCCACAATTGCCCTGTGTGACCTTATTTGGTCACATATATGCATGACCAAATAGTTATTTCATTACAGAACCTGAGCCTGAGTGTAATAATAATAAAGTTATATTGCTATCAGGTTGAGCTCAGTCATTTACCTACATCAACTAGTCCACCAAATGAGCTGACGGCTCAACATCACCTCGCAGAGGTGTCATCTGGTGGTGAGAGTGTAAAAAGTTAGTGGTGCCACCTATCCATAACTCTCAGTTCAACCATATAGAAATAATCAGAATTGTGTTTATCCTGAGAGGACCAAGAATCAATTAAAATAATTCAGGTTTATGCTTGATTTGGCATCTATAAATCTTTAAAACATATTTATCATATTCTGTCTGACATATAAAATGGTGTATCTGTCGTGCTGCTGGTGTATTTATTATGTTCTGGTGTATTTATTGTATTGTAGTGTAATTGTTGCTCTGTTGGTGTATTTGTTGTATTGCTGGTGTATTTGTTATGCTACTGGTGTATTTATTGTCCTGCTGCTGTATTTATTGTCCTGCTGCTGTATTTATTGTCCTGCTGCTGTAGTTATTGTGCTACTGCTGTATTTATTGTGTTACTGCTGTATTTATTGTGTTACTGCTGTATCTATTGTCCTGCTGGTGTATTTATTGTCCTGCTGGTGTTTATTGTCCTGCTGGTGTTTATTGTCCTGTTGGTGTTTATTGTCCTGCTGGTGTGTTTATTGTCCTGCTGGTGTTTATTGTCCTGCTGGTGTGTTTATTGTCCTGCTGGTGTGTTTATTGTCCTGCTGGTGTGTTTGTGGTACCTACCTGCTCCATGAGTCAGCAGTTGAGCCTCTGAGGTCGGCAGATCAAGCCTCTTGTCGGAACCTGCTGGATCTGTACAGAAACAATATCCTCTCAATTAATTAAAGAAAAGAAACATTATCTATAACATCCACACAGTTTTCTCTTGTTTTCTCTACAAACTTAGTTTCTCTCTTAATATATTGTAACATTTTTTGTGTTACTGTGAGCCATGTTTTGTTTGTTTGTTTGGAATGTTGTTGTTTACATATTGTATTGTAGAAGCCTACCAAACTATATCTCCCATGCAATATGTATTTTACATCTATAAAATGTGAAATCCCTTACCATCCACATCGAAGGACATATCTACTAGTTCTATAAATAAGAAAAATATGACAAATGTACTGGAGTGTGTGCCACAAAGCATGCTGGGCTTGCAACAAATAGCATTGCTATTAAATATTGCGATTAATTAGGTCGGAAGAAACATGCCATGCAGAAATGTGTGGTAATTTTTACATGTTTTGTGGCTTATCCAAGTGACCTATATTCTAAATCCTACTGATAATCTAAGATGATAATCCTAATCCTTATCCAATTCTAAATCCTGATTACTTCAAGATGTATTAAAGATATGTGTATCTACTATCTACTTCTGTTAGCCAGCATGACCGTGGGATCTGGATATACAATCTTTACCACCAGATGGCATGGTGTGTTACAATCATTTTAAATAATAAGCATGCAGGGCTTCAAAAATTATGCAAAAATTGAAAAAAAAAAGACTTTTTTTAAACCGGCCATTTAAATTCTCCAAGAAAGCATCTGGTTTGTTCTTGACTGTAATGCCATCTGGTGTCAAAATAGAGCATTCACTGTCCCGTAATGTTGTAAAATAATAATCCACGTTTCCTTTTTGGAGCAAAAATGTTGTTTTTATCGACTTAAATTACCGGAATCTCTGCTGTTATAAGTTAATATAATCAATTTGTAAAACAATGAAATAAATATTACTTTCTGAGTAAAATTCCAAAAAATTGAAAATTTTGGTGAATCAAACATTTTTGTGGATCATTATAACAATATTGCGCAGTTATAACTAGCTTCATTTATAAACGAGCCACAAGAGGGCGTACCTGCTTCAGGAAGCAGTAGTTTACACGGCAGTGCCAGAGGTGTGATTGAATGCTGGTACACCAAAGCCGCTAGACTTCCTGCAAATAAAAAAATAAATAAATAAAAATTTATCCTTTGAGTATAACTGAACAGATATTAATATTATGTTTTGTAATGTTTGTGAACTTTTTCCAGAGCAGACTTGATCGAATGATAATTTTAACCACTGAAAATGCATGTCACATCTTGAATTTGGCAACAACTCGTTTTCTCAATCCTCATTGGCTAATTTTATCATATTATTCAAAATGGCAACCTCCGCGACAATGGAAATAAAACATCTTGCCTACTCATGGCTACTCTGAAAATGACAGAAAATCTCTCCCCCTTCACTGCAGATCATAGCTAAAAAAGTTTTAATCTTTGTCTATTTTAAGAGTTTTACTTTCAGTAATGTCCAAAGCATCAAATATATATTCAAAAATACTTACTCTGATTTCTTAGAAAATTAGATAGTTCTCTGAGAAAATGATAATAATTAATTCATATAACACTTTATCAAATTATGACCTTTGACAGCATTCTACTGCCATGGTACTAGATACTAATGCGTCTCCACCTCCGGTAGGATACAAAAAACTTCCTAGTTAAATGGCCCCTAGATTCACTTACCAAAGACAGGTTCGTTGCTACACCCTTTCAGTTTGACGCCTTTAGGGGTTGGCTCTATCAGGAAGTGACGCACATATTCCGTGCCAGGGGGGTCCCCCGGCTTGGTCTGGACATTGGGAGGCAGATGCGCCACCTTCAGGGCCAAACCAAAAGCGCCTTGGAATGAGTTGCTGTCCCGTACAACAAACGTTCCTGCCTGCTTGTCCTTCAGCATATTAATTGCTGAAAAAATTTAAAACTTTTATGTTAATTTATTTTATATTTGATTATTTCATTTTTTATTTCAGTGTAAATTTTCAAAAAATATAAATCATTCCATATTTTTTCTCTTAAATGTCAATGTTTTATGTTCATAAATAAACAAATGCATTTTCTGACAGTGTAATACAAGAGGTTTTCATTAAAGCCCATTAAGAATATATATGTGTGTTGTTTTTTTATGTTTTTGCCCAAAAGATTTTGGAATAAAAATGGCTGCATTGATTCAGGTTTGATGTGACGTTACCTTCTTCCCGCGAGATGTGGGGTTTGTACCAATACTTAGATGTGTCTCGCACAAAGCGTGGAGTGTGCTGTAGAATATCCATGCTGTCTGTAACATACAAATGATAAACCAAATGTAATAATGCAATCCTTTAATAACAAATGCAGTATGCTTACACCAGAGGTTATGCCAACACTAAAGAACATCACCTTGCCTATCATAGAGGTACTGCTAGACAGACCCTATGTTCACCATAGTAACCACAAGGGTTGTAATAGAGAATCCCTTTGTTCACCATAGCAACCATACAGGCTGGATTAAATAGACCCTTTGTTCACCAGAACAGCCACAAAGGCTGGACAGAATAGAACCTTTGTGTGCCTTGGCAACCATAAGCGTTGGACTAAATAGACCCTTTGTGTGCCTTGGCAACCATAAGTATTATACTAAATAGAACCTTTGTGTGCTTTGGCAACCACAAGGGGTGGACTAAATAGACCCTTTGTATGCCTTGGCAACCATGAGGGTTGGACTAAATAGACCCTTTGCGTGCCTTGGCAACCATAAGGGTTGGACAAAATAGAACCTTTGCATGTCTTGGCAACCATGAAGGTTGGACTAAAGAGACCTTTTGTGTGCATTGACAACCATGAAGGTTGGACTAAATAGACCCTTTGTGTGCCTTGGCAATCATAAGGGTTGGACAAAATAGAACCTTTGCATGTCTTGGCAACCATGAGGGTTGGACTAAATAGACCCTTTGTGTGCCTTGGCAACCATAAAGGTTGGACATAATAGAACCTTTGCATGTCTTGGCAACCATGAAGGTTGGACAAAATAGAACCTTTGCATGTCTTAGCAACCATGAAGGTTGGACTAAATAGACCCTTTGTCCATGAGATAACTTGATGAGAAAGAAAATTTATTCAAAATAGCAACCATAAAGACTGGACTTGACAGACTCTTTGTTCACCATAGCAACCAAAAAGCTGGACCAGACCCATTGTTCACTTTGTCTACAATCCAGAGCACAGTCAGCCTCCACACTTCCCATTATGGGGCTTCTCGTTCAGGGTCTTTGTGTTGTATGTAGAGTGGTATGTACATTTATCACATACCTACATTGCTGCCCCAAAGTCAATGTATTAAAAGGCATTGGAACCCTGATTTTGATAATGTGTGATGTCATATCTAAGCACCTCACGGAGTTATATTTTGAGGACGTTATGACATTTCTTTTATGTTCATAACCATTTATAACATAACCGATGGCTCAAAACTACAAAAGATATGTGGTAAACCAATGAAGGGATATATCAGAAGAAACCCTGGGTACAGACTGGGATAAATAGATTTTTTATCAACAAGTCAACAAAGACTGAACACAATCATAGAATTTTAGGTGTAAGATTGATCTGTTGTGAGCATAGAATAACACAGAATGTAACACAGTTCTCATGAAGATCTGTCTGCTTAAATGAAGAAACATGAGAAAGTAAATGTCCTTTAAGCACAGAGAGCATGGAATTGTGGCTGCTTGAAGTCAGATGACATGATGTGAACAACAAACAAGAAGAATGTCAAAACCATCAAGCAGAGAATATTTGGGGTCATTGTCGCCATGGCAACTCTTTGACAAATGTTGGGCCTCTATAGAACATCCATGGCTTTCACCATGGTCGGCAAACATCATGATATTTATGGAGTTTTTTTTTCCGTATGGTTTGAGGATTTCCAGAAACGGTTCCATACGCACCATTAAGTCAAGGGAAGAGATAACAGCATGTTCATAGCCTGGGATCCAGAAATATCCCCTCGTAAGACTGGTCGTAAGACTGGTCGTAAGACTGGTCGTAAGACTGGTCGTAAGACTGGTCGTAAGACTGGTCGTAAGACTGGTCGTAAGACTGGTCGTAAGACTAGTCAAGGGGTTTGTGAAACTCATAGCAAATCAATTCTTTGGTCCCTCTGGTTTATGCAAAGCTCATGGAGAAAATCATACAAAAAAACAAAAATGTCTATTTTTGACGGGTACCATCCCTTATAAATACTTTCCATATTTTGAAGGCCCAGAGAGTGGACCAGTCAAATATTTTTGTTTTTTCATGGGATGTATACAGATTTTGATAACAAATCATCTATTTGTATATAACATAGCAGTCTTTCTTTATAAAAGTATTACATGGTTTATCTGCTGACAAAACTAAACCAATATGACATCTTAGAACTCCCACAGGCACACAATAGAGACACAATTTTTGGCTTCGAACACCACGCAAAAAGCTTCCCTGTGAAGACTGAATGACAAAATTAACATGTCATTGTATAACCCAGACATTACATGAAACCAAATATGTATGTCACTGGATAACATAACATAACATCATGCAATTTTCTATTTTTTAATATCAATTACACGCGGGGGATATACATGTTTTCTGTTAGACGATTTCTATACAGTGAAAAATAAATTAAAGAATAGAAAGTTTATATGAGATATTGATGATTACAAAGGTTAGCATGTATGTATTATATTTTCTTATTATATGTATCAAGTTTAATGTCAATAGTAAGTTGGTATGGATCATTACAGTTTTTAACCATTTAGTTACAACCTTTGCACATACAACAAAATGTGTAGAATATTAGTTTCGAAATTAAAATCTCAGCAGTAACAATACTTTTTCTCTTTTTACTTTGTGTCAATGTTGGTTAAACATGTTGGCTCTGTCAGTCTATCTTAGATTTGGGATGGAAAACACTACTTTCTTTGTTTCAGACTTTGGCATCATAAGGCTGTTTCCATATGTGCAGTCCTTAATGCAGTGTGCAATGCAGTGTGCAATGCAGTGTGCAATGCAGTGTGCAATGCAGTGTGCAATGCAGTGTGCAATGCAGTGTGCAATGCAGTGTGCAATGCAGTGCATTATGCAGTGTTCACATGTATGCCTCAGTTTTGCGATGCTTTCACAGTCAAACTTCCAATTTGGCACCAATTCACAATGTGTCAATTTGCTTACGGACATCATAACAGACAGCAATACACATACAAGGAAACACCTGCATTGTTCAGGATGGTGTACAAAAAAAATTGACGCTCTGCATGAAGCAAAGCATGACACACTGCACATATGGAAGCACAACCTAAAGTACATAAGGCACAATTGAGATTGCCAGCCCTGCACTATTCATAAACATGAATTACTTTCATTTCACATTTTGGGGAATTGAACTTGAGAGCCGCCATATTAGGATTGTGAATATTTTCCTGTTTTGTTTTTTATGTCCATAGCAATGGAGTGGACCCTGCTGCCACCTGGGGTGATAAATCTGTCACTCATGGGTGAACTTTGTAGACATGCAAGCTTGGCTTATAGAAGTAACAAATGTTGATTTGCATGACATTATATTTCATTCAGTCTTAACACACAAAACTGTATTTCTATTCTTCTCACGATTTCCCAAAACTGACCAAGTTTTAGGGCTGTATGTGTACTTATTGCTGAAATATTAATGTATTCATTCCCTTCACATTATAAAAAATGGTGGTCATTATCTACAAACCTATCCCAGCATGCACTGTGCATGACACAAGAGACACCTGGTGGATCACAAATGTTGAAACACAAGCAGTTAGAATTGACTCTTGGCTACATCTAAAACAAATATTAAATTTTACAGATTTGTTTCACCTCTAAACACTCGAAGGGTCTCGAAGTATTTCCTTTGAATAGTCTTTTTTTTCTCATTACAAGACAGAGGCATGTAGCTTTATCGTATTAATACATTTATGTTCCTACTATGACATGATGCACCCCAAAGGTACTGCTGTCTAAAAGATTGTATGCCTACATTCGAAACCTGTTTCTGACTTTATAGGCAATAAGTGTGTAATAACCTGATGCTTTAAAAAAAATGTGAGTTCTTTTGATTCTCGTTTCTTTTCCTGTTTACTTTTCTGCTCTCACATTTCCCTTGACAATATTCAGATAGTTTCAAAATATTTTACTGACCTCCAGTAGCAGTCATCTTGCAGGCGGAGAACTGCAGACATCTTACTTAGCACTCCGTAAAGGCAAGGTCTGACACAAAATATCTTACCACTCTTGCTTTCTTGTCATTTATCTGGCTGTTCTGGTAAAACTCAAGTTATCAACCAATCAGAACCAGCCTGGCCATTCAGCTCAGCACAGGACTACCCCGCATCAAATGTGGCCTGACCTATTGATTGGCCACTGGGATGGGCTGGATGGTTGGCAGTATGGCAAACCTGAATGGCTTTCAAAATAACTAGGCAGTGAAATCGGAACTTCTCCATTCTTTATCAAATCACACTGGAAGTAAACTCTCTTTCAAGCCAAATGAGAAACCATTCTTCATCTACGAGTTAATTTGATTGGGTTTCTGCCTGCAAAGCTTTCACCCACTACTAGATAATCAATGATTGTTCCAATAACTCACTCAACCAACCTATTATCTCAAAGGTTTCTCCATGAAACTTAAACACAGAAACTATCATAGACAACCACAAAAAACCTTAAATGGCACAAAACTAGGAACACTAAACCTCTCTGAAGAATAGCATAGAAGTCTGGGGATCTGAGCATAATGGTGTAGGAGAGGCTGGCAGAGTCAGACCAGCTTTTTAGCTTGCACATTTGGGATTTAGACATGATTCTATGGACCAAGCACAGTTATATAAAATAAAAATTAAGGAGCTACACTTCTAAGTGTAGTGTCCCTCTCATGTTCCTATATATTGTTCTAGATATTGTCAATGATATTGATACCACATGACCTTATTGATGTCTTACAGAACTGACCATCAGATACAACAACATGTAACTTCTGATACTGTTTGATACTATGAGACCTACACAATTCCCTTTGATGTTGAGTCAGAAAATTCCCTTTGATGTTGAGTCAAAAAATTCCCTTTGATGTCGAGTCAGAAAATTCCCTTTGATGTTGAGTCAGACAATTCCCTTTGATACTGAGTCAGACAATTCCTTTGATACTGAGTCACACAAATCCCTTTGATGTTGAGTCAGATAATTCCCTTTGATACTGAGTCAGACAATTCCCTTTGATACTGAGTCAGACAATTCCCTTTTATGTTGAGTCAGATAATTCCCTTTTATACTGAGTCACACAAATCCCTTTCATACTGAGTCGCACAGAGTCCCTTTGATACTGAGTCAGACAATTCCCTTTATATTGAGTCACACAATTCCCTTTGATATCACATTAACAATCTCTTTTTGATGCCATGTGCCCAACATTAATTGTACAGATGTGCATTTGCATATGGCTGACTGCTTAAGCAATCACAACAGGTTGTCCTTATATGCAATCTCACCGGGTTGTCCCTACCAACATTCACACAGGGTTGTCCTGACAAACATTCACACTGGGTTGTCCTTACATGCATTCACAAAGTGATCAGCATTCACACCAGGCTGTCCTGAACAACATTCAAACCAGGTTGTCTCTATAAACAATCACTCAAGTTTATTATCCAAATTCACTATCTATCTTCTTTTTCAATTCTACTCTTTTATAATAATTTTATCAATGACATTAACTACATGATTCATGCATAATATTATTTCCATAAGATAAACACATTTCATTATCATCTTTTTAACATTTATGTCCAAGCTAAATAAATTATATACTGAATAAAACTTTGGGATAAAATATATATTTATAAAATTCTCCCGAAGGAGACAAAATTATTTTTGTTTAAAAAAAATTCTATTTATGACATCAAAATAGAGTACATTCAATATTCTCTACACATATACATATTTTAGAGAAAAACCAAATTATCGTAAAAAATTCTACAAAATTTGGGGTAAAATTGTAGTATTACTCACGCCCATATGGACTTTCTCTCTCAGCGAGACCTTAAAATTTTAGTGGAAAATAACACATATTATTGGTAAGCATTTCAGACTAATACTTCTCCATAACAACACAAGATTCTAATAATATTTAAGAATCTTGGAAAGAAATTATATCTGGTTTTTTTTGTTTTGTTTTTTCCAAAATATCCTGATATGTTTTACTGTATTTGTTACATTGGTTGAAAATGAAGTGAATCGAAATGATGCACAAAAGTAGGTGAGATACCTATCAGTTGAACCCAACCATCTAAATAGTCACGTAAAATTATGAGCAAATAAGTTCACGCATAGCAATCGCGTGACATTATCTGGTCATGCATAGTGTTACCATGGCCCTATCTGGTCACTCATATAATATATATATATGATACAATATGGTCACGCAATGATAACAAGTGACCTTATTTGGTCATGTTCATGCGTGAACAAATAGATGTTTGGCTTTAACTGTTAATAATACAGCCACAGTGACCTAATAGGTCTAGACTAATGAACCCAGATCAAACATGACCTTGCCACACCTCCCAACCCAAGGTCATATGTCCATAACCTTCTCCATGTCTCTAAATTTCTAAATCCGGCCGGCCTCCGCAAAGGCTGACCAAAAAGGAGAAACATTCACCAGGGCAGGCAGGTGACAGACATTTGACTGCAGTTCTGCCAGTGCAGAAGTTGCCCCAATAATGATGAGGTGATTTTGTCTCAAGCTTCGTTAGAAGTTTTTTAGATTATAATACACAGAGTCCTTTCCTCTATTCCTTGCTTTTTTCTCAAATTTAAATTAAAAATGGTCTGCAGTAGAGCAAAATGGCAACCTACCTCCCTGTAAAGTGAAGAGAACGGGCACCAGGACCATCTATATTTGCCCCCTGGGTTTTTTAGCTCCCATATAATATACAGATCATTTAACTGTTCAATAAAAAATTGTTCACACAATATTCTGGAAACCATCTCGGCAAAATGGCCTCAGGCATTTTTTGCTAATTATCCACTTATCATGCATATTCCCCATAAAAAAGTTAAAATGCTCTGCTTATATAGTGTGATGCAAACTTATATAGTGCGATGCATGAGTTCTGTTTAAGGACGACAGTTTTAACAAGAAAGTCTTTTTTTTAAAAAAGAATTTGTATGCAATTTTCTTTCTTAAAATGATATAAATTATATTTCTCCATCTCTCCATCCCCCAAATGTCAAATGGCCTGGCTGTAAATCTCACTAAATATCTGCTGGAGATGCGTTTGATTATGATGACATAGGCAATCTTTGTTTCCAAGCAGATTTGTGAACTGCTGAAAGAAAGAACTGTGCACAGTTCAGAGCGCCAACAACTCGTTACATAAGAGTGCAAACTAAATACATCACAGAATGACATATAGACATACGGTAATCTCTGACATATTCGGAACAGCCCTATTCGTCTCTGGTCACACTATATGCAATTTTAAAAAATATAATCTATATTATTACATATACTTATTATTGCCCTAAGAGTTGCATACAAAAAACTAAGGAAATATTCAAGAGAACACAAACCCTTCTTCTGAGGAAGCCAGGAACTAACACCATCATCTTTCAGACTCTGCAAGCCGATCACTAAATCCATATTCATAATTTGATAAGCACCAGAAAAACTGGAATTCACTTTGCAGTGTGGAATAACTGTTTCCAGTGGTAAAACTCCATGAATTTGCCAGTTACAAAATAGACTGTTAATCCTAATTGTTTTGAAGTATTTGTCTCCTGTTTAGGGGGGTAATAAAGAGGTTAACTTGACATTCCACAGGCCTCTTGATTTCAAGTGTTATAGTTTTACCACTCGACATCAGCTTGTTCTCCCATTATGAGTCTTATCTCATCCAAGAAACTCACCACCAACACAAACCAGGTCAATGCACAATCAGTCCGAGAAATAGACGGAGCAAATCACTGGAGGTGTGGCGTTGTTTTTTACTCCAAGAAATGTCAAGGTCACACTGTCTTCCCAGGATGCAATGCTATTCTGAAGCTTTTATATGGTATATATTAATATTTAACTTCTCGGGCAGTCTTCAGTCTATCCTTTGTGTGTATATATATTTATATATGTATATATAAATTATGAAGCTCTTTAAAAATCCTGTCCTGCAGTGCATATTCTTGACTTGTATTGTATAAATATAAAGACAGAAATTCAGGACTGCATTTTTTGCTGTTTAATGTATTGAAAGTAGCCTCTGAAAAACATATGATCCATACAACACTGTGCAACTAATTTCCACAAAGTCTGTTCAGACAATCAAGCCTGGCTTGGGAAACATTCAGTGATTGTTCTCAACTTGCAAACAGTTTAATTCTATCACCAAACAACATACTAGGCCAAACAAATTTATTTTCTGTTTCCACTAACTAAATCTGTTTGTTTGGATTAACGGTGTTTCCCCAATGCATACGTCCATTGCACACATATATGCTCCTGTTACTAAAATCTAGATATACCTCCCCCAAAAAAGTTTGAAAATATCTCTCTCATGGAGACAGTTTTATGAGAAATCCTTATTTTTGTCTCAAAGACGAAAATAAATGCATTTGGCCTATTTGTGAAACAAGAATGCATAATGGCTATAATAACATGTCATACTGGAAATGTGTATAGATTTTCTGCTCTCAATATATCTTTTAATTTTTAAACATTTATTTTGGATGAAATTCTCCAGAAATCACTGCTTAAATCATCTTCATTGAGTTATATATATTATCATCCAAGTACTATTCTTTATCTGTTCTTTGACTCTTAATGTGATAGTTTGAAGTGTAAGGTTTGACCCTATGCACCCTCCCCGTGATGCTGACTTAATGGCTGTCTCGTTTACACACAGAGAACAGAGGCCACCCTCAGGGGCCAGATGGGATACGTCAAACTTATATCCCCAGGTCTCAAGAGGCCCATATGGGATATCTCAATCCTGGCAACCTTGAACCCCAAATAACTGAAATCCCCATATTTGCCTACTGCGGAAATGCCTTTCATATCAAGAGAACAGATTCAGATTCAGATTTATTTTTCACTCATTCTGTTTTATCTTTGTACATTCTTACTAAATGCATCTTTACTATGAACATGATAGGTTTGTAAATCAACTTTTGATTTGTGATCTAAATAACATTGCAACAGAACTGAAGTCCTCAATTAAAATTTTTACAGGATATTTTTGCTTTTCTTCTATATTCATTACAGACAAGAAAAAAACAGTTGTAGAACTGCATTAAATCATTGCAAACTTTCTACCGGAACTAAGATACCTTCTTTTATCTATTTTGCATCTTTATGTGTATATTTGTAAATGATTTCCCAATTCCTCCATTCTTTTAAAACTAAACTGAGTTCTTTTCAAGTTGACAAACCAAATTAACAAGGAAACGTTTGACAAATATAAGGTGAGGGTTTCTGAAGAAAATACTGGAAAACAAAAAAATATATATATATATATATATATAAATCACTACTTCATATCATCAGATGCATAAGTTGTGTATTAATATTTACATCAATGAATTCATGCATAAATAAGTTACATATATAGTATGTATACATCATTCAGGGGGTGACTGGGGTGATGGGGGGGGGGGGTCACACATTTTTATTCACTTCTAATTTATATTCTTTACCTGAAGTGGAGGCCCCAGATTGACCAGAGGCCCTATTAGGATCTTCTGCGAAAATAAATATTTTACATAATCTTTAAGAAGGTGCGACATAAACTTATACAGTACAGCTGTCATGGAAGATTACAAGTGATGTAACAAGTGAACTAATGATTCATTCATTTTGCTTTTTAGGCAAATGTAGTTAACTGGTTTCGCTATCATTATTTAGCATTTTGTATAGTGCCATTCCAGACATTGTCTGCTTATGGTGCATTATCACTAATCACAGCGTGGTGAATGGCCATATAGCTATGCTAATCAATGCCAGAATATTTTCTGGAAAAGCCCACAAATTGCTTCAGAAATGATCATTTAAATCTTTACCCAGAGCAGACTTGAACAGATGAATTTGTAATCTCAATTCTCATTGGCTGAAATTTGGCATGTTATTTAATATGGCATCATCCTTGACAACTCTATTGGATTTTTTTAAAAATCATGAAATAAAATTAACAAATTCTGAGCCTAACAGAAAATAGATAGAATTGGTGCCCTGAAAATACAACATCTTACCTACTAATACCTGAGGCCTCTGACCAGTAGATTGAGAGAAGATCAAAGTTGATGGACAGACAGAATGACAGAAAATTCACCCCCTCATTGCAGATGATATGTTATCATGCATAGATAAAAACATAGATTTACAATTTCTTGTTTTGAGTCTTTACTGGTGTACACTAGGCGTTATATTGCTAAGTATAATCTGTGAATTATCAGCAATTGTCGGCAATCTCATTCAAGAAGAAAGAAGTAATGTGTAAATTATTATACAAACATTCTTTACAACACTGATAAGAATTATCACACACTTTCTGTGTTATCAACTGAACTAGTTTCCACCCACTTTAACTGGCTTGTTGACCGATAATGCTTCTGATATGAGGTAGTATATACTGATAACAATAAACAAACAATTCCGAACTATCCATAACTTTTTGTTTCTTGTTGCAGTCATTTCTAAAAGCTCATTAAACTTCAATGTTTTGCATATAAATTAAAATATATGGTACGAAACAACATGTAAAATGGTACTACAACAAAAATGATATACCCTTGAGGAATTAAAAATATATATCTTTATATCCATCAAAATCTACCAGCATAAAAATATGTCATGGGATTGGCATTGTCCTTTAAAAGCATATATTCTAATAGAAAAAAACCAGAAAGAAAGACCAGGAAATAGCTTGTCCTTTAAATATCAAGGAGTCAGGAAAAATGTATAACTTCATAAAGAAATGTGGAAAAAACAATATTTATCTTTACTTAAGAATGAGTAAATGGATTTTTCTTTCTTTTATATTGAGGAACAAGTCTGGGGCAATGTTGTGCTGAAAAAATATCTGTAATTAATTTTTGGGGTGATATTTCATGATTGGATTTATGCCCAATTTAACTAATTATATGGAAATGTCCATGATAGATGCAGATAAGTAAATGCACCATGCATTTAACTTATGTCACCACTCTTGGCATAAAATCAAAATATTTTCTTGATATCATGAATTACACTGAAAAAAATGCTTTATCTCTATTGAGTTCAAAAACGAGGTTCCTACCGCCTGGTGGGTTTGAGTTTGACTGAGCTCTCATCAGGGATTTGTCCAGTGTTCAGAACAATTTGTTTTCAAAACAGTTAAATGTTCGTGATATGCCATTATGTTGTCAAGATATGGATGTAACAGTACTCATGTGTGGGAATGGAACCTTGCGGGACTGAAAATTGCATTTCAGACTCACTGGTAGTAAAAATGATGTTTAGTACCTGATAATGCCACCAGAGGGTGGTGGTGAGTGGGGGCAGTATGTCAGGGACTCACTTTGAGTCATATTGTCTACTACCAACTATTTTAGAGGTATTAGGTACATGTAGCGCTATTCCGTGAAGGAAAATACTAAAGAAATTTCTCAATGCTTGGTTTGTTGAAAATTATCTTGACATCATATTGGCTGACACTGTTCCCAATATAATCATGGCTTTATTTTACTTTTTTTTTTCTTGTATATTAAAAGAATTTCAACCTACCAACAGAGGAGAAGCTTCCGCTGCGGGACTGCCCATAGTAATGGCTGCCGGGAGAACTCTGCCCGGTGAACGACTGGTTGCCGGGTGTCATGTTGCCACTGGACTGAGTGTGGGAGGTTTGGGTGGTCGAAAGTTGGGACCTCATGGCTGAGCTGCTTGGGGAAGGCGGGCTCTGCTGGCTGCAAACAAAAAGCCATCTCCGATATATACATGCCACTAAAATATAGGCGCCACTCAAATATAGGCACCACTAAAATATAGGCGCCACTCAAATACAGGTGCCACTTAAATATAGGTGCCACTCCAATATAGGGGCCACTCAAAATATATGGGTGCCGCTTAAATACATGCACCATTTAAATACATGTGACATTATTAATTATCATTTTAAACAAAAACATTTGTTTACCCTCATTAGAGGTCATTTATTTTGATCTGATTTATGACCTTCTCTAATTAGGGTAAACAAATGTTTTTGTTTGAAACGATAATTAATTATGTCACATGTATTTAAATGGTGCATGTATTTAAGCGGCACCCAATGACCAACATCATTTAGTTTTATGGCATAATCATTCGCCTCCACACTCAAGCAGCTGATTACTTGTACACAGTGATAATCACTTATTAAAGCTTCTTAGTTTTTTTAAAGGAATTTTTCTTGTTTTGTTCTTACCTTCCAGTGGAGGAGGGGCTTCGCGCCATTCCAGCGTACATCACTTTCTGGTTGGTGTCTACAGTGAGGGCCTGAGTGGTCGGGGCGGCGAGGCCATTCTGCATCAATCAGATCAATAACACTACAGATCAATAACACTACTCCTCGTTATATCATTCACATTAAATCAGAAGCAGCACTCACTTTATCTCCACATTCCACATTGTATGTTTGTTTCTCTTCTGACATTCTGTGAATGAATGCAAATGTGGAAACAACAACAGAGAAATGCAGCTTCTTATTTCTCAATATATATATAAAAAAAATCTTAATATATTGGACAAATCAGCGCTCAAAGCTGTTCAATTTGTATTCAAATTTGACCCCTTTTTGAGAGGGATGCAATTTCAACCGAATGTGGGATATTTTTGTTTTTCAAAACCCATCAGAATCTCAGGATTTTAAGTATTGCATGGAAATCACATCACAGTCCACGACCAGAAACTAGATCTAAAATATCTCTGGTGAATGTGAATGTGAATGTGAAATCACCTTCTGGTTTGTCTACAGTCTGGTTCTGAGTAGTGAATGTGAATGTGAACAGTTGTAAATGTGAATGTGATGGATTCGGCGAATGTGAATGTGAATGCAAACAGTTACGAATGTAAACAGTTACGAATGTAAACAGTTATGAATGTAAACAGTTACAAATGTAAACAGTTATGAATGCTGTGAATGTGAATGTGAATTTAAAAGTTGGAGCCATACATCTATGCAGAATTGTGACTGAATGAGGTCATGCATGTCAATTGTGTGGCACTATCTAGTCATGCATGGTTGTTGCGTGGAACTATCTAGTGACAAATACTTCATCTGTGGCGCCATGTGGTCACGCAATGGTCGCGAGTGACCCTATTTGGTACTATTTATGGGTACCGTAACAGAAGATTGGCTCCAACTGGTAAATAAGCCGCGTGACTGTATGAAGTCCATACCTGTTGGGAGGATTGACTCCTCTGCTGTGTGACACGATAGTCTTGATGCACGGCGTTCTGCGCCGAGGCCTGTCTGGGCGGGGCCTGCTGCGCGATTATCTGAGCTTCCTGTATGCCGTCGTGAGAGCCACCTGGTGGCTGATGCTGCACGATGTTGCCGCCAGAGCTCTGAGATGAATACTGCTGCGACTGGGAGCGGTACTGCTGCTGCTGCGATGTGTACTGCTGGGAGGAACCAGTGCTGCCCCCGTGTGAGATAGAGGCGCTCCCTGGTGGCAGGGTACCAGACTGCTGCACCGAATACTGCTGCTGTTGCTGCATGCGACGTTCACTGCTCATTTGCTGCAAGAAAATAAAAGTAAAAAAAACATTTAAACATAAAGTCATTTTTTAAAAAACAGAATCACTTTTCTGCTATGACACAGACTGATGCTTGTCAATTTTTATTGCAAATCAGGCATTTTTGATGTGATTTTGATAAATCTAATTAAATTGAAAATCTAGCTGAATTTTCAATGTATCCCATCATTTTCCACCAGAGGGCAACACATGTTGCAGGAATCCAGAAGCTTTCCAGCAGGAAAATGATAAGATCCGTAGCCTCTCCTTGACCTTCTGATATTGTATATTCTAATAAAAAATACACTTCATATCATGGAGTGCATAATAGTAAAAGGATTCCAAGGAAAAGAGACTTAAAACAATAAAATTATTCCAATTCTCACTGCTTTGAGTTTCAACATTTATCAGCCACCAGGTGTCTCTTGTGTAATGTGCAATGCATTCTGGAATAAGTTTGTAGACAACTAATATGATGACTCTCATTCTGTGAACGTTCATGTCTACAAAGTTTCCCAATGCACGACAGGTTTTAACACACCAGGTGGCAGCATGGTCCACTCAAGCAGTGAGAATTTTAGGACAGAAAGCCTCATAAAATAAAGACACAAAAACAGCTTAATTTCTTGACCAATGGTAAAATGCCTCAACATTTTCAACATTTTATCAATCAGTCCTTAAAAATAACTCTGAAAAAAATCCATGCCAACTAAGAAACCATTGCTTAATTTCCTCACCCTTAAAAAAATAAAGACCATTTCAAAGGTCATCATCTTTTTGAGGCAAAATTTCCATCCATGGTTTACAACTTTGCGCTCATTATGAAAATAAACATTTTTTGCCCTTCTTAATGGGGTACAATCTGAGTGAAGATGGGTGTTACTGCAGCCATATTGAGATAGACCCAAGCAGGTCTTATAAATTACAGACCTTTTTGATCAAATCGGGAAAAAATGGTGAAAACAAAGCAAAAAAAAGAGCAAAAACATTCACAAACCAATAAAGAACTACAGAACATAGAACAAGGGATGGAATGGGGGGAAGATGACGTCAACCATTACGACCCACCTTGGCTTCTGGATACGACGGCGGCTGTGAATCTTTTTTCTTCTATGTAAAAGGTAAAAAAAAACAATTAAAGAAGGAAGGGAAGAGTCAGAAAAGAAGGAGTCAAGAAGGAAAAAGAAACACACAGTGCAAGCAATAATGGCTTTGGCTTTGAAATCAATCCTGAGAATAACATCTGAATTGTGTATGATTCTCCCCGTCATGAAAGTATCGCAGTCAGATTGGGAGCGGCCATCTTTGTTTTCTATATTTTCTTCTCTAAGTTTGCAGTACCGTTGGAAGTTCATGCTTTGATTGATTGATAAAAGTAGACAAAGATGGTAACCGGCAATTGCACTCTAAAAAGTTCAATTGATAAATATGTTAATTCTTTTAATCAATTAATTTTGTACAGTCAAGGTCAAAGTCAATAAGGTCATTTTACAGACTTTTCTGAACTTCCCGATAAAACTTTATCTATCACAGGAGTGAAAGTCATTTGGTATCGGAGTATAATCTGGTATCTTCAAATATGAAATGATTTTCATGCTTTTTCATCCATTAAATCAAAGTAAAAAATTATATATAAAATATCATGAGACTAAATAAAACATATGCTTTTTAAAATGGAACTGTTTGAAAAGAATTTCATTTTGAAAAAAATTGGTGATGGGAGGGTGATAATAAAACACAAAGACAAACTTGAAAATAAAAGTACCAAATCCAAGATTAAAGCTATCATTGAAAACCCATGACAACTTTACAATATCTGAGGGGCTTTTGTCCATGAACAATATATTCAAAAGCCAAAATGTCCTTTAAAGGTTCGAAATATGAAAAAAGTTTGTCTGAATTTGTGAATTTTAGGTATACTAAGTATTGTTCTGGGCTAAATAGAAAACATAATTTGACCAAAACCACTTCAGAAATGTATCAGAACATTTCAGAAATAATATAATAATTATATTTAAAGTCTACTTTTAATCTAAAATTCTTAATCAAATTTGGCTAATTTTCAGGACAAAGTTTTTGATAATATCCACAGCAATCAAATATTTAAAAAAATAAAAATGCCAGTCAGAGATTTCTAGATCACCGTTTCTTCTTTATACATTACAAATCACCGTTTCTTCTTTATACATTACAAAAAGAAGTGAAAAAAAATGGCAGTTTTTATCTATTTCATGATAGCTTTAAACTAAGGGTTTGAAACAAAATGATGCAAATTGAAAAAATGTGGGGTTAGAAATATATAAAACCTATAAATTTATTGGGTCAAACAGAATTAATTTTTAAAAGGAAACAAAATAACTACAGGATTTTGGGTATTGATGGAAATAGAAGAAAAAAGATCATTAATTTCTCTAAAAAAAAGGGAAACGTACACATCAAAACAGAAGGAAACGTGAGGAGAAATTGATTGAAATTGAAGCATACATTAGAATGAGGGAATTAAAACAGAAGAAAGGGGGCCACTACACGCGAGAGTGAACTATAGGGCTGCATACCTCAACTACAGAAGATGACCCTTCGTAAGATTGCTGTATATTGCAAAGAAAACAAAATCAAATCAATACAAGAGATTAATAAAAGTAAAGCAAAAATGAAAACCAAAATGGAACAAATTATCGTTTTACAGCTAAGAAGAAAAAAAATGTTTAAAATGGTATTAGTAACTCTACCTTGAGAGTGGTAGGCTGGTCGTAGGTGCCCTGGTTAAATGAGAGAAAAATTGTAGAGAATAATGAAAGGAAATTCATTTTAAAAGTTGCTTTTGATAAATATAATATAATTCCTGAGGAAAAGATGGAACGTGGAATAATACTTGTGTCACAAGTGTGCAGAAATATCAATAACGGACAGTTCAAATAAAGAGGAAAAATGGAAGATGGAATAATACTTGTGCCACAAGTGTGCAGAAATATTAATAAAGAACAGTTCAAATATCGAGGAAAAGACGGAAGATGGAATAATACTTGTGCCACAAGTGTGCAGAAATATTAATAATGAACAGTTCAAATATCGAGGAAAAGACGGAAGGTGGAATAATACTTGTGTCACAAGTGTGCAGAAATATTAATAACGAACAATTCAAATATCATCGAAAAGACAGAAGGTGGAATAATACTTGTGTCACAAGTGTGCAGAAATATTAATAAAGAACAGTTCAAATATCGAGGAAAAGACTGAAGGTGGAATAATACTTGTGTCACAAGTGTACAGAAATATTAATAATGAACAGTTCAAATTTCAAGGAAATGACAGAAGGTGGAATAATACTTGTGTCACAAGTGTACAGAAATATTAATAACGAACAGTTCAAATATCGAGGAAAAGACAGAAGATGGAATAAATTCCTCAGCAACTGTCACTCCATATATAAAGCAAGAAACACTGTCTGGTGTATCAAAGGAATATAAATTTTATAGTTCTCATTTATGTCAAGGTGGGTTTCTTTATTTCTGGAAGATTGGTCATGAAACTTCAGACCTACCTCGGCAGCAACAG
The DNA here is from genome assembly GCA_949316495.1 of Amphiduros pacificus. Taxonomy (NCBI): domain Eukaryota; kingdom Metazoa; phylum Annelida; class Polychaeta; order Phyllodocida; family Hesionidae; genus Amphiduros; species Amphiduros pacificus. Next base: position 27,230,156 of record OX439011.1, read on the forward strand.
AAGACTGCTCACTTCTCTAGGAAATGCAAAAAAAATGACACAATTTGCAGTAAGGAAAGAAATGTGTGTGAAACCAGGGAAATAAAGATGACACAGAAAAAAAAGAATTTGTTTTGGCACGTACATAAATCTAAACCATTTCAAAAGAATGAAACAAGGTTTCCATAATCAGTTTGGGAATCTTGGAAAGTTTAAATGTAATAAACTTACATAAATTAAATGGCATTTTGATCAACATCTTTCACTACTATAAGCCAACCTTGCATGTCTATAAAGTTGCCCCACCAGGTGGCAGCATGGCCCACTCAAGCAGTGAGAATGAGATGATGTCTCACAAGGTTCCTTCACCATGAATATTTTTCATGCCTATAAAAAAAATTTCTCTGAGCATCTTACCTGTACTGCGGGATAGGAGGGTGGTGCTTGGCCATTCACTTGTTGGGTGGTGTGGTGTTGCTGTAAGGAGGACGATGCACTCTCCGCATGGCTACTGTGTTGCTGTACCACATGCTGCTGTGGCATGCCCCCTGGTGGCAAAGTATGTACCTGCAACCAACTCTCATCAGCTTCTATTTGGAATATGTTACAGCTGAGTGACATTGCAATCTTCTTCTCCCCACCCCACCCCCCCCAAAAAAAAAAAAAAAAAAAAAATTCAAATGTCATAGTGAAAATTTATAAAAACAACCATTTGTGCCACAAAAGAAATAAGATTTATATTCCCTTTTGACTTTTATTTTATCTCTTCGAGCTATCTTTCTTTTTGAAATATCATAAATATAAGCCTACCCCTTGAACGCGTTCTTGCTGAATCATGGCACCACTAGGTGGCACTGACTGCACTCCCATTGTTGGTGGCGCCCCCCCGTGCTGCAAGGTGGAGTTCGACTGCTGGTACTGCTGGTTGCTGTGTTGTTGGTGTTGCTGCATGGAGCGTGTCACCACCTGCGGCTGTGGGGGAGGGGCTGGAGAACCTGAAAATGCCCAAAATAATCCTCCTTATAGGCTTATCCTTGCCAGGCCTGATTCAAGCCACAACACAACCAGGTCAGGGACACACCACCGTAAGAATGATGAGCTTTCTTTACCATTATTTCATTTTGTTAAAAAAAAAAAATACCATTATTTCATTTTATTAAAATAGAGTAAAAAGATAGAAAAAATACCATTATTTCATTTTATTAAAATAAAAATAAAAAAAATAGAAAAAAAAATACAAATATGGTAACTTGCATTCTCACATCATGATGTTTTCCTGCGAGGATGTTAAATGAACTTGAAAATGTTTGATATAAAAAGTGCCCCAAATCACTGGAGCATTTTGAATAATATATATATTTGCAAGCAGATTAGCTCTATGTTTGTGACATGTGCAATTTTCGGAGATGAAGCTAAAATTATTTATATTGAAGTGAGGTTCAACTTTGTGATATTTACCAAAGATACATGCACTATGCAGGTATTTGAGAAGATGAACCCTTCGGGCTATTAGAATACAGCTCTCTGTTGCAGGGGTAATGAGTTCATCTTCTCACTAACCGCATACATTATTTCATGCAGTGCTTAGCCCATGTTATTGTTATTCAAAAAGATTTTGAAGATTTGTTGCATTAGCTTTTATTGTGATTGAAAATGTCTGGCATAAGTTGTTTAAAAATGAGCCCAGGTCTTAATGATTTTTATTTTCAGATTTAAATCATCCATTTTTGCTTTTTTACAACAGATCTTCATTTCTTATAGCAACAGCTTGTTCCCATAGCAACCGCTAGGTTGCTATGGAAACAACAATGCTAACCTGCTGATCGAGATGGCAACAAACCAAGTTCGTCAATAGAGGCATAAGTGGGGTCATACATGCAACTCGCGGTCTGCGCAGGGTCAGAGGTCACAGCCTCTTTCTGGCTCTGTGAGGTGCTGCCACCTGGCACGGATGCTGCACACCAAGAGAGAAAGCAACACTAAATAGCCACAAGATGGCGCTCAGAGGCATCACTCCTAATATGGTAATCTACATCAAATTGGTTAACATGCAAACTAATTTCACAAACTAGTTAATGTTGTCTTTAGAGAAACCAAAAGAAATGTTATATTAGCTGGGTGAAGAATCCAAACTTCAAATGTGAAATGATTGTACCTGACACACAACTATTAGTGCAAGTTAAAGTTACCAGATGCTGGCTAACAAATAAGCTACCTTTGATTTTATTCTGTATATCTCTCTCTCTGCCTGTTTCTCTATTCTTTACACTATTCTGCTTCAATTATGTGTTCTGTGTTGTGTTATATTAAAAACAAACATATCCACACAAAATGAAACGTGTTAATATTAAAATAATGAAAAAATCATTTGTCCAAATCAGTGCATTAATGCATACAAAATATTCTATTGCATTAATAACAGCAGGAGGGTTTACCCAAAATAAAAGTTAGAGGCTGAAGCAGAAAACCACAATTAATGAATATATAACCACTACAAAAAAACTGTATGAACAAGGCGAATACGAACCATAATTGACATACGGGGTACGTGGCGTCACGGGGAATGGGGGAGTGGCCACCACTGTCAATCAAATCAAACCACACACGTCAAACAACCAATCATATACAAGAACTCACAATCGCTATAAGCTTAGACCTGATTCAACTCATTGTCAAAACCGAGCTAAATCTAGGTTAAGAGTATCTACATTCACTCTCGTTCCGATCTGTCACTCTCGATTCAAACACTCTCAATTTTTATTACTATAGAGCATATTAATATGTCTATAATAATAATAATAATGATAATAATAATAATAATAATAATAATAATAATAATTATAATAAAATAGTAATAATACCAATAATAATGATATAAATTGCAAATGAAAGGGACTTTTAAACATAAAACAAGCTGGACTCTTTTAAAAGATCACATTTTTTTTATTTCAATTTTTTTCATGCAAGATCTAAAAAAAAAAAAAAAAAAAACTCACTTGTGCCGGAGACTGGAAAACCTGGCGTGGTACGACCGTCCGGTTCCAGGTTCTGCATTCCTCGTCCAATCGGCTGCAGACTTATTATCTCCTCCTCGATTTCCTCCGGTTGATTACGATCCATTTCATCCATGCTCTATAAACGGGTCATGTCAAAGGTCATACAACTGCTGTGTGTGGGTCATGTGATTTGGGTGAAAAGCTATAATAATAGTCTTAGCAGCATATTAGATAACAGAGATGGGAAAAAATGAGAAGTTAGGTTTTGATTTTAAGGTTGGAAATCAAAATATCTTTGTGACAAGATTTTTCAATGAATTTGACATTTTTTTGTGGAAATCATCTACAAACATCATCAAAAAAAATATTTGCAAAAATATTTTTTGTTTGATGTCAAATCTGTATATGAATCCGATCGGTCCAAATTGTGGCTATTATTGTTGACAAATATTCTATCTATTTTATGCTCTTCACATTTCATTTTTTGGTGAAATTTTTTTTTAAATATCTACCGGTATATAATAAATATTTTGAACAACTTGCCTTAACGTAGAAGTTAAAATGGTAAAAGACCAGAAAATCCAAAATGGTTGTTGTTTTTTTACAATTAGTCTTGGCTTAGAGCAGCACAATTCTTTATAGATAAACCAGCTTAATGTCAAAATACTTTATACCCAGTGATAGAATAGGACCATCCAAAGAAAGATTGGTAACCAGCCTTAAAATACTTATATGTAAAAAGAAAAGAATTAATTCAACAGGTTAATATAAAATATCTAAGGTTACTAACATTATTGCCAAATTATAAAAAAGTGATTAATTGTAAAGAAGATAATATATCTAAACTACAACATATGTGGCCTACCTCCAGGAAATAGATTGCAAGCTCTTTATTTACTATGAATAAAAAGTATAATATGGAATATATAGACACAAAAAATGGCCGACGCTCTTGGATGTATGTCAGGGTTATTAAATGAGGTCATCCCGAACGAACAATGAAATCTGCAATTTCTATGCAAGGTCACCTGAAATAAATTCATTTATTTTTGAGACTCCCAATGTTGGTGATAAGTACCGATTTCTCCTCGAAGCTGCTGTACGTGCGTGACAGGAAGTCATCAGATTCGTACCCAGAGATGGCGCTGTGTGCGCTCGTTCTTCTTTTGGTTGCCGGAGAGTAAGTCGTCGCCACCTGGTGGAGAATCGGGATACTGTTCAGAACTGACAAAGATTTGCATAACATATGCCCTTCACCTATACTGTGGGTTACTAGAAGCATGCAGAATATGTAGCACTATAATACACCACAACTTGCTCCAAAATTGTAAAATAAAAAAATAAAAATAAAAATAAAAAAAATAGATAAATAAATAAAAACAGCTTGTACCTAAGTAAAATCACTTAGGTTCAATTGTTTTTATATCGTCACTTCATCATTAGTGAGAAAAAATGTTTCATCAAACTGTTAGCAATAATCCTGCGCTTTTATCTAAATAAGATAATTGATAGTAATTAATGGGTTTTCCATTCTCTGACCTCTGTTATTTGCCATATACACACAAATCATTGAATATTCTCTTTTACAATAGCACTGATATTAAGGAGATCCAAACTTGATCTCTCTTACAAGAAAAAGGTTTCAAAGTCAATTGTTTGTTTTGAATACCGGTAATTTCAGTTTCTAAGAAATATTGTATTTTCGATAAAAAAAAAACAACTTTTTTCTAAATCTCAGAAGTAAGCAATAATATTTTTAATAATTTACAACAAAAATTTCAGCTGTGAAAGTGAACGTGGAAAAGCAAATTTTCCTTTTATTGGGAAAGTGTCCTTGTCAGATGTGTCTTACAGAATCTTACCTGGAGGCTTCGTTCCAGTTCATCCAGTCGTGGACTATACCCCACTGTAAAGAGTGTGCAACATATATATATCATATTAAAAATCTGACACACAACAATAAACTTTCGACTATCTCTCAATATAATTTGACTCAACAACTTCTTTTATACAAAAATTTAAAAAAATAAAAAGTTTTTAAAAAATCATTCAAGTTTGAAAAATTTTCTCAGTGTATTTTTTTCTCTGTGGAATCCAAATCCAAAATCTTCTGCTGTTTTCTGAACAATTTTGTAAACGTTAGGAAGGGTTTGCGATATGCTTTGGGTTTTGAATTTGTTTTCCTGTTATGTTTAACACTGGTTTTAAAGCAAGCTGGTATAACAAGGTATGTGTGAGCATTGCATTTCATTCTTCATAAACAAATCTTATTATCCCATTTTCTAGTTAATATTGCGCGTTTAAGAATGTCTGTTTCCTCATTAGGCGTTCAAATTAATTCTCGTAATCTGCTCTCTGGGATCTTTAGCTGGATTGTGCAAAATTGACAGGAGTGGCTCAAGAGAGGAGTGCACACTGAGAATATTTTGTATTGTAAAATCAAACTCCACCAGAGGGTGACATGGTGAACCTATCACGTAACCTATCACGTAACATGTTTTGTAAAATTCCATCCATGGTTTTTTATTGTTTTGCAACTTTATATCAATATATTGTAATCTGTGTAATGACAGTCTTTGAGAAAACAACAATGTAAAATCTAGAGACAAAAACAACAATGTCCCAAACAAGTTGTCGCCGCTACTCTGAGAGTACCGTGGGCAAATAATTGGGTCAAATACAACTGTAGCGCCACAAAAATGCAGTGGATATGGGAGAGCAGATAGCGAGAATTCTTGAGGCTATTTTAGGGATCTCAATATCTGTTTGGTGCTATTAAAAGCGCCCCTTCATGCTAAGTACTGATGTACTGGGAAAACTTTTAAACCCCTTATATTAAGTTTATATATACCGGTATATAAATATTTATATATATATATACATTTTATATAAATATAGATAAATAACTATTTGTTTATATTATATCAGCAAGCCTTAAACCATGTTAAATAAAAATTCTTTTCCACATTTAATATCTTAGATTTAAGTTTTATGAAAACATTGCTCATAAATAAAAAAAAAATATCTTATTGATTAGTAAAGAAAGATGCAAATTCCACACAAAGGTCTCAAGATCTCAAAAACATGCAAACCAATTTTGACTTGAAACCATTAAAATATAACAAAATAAAAGTACCCAGATGCAAAGTCATTTTTTTCCTTAGAATTGTTTCCATTTATGAGTGATTGGAAGGCTTTTACTGTTAAAATGTTTTGCTTGATCCATTCAATGGCTTTTTTGTCATGACTATTTCAAAACAAATGACAAATATATTTTGAATTTTGTTTTCAAAAAAGAGTGATTTAAATCTTATTCAGAATGTTGATTATCTTATAAAGATATGAGATTATTTAATTTTTTTGTTTTGTTTTGTTTTGTGATAAATATTTCTTTTAATTATACCAATCAAAGTCATAATTGGAAAGCTTCAACAACCTTCTCAAAATTGCAACTAACTCTAGGTGTATATGTAAAAAAAAAAACCAAAATAACTTCAATATTTAGAAAATATGTTGTCCTTGACCTTTGACTGCATCCTTCAATAAAACTCTGTAATTCATTTTGTTACTTTCTTAAAAATCTCTCTCATTGCTTCTTAAATAATCAAATGACCGGAAAATTATATTCCAAAAGTAATCTGAGAGTTTGACTAGAAAAATAAACATAAATTGTGATTTCCAGAAATTTTGTAATCAATGAAAATGTACTGGTCCCCAAAATTCTTTGTGACACATTTTTCATACAGTTACACCCAGACATCTATAGAAATGGATTAATGCTTTTGGGAAAAAATATTTCAAATTAATTAACTGATAACTGAATAGAAAAAAAATATGTCACAATGTAACATATAATATTAATAAAAAAAAACTTGATTGATTTCAAGAATAAAAAGGATAAGTTTATTTAGATTTTTGTGCTAAATTCAGTGATGAGGAAAACGTTTTCAAAATATCTGAATTATTTTTACTTTAAAAAAATATCAGAAAACTGTGATGTGACATTTAAATTTTTTGGGGTACAAAATTTGAGGAAAAAAAATCAATTTTCATGAGTACATTTAGTCTGGATAAACTGGTATGAACATACACATACAGACTTTACACCACATGAAACAGGTTAATACAGGAGAGATATTTTAATATACATCTCAACATGCAAAACAAATCTATTGGAAAAAAATCTTGATATGTGGACCAGACATTTCTCATTGTAAACAAAATCTCTCGGTTGTTTTTCCTTTATTCCTTTTCATTTATATATCAGACCCAGGCTTGGAAGTCTATAATTTATTCATTATCTTCACTTAAATATATCTTTTCTACAAAAAAGAAAAAAAAAGAAAAGAAAAGAAAAGGAATCATAATGACAGAAAAAGGGTTAAATTTTGTGCGTATATCTATTTTTTTTTAAAGTATGGAGTTCAACTTAAATTGAGTCAAACTGTTTAAATAGTAAGTTAAATGAAGTTTTACTTCCAAATTACTCTCCAGCTATCTTCCAAGGCTGAGTTTAATACAGAACATTTTTCTATGAAATTTTTTTTTTCGAACTTCCCATGGTCAATCACGTTCATGTTACACCCTTTACCATCTTTACATTATACTTTAAATTTAAATTTTTTTTCCAGACATTTTTACAGAAATTTTTACTGAACTGCAAGAAATATTACAATAATTTTTTTTCTTCAGAACTGCCAAATACAAATTGCAATATTTCTTACAAAAGTGAAATACAGAGAAATGGGAAAAAGCGTAACCGTGACGACCAGAGAGAGCGAGTGCGTGTGCAGTCACCTGAGGTCTTAACTGGAGTGGTTGTCCTTCTCACTAACGATTCCTCTACCACGGAATTGGGCGAATCCGAGTCTGGGTTTTGAGTGTAGAAGCTATAATTAGCAGGCAGGGTGGTGGGGGAGAGGGGTGGGGAGTCGCGATACCGGTCGAAACTGGTATCGGAGAACTGTCGGGTTAATGGCCGACCATGCGTGACCCAATCTTTGGATAGCGTGCGTGAGCGCATCACAGCCTCTTTGCTACTTGTACCTCTTGCTGGGATGAGCGGAGAAGTGGGAGCGGACGCCCGCATCGTTGCCGGACTTGGCGGAGGCTTACTCCGGATGGCGCTGTGCTCCGAGTACGATGAAGATGCAGACTTGGGAGGCGATATTGAGAAGACGTACTTGGTCTGATGGGTGGTGAACGCTGGACGTTCCAGGCCCGACACGAAGTACGTTTTCTCTGTCTTCATGGAGTGACTCCGATCCATGGAGTGTGAACGCCGGAGGGGTTCCGGACTGACGAACTCCCGCCTCACCGGACGAGGGCTTGTTGTCCTGAAGATAAAACTCTCCTGTTTTAGAGACCGCTCGGGGCTCCTACTCTTGCGCGGTGGAGAGCGATGGGTGCGTGGAGGTGAGCTCCTGCTCCGCGGCGGTGAAGTGTGTCTCCTAGGGGGCGATATGTGTCTCCGAGGCGGAGGTTCCGGCGTGGTGGGCTTTATCAATGGTGGCGTTTTCTCTGGCGATGGCGTTCTCACTGTAAACACTGGCCCATTCTGGCTGGCGAACACATCTCTGTTCGAGTACTGTGCCAAAATGGCCTCCTCCTCTGCCTCGCTCTGAGCGCGCTTGGATTTAAATCGCATCTGAGCAGATTTCAGTTCGTGCACGAGTTGCTTCTCTTGCTCAGTGCGATACCCATAGTCAACCTTTCCTTCTCGCTTCTGCCGCAGCTTCATCTGCTGGGCTGCGAGCCAATTATGCGGCCCCTCCGAGTCCGAGAAATAATCCAGAGGCATGTAGGACTCGCCAAAGCGGTTGTCGTAGTCGACCTGATAGGGCAAAGAGTGCAGGCGGGAAGGGGTCGGACTCCCAATAGTAATCTCGATTGGAGATCCAACCCGTCCCTGCTTGTCGCTCTTATAAGACGACGAACTCTCGCTCCTCTGCTGAGACGACCTCTGCATGTTATAGCCTCCTCCTTGGCCGTCACGGGTCACTTCCTTTTTGGAGACGGTCACGCTCTCTGAGCGCGATCCGGGCCCGGCAGCGCGTGTCTGTTTGGAGACGGTCGTGCTCTTGGTGGGTCCGGATTGGTTGCTTTCCCAGCTAAGAATCGTTCTGCTATTTCCCGAGTCTGTGGTCAGACTGCCTTGCTGGGGGTTGCCGATGACCTGCCTGCTGGACGTCGGTGACGTGCTGAACAGTTGGTCTCCCAGCAGCTCGTTGATGATCTCATCCAGCTGCGTCTGTTCATCCGGAAGCTTCTGGTGAATGTTTGCCGTGAGCGCCATGTTGCTTGACGCGCTCTGAGATGCAACGTTCACCCCGCTTGTGTGACCTGCAAAACACAAATATAACAAATAAACTGAAATGTTTGATGAACAAAGTGCATTTCTACATAAAAATGAATAGATCAGTTTATTATCCCCTGTGTCTTAAATCCTCATGCTTTTTTCATGTCCCCTTCCAAAAAACAAACCCTAAAAAAATATTATTCCCAATGGTAAATTAGTGTTCAAAATTGCCACTAGAGGTCAGATGAAGTACACCTGTTACAACATAATGTGATATGTTTTATTTCACATTTCATCATAAACTAAATTTAAAAACAAATATACATCATTATATCCTTTTATTATGAAAACAATGCATTTCAGATCTTCAAGAGCAAATTGCTCATCCATATGCTTATCTGAACATGATCTGAATTATATATAAAATATATGTATAATTTCTATATACATAGAAAATAGTATATAAAATACATATTCCACAAGCCTCAAAGTGTCATCAAAGGGGCACTGAAAGGTGAAATGACATCACAAGAGGATAGCACTTAGATAGGACTTCACTGAAGGCATCATTAAAGTTCCAGAAAGGCATTATAGTGTGAACAAATGTTCAAGGCAAATGCCTAAAATCTTATAAAAAATAAAATATATTTCTTTGTTATAAGTTTCATTATTATTTGATTCCTGCGCTGCAGTTGAAGCTTGCAGGCTATTTTCCGAGTCATTGTTGTTCTGGTTGGTGACCAAGATTTGTTTCTCTGGTAACTGGCCATAGCAACTGATTTTTCTTTACTGGAAAGTTACTTTTCACGTCAATAAAAGATGTGTATTTTCATAGATTTGATATGTTGTTTTTTTTACTTTAAAGCTGAATATATTGGTGTTATTCCTTCTATTCTAAACTGCCAGAAAATAGAAGAAAGAAGAATAGAATTCTTTTCACAAAAACCATTATTTTTATAAACATAGGCATCAGAGATGCATCAACCCTCAGCCCTGGTAACTCATTGCACAACATTCGCTCCACACAATATTTGTGAACAAAACGTCACAGCACCAAGGCAAATTGATGCAGGGGTAAAAAAAACCCATAAAATCTACTTCCTTTGATAGCTTAGGTGTGTCAAGTATCATTAAACTGTCATCATTTACTCTAGAATTATTGAGATGATGGGCCGGTGACCTTGAAAAGCAGGTTAAGGTCACCGTCCATCAAACTCATCTGGGGTCTTCACCAGATGCTCATGTGTGTCAATTCTCATGAAGCTGCCATTATTTGTTCTTGAGTTATTGCAATGTCGTGGATTTGACATAATTGTCCCTGTGACCTTGAAAAGTAGGTGCAGGTCACCATTCACCAAACTCTTTTGGGGTCTTTACTAGATGCTTATTTGTGTCAAATCTCATAAAGCTGCCATCATTTGTTCTCGAGTTATCGCAATGATGGGGATTTCATGGTACAATTGTGCATGTGACCTTGAAAAGTAGGTGAAGGTCATGTTAGTTCAAAGAAAGTCTGAGATCTTCACCAGATGCTTATGTGTGTCAAGTCTCATAAAGCTGCCATCATTTGTTCTTGAGTTGATTTCACACAATTGTCTCTGTGACCTTGAAAAAGTAGGTGAAGGTCATGTTTCATAAAAATTCTGAGGTTTTCACCAGATGCTTATGTGTGTCAAATCTCATAAAGCTGCCATCATTCGTTCTTGAGTTATTGTGATTCTTGGGATTTCACATAATTGTCCCTGTAACCTTGAAAAATAGGTCAAGGTCACCGTCCATCAAACTCGTCCGAGGTTTTCACCAGATGCTTATTTATGGTAAGTTTCATGAAGCTACCATCATTTGTTCTCGAGTTATCGCGATGACAAGGATGATTTCACATAATTGTCCCTGTGACCTTGAAAAGTAGGTGAAGGTCATGTTCTATCAAAGGAAGTCGGAGGTCTTCACCAGATACTTATGTGTGTCAAGTCTCATAAAGCTGCCATCATTTGTTCTTGAGTTATTGCGATGACAAGGATGATTTCACATAATTGTCCCCGTGACCTTGAAAAATAGGTCAAGGTCGTCGTATATCAACTCCTCCAAGGTTTTCACCAGATGCTTATGTGTGTCAAGTTTCATGAAGCTGCCAACATTTGTTCTTGAGTTATCGCGATGACAAGCATGATTTCACATAATTGTCCCTGTGACCTTGAAAAGTAGGTGAAGGTCATGTTCCATAGAAAAATTTTGAGGTCTTCACCCGATGCTTATGTGTGTCAAATCTCATAAAGCTGCCATCAATTGTCCTTGAGTTATTGCAATTCTTGTGATTTCACATAATTGTCCCTGTGACCTTAAAAAATAGGTCAAGGTCGCTGTCCATCGAACTCGTCCGAGGTTTTCACCAGATGCTTATGTGTGTCAAGTTTCATGAAGCTGCCATCATTTGTTCTCGAGTTATCACGATGACAAGGATAATTTCACATAATTGTCCCTGTGACCTTGAAAAGTAGGTGAAGGTCATGTTTCATAAAAAAATTGTGAGGTCTTCACCAGATGCTTATGTGTGTCAAATCTCATAAAGCTGCCATCATTTGTCCTTGAGTTATTGGGATTCTTGGGATTTCACATAATTGTCCCTGTGACCTTGAAAAATAGGTCAAGGTTGCTGTCCATCGAACTCGTCCGAGGTTTTCACCAGATGCTTATGTGTGTCAAGTTTCATGAAGCTGCCATCATTTGTTCTCGAGTTATCGCGATGACAAGGATGTTCACTACAGACATACATACAGACATACATACATACATACCCACGCCGGGAGTACTGCAATACCCTCAGCCTGATTACATCAGGGGCTGAGGGTAAAAACAAGATGTGTTTGCTCGTAGAGGAAATTTTCTTTACTTTATATTGTTTTCTAAAATACTGGATGCTCTGTTGTTTTTTTTACTGTTATTCACCTGATTGACAATAATGTTTTTTATTGGATATTTTATCTGATTATCATCCATCCATTCCAATCTGTCAAAGAAGAGTAGAGAGAAAAAGCAATATTTCCGGTTGATGCAAAAATAAAGACAAACAGTCGATTCGTAATGATGCAAAAAGTAAGACCACTACGCTCGACCCGTCCAAGAACTTGATCCCTAGCAGGAAGAGATAGGGGACCCGCAAATAGACTCTGAACACAGCCACATGGACGGGTGCTCCGCAGGTGTCTGGACATTTTAGACTGGTCCCACGCATTGCATTTCTAAGCCATAGACTGGTGCCCTACCTGTTGTTTCTTCTCAGGTTCTCCTGTTTCCTCATCTGACACCCCACCTAGGCACTAACTTAACTCCCCACTCCAAGCAGTTGCCATGGTTACACACAAATCTAACCACAATTTTCTTTCCATATATCTTAATGGCTTCTCAAATACACATGAAATTATTTAATGGCTAGAATGATAATCATTTGATCTTGGAGAAAAAAAATAATCATTTGAAACTTTCAACCAAATTAGCAGATTATATCTAGCATATATTTCATATCTTTAGAAAGCAAAGTTATAGCCAATAGCAAATGACCAAAGCATCATTAGACAGACTGTTTCCTTGAGGAATTGAGGAATTAAAAGATTTCACTTCCCGGTCAGGGTATCGGTGTTATTGTCATAATGAAGTAAAATTGAAACTTTGGGAATTGTCAAGTAAAAGCGAGAGTGGAGGAGATGTCATTAAGGAAGAATAGGCGAAGATATTGTCACTGTTGATCAAGAATAGAAGACAATGTCAAGCAAAGATAGTATGAGATATTAGAGAAGATATTGTCAAGCAAGAGTAGAAGATATCGTCAAGCAAAGATAGTAGGAGATATTAGAGAAGATATTGTCAAGCAAGAGTAGAAGATATCGTTAAGCAAAGGTAGAAGGAGATATTATAGAAGATATTGTCAAGCAAGGGTAGGAAAGTTATTGTCAAGCAAGAGTAGATGTTGTTAAGCAAGGGTAGGAAAGTTATTGTCAAGCAAGATATGTTGTCAAGCAAGGGTAGGAAAGTTATTGTAAAGCAAGAGCAGATGTTGTCAAGCAAGGGTAGGAAAGTTATTGTCAAGCAAGAGGAGACGTCAAGCAAGAGGAGACGTCAAGCAAGAGGAGACGTTGTCAAGCAAGGGTAGGAAAGTTATTGTCAAGCAAGAGGAGATGTTGTCAAGCAAGGGTAGGAAAGTTATTGTCAAGCAAGATATGTTGTCAAGCAAGGGTAGGAAAGTTATTGTAAAGCAAGAGGAGATGTTGTCAAGCAAGGGTAGGAAAGTTATTGTCAAGCAAGAGGAGATGTCAAGCAAGAGGAGACGTTGTCAAGCAAGGGTGGAAGGGAATCTTGCAGAGAATTCGGGGATTTGTTACCTTGCTTCCTACCTGAGGAGCTAGATATTCCAGAATCGTGGCTGATATTTAGAGGTCCGTTTGGTAAGATTCCAGGGCCGCCATTGGCTGTCAAACCGGAAGTGGAGTGTGCTGATGTAGAGTGTGCTGACGTTGAATGTGCTGACGTTGAGTGTGTAGATGCAGTTTGGGTCTCCTGACGCGTACGGTTGACACGGGCATACAGACTACCATCTACTGGTCCCTGCGTTCGCTGCACGTGCATCACACGTACATGTGATTCTCCGCTGCCTTCACTCTCACCGTTCTCTGCTGAAACATTAAATATGTACAATACACAACTAAATATGTACAATACACAACTCAGAAATATGTACAATACACAACTCAGGAAGAACTCGACTTCCAGCAACTAAAAACCAAACAATTATGTACTTTTTATATCAACATAAGATGTCAGTCCTGTTTGAAAATATTTCGTTTTTTCTTGATCTCAGCATTGTTTCCCCATTGTATACGAGTTTGCACAATCAGGTGAAAGTGGGTCAGTCTAAATATAGCAGTGATAGCAACGATCAGAAGCTCCACAACGCAGTGGTGATTCTGACGTCATATGATGTTTCTCCCTTGGTATTTTCCATGACGTCATGACGCTTCTAAATTTCACATTGTTAAATTTGATATCGGGTAAAAAACTGAAGAAAAAACACTACAGGATGCACACGGATTTGTATTTATAGACATTATGACTGAGAAAGATAGTGGCATGGGTCAGAACAGTCAATCGCCGGAGGTCGAGTTCAATTACTGGGGAAACTTCAATATGATGGGCAGTGAGTGGTGTTTCTAGAAACAGTGGATTTCAAGTCTATTTTGTCAGTGGCTTTGGGTGTAATGTAGGTGTCAAGAAATGGCAAAAAATAAATAAATTGGGTAAAAAAAAGGGCAAAAATATAGGGCACTGATTTAACCACCATTTCACTATTGCTGGCCTACTCAAGGTCACTCAAGGTCACTCAAGGTAACTCGATAAGCATTGGTATAAAGTGAAAACCTGAAATTGAAAAAAGAAATCTGATCTGGCAAATCTAAATGATGAGTGAACACTCATCATCTAATCTGTACTATGCTTTTGATGGCTAATAAAATGGCCAATAGGGGGCACTGTGGTCGTATTTTTTTTTAAGGAAAAATGATAATATTTCAGAAGCACAATGCTGACTCATAAAGTTAATAAACTCTATGTTTTATAGGAAAATTTATTTATAACTCATTAAAAAAAAATGCTTGACCTTGACACCTGACCCATTTCTGTAAGAAAAAAAACTGTGTTTATGTTCATGCAAATGTGTTTATATTTATACAGTAATTGTAAAGTTAAGTGGAATGTTTTCAAAATTAACTCAGTTGTGTTAAATTTTGAGTGATCTTCTGTCTAGAAATGGTTCATCCCACTGACAAGTGAGTTGGATCAGAGTTTTAATGGTTTTACAAATGTAAGACTCTTAGTGAGTCTGACAGATGGACAGACCAACACCAAAACAATACCCCTTTTGCCATGAAACCAGGAAGAATTAAAAGCATACAAATATTTGGTTACTAGTGCATTTCTCATTTATATGAGGCACAAAACTTAAGTCAGCACAGCATTAAAGTCATATCATATCCATCCATCTTAAAATTCAATAATATTTGATTGGTCAATAAGTAGGTCACAAGGGCCTAGTTCCATCAATCATTCTAAAAATAGACATTGATTACGATGATAAACTAGTTTGATCCCATAATTTCTCTCATCTACACATTTTTCACATCACAGTTTCTAAATGTTTTTTGCCAACCACAAAGGAACAAATGAAAAGAAAGAAGTGCTGGCTTCATACTTAAAGGGGGAGTTCCTAATAATTGGGTTGTACCCCAAACCATGTGTTTTTTTGTCATAAAATCATTCATTTGGTTGCCAGTAGTCATCTCACAAATTTCAAGTGTATCTTGTAAACGTTGTGATGATCAAATTTCACTTCAAAGTTTGGATCATGACATATCTCCGAAGTCAGTCCGGAATTTTATTACCCCCTGTCACGTGGGGTGGTGACGTAGAGAGTGTAACATTTTGGGAAAACCCCTAGCCCAGCATCATGGAGTCGGAGGGAGATTTTACAGATAGTGATTGTTCAACAAGTGTTTCTGACATAGTAGAGGTCCAAAGTTTATGTGGATCATCTGAGGATGAAAGAAGTGGGTCTGAGCCACCTTCAGGTAGCTTTATTGAGCAGGGTAAAGTTCAGGGATGGCAATTTGACCCCCCACAACAAACAAGACTCGTAGCCTGCAAACTGTGATTGAGAAGAGTCTGACAGTGGGGATGATCTTCAACAAATCAAAATAGTATATGTTATGATAGCAGATAGTATGTTATGACACAACATATCACACTGTGCCAATTAACAATTATGAAAACAAAACACGAACCATGGCCATGCGATTTAACTTATCTTATTTTTCAGTCATTTGTATGGACCACAAAGTATATACTCAAAGTTTAAAATCTTGAAAAGACTTGCATATCACAAACATGTTCATATAAAATAATTATTGTTAAAAGAGGTTTTAAAATTAAGGATCATTTTCTTTAAATTTGACAATAATTTGGTAAATGTTTTCCTGGGGACAACACATTGAATCACTGAGGTATCTACATTCACCTCTCATTTCAGCACCCTGACCTAGTATGCTAGTGTTTCTGACACTGCCACTTGATCATGACATCAGTAGTGGAGACTTGTCTAGAACTTCTTTCCTCTGTTTTGTGGATTGTGAAATGACCTCTGTTCAGCTAATCTAATCATCACTAGGTTTGTGATGTGGTCTAATAAGAATTACAGTTCATTTTAGCCTAGGGAACCTCTGGTAGTCATTGTTTCAGGCCCAACTGTTACCATATCCTGACTCAAGAACAAAATGTTCTCTTCATAGATAACCCTGGTTGTGTTTCAAACCTGAGTATTTTGTGTATTTCAAACTTTTGTTGCCACAATATTTGGGGAATTGAAAACATTGATCCCTTGTCAATTACTTTTGTCGCAAATATTTATAACACACAATTCCCCTGACAATGAGAGCAGCTTATTTTGAGTACATGTTGAGGGACCAGCTTCACCCACCATAGTGAGACCCAGTTTCCCGGGATAAGGAGTTACACCCGTGACGTATAATCTCCGAAGTTTTATTACCCTCCCGAACCCGACCTTTCTTTCCAGGACAGCCTGCTGCCACAACAAAGATCCACTTTGTAAATAAACAGGTGGCCAGATTAATGTAGGATGTGTGTGATATGATATCTTATTACCATATATTTCATTACATGTTAAAAAAAAATAAGGTTAGATTATTAGGAACTCCCCCTTTAATGGTAATTCATTTGTATATTTTTTAGTGATGACAATTTGTATCATTTACTGACCTGTATCAAGGACAGAGTCATCGTTGTTGTTGAAGTTTTCGTAGGAGTCCCAGCGAACCAGAGGGTCGGAAGAATCCTCAGCAGCTAGAGCCGCTTGCTCAAAAACATCTCCCGCTGAAACAAAATCAAAAGAAAGGTCATTAAAATGCCTTAACACTGTCATGACAAGTCTTAAAGTAGTTCACTTCCACTTATGATAGAATATCTTCAAGTTATGACGACGATAATTTATCTTCCTTGAGAATATCTTTCACAAGAAGACATTCAAATTCTTAATCCAAATTGATAATTATGTAGTTTCACACGAGTTACTCGGTTTCAAAATTCCCTGCAAATCAATATTTAATATAGCATCCATATTTGACATATCATCATTTGTTATGAAGAAATATATCCGATTTTAATAATATCAAGAAGTTCCAGAACTCACAGTATATATGATGCGACAGTTTGTCTAACATAAACTTATAATCCCTCATTATGCTCTTATACAAAAATATATGTCTGCAGCAAAGACAACAAAATATTTTTTTTGCTCATGAGCGCTTGAGTGATGGCTGGGACAGACTAAATCTAGATTCTGGAAATGGTTTGGGTACACAAATATAGACACCGGATACATTTTAGGAAATGCATGTCAGCCTACGCAATAAGGTAGATGTCTAGCCCCTGACGCTGGTATAAACATATATCCTTTTGTGTTTGTTGGGTGCCACTGAAATTACATCAGGGGGGTAAATCATGTGACCTATGTCAGGCCACTTTAGAATGATTTGTATCACACAGGGGAGCAAGTCACTTGATTATCTAGTTAGGAATAGCTTTTTCAACAACAGACACGTTAATTAAGGTCTTTCTAACAGGAGGGTAGATCACATGATCTACCAGTTGCCTCTATCACAGATGTTATCTGCTCGGTTGTACAGGGAGGTAAATCACACAAGATGTTCTTCTGCACAATCCCAACTGTTAATTTTTTATATCATACTTTATTTATTAGTCAATTCTATAAATTCCCAGTCACAAATAAAAAATGCAACTTTTTACAGGGGAAAGACCATAAATATGCTAACAAACAGAGTACATGAACACTGCCGTTTGTGGTTCATCCATACTCTTCGTGAAAGCCTCTCTCAAATTTACAGAAAAAAAAAAAGATGTGGAATTTATGTCCAGCCATATGAAATAATTTATATCATCTTTTTTGGGGGAATTACATTTTGCACTTTACAGATAACAGTGAACTAATGAGTCACTTGGAAGATGCATGATAAAATTAACCCATTGAATCCACCATTGAACATGGTTTACAGAGAAAGACACAAAAATGTGGAATGTTTTTTTTTCTCTGCAACTTTATACTTAGCACTGGATTTCTTCAAGTTATAATAATGATAACTAACAATAAAAAAAATATAGGGACTGAAACCAGACGGTGTCTGTTCGTGGCGCTTTACAAAATACTGTCTCCGGAACAGGTTTGTCTCCAGGCATTTCTTAAAAGACATCGACTGAGACACTGGTCCTAATAAAAACTTAGCCTTGTTAAACATCTGACCACAAAGGGAGGCAAGTCACAGAATTATATAAAGCCTATTTTTCTGTAACTTAGCGACATCATGGTAGAATATTCTGGCTTGACTCATCATATCAGAAAAGTGATTTATTTTCCAGCACACTATCATACAGACATTATGTTCATTCGGAATCATCACATGGGAAAGTGGTTCCTCCAACCACAAAATTCACATTGCCAACACTAATGTCATGAAATTATAAAAAAAAAATAATCACAAAATTGGTTTAATTAAAAAATAAAACTTTTACCCTAAATGGTAGTTTACAAGTCTTTAGCACAAAGAGACTAGTTTATGAGACTTTAGCACACAAGAGACTCATTATTTTTTGTTTTCAGATATAAATATGATCACTGCTGGCATGTTTATGTAGAGCTGTCTAAATTGAATATCATTTTTTAAAGCCCGAGGATCCATTTGATAATATACCTATGAATATAAATTTTCCTTTTCTCATAGAAAGTATCAAATTTGCACTGATAGCAAATTCACACAAACACACACACACACATATATATCTGAAAACCTTCAAAAAGGTATTAAAAAAATATTCAAGAAGAATACCAGGTGCATTATATATTTCTTAATTTCTGCACCATAAAATTGTGACGATCCTGAATCATGAAAAATTATATAGATATATTACGGAAGCCACAAACCACAAATTCCATCACGGGTGATAGATAACAAATTCCTGTTTTGCTTCCGTCATGTTTCCCATACATATCATATCCCTGGAAAAATCCATATTTGGTCCTCTCTATACTGCTACGGCACTTTATATAAAATAGCCACGTTTAGAATAACAGCACAATGTGATACCTCAACGATCTGGGTGCCAGACTTGTTGAGATTTGATTGGCAGTTAATGTTTGATGAAATTCTCTTTCATCAAAATCACTGCATTCTCTAGCTTCTATCAAATCCTAATATAATTACCAGAAGCACATTCATTGAGTATCTCACTCGCTCTGCTCACTGCTATAACTCACCTTGCCCGGATAACAATAACAATGATACACAGGTCTCAATCAGCCCTCTAACATTGGGCAAGCAAATTTTCAAACATTACTTGCCCTGATTTTTTTCTATTTGTCTGATTAATATACAACTTATTGCCTGTATACAAAAAAGAAAAAAATTGCTGTTTTATCATGATTTGTTTGAATAATATAAAAAAATAGTACAAAAAATCTGAACCCTTATATAATAATTTCACAAGTGGGAGTCTGAAGAGACAGAAAAACAAGAATAATTTGACAAAATGAAAATCTATTTTTTTTCTAAATACCTATATAACTCTGAGATAACATACAATATACCTATATAATTTTGGGATAATATATTATATGCCTATATACCTATATAACTCTGGGATAACACACAATCATAATTCCCAAAGGGATGCCTCATGGCTTTGCCGAGGTAACTTACAGATGCAGAGAATTGTTAACTACTTATTCAGAGGCAGGTAAGGTGTCACTAACTCAACTCATTGTGTTTTGTTCTGACTGACAGGGTCAAGGTTAAAGAATAATGAAGGTCAAAAGTCACTTGACACTTGCCTGACAATTTCTAGTCTTACAGAACCTTGGTATTTATCACTGAATATTCATCAATTGTCCTGGGTGTAATTGGCACTGATACACTCTGCAAAGTTTATCATGGGACAATATTGGCGACACACTGTGACAGCGTATGTGTTAATGATGCTCTCACAGTAAGTATCATTCCCCGGCGACACTTACGACACACGACCTTAGTGACCTCTGCCAAATTACACAACAACCTGGAACTCTGCCAAATGTTCCTACGCCATGGTGGCAAATTCACTTCTCCCACAGACACAGTCGAGAACATTTATCATTGTTTTTACAAATGCCAATGTTATACCCAGTCAGTGTTGCCAAGCTGCTGTGTTTGGGACGCTACTGTCAAGCCAGCCAGACCAGAAGCAGCATCCTGTACTCTTCTATGTAGAGAACATTCTTCACAAAGAAATACTTCTCACTGGGCAGACAAATGGCACCAGCTGTGTTTGTTTGTACTTTTGACCTTTTACTAGCAAAATAAGGCTATAAAAGGTCAAAAAGAACTCTGTCAGTGGGATTCAATGCCCTGCTCTCTTAAACTAGTGACTTAGGGATCTTTATTTTGCAAAGACCTGACACCATAAACCACATCATTTGCTAATCAACACTTTGCATTGATTGTCCTGGAGTGCAAAACTAATCAATTGAAAATGTTGGAATATTGTTTTCACCACATCTCCCTCTGGTGGATATATATATATATATACAGACTAACTACTAGGTACCTGGCTAGAATGACAGATTAATATGATAAACTACTGGTTATAAATGTTCTGGGCAGCACAAATCAAACTGAGGTCAAATGTTGACCTCTTCATTTTCAAATCATCATGTAGATTTCCTCCGAGCACTTCCAGGAAGACCCAATCATGGGAGCAGACCGTGCATGCACAGTTAGATTTTCTATTTAATAATCTTTTCAAACAAAGCTGGGCCCTGCCACTGCATTAGTCTTCTGTCGCGGAGATAGAATCTCTTCACTTCCTGAGTAATCTGGTCACGAGCAGTCTCACTCATGAGCAGTCTCACTCACATGATCCTACATTCATGGCGTCAAAATATACCTGACAGTCATTTGCTTATCTATCACATTCTAGACCCTGATCACATTATAGCCACTGATCATATTATAGCCATGATCACATTATAGCCACTGATCATATTATAGCCCTGATCACATCATAGCCACTGATCACATTATAGCCACTGATCACATTATAGCCACTGATCATATTATAGCCATGATCACATTATAGCCACTGATCACATTATAGCCACTGATCACATTATTGCCCTGAACATATTGTAGCCCTGATCACATTATAGCCACTGATCACATTATTGCTACTGATCACATTATAGCCACTGATCACATTATAGCCCTGATCACATTATAGCCACTGATCACATTATAGCCACTGATCACATTATTGCCCTGAACATATTATAGCCCTGATCACATTATAGCCCTGATCATATTATAGCCCTGATCATATTATAGCCCTGATCGCATTATAGCCACTGATAATATTGCAGTCTTGATGTTTTCTGGTCGATATTAACCGGTGATTTGGCCCAAAAAGTGAAAAGAAAAACTGATGTACGAGTTGGCCTAAAAATGATAAGAAAACTGACTGACTGACTGACTCAAATCACTCTTTAATGTTAAAAATTAATGTTGAATGTCCTACTTCTGGTAAGAATGAGGAGAGACCATTAACGTTTGACTTTGTTTGAGACAATATTAACTAATTTAACCCAGTGACCTAGAATTGGAGTCTTGGGAAGGAAATTTATTGTAAATAGGTCAATCTTGAATAAGATCAATATCTAGAAGGTCATCTTAATCAAATCAAGGTCCAGGAAAAGGTCAATAGGAAGGTTAGTTTATGACATCTGGTGTGGACATTAACTCCTTAAATGCACAGGGCATGATGATAGTTTGACAGTACCAACGTATTGAAATGATTTCATGAGCACAGAAAGCAAAATATTGGGGAAACAAATGAAATATTTTTTTAAATTTTGCATTGTTTTCAAAGTAATAGTAGATTATATTGTACTGAATGCATATGAAGATGCAAATACTACCAAAAACATAGAAATACTTTACTGCAATTCAAAATCTCCCAAATTTGGCTAAGTCAAATATGGCTAAGTGGTTATATCTAAAACAAGTCAAATATGGCTAAGTGGTTATATCTAAAACAAGTCAAATATTGCTTAGATAATTATATCTAAAACAAGTCAAATATGGCATATCCTTTATATTTAAAACAAGTCAAAGATAACTTCATCATGTCAAAAACATTTGAAGGTTTACAACTAAAAAGAGCATAAATTTGCCCAATTCATTCTGGCTGAATTTTACCATATCAAGATGTTATAGTTGCCAGCTGCAGGCAGCAGCGGGTTAAAGTGAAGGAAGATCAATGTTTTATCCACCCCACCCAGACACCAAGGCGGGGGCCTGCAGTCCTCCGAGGGATGACAATCAATACAAAACTGAATGGATGGGACACGGCCATTGTCTGCTTAGATCGTGCATCGGCATGGCAACCACCACCCCTCAAATCACAAACTGACCACCAGGGGAGCCATGTGCAAAAATATTTTCTTAATCACCCTACAATTCATAAAAGTATGTATATTTTTTAACATAAATTAATCTTATTTTTAAAAAATATTATTTTTATGTAAAAAGCAGATTGTATCAATGACCGTTACTATCCCTTTTGAAACTTTAATAAGCTGCGAGGGAAATAGCTGAAACTCAGTCAAGTTGCATCATAAATGGACCATAATTTACATAAACAGAACCATACGTTTATTTTTCACATCCTATTAAGTTAGAAGAATATGCCTTGAGAGTGTGGTATATTGGATAAAGACTTGAAGTCTATCTATAGATATAACACATTGTACGACAGTTACATGATACAAAACAGCTCAATGGCTTTTACTCAAGGATATTGGTATAAAGACGGCTGAATTGTTTATGCATGAGCCAAACAATACACCTTCTAGACAGTGGTCTCACCATAGCACAGAAAACAATATAACTGTCTCATGATTGCTGATATCATCCTACTCATCAATCTCCACAAATAAGGCCAACAAAATAATAACTTTGTTTCCGACAATGTGCCCTGAAAAAATAGGATGGGGTAATTTTTATTTGTCCTTTATTTTTTTGGTTAAAAGTGATCAAATATATTGAAAATGGATATATATATATATCAATAAAATTATGATTGAATTTATGCCTTTTCACCTAAAAAGCCCCAAAAAAGCTTAAGGATAGTTGGTTTGAATTAGGGTGCGTATAGAAATCAGAAACAAGCTTCTTTTCTTAGGCCTAATATATCATAAATACCACATATAATAAAGCTTATTCAGGTCTTCAAAACATCTCAAAATGCCTATTCCAGCAAGATAAACATCAGTAAGTTATTAACCAATAAATCAAAAACTTGTCTCGTGGTGAAATTGACCTCAATCGTTTTGGTGATTTTACAGTGTATCAATTTCCTCTTATGACAGTTAATATTCTAAACAAGGTATAAGTTATGACTCTGTAAATGTGGCGAATACAAAGCACAGAATAAATTTGATACACTCTGATGCCATTAACACTTTGCCTGATGTACACAGACTCATTTGTTATTAACTCTTTGCCTATTGTAGACAGTATTCTATACTTTTAGCCTTTTCTTTGCATTATTCACCCTTTGCAGAGTTTTGTTGTGCATAAAACTATATTCATTTTATTTAAATAACAATAAGGTGAACCTGTACATTCATTACAATATTATGGTAAATAGCATCAACTTTGAACTTTATATAAAGTTTATATCTTTTTTATCAATATTGCCAAGATCTGCAATTTCTCTTTAAGGTCTATATCTTGAGAAATAAAAATGTATTATTGGCATTTTATGAGCATCAGCTGATTTATCTGATATTTGCTGATTTATCTGATCTTTGCAAATTTATGTGATTTGTGCTGATTTATCTGATCTTTGCTGATTTATCTGATCTTTGCAAATTTATGTGATTTGTGCTGATTTATCTGATCTTTGCTGATTTATCTGTTTTGATCAGATCTAGCTGATCTGTGCTGGTTTTTCTGATATAATCATATTGGTGTGATTTGTGTTGGTTTATGAGATATATGTGATGTATTAAGTAGGGTAGATATACAAATATCATTGCCATCAAGAATACATTGACAGACAAACACATCTAGCAAGAATCTACATGCCAAGATACTATTTTTGCTTGCCCTGATTCAATTTTCAATTGTCAATTACACATTGTTTGGAAATAGTTTTTTTCTCATATTGAATCTTAAAATAAATTTAAAATGAGCTAAAAGAAATGCCCACTTCACCTGGATTAATATATATATATATATATATATATATATATATATATATATATATATATATATATATATATATATATATATATATATATATATATATATATATATATATATATATATATATATACACACACACACACACACACACACACACACACACACACACACACACACACACACACACACACACACACACACACGTTAAGGGAAGATTTCAAGTAATTCTTTGGATCTCATCTTAACCAAGAGAATATGTGCGGTCACATCCTGTCTTTAACACAAGAGAGCTCAACAAATATTGGCGTATTTGCTATAAGAACGCTAAGATTGACAAGACATTTCTGTGGTGAAAGTATGGGAAGCCCATTCTTCACATACCTCAAAGAGGTGGCAAACTTTCCCTGTGACAC
Source organism: Amphiduros pacificus (assembly GCA_949316495.1). Taxonomy (NCBI): domain Eukaryota; kingdom Metazoa; phylum Annelida; class Polychaeta; order Phyllodocida; family Hesionidae; genus Amphiduros; species Amphiduros pacificus. The sequence continues at coordinate 27,255,213 of OX439011.1, forward strand.
TGTGTCATCATCTAATTTCAATATATATGAAAAATAAATTAATTGCATTTGGATGAAATGAAATTCTGTGGCAGGAAATTAAACTTTGGTTGTTGAATTGATGATTTAATTTATGAAGAGTTACATTGAAGAAAGATCACAGATGCAATTTCCAACTCTATAAAGTCCAAAAGTTCAATATAATCATATTATGAGGATAAATGTTAATATTTGTAATAAGAAGAAACAGATCAAAATTGAAATTGAAGTGAAAGTAATGGATTTTATATATATAAAGCGTAAGCTTAAATCATTTGAAATAGGTTTAACAAAACAACTATAAAGATGCAATATGACCCAGCCCCTTGAACAACTGCGGTAGAGAAAGCAAGAATTATAACATACATAAAACGTGTAAATAATAACACTCAAATAACAATAAACCTCACTGTGCATTCAAAATGTGAAATAAAATATAGATGGCCCTTTTCATGGTTGTCTGTCTATATGTCCTTGTAAGACTGTATCATTGCTTTTGTGATTTTTCCTCCGATTTTACCGTGTCATAGTTGATGGTCTTGGCAGACGTAGGGACTTGTTAAGGCATAAGGCTTCACTTATACACACGTACAGAGACCCCCATTGTATATTCAAGGTACCCATTCCAAACTTCTTTTTTTTTGGCAAAAAAGAAAATTTATGCATAGCAGGTTTTACGTACTGTGTGTGGTGGCTTTGTGCAATCTTTTTAAATAACCGTAATCATACTGATTAAAAACGCTCGACTCGGACGCTGTCGCACAATATTCCACACAAATACGGCTCAGCTATGAGAACTAATACAGTCGCTTCACCATATTTATCAATTTTTCATCTCCGTGTTTTGACAGCCATATAATACTGCACTCTATCTCCCTGAGGCTTAAATATATTAGCCGATACATTTTTGACAAGGTGTCTGTTCGTAGTTCTGCCAAAATGTGGACCAAATTTTTCGGTGAAACGTTTCAGTGTGGCCAAAACTTGTATGTTATGCTTTTCTCTATATCGCAAAGAAAAGCAGGTTTTTGACTTTTGTGTGTTTATTTGCTGAAGAGTAAATTGTTGGAGGTCACTGCGGCTCTGGGCTTGGCAAACTTCAAAAGAGGAACGTACGTGAGCGTAATATCTGACGTGGGTTATGCCATGATTGTCGTCCATTTTGGGAACAAAACAAAACAGGAGCACTGTTTGTGACTATATAGGCACGTATAATATTGTCATGAGGGAGGGCCCTGGCATCTTTCTGTCAAATTTTTCGGTTCCTCTGCAGATCAAACAAAAATACAGATATTTATAACAACTCATACTATCAGTAACATTTACTGCTTCAGAAGAATGGCAACATATTTCACCGAAAATCTTTTTTCTGTATACTTTTTGAAGTTTCATGAAAACCACACACTCGCTGTGGATGGATGTTAAAATTGGCACTTTTCATGCCTGAAAACTGCATAATACCACATAAATTGAAGAGAAAGTAGGAATTTAGATTTTTTTCAAGATTATTTCGGCATTTTCTTCGGCCAAACTCCCTGATGTTATCCATGTGTGTAGCAAATAGAAACCATATGTTATTAAGGTACGGCACGAGAGTTCTGTATTATAGCTCACTGCTTTAGTTTGGCATTCCAAAGCGTTTTGCCCGTCACTGAACTTGATGTAAATCAAACGAAAGCTCTCTCTCGCTCTTCAGTACACACACTGCTCTGTTTGTGGTCTGAACCTCCGACTTCGACTCCGCTCTCCGATCCCGTGTCCTCAGAGAGATCAATACCAATTTCACTGCGATCGCAATCCCGAGATTTGCCAAATTAGGACACGCTTGCTTTAACAAACTTCTCTTACCTCAGTGAAGTCTATTGTTACCAATGTCCAATCCTGTTCAGATTTACTCCGATAAAAACAACAGCCGGTCAGCAATGTCAGTAATCCTCATGCTGAATTCGCTGGTCTGTGACAGAAGTCTCCGCTCTGATAACTCCGTCCCCCGCGGGATCCTGCCTAACACACCCCATAATATTCATCCCCGTTAGAATCATCCTCTAGTTAGCCGACAGTCAGTGATCTTATGCAGTGTCCCGTTGGCCTGCCCCGTCGTTTCTGTTGACGGGTCCCATTCATCTGGCAAATTGTAGGGTTTGACTGGTCGCATGCAGTTCAATGCTCTTTTGCAGCAGCCGACCAAGACATACAATTACATATCCCAGTCTTTTTTTTTTTCCTTCTGATATATAAACTCCTCGTATGATAAACAGCAGCCTATCTTGGCAGCGACTTGTGACTGGTTCCCTCTCGGTGTTTGTACAAGTTTGTTGTGAGGCAGGCAGTCATTGGACCAGCCGGCTGATTCATCGCCAAACTGCGGCCCACTCTTGGTACTGTTCACACAATTTCTCTCATCATATTAAATAAAATCAGCCATTTTATTCCCCCAGGTTTATTTGTGCCAATTGTAAGCCTGTACTAGCTCCAGAGAATTTGATTCAATATTTTGGAATATTAATTGTCAATTTTCACACAATTGTCCCTTATTTCTCGCATAATTTTTTTTTTCAAGTTTTGCAGAATCTTTTCATTATTTGAAGCAAGAAAATGTTTATTGGCTTTCAATTTTTTTTAAACTATTAAAGTAATACTTCAAACCCCCTTTCAGATATTTGATGTTTGTTCCGTGTGTATTATTTTGTCAAACATGATTGGTGTCAAACCCATTTAGAGGTGAACACAATGACCATTCTATTTGGTCAGTTTTGAAATGGCATGTCCAGGGGTTAGGGAGACAATCGATCAAAATTCACCACAAAGCTGGATTCAACGTAAAAAAATATCAGTTCATTGTCCTTATTTAACTTTTTTTTCAAACTATAAAGTCATGTACTTTCTGTGTCTAATTCCTTTAATTAAATGTTTTTCAGGTGTCATGCTTTGATCAATAAATCCTTCTATAACCCCTTGATAAGCTTTAAATATATGACATTTCTTTTTATATCAGCAAAGCTTCTTGATACTCACTAACCCCTCTTCACCCCCTTGACATGCCCCAGACAATATATGTCAGTGAGATTCACATGGCAAACTAACCCCCTTGACAAACATCCCCTTGACAAGCCCCACAATATATATATATCAGCGAGGCTACCCTGGCTCGCTACCCCTTTTATACCCCTTGACATGCCACAGAAGACGACACCCCTTATATGTCAGCGAGGCTCCCCTGGCTGAGTACCCCTTTTATACCCCTTGACATGCCACAGAAGACGACACCCCTTATATATCAGCGAGGCTACCCTAGCTCGCTATCCCCTTTATACCCCTTGACATGCCACAGAAGACGACACCCCTTTGGGTCAGTGAGGCTATCCTGGCTGAGTACCCCTTTTATACTCCTTGACATGCCACAGAAGACGACACCCCTTATATGTCAGTGAGGCCTCTATGTTTTGCCTCAATTTACTCCATTAAGAATTTAACCCTTCTTCAACTCTATTGACCCCTAGTCACACTAAATTACACAAAACATCCGGCATAGCACACAACGTATTGTTCAATGCCTGAAAATGTCTGCTAAACTCCGCCCTCTGTGTCCAGGTAATTTTCTCTAAGTCTATATATCATTTTCTAACAGACCACAGGAAATACGTCATTTTCACATGTACTTAATGCCGAATTGTATTTTTTTCCAATTTTATATTGTTTTACATCACATCTCTGTAGATTCCCAGGTATTAGCTCAGATACTTGTATTCTTATTTGTTTTTTGTTTTGGTTTTTTATCCAACAAACCACTAGAGATATATTGTTATCATATGCACATAATGCCTAATTGTATTATTTTTTATATAGTTTTACGTCTCATCTTTACATGGGTTAATGCATTTCCCAGTTTATTTGTATGTATGATGACTGTAGAGCTATTTAATCAGGAAAGAAATTCACCCAAAATAAAGGAAAAAATTCACTCAAAATTCACTCAAAATAAGTGAAGAAATGAAACACTACTCTTATCATTAAGTAATTCATCCATATTTCTTAATTTTCTTGATTTCTTTCTCATTTTTTATCTTTGTCAGATCATCCTGAGAATTCTAAGAATGCTGAAGATATTTTACACAAATTTCATATTATTTGTTGTTGGTTGTTGGCTTTGCAAAGTTGTTGGCTTTGCAAAGGTTATATATTGTTTTATCCTGGAATCACTTTTTCCTAGCCACAAATCATATTCGTAATCTTGAGCAAACATTTATGCATTCTTCATAAATAATCGTCAAATCTGCCTAATTGAATTGACTTCATCTGGCGTCCTTGCCAATAATCTAATTTTCACGATATTCAATCTGAAAGTCCACCCAGAATGTGAATATTTATATGATATCTCCCTTTCTTCAACCAATTTCAGACTTAATACAATTTCTGGTGACTGATCTACGTCAAGTTCTTGAAATTTTATGCGCTCATTTTTCACCTAATTTCCCTTATCAAATAATCCCTATATATACATATAAATATAACTCTCAAGCTTCATCTGAAGTCTTTCAAAACACAGTTTTCTGGTATAGTGTAGGTTTATGACAATAACATTAAGGTCACTGTTTCTTTTACTTCATAAAGGCTTATATCAATTATTGAACCTCAAATAACATTTTACTCTGTACAATTGATCATAATTGGTGTTACAGATCTATGTTCTATTCAATATGGGATAACTACAGAAAAAAATATATATCACAACATAACACGATTAAATAGAAAACTTTTGGGAAATATCAATTAGAACCCCCAAAATTTATGATAGCTCTCCCCCCCCCCCCCCCCCCCAATAATATCAGTGTTCTCCTCATCAGCAAATATGGCTGATTTGTAAAGAATCTTCAAGAAAGGGGGAGTCTTTTTATCGCAAAGTTTGACGACATTCCTCAGGTCAGACTTTATATTCCAAAGCTACAACCAATGTCACCAAGTCAACATTTAAATCCATTCAATTTCTCATCTCTCCTTAAAAAAAAAGAATTTTTTTTTTTAAATCGCATATTTGGGAATGTTATTCTACATAACATTCTATATTTCTATATAACTATGCACTTATCTGCTGACAAAATTGTTTTCCCGACAGCATTAATAATCCAATCCAAACCCACACTTCACAGCTAAAACACCTCATCCATACCTTTTATATATTAAAGTGTATTTACTGGAAATTCCACTTCATTTTATTTGGCCTATATAAAGGAATTTTAAACTCAACACTATGTATATTATAAAGGCTAAGCATGTATATGATACATACCAGACATATCTAAATGCTAATTATGTGTGGTTAAATTAGTCAAAGAGATATCCCATATTGGGTAATTTTGAATTTAGTCCCTAAATATAGTGCAATTACTGAATAGTATCTCCAATATTGTGTAAATATTGAAAACAATTTCCAAAATAGCATAATTATCTAATAGAATAAAAAAGTTAAATCATTAAGGGCAATCAACCAAAATAGTGTCATTCACCAATAAATCATCATAGTAATTAATATTTCAATTGCATCATATATTCTGATGAAATTTATTCTTAATTCTTGATAACCAAGTAAAACACAACTAAACATTTCTGAGTTGTTAAATCCCATTGTACATGACAGCCATGGTGCCTGTAATTTACTCCAAAGCCAAACAAATGCCAAGTCAAATAAATTGCCAGTTATCTGAAGAATTGTTTGAAGTCAATGCTGATATCATCTAGCGTACATCCCAAGATGCATATAAACAAAAATAAAAGAGGTGGGCCAGAAAAAAAGTATCATTTCCGAGCCAAAGCTCCTGCTGTTTCTGGCAGATTACTTATCTTGCTTTCTGGTCCCCTATCATTTTTTTCTAGGATGTATTAACAATACAAAATTTCTAATATATCAAAGAAAAGTTACGATTCTGTCAATAATATTTTCACAATAACCCAATAAAAAACAAGATCCTGCCAATTTTTGTCAATATCTGTATCAATGCAGACAATTTGGGTGGATATTCGTTGATCTGTTCCCTATAATTCCAGTCTATAGACTGCCTGAATTTCTAAGGTCTCTGTGCCCTTCCCATAATCCCCTGCAGCAACCCTGGTGCCCGACTTGACCACATTCCATCCCACAATGCAACACATCAAATCAAATCTTGTCCAAATCTCATCTCTTGCAAATCTTGTCTCGTGCCCCTTTATTCTTCAGGGGTGTCTGTTCTTTTCTATGATACGTTTATGGTTCTTATGTAATCGCAGAGAGCTGGTAATTTTGCAGGTTCTCAGCAGTGCATGAGGAATGTGATTCTGATTGGCCGGCCAACAACTGACATGCATTTGCACTTCCATTGGTCAACAAATCCATAGCTAACTCTCTTAGATATCTACCATTTTCCAACCAATTTGACAAAATGGCTGCACACACTTGACATGTGTCAACAGCCATTCTGTATGTAAGTTTGTGCAATATCCGTGGACTTAGTATAACAACCATGGTTACAAGTGTCAAACAGGAAGGAAGTGAACACACAGGGAATTGTGGGTAATGCAGCCTATCACCATGGCGACCTTGCCTCTTGAAGAAGATGCAACTTCACTTATCTCTTTACTAGAAACTGGAACTGTGCAATGTCTGCCAGACATGTGTACCCAGCATGACCATTGGAAAGATTGGGGGTTACATTTATAATTTTTGTACTAAAATGTATATCCCTCCCACAAATGAGCATAGAATTTCTTTCAAAATCAAATCAATGTATGCCTTTTCCCAATACTTCCTTGAGACATTCTTCTACATAAAATGGATCACTTTTTTTATTTATTAAATGCACATACATATTTCAGTCTAGTCTTTCTCCACGGTATCTGCCACAGAGGCTGATAGGGGTTTGAACATTCCGCACATAAACCTTCCCTCGTCTTCAAGTGCAGGTAGTGCTAGGCTCGACACTAAATTCTCAAACTCTACTTCCAGGCAGGTGCTAGTGCAAAAGCAATTTTTCACTTTATTCTAATATTTTACAGGGGTATATTACAAGACTATTTTACAAGCCTATTTTACATGATTATTTTACAAGACTATAAGGAAAGTTTAGCAAAATAAAATAAAAATGACCAAATGTATTAAGAAATGTCATTACTTTGTCATCTATTTTGGCTTTCTTTTGTAGAGTGGCACAAATGACATGAGATTCCACACAATTTAGCCACAAAAATTTTCTGCCTTTAATTTGACACTTCTGACATATGCTTTGCCATTCAATAAATTGTATTAGGTGTTAGAATATCACTCTTATGTTTCTTTATAAAGATACAGAGATGACTCAGTGCAAATACACCCATTTATTTTTTTCCCTCAGAAAATTATCATTTAAGTTTTTTCAGTCTGATCAAATTGAATAATCACCGGACAGCAATTTCACCCTGGTGGAGTTTTTGTGACAACAATGTATTTCCCTTTGAAGCATGTTGCAAAATATACCAACCCTCAATGAGTGTGCATAAAATACCAATTTACTCCTCATTTTCAAATTATTGCAACTTTAATTCACACTTCACTGTATCATTTCTGAAATTCAAAGGCATGAGCACAATAGTTTATAACATGTTTTATAAAAGTGTATTTATTGCCTGTGGTTCATATCTGAGTGTAGTTATTGCCTGGTATATGGTTCATATCTGAGTGTAGTTATTGCCTGATATATGGTTCATATCTGAGTGTAGTTATTGCCTGATATATGGTTCATATCTGCGTGCAGTTATTGCCTGATATATGGTTCATATCTGAGTGTAGTTATTGCCTGGTATATGGTTCATATCTGAGTGTAGTTATTGCCTGATATATGGTTCATATCTGAGTGTAGTTATTGCCTGATATATGGTTCATGTCTGAGTGTAGTTATTGCCTGGTATATGGTTCATATCTGAGTGTAGTTATTGCCTGATATATGGTTCATATCTGAGTGTAGTTATTGCCTGATATATGGTTCATGTCTGAGTGTAGTTATTGCCTGGTATATGGTTCATATCTGAGTGTAGTTATTGCCTGATATATGGTTCATATCTGAGTGTAGTTATTGCCTGATATATGGTTCATATCTGCGTGCAGTTATTGCCTGGTATATGGTTCATATCTGAGTGTAGTTATTGCCTGATATATGGTTCATATCTGAGTGTAGTTATTGCCTGATATATGGTTCATGTCTGAGTGTAGTTATTGCCTGGTATATGGTTCATATCTGAGTGTAGTTATTGCCTGATATATGGTTCATATCTGAGTGTAGTTATTGCCTGTGGTTCATATCTGAGTGTAGTTATTGCCTGATATATGGTTCATATCTGAGTGCAGTTATTGCCTGGTATATGGTTCATATCTGAGTGCAGTTATTGCCTGATATATGGTTCATATCTGCGTGCAGTTATTGCCTGATATATGGTTCATATCTGAGTGTAGTTATTGCCTGATATATGGTTCATATCTGAGTGTAGTTATTGCCTGGTATATGGTTCATATCTGAGTGTATTTATTGCCTGATATATGGTTCATATCTGAGTGCAGTTATTGCCTGATATATGGTTCATATCTGAGTGCAGTTATTGCCTGATATGTGGTTCATATCTGAGTGTAGTTATTGCCTGATATACGGTTCATATCTGAGTGTAGTTATTGCCTGATATATGGTTCATATCTGAGTGTAGTTATTGCCTGGTATATGGTTCATATCTGAGTGTATTTATTGCCTGATATATGGTTCAGACTAGGACAGTTATTGCCTGATATATGGTTCTGATCAGTGCAGTTATTGCCTGATATATGGTTCAGATCGGTGCAGTTATTGCCTGATATATGGTTCTGATCAGTGCAGTTATTGCCTGATATATGGTTCATATCTGAGTGCAGTTATTGCCTGATATGTGGTTCATATCTGAGTGTAGTTATTGCCTGATATACGGTTCATATCTGAGTGTAGTTATTGCCTGATATATGGTTCATATCTGAGTGTAGTTATTGCCTGATATATGGTTCATATCTGAGTGCAGTTATTGCCTGGTATATGGTTCATATCTGAGTGTAGTTATTGCCTGATATATGGTTCATATCTGAGTGTAGTTATTGCCTGATATATGGTTCATATCTGAGTGCAGTTATTGCCTGGTATATGGTTCATATCTGAGTGTAGTTATTGCCTGGTATATGGTTCATATCTGAGTGTAGTTATTGCCTGATATATGGTTCATATCTGAGTGTAGTTATTGCCTGGTATATGGTTCATATCTGAGTGTAGTTATTGCCTGATATATGGTTCATATCTGAGTGTAGTTATTGCCTGATATATGGTTCATATCTGAGTGCAGTTATTGCCTGGTATATGGTTCATATCTGAGTGTAGTTATTGCCTGGTATATGGTTCATATCTGAGTGTAGTTATTGCCTGATATATGGTTCATATCTGAGTGTAGTTATTGCCTGGTATATGGTTCATATCTGAGTGTATTTATTGCCTGATATATGGTTCAGACTAGGACAGTTATTGCCTGATATATGGTTCTGATCAGTGCAGTTATTGCCTGATATATGGTTCAGATCGGTGCAGTTATTGCCTGATATATGGTTCTGATCAGTGCAGTTATTGCCTGATATATGGTTCAGATCAGTGCAGTTATTGCCTGATATATGGTTCTGATCAGTGCAGTTATTGCCTGATATATGGTTCAGATCAGTGCAGTTATTGCCTGATACTAGTATATGGTTCTGATTAAGACAGTTATTGCCTGATATATGGTTCAGACTAGGACAGTTATTGCCTGATATATGGTTCAGATCGGTGCAGTTATTGCCTGATATATGGTTCTGATCAGTGCAGTTATTGCCTGATATATGGTTCTGATCAGTGCAGTTATTGCCTGATATATGGTTCTGATCGGTGCAGTTATTGCCTGATATATGGTTCAGACTAGGACAGTTATTGCCTGATATATGGTTCAGATCGGTGCAGTTACTGCCTGATATATGGTTCTGATCAGTGCAGTTATTGCCTGATATATGGTTCAGATCGGTGCAGTTATTGCCTGATATATGGTTCAGACTAGGACAGTTATTGCCTGATATATGGTTCTGATCAGTGCAGTTATTGCCTGATATATGGTTTATATCAAGAGTGCGGTTATTGTGTGATATATGGTACTTATGAAATGGATTGTTCATTGCTCAGGGTAAACACCCGCGATAATGTCAATACAGCAGTTTCATTGCAAATTGTCTATGAAATATGAAACAAATCAATTTCCTATTCTGAAACAAGTCGCTCTTTTTGTAAGGCAGCCATTATAGGCGGATACGATGCACAACTCTGAAAACAAGGCTCCCTTCTAAATTGTGGATCTGTTTAAATCAACCCCGCTTATGAGATGTCACGTTTGTATTCTATTGGTTGTCACTGCTGCAGCATTGCCCTGACTCCATTCAAATACGGTACATGCCTTCATCGAGCAATGTGCAAAACTGTATAGTTGTCCCCAAAGATGTTTTAAATTTCATTAAGTTCATTAAAGATTGTTATGCTTCAGAGGCATCTGCTGGTAGCGTGATCTGCTCAAAGGACCTTTGAGCAAGAACTCAGGAATCAAACTCCTTTTAAAATGCAAAAATAAAATATAAATATGAGGAATAAAATTCATGTGATGGGATCAAGTTTATTGTAAAAAGTATTGTTTTTTTGCTTTTTGACTTTCTTTGAGCTGAGGGGTCATCTTCTTTCTGAAGTTCTAATGTGGTTCAGACTTTCAAGAGCACAGATGAAAAGTGAAGGACGTTTTGTGCTGCCACCTGTTGGCCAACAAAAAACTTGTAAACACAGCATGGTATGAGAAGAACCAGCAAACTGGGGCTGTAAATACAGGGCCTTACTTTTTATACCAAAACACTGTCAAGTGAGCATAAAGTATGGTTTTCCAAGCCAATGTTTAGGGAGGACTGGCAGGTAACTAGGCGTCCCACCATGTACACATGTGAACACTCAATAGTAAAGTCTGCTTTCGGAGGCAAGAGTATATTTTGCATATAATACTGTTGAAGAAGAATTTAGTTAATTCAGAACTTATTCATAATATCATAAAAAAAAACAAACAAAAAACATGACTGAAAGCATAAACTGCTCTCATAAATTTCATTTTTGGGTACACTTGTAGATGCTTAACAGTAACTGCTTTCAGAGGCAAGAGTATATTTTGCATATAACACATCAAGAGTGTTGAAAAAAATGTTATAGTTAATTTACAACTTATTCATGAAAGTATGTTGAAATAAACACGGTTGAAAAGATAAACGGCTCTCATAAATTTCACTTTATGAAAATCCTGAAAGAATTACCAGAAGATTAATCAATAGCTTAAAGAAAGTTAAATGTTTTTTTCAAACATTTGCTCCATGCAGACGTACACACTACTACACCTTGTCTCTGAGACATATTCTCTACGAATAATCTTGTCTGTTTTTTTGCCAGGAGGCAAGACTCGGGCAAACGACCACCTACCTACCTATGACAAACATGTATGAGGCAATTTTCTGGGGCTACATCGACCTGAGACAGGTTACCTGGCCCACCTTCAGTTCAAGTCCATTTTTCTTTGGGGAACAAATTCCTGTTCCACTACAAACTTTACTTTTTTTTGCTCTCTGCACTTGAACTCTGAGAATTTATCTTGTGTTGAATAACAGATAGCAATCTTTTTCCCTATATCTTATTTCTAACTTCAAATTATATAGTCAATTACTTTTCAAAATAAACACACCCAAAATGATCTATTTTTTGTGCCATATACTCAAATGATACCACTTAAGAAAATAGTTGAAATAATGGCTTCATAAAAATCATTTTTCTGAAGAATTTAGCATAAATCAGTTTGAAAAAAAAATAATCATTTTTCTGAGTGCCCTAAGTTATGTACATGCATTTTGCTGGCAAAATAAACAGGAGAATTGTTCTCTAAGGTGAGGTGGTCGGCACATGTCAGACATCACCCATTTTATGGTCGTACACTTATCATTCATTCCTCTGCACTTATCATTCATTACTCTTCACTTATCATTCATTGTCCTGCACTTATCATTCATTACTCTTCACTTATCATTCATTGCCCTGCACTTATCATTCATTACTCTTCACTTATCATTCATTGCCCTGCACTTATCATTCATTACTCTTCACTTATCATTCATTGCCCTGCACTTATCATTCATTACTCTTCGCTTATCATTCATTACACTGCACTTATCATTCATTGCTCTGCACTTATCATTCATTACTCTTCACTTATCATTCATTGCCCTGCACTTATCATTCATTACTCTACATTTATCATTCATTACACTGCACTTATCATTCATTAAGTTATCATTCATTGCTCTAGACTTATCATTTGTAACTCCTCATTATTCATTTTTCCTGTCACTTTGTGAAGTTGCCTACTTCATATCAGCATTCAAGAAAGAAGTCACTTACAAAAAAAACAACATAAAAACCTTTTCTCAGAAGAATTCAACCTTGAGAATACTTGTTTGTATTTTAAAGGGGCTGAGGTAAAAAAAAGTGACATTCAGAAGAAAAATTGTCTGTGTTTTGTTCTTCTTGAGTTGGCAACATAAATAAAATGCCTTTTACTTGATTATCCTGACAATTTCCTGACATTTTCCTCTCCTGTTTGTGGGATCTACATATCAATACAATCATTCATAAATGTGACCCAGTTAAGTCATGCATGGCTTTATGTTAAGTCATACATGGCTTTTTGCGTGGCTTTTTGTCATATGTGGCTTTTTGCATGACACACTCTCAGGTGTTGCAGATCTTTTTGGTCAAACGTAATTTAGTCAAGCAAAGGTGACGCATGATCATACAAAGTCACGTCTTTCTTCAGGATGTCCGTGAAGTTAGCAGGATATTCTATATTTGATATTCTGGAAAATATCCAAGAAAATTGTGAAGCTTGTTGGATATTCTATAAATTCTCCAGAATATCAAATATAGAATATCCTACAAACTTCACGAATTTTGTAGAATATTCATTATAGAATACAGAATATCCTGCCAAATTCACAGACGTGTCATCAGGCAATGTGTGATCATATCGATGTTTGCCTCTGACTGACTTCGCCTGCTGGATGATACATTTGTGCATCCAATCTGAGAACACAGACCTTGCTAAGACTAAGCCAGATACAAGAGGATCCCTGAGTGCTAGTAATATGTCTCAACCCACACGCTGATCCCTGCTAATCCCTGATCCAGTTTGGTCCCAGATCCACCGTGTGCCATCCAGCGGATGCCACCAGGGGGCATGCCAAAATACATTCCTGGCTTGACCTAATTATTGGGTGAGTGCACTGGTGCTGACAGTATGTTATCCTAGAAATATGGGGAAGAACTCAAGAAACAGTTTATTTGACCCTTTTATAAAATAAGGATCTGGGAGACTCACATTAAGACCAAAAGGTCCCTGGCATGGGAACCACCCAGAACTCTTGACGAGTTTAAGAAAATCTTCTATCTTGTTTATTCCAGTGCACAAACATAATTTGTTGTTGTTGTTGTTGTTATTGTTGTTGTTGATGTTGATTGATACTGCCATTAAATTGTTCTTGTTTTTTCAAATTCCTAATCTGATTGCATTCTGAAGTATTGGAGATATATACAAACAATGTTCTAAGTGCTCAAACTACAGGAAATATTCTGTTACTAATTGTCCCCCAGACTTCCAGGTTTTATCTGTGATCTGGGGTTATAAATTGTGCTTTAATCATCCTCCATGAGAGACACAAATCCCTATGAATAACAATCACCCTTCATGAAATATTTGTTTCCATGAAATATTTGTTTCCATGAAATATTTGTTTCCATGAAATATTTGTTTCCATGAAATATTTGTTTCCATGAAATATTTGTTTCCATGAAATATTTGTTTCCATGAAATATTTGATTCCATGAAATATTTGTTTCCATGAAATATTTGATTCCATGAAATATTTGATTCCATGAAATATTTGATTCCATGAAATATTTGATTCCATGAAATATTTGATTCCATGAAATATTTGATTCCATGAAATATTCGATTCCATGAAATATTCGATTCCATGAAATATTCGATTCCATGAAATATTCGATTCCATGAAATATTCGATTCCATTCCCAAATTCAAGTGCTAGAAATCACAAAACATTTGGTGGCCCTTTTTATTTTAAACATATGTGACTTTACTGTTTAACAGTTCAACAATTTATAAAGAAAGGAAGCCGAAATATTCCCTCAGATTTGGATTACAAATGGATGTATTGTGAAAGCTTTGCTGTGATATGCTCCCCGAGTATGTACAACACAGGTATCTGGAGCAGATCTGTGCAAATATACAGACCACACTGGGCTGCAGCTGGTTATATAGCCTACATTTACACAGCATAACATCTGCTTATATGCTGCATAACATCTGTTTATGTACTGCATAACATCTGGTTTATACTGCAAAACATCTGGTTATGTAATGCAAAACATCTGGTTATATACTGCATAACATCTGGTTATGTAATGCATAACATCTGGTTATATACTGTATAACATCGGGTTATGTAATGCAAAACATCTGGTTATATACTGCATAACATCTAGATATGAACCACAGAACATCTGGTTATATACTGCAAAACATCTGGTTATATACTGCATAACATCTGGTCATGTATTGCATAGCATCTGGTTGTGTACCATCAGACCATTTGTTCATATGCTGCAAAATATCAGGTGATAATTGTAAATAGATGGGTACACATCAAATAACATTAAGTAGTATTCTCTATAACATCTGGTGATAAATTACAGACATCTGGTTATATACTCTGTAACATCTGGTGATAAATTGCAGACATCTGTAATATACTCTGTAACATCTGGTGATAAATTGCAGACATCTGTAATATACTCTGTAACATCTGGTGATAAATTGTAGACATCTGGTTATATACACTGTAACATCTGGTGATAAATTGTAGACATCTGGTTATAATACACTGTAACATCTGGTGATAAATTGCAGACATCTAGTTATATACTCTGTAACATCTGGTGATAAATTGTGCACAACAAAACATGATGAACTGCACTACATATATGATTATTTCCTTCGGAGAATCTGGTTAGTTTTTTCAAGGTCCATGCTGGATAACTTCTGATAATAAATACAATAACATCTGGTAATAATCTGCTAAACATGCACATCTGACCTGGTATATGCTGCATGAAATCTGCTTAATACACAAGAAATATGTGCAACCCTAATGTCAGATAGACATTATTACTCTAAGGTCCACAATACTGAAATATCTTTAGTATTTATTGATCATTTATAACATATTACTTCTGTATCATAGGGCTTTACACTTTCCCTGAATTCTTGTGAGAATGGTAATTTACCTCTTGTACTTTGATATAGGTCTATGCTTAAACATCACATAATCAAGGAAAGGTTTATGCTTATTTGCATCTAAAATCAAAGTAACATGGTCAGTTGGACACTTCAGGCCTGACCAGTCG
This sequence comes from Amphiduros pacificus, assembly GCA_949316495.1. Lineage (NCBI taxonomy): Eukaryota > Metazoa > Annelida > Polychaeta > Phyllodocida > Hesionidae > Amphiduros > Amphiduros pacificus. Next base: position 27,270,815 of record OX439011.1, read on the forward strand.
AGCTGTGGCCGCGAGGTCACAAACATTTTATTATATATATATGGCTTTAGTGTGGCAGCCAGGAAAATGAGTCCTTCTGTGAAGTGTACCATATTTGTAACCTCATCATATATCACATAACAAAATAAAACCTGAGAAAAATGGTTGTGTATGACCTTGCAAGGCCCTAACATTTGTAACAATATGGGAAAGCAATGACTCCAATATGAATATAAAAACATGTTATGGAGGTCTGCCATATTTTCTATATCACAATGAAATGGTTAAGATTTGACACAAGTCAGCTTCTACTGAATCTAAGTTCTACACTATTACACTAAAATTTTCAATGATTTATACAAAACTGCATATTCACTAGATGCAAGTTTCATAAACGTAAAACTGTTTTTTGGAAAGCCACATGAACCAAGTGTTAACGTAAGCTGTGCCATATATATATATATACATATATATATATATATATATATATATATATATATATATATATATATATATATATATATATATATATATATATATATACATATATATATATATATTGGATCATAATTGGATTTATTGAAATACTTTTTAAATATTCAACAAACACATAAGTATGTGAATGGAGATATTACAGGGATGGCACGGCCTGGTGACATTTATATATACCTAGATTGGCTTACCCTAATTTTGTTGGATAATGTGCTGTCAACTGTGTTTGCACAAGGCTGTATGTACGTAGAGCAAATCCACACACAATATCACAAGGGTTTTTTTTTGTCCAGCCAAATCAACTTGTCCCTCCAAGGTCGAATATTCTGTACAGTAGTGTGTATTCTCTCCTCCAGAGGGCGTGACGTGATGTTGTGAGTTAGTAATTCACATGGACTTTGTGTGTTAAATAACAACAATCATTTGCTGATAAAAATGGGTTGGAATATTCGCAAATTGGTAAATATCCTCCTAGATGTTTTTTTTTCTTTCTTTTTTTTTAAATTCTGTTTCTTTTTCCTTGTCGATTCCTTTGCTTTACAGAGATCTCAAATATAATCCGAGCCAGTCAGCAAGTTTTTGTAGAATTTCCTGAGAGTTTTATCTCAAGATGGCAGATTGAAACCATTTCCCTGCACCCAGAACATTGCGGACTCTCCCCTCAGTAATTATGACAAACTACACAGCCTGGGAGAAGTGCCGTGGCTGCCGATACCAGGGAGGGTGCAACATCACACTCCCTCAGTGTAGCGGACAATACAAACATTTATATTTCCTTCAAACGAATCCTTATGTGTAAGCTGCTTCAAATATCTTGCACATATTTATATATGTAAAACGCTCATTTATTTGGTGTTATTTTTAAATGTTTGAAAAATAAATTAAATAATTATTTTTTGTTATTTTATTTGTAAGTTTGTCCCTCCCTGCATCATGCAATCGGACAATGGAGGCTAATCAACATTGTCAATACAAAACTCTTTAAAACACGGCATGGTCCATCAAGCTTTGTTCGTGAAAAGTGACCCCTCCCTTGAGATTAGCCAATCAGATTGCACGGTCAATCAGCCTCATTGTGGGGGATTAAGGGTGTTTGTTTATTTGATTAGGTTATCACAACAGGAAGATAGGGACGTCCTGTGTGTGGCGTGTCTTATGTGACAATGACAGACGACTGCTGATAACCAAAGTGATAACAGTCTTAAAACAATAGGCCAAACAGTCCAGAAAGCCTTGAATTATATCAAAGATGCTACGATTATTAAGAACAATAGGCCAAACAGTCCAGAAAGCCTTGAATTATATCAAAGATGCTACCATTATTAAGAACTTCCTGCATTTCAAAGGTCAATGCTTTAACACTTTATTGACTTTCTCCATCAAAAATCATTTAAAAGATGGTGCAATTTTTTAGAACAATGCTTGTATTTCAAAAGGTCAATGCTTTGACACTTTATTGACTTTCTCCATCAAAAATCATTTAAAAGATGGTGCAATTTTTGAGAACAATGCTTGTATTTCAAAAGGTCAATGCTTTGACACTTTATTGAGTTTCTTCATCTAAAATCACTTTAAAGATGGTGCAATTTTTTAGAAAAGTGCCTGTATTTCAAAGGTTGATTCTTTAACATTTTATTGACTTTCTTCACCTCAAATCATGCCATTCTTCTCCACAAAATTAGGTTGCTTTTTTTTATTGAATAACACAATCTTATTGGATTTGGCTTAGCTGAGCCAGTATGGCTTATTCCATGCTGAGCCATTTTCCTGATCGTGTCAGACTCGACATAAACACCCCAGCCCTGTCCTTTCTAATGCCACAAGCTGATCTCATCTCGAAGTAAGCACAGCTTTTGAGAAAACTGCAATAAATATCTGGCAGAACTGTGACTTTTTGGTAAGAATGCACGTCAAAAGCCCTGATGCAGCTCATTTTTTTGTTATTTCTTCTGTTTTGATTGATTTGTCCCAAAAGTGGAATGTCAAACGGAAGCAATCAATATCTATTTGTAAGCTACGATGTCACTTCTCTGACGGGGAGGCTGTACAACATCTCCCAGTGGCCCCTCTGTGGCCCCTCTCTACTCGCAATGAATGGAAAGTAAAAAGGGGCACTGAAAGGGGATCACAGCTTATAACATCACAGAGATACACACCACTGATCTGATATCAACTCAACAATCATTAACCATTTTATTTTAACAGCAGTAAGGCCAAAAAAAGATTGTTTCCGATAACATCCAAGAAAAAAATAGGATATAGGATAGTTTTAATCTTATTTTATTTTTTGTTAAATGTAATCAAATACATTAAAAATGGATATATCTAAATAAAATTATAATCTTGTCTTTATACCTAGAAAGTCCCCTTAAGGGTAGCTGATTTGAGGTAATTCTTTTTCAGACTGGTTGCAATGCTTTGGGGTTTCTAGTCACTGATATAAGGTCCAATTTACATATTGCCTTTATATTTTACCCCACTTTAAACTGAGTGTGACACTAAACGAAAAAAAATCAAGATTGAAATTTTCGGTAATATGCAGTAATATGCGACAATGTTAGTGGTGTTGCATGTTAAATATTAGTTTATTTGTGTAGTAATCTAAAACCTGATACTGATGGCTACTGTACCAGAGATTAACAGATAAGAAAGGGATTAATGATCAGAAGATTATCTTGTTTGTGGAGACATTGGACTAGTTGCTGCTCACTGCAAAATGGATTGTAACCTGACAACAAAATAATAAATGAAATAAAAAAACATTGCAAAAGGCCTGTCTGAGTATCTATTTCTCAACATTTTATGAAGGCAATATAACGTCCACTACTGATATCTAATTATTTTCATAAGTGAAACGTGTGCTGTTCTGCAACTGTTACCATATCTCTGCTACTGGTACCATATCTCTGCTACTGTTACTGTATCTCTGCTACTGGTACCATATCTCTGCTACTGTTACCGTATCTCTGCTACTGGTACCATATCTCTGCTACTGGTACCATATCTCTGCTGCTGGTACCATATCTCTGCTACTGGTACCATATCTCTGCTACTGGTACCATATCTCTGCTACTGGTACCGTATATCTGCTACTGGTACCATATCTCTGCTACTGGTACCATATCTCTGCTACTGGTACCATATCTCTGCTACTGGTACCATATCTCTGCAACTGTTACCATATCTCTGCTACTGGTACCATATCTGAAATAAGCACTGTTCTGCAACTGTTACCATATCTCTGCTACTGTTACCATATCTCTGCTACTGGTATCATATCTCTGCTACTGGTACCGTATCTCTGCTACTGGTACCATATCTCTGCTGCTGGTACCATATCTCTGCTAATGGTATCATATCTCTAACCGGTGTTGTTTTACTACTGGTACCATATCTCTAACAAGTGCTGTTTTGCTACTGTTACCCTATCTCTAACCCACGCTGTTCTGCCACTGGTTTTGTATCTCTAAAAAACCTTCAATTTGACTTCCCTCTTGAAAAAAAAAATGAAAACTAACAGAACTGTGTGTTTGTTTGGGGTTTGGCTCTTGATTAGTTTAACAAAGAGTTCTGGGTGGCTCCCATGCCAGGGACCCTCTGTTGTTGATGGAAGTCTCCCAGATACTTTTTATAAAAGGGTCAAATAAATTGTGTGTGAGTTCTCAGTTCTATTAAGGCTATACAGCAGAAATGCATTCAGGTATTTTGTGATATAATCTCATTCCTAGTCATGTGGTGTGGCACAACTAGGTTCTTAGATTCCTGTGTGTGATCTACAGAAAAATAACAAAATGTACAAAAAAACCCCTCAATTTTGCATTATTTGAAGTGACTGTGTCTAATCATATCGGGCTTTGTGGGCAGATGCATTCCTGGTTTGATCTTACCATCTTTCATCTTGTGCCCTAAACACAGTTTAATTCTAACTGCTGGGAGAGGCCCAGGAAGCTCGCCCCATTTTATGATGAACCATTACATTTTCTGCTTGTTGCAGGTCATATTTGTTCATATTGTGAACATCAGCACATTTTAAACTTGGAGAACCTCGTGTGAATTTATAGGGAATCTACTGGTTGCTCCTCAGCTGCATCACCTTGGCAACACACCAGAGTTTCTGCAGTTAACTACTTCCTGTTGAAATGTTTGTCTGCAGTAACTTCCAGCTGTGACCTCAACATATTCTTTCACAATCACTCTCCTGAAGTAATGCATGTTTTCTTAATTAACTTCTACATCAAAGATACTGCACAGAATTTCCCACTCTGTAGATCTTAATATTGAATCCCAGACTAACAGCAGAAATCCCAGGTGTAAAACTCATATATGAGTCAAGCACAAGAATGTATAGTGTTTCAGCAGGTTAGGAAACTCCTTGACTGTTACCATCCCTTATGCTGTGAGGGTCCCCCCTTTCTTGAGGGAGGGGGCTGTAATCCAGCCAAGGAAACCATGATAAAGCTCAACCCCATTTGTTGTTTAGAAAATAATATCAATGTTCTAGCAGTACCATGAGAATCAGCATGATTTGACTACCATAAGAATCATTATAATTTGACTGACGTAAGTCATAATCAGTGAGTATAATTTGACTACCATAATTATCAGTGACTATAATTTAACTACCATAAGAATCAGCATGATTTGACAACCATAAGAATCAGCATGATTTGACTACCATAAGAATCAGCATAATTTGACTACCATAAGAATCAGCATAATTTGACTACCATAAGAATCAGCATAGTTTGACTACCATAAGAATGAGCATAATTTGACTACCATAAGAATCAGCATGATTTGACTACCATAAGAATCAGCATAGTTTGACTACCATAAGAATGAGCATAATTTGACTAGTATAAGAATCAGAATAATTTGACTACCATAAGAATCAGCATAATTTGACTACCATAAGTATCAGCATAATTTGTCTACCATAAGAATCAGCATAATTTAACTACCATAAGAATCAGCATGATTTGACTAACATAAGAATCAGCATAATTTGACTACCATAAGAATCAGCATGATTTGACAACCATAAGAATCAACATGATTTGACTACCATAAGAATCAGCATAATTTGACTACCATAAGAATCAGCATGATTTGACAACCATAAGAATCAGCATGATTTGACAACCATAAGAATCAGCATGATTTGACAACCATAAGAATCAGCATGATTTGACAACCATAAGAATCAGCATAATTTGACTACCATAAGAATCAGCATAACCTTACTACCATACGTATCAGAATAATTTGACTACCATAAGTATCAGCATAATTTGTCTACCATAAGAATCAGCATAATTTGACTACAATAAGTATCAGCATAATTTGACTACCATAAGAATCAGCATAATTTGACTACCATAAGAATCAGCATGATTTGACTACCATAAGGATCAGCATAATTTGACTACCATAAGAATCAGCATAATTTGACTAGTATAAGTATCGGCATAATTTGACTGGGTATCAGCTGTTGGAGAGAGAGTACAGTTCCCCGCCCACTCCTGCAGTACTACACCAATGTTTACAACACAACCCCAGAGTCTCCCCTGACACCCAGCCAGTGCCCTCTGCTGGCAGTCTTCAAAATAGACAAGATGAAGAAACACTGACTACATTGAATACTGGGTGGTGCAGCATAAAAAGACCCCATCAAATCAAACACTGAATACTGGGTAATGCTGCAAAAAGGCTACATCAAATGATATATTGAATACTGAGTGATGCAGCTAAAAACACACAATCAAATCAAACAATGAATACTGGGTGATGCAGCAAACAAATCTCCATCAAATCAAACACTAAATACTAGGTGATGCAGGAAAAATCACCCCATCAAATTAAACATACATAGCATTAATGATAATGATTTCCAAAGTATTTGCTAGTTTATTATGTGAAAGGTTCCAATAAATGCTTGAAGTAGATTTATTGCTAGAAAACAAATGATTCTTGCATATCTGTCAGGAAAAATGTTCATCAAATCTTCATTTAATCTTTTCAGGATTTATGTTTCCTGTTATTATCATATTTCTTTATGATTCTTTCAATAAAATGACTTTCTCTACAAAACAAAATAAATGAAAAACATAAGGATAAAATTGTTGACAGAACTTCAATCTCCTCTCTGCTGGAAAGGGGCCGATACAGCAAGTCTTTTCTGCAAGCAAGCCCTGCTCATCATTAATATTCACAAATGCACGATAAGCATTGGCAAGAGCCAAAAGAAAAGTGTGTCCCAGTGCTTTAGACAAGATTGTGGTGGGGGTAGCCCACAACTTCATTATCACACCTTGTTGAGATTCAAAGACCGTGGCCTCACTGTCTCAGCGGGTGACACCGAAGTTGCTTTGATTGAGAAGCTTGTTCCTTTGATTGAAAAGCTTGTTCCTTTGATTGAAAAGCTTGTTGCTTTGATTGAGAAGCTTGTTCCTTTGATTGAGAAGTTTGTTCCTTTGACTGAGAAGCTTGCTTTACTGAGCAGAAAGGTACGTAGGTGAGACTCATATAAATATATATTACAGTAAATATTATAAAATTGGTGCACAAGAATGGTATTTTTTAGGAATCATATCATTTCCTTTATGTACCCTCCCAGCATAAAAAGGTTCATAAGGGACGTAAACAGTCAAGTCAAATTGTACCGATGAATAACAAAACTGCCTGGCCAGAACATCAGGACTTAAAGTGTCCAGGGCTAGACTGCCTGCATGGACCATGGTACAGATAAACATTTACAATTCATCATTCAACCGTCAGTGCCCCCTAGCTGCTGAACCCAAAACTATTTTGATGGAAAAAAATCTTGAAAAAAATATTTTCATGATGTTTTATTTTCTTCTGAACTGTCTTTCAAAGTCATATTTATATACACTTGGTGTATGTAGGGTGTCAGACTTGAAATTTGTCAGAAATTTAAGATTATTATATTTTCTGAGTATTTTCAAGGTGCAGCAGGGAGGGAGCAATACTGGCTCTCTTCCTGCTGCATCATACCCAAGTATATTTCCACTTTGTTTGTTGTTTACAAGAAAAATGAGGATTGAGGTCATCTCTTAAACATTACCCAAGCGCTTTCCATGAAGTAATTGTGAAAAACCTTCATTTACAATAGGCTTCTGATGCAGGATATAGGCTTCTGATGTAAGATATAGGCTTCTGATGCAGGATATAGGCTTCTGATGCAGGATATAGGCTTCTGATGCAGGATATAGGATTCTGATGCAATATATAGGTTTCTGATGCAGGACATAGGTTTCTGATGCAATATATAGGTTTCTGATGCAGGATACAGGCTTCTAATATATAATATAGGCTTCTGATGCAGGATATAGGCTTCTGGTGCAGGATATAGGCTTCTGATGCAGGATACAGGCTTCTAATATATAATATAGGCTTCTGATGCAGGATATAGGCTTCTGATGCAGGATACAGGCTTCTAATATATAATATAGGCTTCTGATGCAGGATATAGGCTTCTGATGCAAGATATAGGCTTCTGATGCAAGATATAGGTTTCTGTTGCAATATATAGGCTTCTGATGCAGGATATTATCAAGTTTATAAATGTAAGCCTGGTATAAATTTCATGTATACAAGCTAAATATTTAAAGGAAAAAAATCACAGACATGTGGATGGATGGTCAGACAGATCACAAGAGGATAACAATATCTTTCAGGAAAATTTAGTTTGGGGGTAAAAACAATATACTTGACAAAATTATGAATCTCTGATTTTATCTATTCCCATTCTTGTTGTTTAAATGTCAGATGATGGAAAATTTAGTTGAAAATATTTCAGGATTTCTGGATGCCTCTGTGGGCATATTTTCTCAAATTGGTATTTTATGACTTATGATGACAAGTAACTTGTCATTGGATTTTGTAAGAAGCAAAATTTCTGAAATATGGAGAATTTGGCTTTTCAAGACAATTTGGCAAAACTACCAAAAATTCATCATTTCCCATGGATTCATTTCAACAGTGATTCGTCGAAATAAAATGCTGCTGAGGAAGTTTAAAACAGAATATCTCTCAAAACATGAGAGATTTCATTAAAAACAAAATTACCCTATTTAATGTTGGACTAAAGATTTCAGATTTCTTTATTTTGAGATAAACATTTGTCAGATCTTCTCTTCTGTCAGTGGCTTACGAATCTAAGTGTGCGGTGGTTTATATTATGTAAAATGTGAAAAAAACAAAAACATTCTCAGGCATCCCGTACTGTGTTCACAGCTTGCTCATGGGACCAGTCAAGACCTTGGCATTCTCAGCAGTCAGCAAACTATCTCAAGGGATGGTACCAGTCAAACATCTTCTTAATATCTTGTTCATCAAAAAACAAAATATCTATGTCTTGACTGCACCCAAATATAAAATTACAGTGAATCTCTCAAAATGTGAAATACGATTGTTGATGAGTTGAACCATGTGAAAAAACACTATAATATATAACATAAACATTGTAAAAAGCCACTTCTGTGAAACATTTCAATTTCTTATACTAATTGAATTGACTTAACCAAATAGAAGCCTAAATATCATTTTCTTATTTTTAAGTTGTTCAGGTATCTGCAACTTCTTTCTTGTCACACTATCTTCAAGACTGTCCCTCTAACTTCTGTACACAGTATGTTATTCTACCGATCTCTTGGCCAACCCAGAAGAGGGCGCATCTCAAAAGATTGGCCAAAGTGATACAGGAAGCTGGGTTGCTGTGTGGGTTACACGACTCTGACTTATTTGGTCCACATGCAGAACGTACACAAACTTCCCAGCCTTCCACTCATTTCTGCTCAATCACTTCCGATATTTACATTCGGCAAAACGAGCCTGTTACGGCCTGATCTACGAGTAACTTGCTAATACGCACATATACCCATCATACATGAAGCGGAGAAGAAACTAGAAAAAAACCCATAAAACATGCTTACTTTGAGCGAAATGTTACGTAGATTTTCCTTCCCCGAAGTTGTGTAGTTTAGTCCAATGGAGTGACGAGCAGACAGCGAAGCTAAATATACACTCTCCAGAAATCCTAAACCCCCAGCAGCTGGGAATCCCCCTCCTAGAAGTAGTGGGGTCTGACTGGCTTGAATGTGGACTAGCCCCCAGCGTGGACTAGCCCCCTGTGTGTATGAGTGGCTGCTTCTCACTGACTGGGAGATGGGGAACCCCTGGGACCAACCATTTGCTCCTGTGGGGGTGGCAGCATGGTCATTCTTGGCTACCCGTGTACCCTTATACCAGATTAATCATTGCTTCCTTGCAATGCTCTCTTGCTCATCTCCCACTGCTTAATTACAAAATCAATATGTCTTCATCTTGAAAATGGTGTCTCCTACTTACACTTATTCATGTTTTTTTTATCCCCAATTTTGTATTTCTTCTTTTACTTCATTAAAAAAGAAATCTAGAATTAATTGATCATATCGTTTGTTGGAGATTTCAGCAGTTTTGGGTTAAAACCTTATACCATGTCGCAAAGTAAATATTATCAGTACATTCAAATAAAAGAAAAAAAATATTTTTCCTTATTAAAATAATTTTTCGTCTTTCTTTAAATCCCATCCCTTTGTAAACCTTCTAATCTATTACAAATATAAAAGATGAGATCAATAAAAAAAATTAAATAACTTCATTATATTTGATAATTAATCTTTTATTATTATAATCATATTGCTTACTGCAATGAAATAATAATGTGATTTCGAGGGTAATATTTTGGTGTGAATTTTTTTGTTTAGTATTAGAGAATACAATTTGTTTGCCTTGTGTGACTGCATCATGTTTTCATTATGTAATGGATGTTACTTTATGTAATAGTATTTGATGGAGGAGAGCTGAGGGAGTTTGGTAGTCCCGTACCACAGTGTCTGCAGCAAGTGCTTCTCCTTAACCAAATGCTGAGAGGGTCATTACACAGAAGAGACTGCAGACTAACCTTACATACATCACACAATCCCCACATCTGTTCTTTATAAAGCAAAAAAAAAAAATGTTTACAGATTTTCTTGGGCGAAGTTTGCTTTGTTGCATGTCCATCATTTTTTAAAGACATTTTTCATTTCTGGTTAAAAGTTTTCTTTTGAATTGAATTTCAAATAATCAGTACCATTTGACATTCCTTTGATAAAACGACATGAATTAAAATAAGAACTAAGAATTAGGGAATTAATCACAATTTTCCCAAATGAAAACTGCAACGTGTGAAGTGTACAAATGAATAATTCGGAAAATAAATTTCATTCTGTTGACATTCACCATATGTCCGTCAGAAAAACCACTTTCATCAGCAATATTTGATCTGCTGGGGAATGATCTGGCAATCTCCTGCCACTGGTAACCAGGCAGCCAATTACTCGGGTAAACACCCCCATCGTTGCCATGGCAACCACTCCTCCCCAGCATCCAGTTGTCAGCAACAAATTATGCTCCATAACTACATATCTTCTTGTATTTCACAATTATAAACCCATCTCCTCAGAATACATGTATGTAAGGCATTTGTTGCAGTCATTTTGCCTGCCTATTTTCTGTTTATCTTAATGTTTGTTTTTACCAAAAATAAATTGATACATTCTTTAACTAGTCAAGAGTTCTGGGTGGCTCCCATGCCAGCGACCTTTTAAGTTTCCTAGATCCTTTATGAAAAAGGGTCAAATAAATTGTTTCTGAATTCTGAGTTCTGACCCTGACCAAGGAAAATACTAGAATGTATGTATATTTTTTAAACCATGATCTATTAAGAGGATACAATCAATTGTAATATTGAGCCAATGCTGCAAACTGTTCATATGCTAAAATAATCTAACACTGTCCGTTTTTGTCGCCCTCTGGTGGAGTTAATGAAACACATGCAAATAGACATTTGGCTTTTATATTCAAAATGTGAGTTTGGAAAATCTTTGAACCAAGATGATTATAGTTTTTTTTCTTGAAACTCAGCATAAATATTGACAGAAACCAATCATTCACTCAGACGAGTTATATCTACTCCATGTGGACGTTCTCACTTCATAAAACTCACACCATCCACTGAGCAGAAAGCAACCGACCAAGATCATTTCTCTACTGTCATGGCTGATGACCCACTTCCTTCTTGATGACCTCACGTGACCTTGTCAGAACTGTCAGGGAGGGTGGACAGTGGGGTACTTGTGCCTTATTCTCTTTATTAACCTCCCTGGAGAGTGGAGACCACTTTGAAATCAATAGGAATCGCTGCACCTTTTTGGTTCTGAGTCATAAATCATATCTGGCTTGTTCACCCTTGCTCTGCTGCATAAATAGTCTCAATATTATCTTAAATATCTCCATATTGATGAGTACAAAGTAGTAAGCCAAATAATAAACCATTAACCCTTTCTTCTAATATTAAACATGTCAGAGATATGGAATTAATCAGCCCAGAAATATAACATATATGCTAATCATTGCCACACTGTCAATATATCTTGATCTATCAGTGCCACACTGTCAATATATCTTGATCTATCATTGCCACACTGTCAGCCTATCTTGATCTATCATTGCCGCACTGTCAGTCTATCTTGATCTATCAGTGCCACACTGTCAGTCTATCTTGATCTATCAGTGCCACACTGTCAGTCTATCTTGATCTATCATTGCCGCACTGTCAGTCTATCTTGATCTATCAGTGCCACACTGTCAGTCTATCTTGATCTATCAGTGCCACACTGTCAGTCTATCTTGATCTACCAGTGCCACACTGTCAATATATCTTGATCTATCAGTGCCACACTGTCAGTCTATCTTGATCTATCAGTGCCACACTGTCAGTCTATCTTGATCTATCAGTGCCGCACTGTCAGTCTATCTTGATCTGTCATTGCATATTGTAAGTCTGTCTTGATCTGTCATTGCATACTGTAAGTCAATCTTGATCTGTCATTGCCACACTGTCAGTCTATCTTGATTTATCATTGCCGCACTGTAAGTCTATCTTGATCTGTCATTGCATATTGTAAGTTTGTCTTGATCTGTCATTGCATACTGTAAGTCAATCTTAATCTGTCATTGCATACTGTAAGTCAATCTTAATCTGACATTGCATATTGTAAGTCTATCTTGATCTGTCATTGCTACACTGTCAATATATCTTGATCTATCATTGCCACACTGAAAATCTATCTTGGACTTTCATCCTGATTCCTGTCATCAAAATCACAAAAAATTAAAATTACTATCACATCTATAATCATTAATATCATTTTAATAAATAATGGGTGGCTCCTATGCCAGCCAGCGACCTTTTGGTCTTAATGGGAGTCTCCCAGATCCTTTTTGTAAAGGGGTCAAATAAATTTTTTCTGAGTTCTGAGTTCTCAGGTTCTAATAATCATTACTGTCATTGAATGATCCATATTACTTTTATTACTATTCTAAGTTATTGTTAATATTATCTTTCAGTGACAGATATCAGTAAAATGTTATGATCTTGACTAAAGAATACAAAAGATGTTCTTACATTTTCTCCCCAAACCTTGGTATGTGAACAGGTTTCGTCAACATTTTCACGAGACAACATTTGCATTGCACGGAAATTACAAGTAGGAATCTGAGACTGAGCTGTGTCCATATAAACTCTCAAACACAAATGGTCACCCTTAGAAACCAACTCTCTCGTCCAAATCTCTCCTGAATTGTTGAAATAGGCATCACTGACTGCCACTTTTATTGGTATCCAAGTCTTCATTCTATATGGAGTGTTTTAATTATGGTAAAGACTTTATCATTGCATTTTGAATACTAAGAGCACCAGTCTTGACCATTTAAGGATGTGTATAAGTTATCCTATTCTGTGTGAAGAGTGTGGTGGTTTAGTGATAACATATCTGACAGCTTATTGAGATGCCTGGCGTAAAATCTGCGCTGGTATCGAAATTATTTTTATTTCCAAAATTAGAGTATTATATTAAATCTATCTCATTATTATTTTTTTTCTCCTCACATTCAATGCTATAATAAATATAATTTTCAAATGAAGACTCCAGTTATGAGGATCATATATGAGGATCATATATGAGGATCAGATATGAGGATCAGATATGAGGATCAGATATGAGGATCAGATATGAGGATCAGATATGAGGATGAGTTATGAGGATCAGATATGAGGATGAGTTATGAGGATCAGATATGAGGATCAGATATGAGGATCAGATATGAGGATCAGATATGAGGATCAGATATGAGGATCAGATATGAGGATGAGTTATGAGGATCAGATATGAGGATGAGTTATGAGGATCAGATATGAGGATGAGTTATGAGGATTAGATATGAGGATCAGTTATGAGGATGAGTTATGAGGATCAGATATGAGGATCAGATATGAGGATCAGATATGAGGATCAGATATAAGGATCAGATAGGAGGATCAGATATGAGGATCAGATATGTGGATGAGTTATGAGGATGAGTTATGAGGGTATAAATATAAAATATAAAAGTTAATGATTTATATAGAGGCATTTTCAATATTTATTCACATGCAATATCATTCCTACAGCTTGGAGTAAAATTATTAAGACACGCTTTGTGTCTATTTGTCATTAAATCTGATAAAAGATATATATCTTTTCAGATGATCCTGAACTCCTCACCAAGACCCACTGTCAGCTGTGTCTGGTGTGTTATCTGGTGGTGCCCCCTACATTTAACAGTCTGCACTATCCTGGCTCTCCTCCAAGGTTCCACTTACATCCCCCAGCTCCACCCAGCCACAACCCCACAAACTTCTTTATCTTGGCTTTTTTTGGACATTCTCGCAACAATCTTTATACTCAATTAACACGAAAAAAACCTTCTTTTCAGGTGGGTAAAGTAAATAACCACACGGAAAAAAGTCAGGTAATGCCAGGCCAGTTAATGGAATATCATAGTTTTTGTGGCAAAGTGTCTTTTCGCAAGCAGGTCAAAGGGTTGTCATGGCAACCCTTCAAATATATCTGTCATCTCATCATACTTGAATATCTTTCACCCGATGATGATACTGGGGAGGGGGGTGTAAATGTTTCATGCAGAGATCATCTCATGGTTTTGGCAGGTTGCTCTTCATTCATTGCTGTGTGACTTCTATAACATTCCAAATATATATATATATATATTTTCAGTCTAATGTTATTCCATGTTAAATGAAATAGAAGTCAACTTTAATCTCTTCTTGTGAATGTCTGAAATGCTGGTTGCTATGAAAAGTAGTAATGTCTATTAAAGAAAATCAAAACTCACTCTTTAGAAAAGAATTACTTCTAGCTGAGGATCTGGATGTTTTGTGTGTATGTGAAACATTTTTGAAAGGAAAATCTGAAATTGAAGTGCCAGGATACAAATTTTATGCTCACAATAGGGCGAAATTGCATTCAAGAGCCAAAAGAGGATCTGGAGGAATAGGGATTTTTGTACATCACCGAATTATTGATACTTTTAATGTTATTGTGCTGGATGATACAGAGGAGGAAATTCTGTGGTTAAGATTTTCATCCAAATGCAGTGATTTTACTTTGTGCTTATGTATGTGCTACTTGACACCAAAGCAGTCTGTGCATGGTCAGGGCGGAGAAGCTTTCTATGATAAGCTACTGAATCAAATCTACACGTATCAAAATGAAGGTTTGCTCTGTGTGTGTGGTGATTTTAATTCAAAATGTGGAGACATGTGCGATTATATTCAAGGTGTAGATGAAATATTGCCACGTGAATGCATAGCACCAGAGGAAAATGAGTATGGAGACTTACTGATTGACTTCCTGATTAAAACTAATATGTGCATGTTGAATGGTCGGGTCAGTGGATCAAATGATTATACATGTATTAAAGCAACAGGAAAGTCTGTGATAGACTATGCACTGGTGCCACATGAGCAGTTTCAAAACTATACAGAATTTCATGTCTTATCAATGTCAAGCATTATGGACAGACATGGCCTTCCACCACCAGATACGGTCCCTGATCACTCACTGTTGACATGGAATATGCTACTACCTAGATCTGAGATAATACAGTCAGAGGATGCCATATCTGAAGGGGATATTTCAGTTCAAAAAAAATTCCGAGTTAAACCTGTCCCAGACAATTTCATGGTAGAAAACAATGTGCATATCATACAAGCTATTCAGCGTATTGAACAGTCAATAGAACTTGGAAATAAAATTGATGACTCATATCAGCAGTTTGTAGACCTTATGGTATCTGAAATGGAAAAGATTTACTCAACATCAAATACAAATGACACAATGAATGTAAGACCCAAGAAAACCTTGTATAAGCCATATTGGAATACATGCTTAGGAGACCAGTGGGCTAAGGTTGAACAGTGTGAAAAGATATGGAAATCCTGCAAACAGTGTACAAATACAAAGCGAAGATTGAAAGCAGACTATTGTAGAGAAAGAAAATCATTTGACCAAATGAATAGAAAGTATAAGAGGAAATATCAAAGTGAGCAACGAGAAATTTTGCTTAATGACTGGCAATCTGATCCAAATACATTCTGGAAGAAAATAGGCAAAGTTGGCATTCAAAATGAAAGGAAAATTAGAATTCCATGGGAGGTAGTTACAGACAATGGTCAAACCACACAGGATAAGCCAAAAGTGCTTGATAGATGGAAAGCTGACTTTGAAAAGTTATATGCTGGGGACACAAGAGAAAATTATGATAATGATCATTTTGAAAAGGTGAAGAAATTCTTGGCTGATAATGTATGGCCAGAACAGGTGCCAAATGTGGATTCATTAAATACTGATATCACATTGGAGGAGGTTCGAAAAGCAGTACACCATGCCAAGTTGAGAAAAGCATCAGGAATTGATATGATACCTGCAGAAGTACTGAAAAATGCACAATGTGTTTCTATACTGCACAAATTGATGAATTTTTGCTTTCAATCAGGAACAGTTCCAAGCTTATGGCAGCAAGGCATAGTAAATCCCATTCCAAAATGTACAAGCAAAGATAACAGGGTGCCTCTTAATTATAGAGGAATAACTTTGATATCAGTCCCATGCAAAATATATTGTGATGTTCTTAATCAGAGATTAGTCAGCTGGTTGGAGGAAAACAATATCATTGCTGATGAACAAAACGGATACCGGAAGAAACGGAGCTGTGAGGATCACTTGTACAGCTTGTTTACTATCATTAACAACAGGAGAATATCAAAACAATCAACCTTTGTGTGCTATGTAGATGCATCTAAAGCTTTTGACAATGTGAATAGAGATTGCTTATGGTATAAACTGCAAATGATAGGCGTGCGTGGAAAGATGATGGATGCAATAAAATCATTATATCAGGATGTGAGCTGCTCAGTGCGGGTAAATGACACACTTACACAGTGGTTTAAAGTGCCCTCTGGTGTCAAACAAGGATGTGTCATGTCGCCAACACTGTTTTCCATATATATAAATGACCTTACAGAGGATATAAAAAGTCTGAATTGCGGAGTTGATATAGATGGTTTAATCATATCACTGCTACTTTTTGCAGATGACATTGCTCTCATAGCCCCAACTGAAACAGCTTTGCAAAAGATGCTAGATTGCTTACATGCATGGTGCAATAAGTGGAGATTAGCATTAAACCAAGAAAAAACCAAGATTGTTCACTACAGGCCATCAAATTTTGCTGTAACAAATACTGCTTTCAAATGTGGTGAGTTTAATGTTGGAGTAACGGACAAGTATAAATATTTGGGTTTATGGCTTGATGAGCATCTGTCAATGGATACTGCAGCAAAAGAATTGGCCCGGTCTGCAAGCAGAGCCCTTGGTGTGCTTATCAGCAAATTTTTCAATCTTGGAGGAATGGAATACAAAGTGTTCACATCATTATACTATAGTCTTGTGCAGCCAATTCTCAACTATGGAGCTTCCCTATGGGGAGTGAAACAACAACGTTTAATTAGAAATGTGCAGAATAGGGCCTGTAAATTCTATCTAGGAGTTAGTGGCCAATCCAACAACATTGCAGCCCAGGGTGAGATGGGATGGTCCTCCTCTGCATTTCAGCAACATACAAGTGTTTTTAGACTATGGATACGCCTGAAAAATAAACATGAAGACACAATTTGTCGTAAAATTCATGAATGGTCCTCAAGAAGAACAAGAAAAACTTGGGAATGTAGTGTTAAATCTATTGCAGAGAAGTACAATGTGAGTACACTAATACAAAACTGTGAAGGTCAAAATCAAAAGTATATACTGAAGAATATTAAATCACATATGGCTAGCAAAGACCAAGTAGATTGGTATCATGAAATTTGGAATGATAAGAAGAATGAAAATGGAAATAAATTGAGAACATATAGGCTTCACAAGGACAGATTACATGCAGAAAGTTACCTCACACTGAACATTCCCAGGTACAAAAGGCGGATTTTTAGCAAAATGAGATGTGGCACACTTCCTATTGCTATTGAAACTGGCAGATACAGCAAACCACCAATCCCATTAGAAGCTAGATTTTGTAGTTTGTGTAATAATGGATACATTGAGTCAGAAATTCATTTCTTAATAGAGTGTTCACTGTATGATGATCAAAGATATCATGTTTTTAACTTAATGAAAGAAATACATGAAGACTTTTTAACCTTACCAGCACAGTTAAAATATATCATGCTAATGACAATTCCAGATCCAGTAATCCAAAAGGAGCTAGTAGCAACATGTTACAACATGTATTGCCGAAGAAAACGATTTATAGTTTGATTTTAGTGTCTCATAAGCCGATATCGGCTGGGTACATTTTAAAAATGATTTTATATATTGATGTAAATATTGAAAAATTGTATGTGACACGTAAATAAAATAATGTCTATGTCTATGTCTATGTCTATGTCTATGTCTAATATTCTATTAAAGTCAGATTTGATTTTCGTTCAGTAACTTGAATCAATATGAGGGTTTATAAATGATTCTAACACTGATAACTAAAGGAATATTAAATAGTTGCTAAGAGACCAGGTTACTGAGGACAGCTACTTCACTGTGTTACTGTGTAGACATGGGACCAGACTAACAAGCCGAGGGCAGCTACTTCACTGTATTACTGTGTAGACATGGGACCAGACTGACAAGCCGAGGGCAGCTACTTCACTGTATTACTGTGCAGACATGGGACCAGACTGACAAGCCGAGGACAGCTACTTCACTGTATTACTGTGCAGACATGGGACCAGACTGACAAGCCGAGGGCAGCTACTTCACTGTATTACTGTGTAGACATGGGACCAGACTGACAAGCCGAGGGCAGCTACTTCACTGTATTACTGTGTAGACATGGGACCAGACTGACAAGCCGAGGGCAGCTACTTCACTGTATTACTGTGTAGACATGGGACCAGACTGACAAGCCGAGGGCAGCTACTTCACTGTATTACTGTGAAGACATGGGACCAGACTAACAAGCCGAGGGCAGCTACTTCACTGTATTACTGTGTAGACATGGGACCAGACTGACAAGCCGAGGGCAGCTACTTCACTGTATTACTGTGCAGACATGGGACCAGACTGACAAGCCGAGGGCAGCTACTTCACTGTATTACTGTGTAGACATGGGACCAGACTGACAAGCCGAGGGCAGCTACTTCACTGTATTACTGTGCAGACATGGGACCAGACTGACAAGCCGAGGGCAGCTACTTCACTGTATTACTGTGTAGACATGGGACCAGACTGACAAGCCGAGGACAGCTACTTCACTGTATTACTGTGTAGACATGGGACCAGACTGACAAGCCGAGGGCAGCTACTTCACTGTATTACTGTGTAGACATGGGACCAGACGGACAAGCCGAGGGCAGCTACTTCACTGTATTACTGTGTAGACATGGGACCAGACTGACAAGCCGAGGGCAGCTACTTCACTGTATTACTGTGTAGACATGGGACCAGACTGACAAGCCGAGGACAGCTACTTCACTGTATTACTGTGTAGACATGGGACCAGACTGACAAGCCGAGGGCAGCTACTTCACTGTATTGCTGTAAAGACATAGGACCGGAATGACATTGCCGAGGGCAGCTACTTCACTGTATTACTGTGTAGACATGGGACCAGACTGACAAGCCGAGGGCAGCTACTTCACTGTATTACTGTGTAGACATGGGACCAGACTGACAAGCCGAGGGCAGCTACTTCACTGTATTACTGTGTAGACATGGGACCAGACTGACAAGCCGAGGACAGCTACTTCACTGTATTACTGTGTAGACATGGGACCAGACTGACAAGCCGAGGGCAGCTACTTCACTGTATTGCTGTGTAGACATGGGACCAGACTGACAAGCCGAGGACAGCTACTTCACTGTATTACTGTGTAGACATGGGACCAGACTGACAAGCCGAGGGCAGCTACTTCACTGTATTACTGTGTAGACATGGGACCAGACGGACAAGCCGAGGGCAGCTACTTCACTGTATTACTGTGTAGACATGGGACCAGACTGACAAGCCGAGGGCAGCTACTTCACTGTATTACTGTGTAGACATGGGACCAGACTGACAAGCCGAGGGCAGCTACTTCACTGTATTACTGTGTAGACATGGGACCAGACTGACAAGCCAAGGGCAGCTATTTCGCTGTATTGCTGTGTAGACATGGGACCAGACTGACAAGCCGAGGGCAGCTACTTCACTGTATTGCTGTATAGACATGGGACCGGAATGACATTGCCGAGGGCAGCTACTTCACTGTATTACTGTGCAGACATGGGACCAGACTAACAAGCCGAGGACAGCTACTTCACTGTATTACTGTGCAGACATGGGACCAGACTGACAAGCCGAGGGCAGCTACTTCACTGTATTACTGTGTAGACATGGGACCAGACTGACAAGCCGAGGGCAGCTACTTCACTGTATTACTGTGCAGACATGGGACCAGACTGACAAGCCGAGGGCAGCTACTTCGCTGTATTACTGTGTAGACATGGGACCAGACTGACAAGCCGAGGGCAGCTACTTCACTGTATTACTGTGTAGACATGGGACCAGACTGACAAGCCGAGGGCAGCTACTTCACTGTATTACTGTGCAGACATGGGACCAGACTGACAAGCCGAGGGCAGCTACTTCGCTGTATTACTGTGTAGACATGGGACCAGACTGACAAGCCGAGGGCAGCTACTTCACTGTATTACTGTGTAGACATGGGACCAGACTGACAAGCCGAGGGCAGCTACTTCACTGTATTACTGTGTAGACATGGGACCAGACTGACAAGCCGAGGACAGCTACTTCACTGTATTACTGTGTAGACATGGGACCAGACTAACAAGCCGAGGACAGCTACTTCACTGTATTACTGTGCAGACATCGGACCAGACTGACAAGCCGAGGGCAGCTACTTCACTGTATTACTGTGTAGACATGGGACCAGACTGACAAGCCGAGGGCAGCTACTTCACTGTATTACTGTGTAGACATGGGACCAGACTGACAAGCCGAGGGCAGCTACTTCACTGTATCACTGTGTAGACATGGGACCAGACTGACAAGCCGAGGGCAGCTACTTCACTGTATTACTGTGTAGACATGGGACCAGACTGACAAGCCGAGGGCAGCTACTTCACTGTATTACTGTGTAGGACCAGACTGACAAGCCAAGGGCAGCTACTTCACTGTATTGCTGTGTAGACATGGGACCAGACTGATAAGCTGAGGGCAGCTACTTCACTGTATTGCTGTGTAGACATGGGACCAGACTGATAAGCCGAGGGCAGCTACTTCACTGTATTGCTGTGTAGACATGGGACCAGACTGACAAGCCAAGGGCAGCTATTTCGCTGTATTGCTGTGTAGACATGGGACCAGACTGACAAGCCAAGGACAGCTACTTCACTGTATTGCTGTGTAGACATGGGACCAGACGGACAAGCCGAGGGCAGCTACTTCACTGTATTACTGTGTAGACATGGGACCAGACTGACAAGCCGAGGGCAGCTACTTCACAGTGAACATGGGACCAGGATGACAAGGGGGGCCACTTCACAATATTTCTCTGACAATCACTACTCAGCACATATGACTCGGAGATAGGGATCTCATTCAGAAATAGGACATGTTTACTGTCAAACAAACACCAACATAAACAAAAAGACAATCTACATCATCTGTTTACATGTCATGTTTGCCCACTTACAATATCAACTTCTGTTCCCATGGAGAATTTAAGCATATTCATTCCTAACATATTATTGTTTTTTTTTGTTTATATAACTTGAGATATTTAACTCTAAAAGACAGAAGTACAAGCCTTGCCGACTAAAATCTATTATACACCATTATCCACAACAAAATTCAAGCCTTACAAAATATGTATTTTCAAAAGGGAATAATTTAATGTCACTTTTCAATTACCTATATATATATCATATATTCTAATCACTGTATCAGGAAAAGTATCCTTCAGAAAATAATACAAGAGGAAGCAGAATGTTTGTACACAACTCTGGTCTCACATTCTTGGTATTACCTGAAGGAATATATCAAGATTCACACAAAAACATGCGATATTGACAAGGTGAAATGGACCCGTAACCTTCCTGTCTTTCTGGGTCTTGTCAATCGTTATCAAACACATGTGTCCCACATAAATTCCTTGCAGCAAAACATTTATTGAATGTTACCCTAACAACCCTGATTACCCTTAAACCATTTTAATTGAAAGATTAACATGACGTGAAACAGATTTCAAAATATCTAACCTGTGTCAGGATTGATCACAAATCTTAACATTTGGGTGCTACATCTTCATCATTTATGACCCTTTTTGCTGGAGGGCCACTTGTGCTCATGTTCTCTGGTGCAACATGCTTGAATTGTTTTCAGCTTATTAATTAGAGATGATAACAATCTTCATCTAAATTCCAAGATTTGATAATCATTTAAAATTAAGAAATAGTGCCATTTCGATATTTAGCCTCTGTAAGTCAACTGAACTAACAATTGCCTCAGAAAATGTCAATTTCATTTGCTATCTCAGACCAAAATGCCAGAGAAATATGCTATAAATTTGTCAAACTTTATTTTCCTCAAAATTTGGAATTCTCTATAAATAAAGTAAAATTACTTTTAAAAAATCAAAAGCTAAATGTCACTACATTAACATTTCCCTTTTGTAAAATATGAACAAATTACTCTATTTTAATGAATTGTCCCTTTTACCAAGACAGTAATATTTTTTCTCCCATGGCATAAAAAACATAGTGTTATTATATTTTATGCTGAAAATGGCTAGTTCCAAACTCAGCATTCATTATATTATCTTGACCTAGCATGTGAGACAAACAGCTTGTCCCCTAAACTGGCCTATAAACTAGATAAGCACACCGTAAAATATGTAATGTGATGAAAATATGTCTTCCATAGCTGATATTTTCTCCCCATAATGCATTGCAAACTACCCATCATGCATTGCAACCTAACTTCCTGGCCTGTGTCATCACTTAACTTATTACTTTGCTGCATGTATTTTCATTTAATCTATTTTGCGAGGACCTGTAATCGGGTCTATTTGTTCGGGTCAGCTTTGACGTCTGCTTCACATATTGTCAGCGAGACTGAATTTCCAAAGAAAAACATCTACGCTATCATCGTGACCGGTGGAAACACAACATGTGTGTATTTAGGGTTCAACAGGTTGCTCAGAAAGTTACACTTACCTTCAAACGGCGGTGGTAGCGATGCGTATGATTTTGAGAGATTATGCTTCGAAGCACAACACAACATGTTGACTGGCATGGTGGAGGAGGACACGGCAAAATGCTAGTAAACGTTCTACTGTCAAGAAAATGGAAAAACTGTCAATTTGGTGGACATGAGCGGGTACATCCACTGAATGCTTAGTACCCTCCGAGGGACGGCATTCTTGTGATTCTGTAAGATTTACGGGAAGGTAACAGTAACCCAAGGGGGTCGGCAACTGGGGAGGACTGGTGGAGCCCCCTGGTGAGGGTGGGTGGAGCCCCCTGGTGAGGTTATGACCATTTGCACCCTCCACCTTGCAGAAACAGGTGGCAGGCAGTGTGCACAGAAGATAGCAACAATGCAGGAGATGAAAAAAAAAATCAAAACATATTTTTTTTCATTTTGTTATTTTTGAAGCATTTTTTGGGGGGTTGGGGGCTGCAGTGAAACTTTATGGGAAAATGGAAAAGAATGAAAAACCCAGTGAAATTCTCAAATTTCCAATATATTGGTACAAAGGAACTCCCCCTTGAGGCATGGGATAATAGTCTGATACAAATGCAAAGGAAACTGGGCTGACATCAATACACAGGCTTAACACTCATGCATGGGATAACAGCCTTAATATAACGCATGGGATATGGGCCTTATACTAATGCAGGCTTAAATACCAATGCGGGATAATGGCCTTACACTAATGCATGGGATAATGACCTTATTCTAATGCATGGGATAAGGGTCTGGGATAAACGCATGGTATATAGGCTTTAAACTAAGGCCTTGTGGTAATGCTGGTATATAATGGTATATAGGCTTCAAACTAAGGCCTTGTGGTATTGCTGGGATATGGGCCTGAAGACAGTGAGCAGCTTGACATGAGTTTTTTCTGTGGCAGTTTATGTATTAGGGTTTCACATGAGGCAAAGAGTAGGCATATGTTTGCATAAATGCCGGGAGGTGTCAGCTGCACTGGAGCCCATATGACATGCTACCATCAACATATCCCTGCCACCCCCCTCCTCCCCCCCTCCTCCCCCCTCATGTTATCTCCCCATCCCCTCAATAAAAATGTGCAACCCAACATTCAAATTGCCTAACATTTAGAGAAAAAAAGTTAAAAATTCTTTATTAGTTATTAGTTTTTGTTTTGTTTTTGTTTTTTTTTTACATAAAGGAATATATTTTGAATAAAAAATGCATCCAAAACCTTCTTCTGTATCCAAAAACAATTTAAAAGCGAAAAAAGCTGAATAAATAAAATAATAATAAAAAAAATCCCATGCAGGAATGAGCATAATGTGCAGTGCTTGGAGAGGACTCCTGAAACCCTTCTTCTTCTGAGGAGATAAAAAAAGTCCTCGGGGATGTGAGTACTTGGCGTTGGTTAACAGTCCGTCTCCTTGTATCACTTCATTGTTATTATTGTCTACATTTTGCTTTTGTTTCTCCTCACATTATTCGGTTTTCTACAGTTTTTGTTTTCTTTCTCTTCCATCCCAACTATTTCCCATGGAAAAAAGTTGTGATGTAAACATTAGTTCATGATACTCCCAACAGGGGGCAATTAAAATTCAAGACATTTTTTTCCATTATTTACAATATTTTTTTCTTTCTGTATCATATGGTTCTGGTATCAGATTTCATACCCATCTTTTATACCTTTTGCTGAATGTACTGTCAAGCAAAAATAAATAAAATTAAGATATTTAAACCATGAAAATTTTTATTTTCAATAAAAAATGAGAAATATATTAGTATATTAAGAAATATACTGAGAAATATATTTCACAAAATCACAATTCTATTTCTTCACCAAACATATTTCTTTGGCAAAAACGTTTATTATTTTTCACTCTGTGTTCAATAAAGAATTTAAGTTTAAATTTAAGACTGTAACACTTATTTTCAATAAAAAAAATCACTGAGAAATATAAAAAAATATATATATATAATTCTTTCACATTTATTTCTTCACCAAACATGAAGTGGATATTTAAAAAAGCAACAGTTTTACATTATTACCTTTGTATTCATCAGAAATGAAGATATAAAAAAAAGACAAAAATGTAGACAATAACAATATGATAGACAAGATTTGGCAACCTGGTATGGGTTGCAGGCCTACGAAGCTCTCAGGAGCACAAAGATTGTTACCCAAACCATCACCCTCAATCACACCTCTTGTCTTTCCAACATTTCTGAGTAAAAAAATAGCTGATAAAGGATGCAAAGCTTGCTGTAAAATCACAAGAAACTTGCTTTGTCAGATAATATTGATGTATGATGCAGTGATATAAAAGTGCCAAAAAAGATTAAACATTTAGGGGGGATAAAAAAACCCAGAACACCTACCTGTTTCAGGATCATCAAGTACAAGGTAAAAACCATATGGAAGGGAGGTGGCAAAAGTTGCCACTGTTTGATTGACGGTCTGGTACCCTATCTGACACGGGTCAGCCCCAATCCAGGCCCCCTACCTTCCCAGACTCTTTGCTGGTTGCCATGGTTACTTTAAGTGCTGTGATCTGCTCTGACCAGTTGGGACTAATTAAACAGCCCCAAGGTATGTGCACCTAACACACCACCACAACCTGAGCTTACTTGCTTCAGCTTTTGTCCAACATAACCAACACAAATGTTTGCATTGCCTGTTTTCACTTTTTTGTGAAACTCAATTTTGGAGAACAGTATATAAACATTGAAGATATCGCTTTTTTATGTCACATGCGTTTCTTGGGATGTCAGCTCAAAGTTGAAAATATTTGGTATCATTTGACATACTAAAGTAAATCTTTAACTTTCGCAGCATATTCAATGCACACATAAAATGTTGGTTAACCCCTAAAGGACTAGCCTCTCTAAATTGTGTTGATTGGTAGGACTAATCATTTTATTCTGGTCTAGTGTATCTACATACTAAATTGATGAAATTTATAACCATGGTTACTCAGTATGCTCAATGAAGTGCTGGGGTCAAAAGTCCATGATCCAAGTTGTCTGACGTCATTATCATGATTACATTGTAACAAGTTGCAGCCCTTCAGAATGTTACAAATGACGTCATTAAGCCAGAACAATGGGGATGTTAACGTCCCTCCTGTCCGTTGCCGGTGGTGGACGTTACAGTCCTTCCCGTCCGTTAGGGGTTAAACATTTCAAAAATAATTTTCATAATTCACACAGCTTTGGACCACCTTTAAGACAATACTATGACTTCTACCACCAGGTGTCTCCCTGTGACCGAAAGCTCTAAGTTGTAAACTAACCCATCTTATCTGTTGCAAAATGTACACACTTTCAGCTAATATGTTTATTTCCCCTGCTGTGTGTCAGGGCGTGTGGTTTCAGGGTGTCAATTTTTAGTCTAATCCATTTCACCTGAGAGTGGAGAAAAACTGCAATATGACGAGACACAGATATTCCTCTCAGGTGAAAAGTACAAACTACAATTGTTATAATACCACAGCAATTTTTTTCCCACTTTTTGCTTCATTGTCTCTGCCATGAGGAAATACCACCACAGAAAGTCAAATACATTTCAGTTTTATAAAAAAAAAAGTTAAACAATAATTTATAATTTTTTTATATTCCTTAGTTATCGCTCTATACATTTCCAAATATTTCCCTGATCAAGAGTTTAATTGTGAGAGATCAATACAGACACACATTGTGACATCATGAAACAGGAGGCTTGGGACCAGTCATGCGAATTACATGGTCATGTGATGCAGTCACGTGACGCGGTCATGTGACACGGTCATGTGACACGGTCATGTGACCTATCATCTGAATGTGACAGAATCATCTAAGGTTTCAAATCTAACAACTAAACAATGCATCTCTTTTACTGTTCTATATATTCGTTATCAGTGCACGACTTCAAAAACATAAGACATGCTTTAACTTTTTGATACAGAGCATTTTCATAAAACAGTATGAAAAAAATCTATTGACTGATTTAGAATGCTTTATTTCACCTATTTCTATTTTTTCTTATTGTATTTTATGTCTTCTTTTTTAAAAATTCTTTTTACTTTGCCTCCTTATTTAAATCAATGGCAAATAACTAAAGACAAGTGGTGATCTAAAAGAAAACCATGTTTGTACTCGTGTAAGATATGTTAATTAATATGAAAGGAAATGAGAGGGAAAAATATCCTGCAATTGGTGACGATGGTAAGGAGTACCCCTTCTCTTTGCAATATATTCACCTATTGGGAGGTTTGACTTGAGCACCCTCCAACCAGTGGTTATATTAGACCGCAATTTAGACTGATAACTGAAGGATAGGTTCTGTCACTCAGAAATTGCTCTTCAATTTGTTTTAGTATTTGTCGTTCAGATATATGCAAGTTTAGATTTCCGATAAATAGCACCAAAAGGACAGGTCATATTTAATATGAGGGAGTTGTCATATGTGATGGTTAAGAAAATGGGTATTCATAGAACAGTTCCTACCTTATCTCCATAAAAAGGGATTAAATAAATTAGAACACATCCTACTTTATATTCAAAACTGAGGGTACCTTGCTTGAATCAAACATATAGTTACTCTAAGAACAGGTCCTTTTTATTTTTTGAAAGGGGGTGGGATAAAAAAGTAGGGCAAACAAAAAGAGTCCCCTACAGATAAATGTTATCTTGCATCTGTTGTTAATTTGTTAAGGTGATGAGATACGGAGACTGAGAGGCCAGGGAGGTGGTATCTCTCATCCCATGCTTCACTGAGCTGAAAAAGACAGTAATATGCTGCATGACCAAGCAATGTATGGCAGGGTCCTGCCACAGGGTCCCGCCACAGAGATCTAATGTATGCCAGGGTCCCGCCACAGGGTCCCGCCACAGGGTCCTGCCACAGGGTCCCGCCACAGAGATCTAATGTATGCCAGGGTCCCGCCACAGGGTCCCGCCACAGGGTCCTGCCACAGGGTCCCACCACAGAGATCTAATGTATGCCAGGATCCCACCACAGGATCCCACCACAGGGTCCCGCCACAGGGGACCGCCACAGGGTCCCGCCACAGGGTCCCACCACAGGGTCCCGCCACAGGGTCCCGCCACAGGTCCCGCCACAGGGGACCGCCACAGGGTCCCGCCACAGGGTCCCGCCACAGGGTCCCACCACCACAGGGTCCCGCCACAGGGTCCCGCCACAGGGTCCCGCCACAGGGTCCCGCCACAGGGTCTTGCCACAGGGTCCCGCCACAGGGTCCTGCCACAGGGTCCCGCCACAGAGATCTAATGTATGCCAGGGTCCCGCCACAGGGTCCCGCCACAGGGTCCTGCCACAGGGTCCCACCACAGAGATCTAATGTATGCCAGGATCCCACCACAGGATCCCACCACAGGGTCCCGCCACAGGGGACCGCCACAGGGTCCCGCCACAGGGTCCCACCACAGGGTCCCGCCACAGGGTCCCGCCACAGGTCCCGCCACAGGGGACCGCCACAGGGTCCCACCACAGGGTCCCAAAACAGGGTCCCGCCACAGGGCCCCGTCACAGGGTCCCGCCACAGGGTCCCGCCACAGGGTCCCGCCACAGGGACCCACCACAGGGTCCCAAAACAGGGTCTCGCCACAGGGTCTCGCCACAGGGTCCCGCCACAGGGTCCCGCCACAGGGTCCCACCACAGGGTCCCACCACAGGGTCCCGCCACAGGGGACCGCCACAGGGTCTTGCCACAGGGTCCCGCCACAGGGTCCCGCCACAGAGTCCCACCACAGGGTCCCACCACAGGGTCCCGCCACAGCAATTCTATCTCATAACAATCCTATCTCATAACAATCCTATCTCATACACAGCTTTCTAAAATACATAAAATCAATCTCTTTTAAAATATGAAAGTTCCCTTGCAACTACACACTAAATATCTAAATATCTCATTAATTTTCACAAGATTTTAAAAAACATAAAATAAAAATATGATTCAAATGTGAAAAACTATGACCTTAGCTTTGACTTAAATCAAATATATACTTCTGAAGTATGTGCTAAGCCTGTGTTTAGACTACAATTTATTAACTGGCAAATATTCAAACTGACTTATGTCTGTTGCTGCACAAATAGTCAAGTCAATTTCCCCTAATTTACCCAATACCCTTCTGATGCACTGACCTTTGACCTCAGAAAAGTCCTCACCGCTTGATAATATTCATTAATTCTTCTATTTTCTTGCTCAAATGTCTAAATCTGGTTATCTCTGACTCATATAGGATCCTGTCCTCTCGTCTGTCGGGTATAATATAATATCTTGAATCTTTTTTCCATCCGGTAGTTTCTCTCGACACAGTATTGCACTTAACACTTAACTATTAAATAAATAACCATCTTCTGCCACAGAAGACGTGTGTCTATATTTATCTTAAATATCTCATCAATTTTGAACTATTTTCTTTCAATTAACCTGGAAATCAGTTTCATCTATAAATTCCATTATAATAGTTCAAGAAATAGTTGATTTAAATAAAAATATTATATATATTTGTTTGTTTGTTTGGATATGACTTTGATGACATTAAAAGGGTTAAAGGTTGCCCCGTGGTGCTTACTGTGCAGTTAATACAACTATTAGCTGTTTTTTATTACCCTAATAGACCCCCCATTAAAGCATATCACCACCATAGCCATCAATTTACTGGTGTCATCCCAATCTCACAAACAAATAACCCTCACAATACCGAAAATATTTCACCAAGGCACTACCGGCGCCACCACAGGCTAACTCTATCAAAAAAACGTCTCAGTTCTGACTGGAAAATAGATTGGTAATTAATTCACTGTTCTTCATCAGTTCCACCTGTACAATATTCAGTTTCTCCTTTGTCTCACTAGAGGTCACTTTGTAAGGAATAAATACTTGTATAATTGTAAAAAAAATCAAAATAGTTGTCTTCAATATATCTCATTTCATTTACCTCTGTAAATGGCAGCCATGCAGCACTTTCTTATCAACAAAGTTTCAAGATTTCAAAATGATTTTAATTTGTGTGCTTTACAAACCCTAAAGCAGAACGCCTTTGTAACTATTTTATAAATGTTATAAGCTATTTGTAAATAATTCTTTAAAAAAAAGTAGTTTAGCATGCAGCAAAATAACATTTTTTGTAATTGTACCTGTTTCTTGACCTGAAACTAAATACTATTTCTGAAATCTCCAGAGATTTATAAATGATAAAATCCTATTGAAATACGTGTACATATCTATAGAAAACTGTATTCTCTGAGGAAAAGTCCATGTAAAATTGCAAACAAAAGGACGTGCATTAGCCAAATAGAGCACAAATCATCTCTACCTTCATGAAATAGTCCATTTTTAATCTATTTATAATTGCACAATTATTACCTCCATGCAAAGAGAATTTTTTTTTCAAAATTAGATAATTTGTTAACAAGAAAGTCTTTTTTGTATGCATTTCCTTTTGAAAATGATATTTAAATTTCTCCATCCCCCAAATATTAAATGGCATGGACCCGATTTTTGAAACAATTTCAAGCAAGAAATTTGTGCTAACATTTCATGTCTGTGCTTATATCTCAAGTTATGATCATATGCAAACTGCCACTTGTGGACTCATGAAATTACAAAGTAAATCCCGTCAGAGCGCCACTATTCAGAAGGGTCAAATATCAAAGTAATGTAAACAAACTGGTAATCCAGTGATTTGAGCAGAATATGAAGGTATTTTTTGACAAGAAACAGTAGTTTTCATGAAACAAATGGTATAGGAATAAAAAATGGATGTAAATAATATAAGTATGTGATACAATTCAACAAAACAAAACTGATATGGTTCACGATGAAAAGTGTCATTTTGAGCGTTTGATTATGAAAATCTAATGTGACGAAGAGGATCTTTGTTTCCAAGTGGATTTGCCAACTGCTGAAACAACGAAATGTGCACGGTTCAGAACGCCACCATCCCAAACTCGCTACATGAGAGTATGAATCAAATGCATCACAGAATGACATGTACACAGAAATCTCTGATGTATACACACCAGGCCTCATCATCTCTGATCACTATATATGCAGTTTGTTACAATATAGTCTATATTATTACATATATTCGTTATTGCTCTAAGAGGTGCATACATAAAAGAAATAACTCACAATGATTCATGGGTCAAAGTTAATGGGGATGCCTGCAAAGCTGGATAGAGAGGGAGAGAGGGTGGCAGAATATTTGGGAACACCTGAGCAAAAAGTATGATCCCCCCTCATACATCTCCATGGCAACCATGCTGTCTCCCCTGACTACCAGCTATCAGTCATCATTTGTGTGATGTCTTGATCTACATTAACCACAACAGTATCCCAAAGCCAACCCAAGGGGGGGGGGGGGGGGGGGGGGGGGGGGGGGGCAATCTTCTTGGTAGCGATAAGTCAGCAAAGATATAGCACTATCTTGTCACTTCCAACAAGGCGAGGCCGGTTCAGACATGATCAAAGCCTCTAAAATAAGAAAAGGCTATGTTTTCTCACAGCTTCATCATCCTATTGTTCTCCCTAGCAACCAGTCTCGGCTCTGACCCTCAGATTGAAACAATGGTTCTGTACGTTTGAAATGGGAATTACTGATTATGTTTGGCAGTTAAAAGAAAAACAGAATGTATCAGTTCTTGCTATCATCCAAGAAATCCCTCCACGAATCTATCCTTGACCTATTTTTGATGCACACATCTGTTAATTGACCACTTAGCCAGGTCATCAATTTGTCTTTGCCAAACAGGTGTCAGCACCGATGCAAAATGACCTGTCCATGCCAAGCTTAGCAGGCCAACTGTAACCGATAGCAACCGATAGTGGAGGCAACCTGTAACTGAGCATGTAAACAATCGGACCAAAGTACCCACATCTTGCATTCATGAACTCTGTTTGACACCAGGTGGCGGTCTGAGCCTGGCATGTTTGCTACCCTGATACAATCTGTGAGCATGTATAATACCTGTTACTGGCCGAAATAGCTCAATTGGTAGAGTGTTCACCTATGATCCAGGGATTCCTGGTTCGTATCCTGGCCTGTTATTATCAACCACTTTGAGCAGACATTGTCTGGAATCAGCGGTATATAAATGACATCTTTACTGGTAAGCTTAATGCTTTAATCATTACAGATTCCAAAATATTTTTTTCAAACAATTTTTTAAGAATTGAAATTTTTATAATGTGCTATTTTGATCAATCAATTCAACAACTTTATAAAGAACAATCTCACAGCACATCAGTGTATTATCACTGGCTGTCATTAAAAAAAAGCACATTAAAGTTTCATTTTTTAAAGAAATCTTTCTTGTTTATACCATAATTGTGTGCCTTTATCTGAGCTTGATATAAACAAGAACATTATTGTTTTGTAAACATTTCTCGGTTTTCTTTCGTGAAATATAAGGACTCTGTACACAAAATTAGCACTAAACACTGCGCAGCACATAAACACATCAATAAACCTTGCAGTCTATCAACACATCCGGGACTAACCTTTCATCAAGTTTTACATATCATCTGTTGTATTTCAAACCTGTTTGATATATGTTAAATGCTTGACACAATGTTTTAAACAAAAGTTGCAAGACCTGACTCCCAAAAAACCACCCTGAGGTAAACTCTGAGGTGAAGATGAATCTCGTTTTACAGCTGGAGATAAATCTCGAAGATGAGTTTTGTTGATGTTTCATTGGCAGTTAATTTTCTGACAAGTGCTGCCCTCTATATTCTATCTTTATTTGGCTGGACTTCTATATCACAATACATTGCTGTCCCCTGGTGACAGATTTTGACAACTGATATTCTTCTCAATGTCCTGCATTGGCAAATTGTTGGTTGTTTCTGGACTTCTATAACACAATAAAGTGCTGTCCCCTGGTGACAGATTTTGTTTCTAAATGGCAATAAATAAAATAAAGCACACACTTGTGCTAACAGAAAATTTGTACTCACTTTTGATACGATTAGACGATTGAGAGAACGTCAATTCAACAGTGCTGTGATCAGGGAATCGAGGATCTGTAGAAAAAAAAAAAAAAAGAAAAAGGTGTCTTGAAAAAAAGAAATTACACTGTGCTGTTATGAAGGGATATTATTTACATACTCTGGAAGTAGATTTTTCACATAAATTAGTAACATATTTTTCAAAACAAAATTATCTATTTGAATATATTCATACATTTATATACTTTAATTTAAAAATATTTTTCTTCCTTATTCCTTGTTTCCACATGTGTGTCAATTTTGAGAAGTGTTTATGAATAATTTGCGGGAAATTCAATTCAAAGTAAAAGTCTACATATTTGTTTAAATTCATACCTGTAGCGGCATCGTCAAGGTCTTTTTTGGCGAAGACAATGTGGTAATCTGACACGGCACAAGTATGAAACTGACAACGAAATATGACGTCCCGCGTGGCTGAGCGGAAGCGTTTGTGGTAGCACTTGATTAGAATATCTCCGCGGAGCTGCACGCACGGCTGTAGAGATATACAGATCTGCGGAGAACTACTGGTGACGGTGCTAAAATAATTATCATCATCATCATCATCATCATCATCATCATTGAATTTGGGTGTACCAATATTATAATGCTTAATTCTCACTGCTCGAGTGGGCCATGCTGCCACCTGGTGTGTTAAAATCTGTCATGCATGGGTGAACTTTGTAGACATGCAAACTTGGCTCATCGCCAGCAGTCATGTCTACCAACCTTTAGATCCCAGCATGTATTATTTATGACACAAGAGACACCTGGTGGATCGCAAATGTTGAAACTCAAGCAGTGAGAATTCATTGTTATTATTTTCTTCATTAGTAACAGTTAAGATAGAGAGGATTATCTGTGATCGTTATACTTACTAAACCCCTGAGGTGAAGACAGGCTGTAAGGCTTGGTATATTTTGATGAACGGTCGACACCCGCCCCTGCTGTCAAAGTTGGGAACCCCATGGATGATCAAATGATGCAGGAACATTGGTCGACTGTTAATTTTTATGCCTCCAGACAGCAGACCCGCAAAGTAGTGGACATATCTGCAGATGAAAAATGCAATAATTCTTTTCAAACTTATTGTGAACTGTGAACTATGAACTTTCCCAATACCTGTCCCTTCAATCCCTAAAATATGCCAATTTTAAGTTGTGAGTTAAACACACTTATTTTGTAATTATAACAACGGTTTATTACTTTACGCATTCAATTAGATCCAGCAAATCAGTTTCACAGTTAAGGTCAACTTAATGAATTGCTTATGATCAGAACACAGAATACACTCTGGCTTGTGTGGCCCACAGCAATGATAGCTTCAGCTGCTGTCACATGACGTATATTGTCACATGACGCATATTGTCACATGACGTATATTGTCACATGACGCATATTGTCACATGACGTATATTGTCACATGATAGATATTATTGTCACATGACGTATATTGTTGTCAAATGACAGATGTTGTTCTCACCTGCGTTGTGAAGGCTGCGTCACTCCTCCCAGTTTGTCGTCATAGAAACGTTTCATTGCAAATCGATCTAACGCTTGGTCAGCACTGTAAAATACATGCCTGTTAATTAATACACAACATCACTTAACGGATTAATACAAAAAATGCACATATCAGTTTTTAATATTCCTGTTGCCTGTTGTTTGTGTGAATATGTAAAATGTCAAAAATAATACAATCTTTTGTAAAATTCACGACATAAAATTGGTTGCAAATATGTATATCGTCAGTTTTTGTTTGTGATTAGTAAATGCACTCGGTCATAAATAGGAGATCAATTTGTTAACTAAACAAATGTACACAAAATATTAAATTATTCTGTTATAAATTGCAATGTAAAAATTACAGCGTTTTGAGGGTTCCAAAATTCTTATGATATCAAAATTACATTTGTTTTATTTTCTGTCAAAAATTGATTTTATGATACAAATACAATAAGCAGGATGCTATTTATATACTTATAGTAAGGTAATTGCTTAATGGTTAATTGCTCAAAGCATAGGAATAAAAACCCTGAAACACGAGGAAAGGCAGGCCAAATACCAGGCTATATATCCCAAAGGCAGGCCAAATATCAGGCTATATATCCCAAAGGCAGGCCAAATACCAGGCTATATATCCCAAAGGCAGGCCAAATACCAGGCTATATATCCCAAAGGCAGGCCAAATACCAGGCTATATATCCCAAAGGCAGGCCAAATACCAGGCTATATATCCCAAAGGCAGGCCAAATACCAGGCTATATATCCCAAAGGCAGGCCAAATACCAGGCTATATATCCCAAAGGCAGGCCAAATACCAGGCTATATATCCCAAAGGCAGGCCAAATACCAGGCTATATATCCCAAAGCATCTTTCATATCATACACAAGGCTTAGCCAGGTACTGACAAACTTATCTAATATAATTACTGTTTTAGGTCATACTTTATATTTTTGGGGTCAAGGTCAATGTTACAGACAAAGAAAAGAAGATGAGGAATTATCTGCCGGTCAAGGTCATTGTTTCTACATTGAATTTCTTGGCCAGAGATATCACTAAGATGGAGCCAAGAAGACAACAGATCGGTCAATTCTGTTGCTATATTTTTATATACAAATCTAAAACTGCACTTTTTCCCGAAGCAAGCAACTTTCTACTTGGGCTGGGGACATTTGAAATTTTTTTCCACTTTTTTCTACAATTTGAAAACAGGAAACATTTTAAGCATAAATATTTCCCCATCTATTTGTTTCTGCCTGTTTTAGAATCCTACACACAGGATAATTTTATTTAAAAATCTCATTTTACATCAAATTTCATTCTTATTGCAAAGAAGATTTGGTTCATAAATTATCAATCTGGATTCTGAAAACAGTTTTATACTCATTATTCAACAGGTATCAGTTGATAGAAATAGCTTAAAAATAGACAGGAAATAGTCACGACATAATCTTGTGTCATTAATAAGAGGACATGTGTCCTTTGAATTATATTTTAATGTTGTTTTTGCAATCATTTATACTTTTCATCTTTAATGTCAAAACGTGACTATATAATCTATGTTCTTCAAAATCATTCAAGTTCTATTCATATTTTTTTTTACTAAAGCTGTTCATCGACTTAGAGAATATTTCTATCGCGATAAGAAAATGGAGAAGATAAATTCTGAGAAAACCGTCAAATTAAGACATGGCTGTCAGAGTGAGGCTGCCAGGCTGAATACTACTACCGGATCAAGACTAAACCAAGCCATAATATTTCCTTATTTTATCTTGAGAAGCATGCTGTCATACGATATAACCTGACCTCAGTGTTATTCCGTTTTCTTTGTTGTTTTGGGTTAAGGATTTGTTAGTTATATGATATATTTATTCAATTTTTTTTTTTTTTTTTTTTTTTTTTTTTTATCACTGTCGACTGCTTACCCAGCAAGCGTAGATACACGGCCTCTGTAACCATGGTAACAACATACAGGTTTTACAAGCATGCTTCATACAGTGTCATACATAACATATGCAGTTAGGTGCTGCATAACCTGTGTGCGTTGCAGGTATTAAATTATAATCGTTTCAATCAGTGTTAAACGAAAGATGTCATGGCTACTTTTCTTCATAGGCTGATTGCCAATCTCCATGTTGTTGTTTTCTCCCCATTGAAAAGTACACACCGGAACTGTACAACTCTACCGGAACCAGAACTGCACAACTCCACTATATTTAATCAGTGGTTGGAGAGATTGGCAGGGGGCCTACAGGGCAGTTGCTATTGAAACGTGTGAACAGTTTCTAAGAAGGTGACCCCTTTGGGCCTCACTCCCCCAACCTGGTTTCCCAGATATCCTATCAGGACCCCTTTTACAGATTATTCTGCTTGCCAAAAGACTTCATAGCAGTGTTGTATAATTATTATAACAACAATGTTGTTAGGTCTTTGTTTGCACTTAATTTTGCATGGATATTCATCATAAAGAGTACATTTTGAATGAGAAATTTGAAATAAAGTAAACATTACAAAAACCCAATAAAATATGATATGCAAATAATAAATTCTTCTTAAACAATATGCTTTGTGACAAATTTTGCAGATGCTATTTTACATATTCATTTGAATTATTATATATATATATAAATATAAATATATTTATATATATACATATATATATAAACTTTTCAATTGTTTTTCATATTTGCATGCTTGCATTTGCGAACATTTCATAAATAAATGAATAGTGTAAGTATGAACTGTGCAAAATAGAAAATAGCCTTATTTTCTATTGAAAACTCAATATAGTGCAAATCATAATTTTATGAAAACAACGTGATATTATATTAACATTTTCAACTTATGTAACATAATAAAAATTGAATGACACAATACCTTGCACAGATATTACTGTAATGCATGTACGCTGCAATGACTACACCAGTGCGCCCTCTACCGCCCTTACAGTGAACTACCACCACATGTTGGGGGTCAGAGTTCAGCCAGGAATCGATGCTTTTGCAGATGCTGCAGAGTCTCTCGAGAGGAGGCGAGAGGTGGTCCGGCCAGCCGAAGTCCAGCACCTTCAAATCAAAAATAGCACTTTATTGACCTGTGTGGCCGGGAGATATTCCACATAGTACTTTAAAGAAAAAAAATGTCCAATCAAAAATAGCACTTTATTGACCTGTGTGGCCGGGAGATATTTCACATAGTACTTTACAGAAAAAATGTCCAATCAAAAATAGCACTTTATTGACCTGTGTGGCCGGGAGATATTTCATATAGTACTTTAAAGAAAAAAAATGTCCAATCAAAAATAGCACTTTATTGACCTGTGTGGCCGGAAGATATTTCACATAGTACTTTACAGAAAAAATGTCCAATCATTTAAATATAAAATAATTCATCCCACCCCCATTAACTCTTAATTTGCCCTTCAATCAACCCCTTTCTTGGTGGTTCATTATCCCTTCTATTCAACCTTCATTGAGCCCTCTATTAACCCTTAATTGACTGTACATTAAACTTTCCAGCACCTTTCCATTAACACTTTATTGACCAGTCTATTTTAAGATACTATTGACTCTTTAATAAACTATTCTATGTAGGACTTCCACAACCTTCTATTATATTCCATTGTTCTTCACAAACCCTTTTATTAACCCTTCACAAACCCTTTTATTAATCCTTCACAAACCCTTTTATTAACCCTTCACAAACCCTTTTATTAACCCTTCA
Organism: Amphiduros pacificus; assembly: GCA_949316495.1. NCBI lineage: Eukaryota > Metazoa > Annelida > Polychaeta > Phyllodocida > Hesionidae > Amphiduros > Amphiduros pacificus. Next base: position 27,309,218 of record OX439011.1, read on the forward strand.
CAAACCCTTTTATTAACCCTTCACAAACCCTTTTATTAACCCTTCACAAACCCTTTTATTAACCCTTCACAAACCCTTTTATTAACCCTTCACAAACCCTTTTATTAACCCTTCACAAACCCTTTTATTAACCCTTCACAAACCCTTTTATAAACCCTTCACAAACCCTTTTATTAACCCTTCACAAACCCTTTTATTAACCCTTCACAAACCCTTTTTTATTAACCCTTCACAAACCCTTTTATTAACCCTTCACAAATTATTTTAGTAACTCTTCTACAAACCAAATATCTTAGCACAACTTCATTAAATATTTACAACTTCATCATTAACCCTTCTATTAACCCTTCTATTAACCCTTCTATTAACCCTTCTATTAACTCTTCTATTAACCCTTCTATTAACCCTTTCATTTTAAAATTAAGCCTCACCTGGTGATGAAGTTTATGCATTTCCTCTCGTCGTTCTGAGAGATTGATAATCTGGAGAAAACAAAATAAAACTATACAGCATTCCCTGCATGTGAGTCATTTCATTTATTATTTTATTTTATTTTTTCTGTCTCAATAATATTAATATTTTTGTTCCTGATTTTCTAACTTTTTATGTGCTAATAACATCTTTAAAAAAAATCATCAATGAATTTCAGATACACCAACAACTCTATCCAGAAGCTGCCAGCTATATCAATTACCGGGACATAATCAAGAATTTCTCACCATGTAATTGTCTCCGTGTTTACTTTTCAGCATCTGGGCGACCTCCCTCTGGCTGTTCCGGTATGTTCCTTCTGAGCCTTCCTCCGGAAACGACATTGCTAAAATAAAATATAAAAAAAATTCTTTAAATATTCATTTAATATCAAAATTATTTATTTTTATTTTCAATTATATTTTCCCAAAATTTTTTGTTGTGATGAATTAAAGTATCATTAACATTAAAATATCAAAAACTTAATAAATAAAATTAAATCATGCTTTGAGTGAACAGAATATTTTTCAGGCCCAGATGCAATGATTTCATTTCACTTCAGACGACTTAATGTTATATTCACCAATGATACGTTCCGTTATGTAGGTCAAATCTAGCTCCCATGGTCCCTGCTCCCGATTCCTGCAAATACGTGATTATCGCAGGAAATGTTTATTGGTATTTAAGCTTCATCAATTACAATGTAAAATAGACTAAAATGTAAAATAGACTAAAATGTAAAATAGACTAAAATGTAAAATAGACTAAAATGTAAAATAGACTAAAATGTAAAATAAAATCAAATGTAAAATAAAATCAAATGTAAAATAAAATCAAATGTAAAATAAAATCAAATGTAAAATAAAATCAAATGTAAAATAAAATCAAATGTAAAATAGCTTTAGCTGTACCTAAGCTGTAGTGGTAAAATAGACATCTTAAAAAAAATGGTAAAATAGGAATTGAAAAAAAACACAAAAAGGTAAAAAAAAAAGGCAAATTTTGAAGAAAAAAAAAGTAAAATTGGCATCTTTAAAAAAATTGTATAATATGCACCTTTTAAAAAATAAAAGGTAAAATAGGGAATTTGAAAAGTAAAATAGGAATTTTTTGTTTATTTATTTAAGATTCAAAGATATGTACTTACTTGACCATCTTGTGCTTTAGATTGGACATGATTCCACGAGACGATGGGCTCGGGTGCTAAAACCAAAATATGCAAACATTAGAAAACATTCAAACCTGATGCAAGACAAGGATGATCATGTTATAACTAGTTAAAAGTGTCGAATGTGGGAAGACATGCTCGCAACAAAACTTCTGAATTTTACTTCAAAGGTTTGCAGGTTAAAGGTCAATGTTCCAAGGTCAATGTTCCAAGGTCAATGTTCCAAGGTCAATGTTCCAATGTCAATTTACCAGGAATGTCTGTACCAAAGTCAATGTACCAATCTCTATGTTTTAAAGTCATTCCATCTCATTGCTTGATTGGTGTGTGTTTACTTACCCCTCTTACAGCTTGGTGCTTGTTTGATGTTTCATTGCTCTGCTATAAAGACAGAAATAAAATCCCATCAGTTTTTCACCAATAATATATTTTTTTTTCAAAAGTGGCAAAAAGCTATTACCTAAAATTTAACATGTATTTTATCACATATTTATATTAACCAATAACCTTTTAGAATTGAAGCAAGGTCAGTCCTTCAGTGTAATCTGTTTTTACTTTGTTAATATTCAAATATTTTGGGCAGGTGGTGTTGTCCTTTAAGACGTGGACATATTGAGGACCAGATATGGAGAGTGGAACTCTGGGAAATAAGTATTAAGATTACAGAGAGGCGCGGTTCCAATCTGTCTAAGCCATGTCTTATCTAGTTTCTCACCCTGTGCAGAAACTAGAATTTGATCTTGCAAACCGTTTCTGCGGTCAATTCCAAGACTTTGCGGCGGCAAACTGAGAATAATATCACATTGTCTACATCTTAAACTCCTCGCAGGGATTCATGGAGAATTCTGATTTTTTCAAAATTATTACAGACAAAAACAATTTTTGGGGGAAAAAAAACCCAGAAAAATGTAAATGGAATCATATTGAGAAACACATGGTGGGTTGCTGTGGTGAGTCATAGAAGCTCATTTTTATTTTGATCTCACAGATTAATATTACATTTTCCATAGAGCTGACCAAGAATTCCTCATATTTTAGGGTTTGTCAGTAAAATGAAAGGCATTCTGAGTCAGCAGATGGCAGAAACAACCATTATACTGAAAGGCCGAAACTAAACATTTATATCAAATCATCTATAAAAATACCCAAACAAGGTCAGGCATGATCATCGTATAACTCCACTTGGTTGTGATTGGTTGTTGCATGATTCTATTCAGTCATCTCAAGCATGGCCAAATATTGTCATGTTAGTACGTGACCAAATAGATATTTGATTCAAACTATCACATAAGATACATCCCCTCAAAATAACATTGACCCACAAATATTAATAACTCAATCAATCAATAACAATTTGCTCTGATCTTACTATAAGAAGGTTTGGACATATACAATACAGATAATATGATGATTTTGTTCACGTTTCCTCTGTTTCATCTTTGTATGGTCTGTATATCTATTTCAGGCTCCTCTTGCAACTTACAGATCGCTTCATCCGGCATAATAAGAATCATCTGGGATTCTGCAGAAATCTAATTTACCTGTCAGAATGCCTGTGATGTATAGATTTCCAACATGCCTTTTAGTCTTTACTTTGTCTCTTATTACACTTAATGCACCAAGCACATAAAAAATTGTCATTTCTGGAGCAAGAAATCTGTTATTAGTGACTGTATTATTATAAGACACTACGATGTCAATGTATACTTTTAGCAGGTAAAGAGCAGAAGAGAAATAGCAGGGGGAAAACAGCTGGGAAGACAGCAGCTGGGAAGACAGCAGCTGGGAAGACAGCAGCTGGGAAGACAGCAGCTGGGAAGACAACAGCTGGGAAGACAGCAGCTGGGAAGACAGCAGCTGGGAAGACAGCAGCTGGGAAGACAGCAGCTGGGAAGACAGCAGCAGGGAAAACAGTAGCAGGGAAAACAGCAGCTGGGAAAACAGCAGCTGGGAAAACAGCAGCTGGGAAAACAGAAGCTGGAAAGACAGCAGCTGGGAAAACAGCAGCTGGGAAAACAGCAGTAGGGAAGACAGAAGCTGGGAAAACAGGGGTAGAGAAGACAACAGCTGGAAGACAGGAGTTAGGATGACAGCAACAGGGAAAAGAGCAGCAGGAAAAACAAAAGTAGGAAAAACAGCAGCAGGAAAGGCAGAAATAGGAATGACAGCAGCAGCTGGGATGACAGCAACAGCTGGGATGACAGCAGCAACTGGGATGACAGCAGCAGCTGGGATGACAGCAACAGCTGGGATGACAGCAGCAACTGGGATGACAGCAGCAGCTGGGATGACAGCAACAGCTGGGATGACAGCAACAGCTGGGATGACAGCAGCAGCTGGGATGACAGCAACAGCTGGGATGACAGCAGCAGCTGGGATGACAGCAGCAGCTGGGATGACAGCAACAGCTGGGATGACAGCAACAGCTGGGATGACAGCAACAGCTGGGATGACAGCAACAGCTGGGATGACAGCAGCAGCTGGGATGACAGCAGCAGCTGGGATGACAGCAGCAGCTGGGATGACAGCAGCATCTGGGATGACAGCAGCAGGGAAAGCAGTGGCAGGGAAAAGAGCAGCAGAGGACAGAGGCAGGGATGAAAACAGCAGGGAAAATAAGAGCAGAAACTCTCAGGTGGGTACTAGATATCACCTGGTAAATGGCATATAGGTGGGTACTAGATATCACCTGGTAAATGGAATAGCTCCGAAATCTGTTTCACCAAAAACTGTGTCATATTTATGACCTGTGATAAGTTAATTTTTTAAAAAAGAGAGGTATATAATGTGATATGCCATGTCAATTTTGACACAAGCCCCATTTCTCGATGTTTACCAGATGGTTTCATATTTTGCAGGAATCACTGATGTTGACATGCCCCCCAAGCACATTGAGGAAGGCCTCTTGTGTGTGCGAACATCCCCACAGATCTCAGTAATTTAATTGTGGCGATGTCACTGCCAGGCAAGAATTGAGACATTGTACTGAAATGAATGCCTGTTTAGTCCCACAATGCAACAGTAACCATGGCCGTCCACATGCTGCGCGGGGGGGGGGGGGGGGGGGGGGGGGATTCTAAATATCTAAAACAATCAACTCTGTTTTCAAGAAACCAGGTTTGAAATTTGACTGTTACATAAGAAATACTTTATGTTGAAGTATTTGTGGCCTTTAAAAACATACAAGGTCAATACTATTAAATAGGTAAATATGTCTGAAATATGTGATAAACTGTAATAAAACGTCATATTATTACTAGCTTTTTGAAGACTATGACCTTGAAAAATAGGTCACACCCCTCGAAAAATAATAAAAATGGGAGTTTGTATCTGTCCCTTCATTAGCCCCCACCATCTTAGTGAGGCTGAGGCTAATGATGATGTAAAAGGTCATTTTTTTCTATGAAGGTGATCTGAAAACTACAGATTTGGGCTACAAAATGACCAATGGCCTTACAGCTATGCTGGTCATTTAGTTTTTGTAATGTTTGTGAACATTTTCTAGAAATTGCTTCATAAATGATCACTGAAATCCTTTCCCAGAGCAGACTTTAGCAGGTGATAATTTTGACCAATCAAAGTGCATGTTGCCTATTGAATTTGGCCCAAACTAGTTTTCTCAATTCTCATTGGGTAATATTTGTCATGTTATTGAAAATGGCAGCCTCCTTGATAACTCATTGATAGCTATTAGATTTTTGAGAAACCAGTAGTTTCGAAGAAGATCAAAGTTGAGAGACAGAATGACAAACCCCCCTCCACCATTAGTGCAGAAGTTATGTTTGCTCGTAACGAAAAACAAATGTCTCACTGTATTTAGTTGCACTACTGTTTTCTCACTGTATTTAGTCGCACTACTGTTTTCTCACTGTATTTAGTTGCACTACTGTTTTCTCACTGTATTTGGTTGCACTACTGTTTTCTCACTGTATTTGGTTGCACTACTGTTTTCTCACTGTATTTGGTTGCACTACTGTTTTCTCACTGTATTTAGTTGCACTACTGTTTTCTCACTGTATTTGGTTGCACTACTGTTTTCTCACTGTATTTGGTTGCACTACTGTTTTCTCACTGTATTTGGTTGCACTACTGTTTTCTCACTGTATTTAGTTGCACTACTGTTTTCTCACTGTATTTGGTTGCACTACTGTTTTCTCACTGTATTTGGTTGCACTACTGTTTTCTCACTGTATTTAGTTGCACTACTGTTTTCTCACTGTATTTCGTCGCACTACTGTTTTCTAAATGTATTTCGTCGCACTACTGTTTTCTCACTGCATTTAGTCCCACTACTGTTTTCTCACTGTATTTAGTTATGCTTAACATCTTTTTAACTCCTCCTGGTAATGCCTGACTCAACATTCCAAAACTCAATATACAGAAACCCAAAAACCTTTTGATAAAGTATGACAGTACTAAGAATTGAACAGATATTCAAAACAAGCAGTTTTCTATACTTTTCTCACCTTGAGCAGTAATGAAAATACATAGTCACTTAATATCTCCATTCTTGATCAGCTGTCGTTAATAACTCCACCAGAGGGCGATGTGGTGGATCTATGGGTGTTCCGATGTTGGACAGTTCAATACATTTATTGAGAAATCCTGCTTCACAGGAGAAAGATAACTGCTCATTTGGTCTTCATGGAGAAAGTTTGTTCATGCTTTGTTAGTGTGTCTTACTATCCTTGCCCACCTTCTCTATTATAAGGCCAATCCAAAGTTAAAATCTGATTCTTGTCAGAGTTGGTTATTTTTGCTGGTGTTTTATATCAGAAATCAGAAATAACACAAATAAATATTAAATGTGTTTTTGTTTGTTCATACTCATCCATCAAATGATTTGGTTATAATTCATATTTATTTTAACATCCAACTGAAATTTTGGACGAAATCTTTTCATGAAACAGAAGAGTAAGTTGGCAGGTTTAGGTTGACATGTTGGACCTGTCCCATATCAAACTTACAAACTCCATTATAATACACTTATTACATCGCTAAACAAACTTAAATACATAAGTTATCCTAATTCTTGGCATGGTGGTCACTACCGTGGGCACGATGCCATGTGGCACCGCGGAGTGACATTAATCCCTGAAGGAACATACAGCCTGATTGACCATACTGCCCCTGAAACCTTATGCTGATTGACCATACAGCCCCTGAAACCTTATGCTGATTGACCATACTGCCTCTGAAAGCTTATGCTGATTGACCATACTGCCCCTGAAACCTTATGCTGATTGACCATACTGCCCCTGAAACCTTATGCTGATTGACCATACAGCCCCTGAAACCTTATGCTGATTGACCATACTGCCCCTGAAAGCTTATGCTGATTGACCATACTGCCCCTGAAACCTTGTGCTGATTGACCATACAGCCCCTGAAACCTTATGCTGATTGACCATACAGCCCCTGAAACCTTATGCTGATTGACCATACAGCCCCTGAAACCTTATGCTGATTGACCATACAGCCCCTGAAACCTTATGCTGATTGACCATACAGCCCCTGAAAGCTTATGCTGATTGACCATACTGCCCCTGAAAGCTTATGCTGATTGACCATGCTGCCCCTGAAAGCTTATGCTGATTGACCATACTGTTCCTGAAAGCTTATGCTGATTGACCATACTGTTCCTAAAAGCTCATGCTGATTGACCATACTGCCCCTGAAAGCTTATGCTGATGGACCATACTGCCCCTGAAAGCTTATGCTGATTGACCATACTGTTCCTGAAAGCTCATGCTGATTGACCATACTGTTCCTGAAAGCTTATACTGATTGACCATACTGCCCCTGAAAGCTTATACTGATTGACCATACTGTTCCTGAAAGCTCATGCTGATTGACCATACTGTTCCTGAAAGCTCATGCTGATTGACCATACTGTTCCTGAAAGCTTATGCTGATTGACCATACTGTTCCTGAAAGCTCATGCTGATTGACCATACTGCCCCTGAAAGCTTATGCTGATTGACCATACTGTCCCTGAAAGCTTATGCTGATGGACCATACTGCCCCTGAAAGCTTATGCTGATTGACCACGCTGCCCCTGAAAGCTAATACAGATTGACCATACTGGCCCTGAAAGCTTGTACTGATTGACCATACTGCCCCTGAAAGTTTTTTTATCTCAGCTATGGCAATATACTGTTGGGTTTGTGTGCAACCATCTTATTTGACCATAATTATTCATAAACGTTTTTATATATTTTTTATGTTATCATATAATCCCCAAGATTTCCCTTCATTTTAATACCTAGAGAGCCATACCTTGATGCCATGTCACACAGTGCTGTTATTCATAACATTTACCTGGTGTATATAGCCCCCATAGAGCAAGTAATAACATTATCGTAACAGTTTAAACTGAGGTACTCCATGTCCACTAGCTGTACTATCAAAACACAATGGAATAATAGAGACCTGTCTCTCAACACTTCATAAGCTTTGACATGCTAACTTTGCCATCCTTATTGTTATTCACAGTTCAATATCAATATCTAACAATAGCTTTTTATTTTTGTGGTTATTTTCCACCAGCAGAGAACATTTATTCCACCATGTGTAATCTACTTTGAACAAAATAAATGTTCTTAAAGTTAATTGCTGGCATTTTTTCCAATCATCTGATTAACCTTAAATTTGTGTTACACAAAAAAGCATAAAATAGCTATATCTTTATAATGGGGTTTAAAGAATATCTGAGAAATATATACACTTGGGACAAAAGCATTTCAATTATTTCCATTTCCTGTATTTACATAATAAACTCTTCAAGAGTTAAATGTAAATATATTTTAGTCACAGATAAATGTGATCAGATGAGTTCAATCTTTAGGCATTCTGCTACAATGTACAGCCAACAAATCACCTGTGACCTGAGCATGATCTTGACCTTGTCAGAAACACACCACCTGGTGAAGAACAACAGCTGTACCTTACAAAATGGAGCTAAACAACAACTGTGCCTGACCATATGGAGACAAACAACAACTGTGCCTTGCAAAATGGAGACATACAACAGCTGTGCCTTGCAAAATGGAGCTAAATAACAGCTGTGCCTGACCATAAGGAGCCAAACAACGGTGCCTTGCAAAATGGAGACATACAACAGCTGTGCCTTGCAAAATGGAGCTAAATAACAGCTGTGCCTGACCATATGGAGCCAAACAACAGCTGTGCCTTGCAAAATGGAGACATACAACAGCTGTGCCTTGCAAAATGGAGCTAAATAACAGCTGTGCCTTGCAAAATGGAGACATACAACAGCTGTGCCTTGCAAAATGGAGCTAAATAACAGCTGTGCCTGACCATATGGAGCCAAATAACAGCTGTGCCTTGTAAAATGGAGACATACAACAGCTGTGCCTTGCAAAATGGAGCTAAATAACAGCTGTGCCTTGCAAATGGAGACATACAACAGCTGTGCCTTGCAAAATGGAGCTAAATAACAGCTGTGCCTGACCATATGGAGCCAAATAACAGCTGTGCCTTGCAAAATGGAGACATACAACAGCTGTGCCTTGCAAAATGGAGCTAAATAACAGCTGTGCCTTGCAAAATGGAGACATACAACAGCTGTACCTTGCAAAATGGAGACATACAACAGCTGTGCCTTGCAAAATGGAGACATACAACAGCTGTGCCTGACCATATGGAGCCAAAAAACAGCTGTGCCTTGCAAAATGGAGACATACAACAGCTGTGCCTTGCAAAATGGAGACATACAACAGCGGTGCCTGACCATATGGAGCCAAAAAACAGCTGTGCCTTGATGGCTATGAGTGTCTTATCGAGTCACTTATATTTGTGACTATATTTGTGTTTGGCTCCAACTTGGCAGGTACAGAATCTTCTGGCATATGATAACTTCTGCAGAGATCTTGTTTGTTTATTTAAGTGAACCAGATTAAGGGTCTAACATGCTATTTCTATTCCGTGCCAGATCAGCTGATCAAACTGTTCCAGCAGAAATAGATGCAATTTCCTCTTTGAAATGAGGCGACACAATCGCTGAATTCTAACATTTCCCAGCCCTTCTCCGTGCTGCGTGCCAGCAATGACCTCGCCGACCCCTTCCCATGAATCACTGGGACAAAATAGCGAGAATTCGGACACTTTAGGATGTCATCCCTACTTATTGTATTATTGATCATGGAATAGACTGCTGCTGACCAAAACCGATATCAACCTCCGCCAGCTTGTCCACAATTTACAACACCCTCAAATTTTATTTATAAATTTGTCTCAATGACTACACCTCAAGCGATTGTCTTTTTTTTATTTTATTTTTTAATAAAATGACTTCCAAATATATGGTCAAGGTATTGCAAAGGAAATATTTTCTATTTTGTGCAATCAACTCAAAAGGGCTAATTTGTTAATATGTATTATTTCCAGCCAAGCAACATTTCACAACATAAACAGCATCCATTAGAAATCACAAGCATTTCTATGCCAAACCTATTATAAAGGCACAAATCTCGACTGTTTAATGTGTTTCAATCGCTACTTAGATAGTGAAACATTTGCTGTCAATATTCTGTTAATCCCTGATGAATTTAGGTCAAATGGTTTAACACTCTATCCGTGCTGCAGGATTTTTCATCTTTGAAATGGTTCTGCAGCATCTGGCTTATAAATGCAGTATGTGATGGGCCCCTTAGATCAATACAAAAGCCGGGCGGAGACAATAGACTAAAGTGGGCAAGTTCTACTTCTGGCTCATAGCTTTCTTTAGAAATATCTACACTTACTACCTCTCCACTTATTTGCATGGAGAATATATCAATTAGATTAATGCTTATGTAAACAGTTAGTTTAAATTTCAGAGAAGTTAAATCCTAATGATCCAAAATACCATAATTTCCTTGACATTTGTTATAAATATGTATGACAGCCATAGTTCAAAATGGGGTATAACCAAATATATATTTTGATTCACTGGTCACAGCGGTTCAGTTTTGTGTGTTTTTATTCTCTTGTGTTTTGTCATGTCTCAGCTACATGATTACCGATTATGTGGATTAACATGATCACTGAGGGGATTATGTGGATTAGCATGATCACTGAGGGGATTATGTGGATTAGCATGATCACTGAGGGGATTATGTGGATTAGCATGATCACTGAGAAGGTTATGTGGATTAGCATGATCACTGAGGGGATTATGTGGATTAGCATGATCACTGAGGGGATTATGTGGATTAGCATGATCACTGAGGGGATTATGTGGATTAGCATGATCACTAAGAAGGTTATGTGGATTAGCATGATCACTGAGGGGATTATGTGGATTAGCATGATCACTGAGGGGATTATGTGGATTAGCATGATCACTGAGGGGATTATGTGGATTAGCATGATCACTGAGGGGATTATGTGGATTAGCATGATCACTGAGGGGATTATGTGGATTAGCATGATCACTGAGGGGATTATGTGGATTAGCATGATCACTGAGGGGATTATGTGGATTAGCATGATCACTGAGGGGATTATGTGGATTAGCATGATCACTGAGGGGATTATGTGGATTAGCATGATCACTGAGGGGATTATGTGGATTAGCATGATCACTGAGGGGATTATGTGGATTAGCATGATCACTGAGAAGGTTATGTGGATTAGCATGATCACTGAGGGGATTATGTGGATTAGCATGATCACTGAGGGGATTATGTGGATTAGCATGATCACTGAGGGGATTATGTGGATTAGCATGATCACTGAGGGGATTATGTGGATTAGCATTATCACTGAGGGGATTATGTGGATTAGCATGATCACTGAGGGGATTATGTGGATTAGCATGATCACTGAGGGGATTATGTGGATTAGCATGATCACTGAGGGGATTATGTGGATTAGCATGATCACTGAGGGGATTATGAGGATTAGCATGACCATTGAGGGGATTATGTGGATTAGCATGATCACTGGTGATTTTGATAATCCTGACACTTTCCTGTGACCTATCCCTCTATCAAGCAAGTCCCTCATACTGGACTTTCAATAAATTTCTTTCTGAACTTTCTGAACTAAGAATTGTTTCTGTTAATTTCTGAACCTAATAACAATAACTTCATCTCGGGGAACGCTATTAGCATTACTGAAAATCTGATCTCTCCTTTGTAGCCTTAAACAAGCATATTTTGGCCAGGGCCAGCAATTTTTAACTGCAGTATTTTCCTTCTATTTTCTAATATGTGAATGATTACATGGTAATCTATAATTTAAAAAAATATTTTGAACACTGGTTATTATAGGAAAATGATCAAATTTTGATTTGGCCTAATGCCGTAAAAACATGTTTGTTGGTAATATTCCGTTTTGTGAACAAAATCACGAAATGAAATTATACTTACGAGTTCATAGTTCACAGGAGGAACACAAGTTGTCATCACCTGCAAATATACAACATATATCACATTAATTTATACATCTATTTGATAAGGCCAACAAAAGTTGTCAAAAATTGTTGTACTTGAGATCCATTTACTTTAATACAAATATTTGCTTCTGAGTCTTTGCTGTTTTGAAACTTGTCTTCTGGTCATGGTGAACACAGAGATATTCTGAGGCAAAATAAACAATTTAAGTGATGATGACAAAATAACAGTTTCTTTGACAGGTATGTTCCATAAAACAAGCAATTATAAGACATTCACATAAATGATGGCTACTGCTATCTCATAATGTCAAGTTACTTTCACATGTTCCCACAACATATACTGTACATTCATGTATATACTGACAGGGTGTTCACGGTGGCCCTAAAATACATTTCAGTGATCTGGGAATTCAAGAAACTAGACAGTTTGCAAGTGGCACAAAACTGAAGTCAGCACAGCATTTAATGCATACAAGGTCATGAACTATCCAACTCACAAATGTCAATCTCTTTTGTGCCATAAGGAGGTCAAAGTGACTTAGTTACATATATTATTCTCCAAATTATAAGCATATTGTACAGGATATATGTAGTGGCAATAAGTGATATTTGATGTCATGTAAACTACGATATTTTTATGATTTTGCAAATTTCCACCTGTGACCTTTCACCAAATGTCAAAATCCTATTTAGCCTTTAAACAGGTCGCTGTTACCCAGTTACATTGATTACTCCTCTGAGCTAATCCTAGATAAATCACATTATTGATAATGCTATGGTCAAGAAAGCATAATCAATAAAAGTCACATTACAGCTGGTCTTGACCTTGAACCTGACTTAATAATTCAACATACAAATGTCGAGATCCTTGTGGTAAAATTGTCACCTATGTGATTGTGACAAAAGCCCACTAATTCCTAGTGAAAGTTGTCAAAGATACTTGAGACAGAAGCACTCAATTCCTAACAAAAGTTGACCCAGATACTTGTGACAGAAGCACCCCAATTCCTAACGAAAGTTGATCCAGATACTTGTGACAGAAGCACCCCAATTCCTACCGAAAGTTGACCCAGATACTTGTGACAGAAGCACCCCAATTCCTACCGAAAGTTGACAAAGATACTTGTGACAGAAGCAGTCAATTTAATTCCTAGAAGTCAATTCCTAGCGAAAGTTGACCCAGATACTTGTGTCACAGGCACCCATTCCTATTGAAGATACTTGTGACAAAGGCCGATTCCTTGTAAAGGTGACCCAGATACTTGTAACAGAAGCAACCCATTTCTGATGAAAGTTAGTTCAGCTACTTGTGATACAGGCTGCCCATTGGTGGAAGAATGTTGCACTCAGATCAGCTGCCAATAACTCAGGCTTAGAAGAATAAGGAATCCTTGTAAAAGTCTAACTATTCTTGAGCATTCAGTAGTATCTACAATTTATCTAGCACTCTCACAAGTGAAAGCTGAACGCTTCCAATTTTTTTATATATTGATGAATTGTGTATTTATTTCCCGAGCACTTGTGTCTCAAGAATGCTAGCTGAACTATGCTAAATAAGTCTTTATTCATTTTAGTTTGGCAGCAATATCAGAAAAAATGTGTCACCTGAAGTAAACTGTAATTTGCTCTTTTATTGAAAAATAATACATTATTTTCATCTCAAACTATCACTGCTGTCCCATTCAATAAGTTCATCTTTGCATCTAAATCTTTTGTTGATGACTAACTATTTCATTATTAATTCTGACATTCATCATAATAAATTGGATCCATTTAAACTGTGTTTTATGACATTTCTACCTCATCATAACAATTATCCTTTAATCATGCAAAATATTTTTTACCCCTTTTCAGATGAGGATTGGCGAGAGTGGGAGAGGGTTATTTTTATATTTGTTTTTATTCTGAAGATGGAGCTGATATTGTCAGCAGGGGATTCAGCTTGGTGTTATATTGATTTGTAAAGTGAAATATTGTGCCATTCAGCGCATGTGGACTCCTTCTACAGCCACCAAATCATAACACCAAGCTACGTCTGCAGAGACTTCCTGGTCCTTGATCATCCTGCAATACCGCAACTGCAGAAATCTTGTGGTATCCAATTTGTTGAAAAAAATATCATACAGGATGTAATATACAAATTTATATCTCCTTTTCTTTTTCATAATAGTGGCATTGAAAAAAAAAACAAATTTTTGAATGCAGGTCATTTTTCAACAATTATGTTATTTTACTGTGAAGCTTATTATTATTATTTTTTTAAAGGCATGTCTGTTAAACATGTCTCATCAATATATTATACATTAAGAGTGAGTAAAGAAATCATTTAATGCCTTTTAAAATAGGTGATAAATCAGGAATGAAAGATGGGAGCAGAGTGTCTGACCATCCAGTCTCCCCCTCACCTCCCCCCATCACTCCTTATATTCTCAACTGTGATAAATGGGGAAAGCATGATGCAACCAAAAAGACCCCCACTCTCCCAGCCCCCATCACACATTATAGTCAATAAACCACACTACATACGCCACACTACATACGCCACACTACATACGCCACACTACATACACCATGCCACACTCCACAGAACACACTCCATATGCCATACTCCATACACCACACACAACATAAAATATATTCTAAAAAAGTGTTCCATAGTGTTTTAGTGTTCCAATATTTTTTCTAAGGGTTAAATTTTCTTGTCAATGTGACTCCCTAATTGCCAAAAGACTCTTATTGATTATAGATAACCGACTTCGGTGCAGACATAATACTAGAAGGATTACTGTCCATAATTACTTGAGGGTATGAGTGGGTGGATACTGTTGTGATTTGCAGTACTTATTTCATCATTAATCTTCAATACCTCTCAACAGCTCACTTTCTCATAGGGAGAGGAAGTGTTACCTGCCAACTGTTCACTTTCTCATAGAGAGAGGAAGTGTTACCTCCCAACTGTTCACTTTCTAATAGGGAGAGGAAGTGTTACCTGCCAACTGTTCACTTTCTCATAGGGAGAGGAAGTGTTACCTCTCAACTGTTCACTTTCTCATAGGGAGAGGAAGTGTTACCTGCCAACTGTTCACTTTCTCATAGGGAGAGGAAGTGTTACCTCCCAACTGTTCACTTTCTCATAGGGAGAGGAAGTGTTACCTACCAACTGTTCACTTTCTAATAGGGAGAGGAAGTGTTACCTCCCAACTGTTCACTTTCTCATAGGGAGAGGACGTGTAACCTCTCAACAGCTCACTTTCTCATAGGGAGAGGAAGTGTTACTTCTCAACAGCTCATTTTCTCATAGGGAGAGGAAGTGTTACCTCCCAACAGCTCACTTTCTGCTAGGGAGAGGAAGTGTTACCTCTCAACAGCTCACTTTCTCATAGGGAGAGGAAGTGTTACCTCTCAACTGTTCACTTTCTCATAGGGAGAGGAAGTGTTACCTCTCAACAGCTCACTTTCTCATAGGGAGAGGAAGTGTTACCTCTCAACAGCTCACTTTCTCATAGGGAGAGGAAGTGTTACCTCTCAACAGCTCACTTTCTGCTAGGGAGAGGAAGTGTTACCTCTCAATCTCAACCAAATCTTTTTTAAAATAAACAATCTATTTTCTTTTTTGTGAATGTTTTTGGACATACATACAAATGTGATAAAATGATATCTCTGAGAGTCTTGGCAGGACTATATTGTGCCAGGCTTGTGTGGTGGAAAAATGAGTTGCAATATCAAAGTCTTCAACCTTGTGATTGACCTTGGCCTAAATTACAGTATATTGACTTTGAAAAAAAGCATTATATTCGAGCGAAATATCAATCACTCGTGTGATTCAATGATACAACTCATCTCTTCAGGATGCATGTCCTGAACTCAGCGCTATGAACAGACTTGTCTGGTATCAGCGCTATACAAATTTTATTATTATTATTATTATTATTATTACATATATCAAAGCTATGATTTTACCAAGTGGAATAAAAACATATCTGAGCCTTCAATTCATTCAGTGAACTTCAGTTTATTTCAACTGAGCATCTGATTATGAATTATTTTTGGTATTTTTTCTAATGAAGAGATTTTATTTGTTTCCTTCACACAACAAACATTTATTTACTGCTCAATTCTGATAGAAACCCTAAAACTGCTCAATTAGATTACAAATGATACAAAATGGCTGTCACAAATCGACTGGTAGTGTGTCATATTCACAAGTATTTGAGATGGCCAGAAAATGATTTCAAGTCCATATATATACATATGTTTCAAAATTCAAACTTGTTTCAAAATTGAGATCTTCAAATAATATCAATATTTTGTTTTGTTTTTTTTCTGTTTGAAAAATGTGAAACAATGAAAAAATTTTGGCATTTGTATAATCCAAGCAATCAAAAATGAAGTAGTGTTCTCCAATCACCAATCGGCAAAGCCCAGATAGGTGATCTGGAGAGGTCTGAGATTTTTGCTTTTCCTTCATAATATCGTTTAGATGTGATTTTTTAAATACCCAACTGTTTTAGTGATAATTCATATTTTATGTATAATTATGTCTAAAATCTCACAAAAAAGCTTGATTATTCTTTGGATAACATTAAATAAGGAAAATATAAATACTTGATAATAATCGCCAGCTGCAAAAATTGAGTCAAACCCGTTTTAACGGCAGTTGAAACAGGTTCAATTCTGATGTTTAAACGGGTTTACCGCAGTTTTTGCAGCTGGCGACTTTTTACTTCACAAGAGTTCAATCAACTCCACCAAACTTTTCTTTGGTTGTAATTGGTAGAGACAATGGACGTTCGACAAACCCCTCCAGATCACCTATCTGGGCTTTGCCGATTGGTGATTGGAGAACACTAAAAATGGAATGAGTTGGTGTCTCAGATATTCTTGGGCAGTTTATGCAAGACGGGTCTGATCAGTTAGTATCTATACCTCACCTCAAGCCCCTGTTGACAGCAATACCTCGCTCCCGTTATCTTTATTGTTTCAAATAAACAAGGGAAAGCCAGACTGTTTAGACTCTCCCAGTAGACATTCCACCATTTAGATACATTTTATAGCCACATGTTTCGTTGTTCTGACAGAGGCTATAGGCTATAATAACTGCTCATTCCAATGTTCCAAACTATTCATATGAATAGTATCTATTGATATCCTCTCATTGTAACTCATTTATCCTCTCATTATTTTAACCACATGTCCTCTCATTATGCTCAATTTCTCATTATAACTGTAGATCCTCTCATTATAACTAACATATCCTCTCATTATAACTAACATATCCTCTCATTATAACTAACATATCCTCTCATTATAACTAACATATCCTCTCATTATAACTAAGATATCCTCTCATCATAATTATAGATATCCTCTCATTATAACTAACATATCCTCTCATTATAACTATAGATATCCTCTCATTATAACTAACATATTCTCTCATCATAACTAACATATCCTCTCATTATAACTAACATATCCTCTCATTATAACTATAGATCCTCTCATTATAACTAACATATCCTCTCATTATAA
This sequence comes from Amphiduros pacificus, assembly GCA_949316495.1. Lineage (NCBI taxonomy): Eukaryota > Metazoa > Annelida > Polychaeta > Phyllodocida > Hesionidae > Amphiduros > Amphiduros pacificus. Next base: position 27,326,791 of record OX439011.1, read on the forward strand.
CTATAGATCCTCTCATTATAACTTACATATCCTCTCATCATAACTAACATATCCTCTCATTATAACTAACATATCCTCTCATTATAACTAACATATCCTCTCATTATAACTATAGATCCTCTCATCATAACTAACATATCCTCTCATCATAACTAACATATCCTCTCATTATAACTAACATATCATCTCATCATAACTAACATATCCTCTCATTATAACTAACATATCCTCTCATCATAACTAAGATATCCTCTCATCATAACTAAGATATCCTCTCATCATAACTAAGATATCCTCTAATTATAACTATAGATCCTCTCATCATAACTAACATATCCTCTCATTATAACTAAAATATCCTCTCATTATAACTAACATATCCTCTCATTATAACTAACATGTCCTCTCATTATAACTAACATATCCTCTCATTATAACTATAGATCCTCTCACTATAACTAACATATCCTCTCATTATAACTAACATATCCTCTCATTATAACTAACATATCCTCTCATCATAACTAACATATCCTCTCATTATAACTAACATATCCTCTCATTATAACTAACATATCCTCTCATTATAACTAACATATCCTCTCATTATAACTAACATATCCTCTCATTATAACTAACATATCCTCTCATCATAACTAACATATCATCTCATTATAACTAACATATCCTCTCATCATAACTAACATATCCTCTCATTATAACTATAGATATCCTCTCATCATAACTAAGATATCCTCTCATCATAACTAAGATATCCTCTAATTATAACTATAGATCCTCTCTTTATAACTAACATATCCTCTCATCATAACTAACATATCCTCTCATTATAACTAACATATCCTCTCATTATAACTAACATATCCTCTCATTATAACTAACATATCCTCTCATCATAACTAACATATCCTCTCATTATAACTAACATATCCTCTCATCATAACTAAGATATCCTCTCATCATAACTAAGATATCCTCTCATCATAACTAAGATATCCTCTCATCATAACTAACATATCCTCTCATCATAACTAACATATCCTCTCATTATAACTAACATATCCTCTCATTATAACTAACATATCCTCTCATTATAACTATAGATCCTCTCATTATAACTAACATATCCTCTCATTATAACTAACATATCCTCTCATCATATCTAAGATATCCTCTCATCATAACTAACATATCATCTCATTATAACTAAGATATCCTCTCATTATAACTATAGATCCTCTCATTATAACTAACATCCTCTCATTATAACTAACATATCCTCTCATTATAACTAACATATCCTCTCATTATAACTAACATATCCTCTCATTATAACTATAGATCCTCTCATCATAACTAACATATCCTCTCATTATAACTAACATATCCTCTCATTATAACTATAGATCCTCTCATTATAACTAACATATCCTCTCATTATAACTAACATATCCTCTCATCATAACTTACATATCCTCTCATCATAACTAACATATCATCTCATTATAACTAAGATATCCTCTCATTATAACTATAGATCCTCTCATTATAACTAACATCCTCTCATTATAACTAACATATCCTCTCATTATAACTAACATATCCTCTCATCATAACTAACATATCCTCTCATTATAACTATAGATATCCTCTCATCATAACTAAGATATCCTCTCATCATAACTAAGATATCCTCTCATCATAACTAAGATATCCTCTAATTATAACTATAGATCCTCTCATTATAACTAACATATCCTCTCATTATAACTAACATATCCTCTCATTATAACTAACATATCCTCTCATCATAACTAACATATCCTCTCATTATAACTAACATATCCTCTCATCATAACTAACATATCCTCTCATCATAACAAAGATATCCTCTCATCATAACTAAGATATCCTCTCATCATAACTAACATATCCTCTCATCATAACTAACATATCCTCTCATTATAACTAACATATCCTCTCATTATAACTAAGATATCCTCTCATTATAACTAAGATATCCTCTCATCATAACTAACATATCCTCTCATCATAACTAACATATCCTCTCATTATAACTAACATATCCTCTCATTATAACTAACATATCCTCTCAACATAACTAACATATCCTCTCATTATAACTAACATATCCTCTCATTATAACTATAGATCCTCTCATTATAACTAACATATCCTCTCATCATAACTAAGATATCCTCTCATCATAACTAACATATCCTTTCATCATAACTAACATATCCTCTCATCATAACTTACATATCCTCTCATCATAACTAAGATATCCTCTCATCATAACTAAGATATCCTCTCATCATAACTAAGATATCCTCTAATTATAACTATAGATCCTCTCATTATAACTAACATATCCTCTCATCATAACTAACATATCCTCTCATTATAACTAACATATCCTCTCATCATAACTAACATTTCCTCTCATTATAACTAACATATCCTCTCATTATAACTAACATATCCTCTCATTACAACTAACAAATCCTCTCATTATAACTAACATATCCTCTCATTATAACTAACATATCCTCTCATCATAACTAAGATATCCTCTCATCATAACTAACATATCCTCTCATCATAACTAAGATATCCTCTCATCATAACTAAGATATCCTCTCATCATAACTAAGATATCCTCTCATCATAACTTACATATCCTATCATCATAACTAACATATCCTCTCATTATAACTAACATATCCTCTCATTATAACTAACATATCCTCTCATTATAACTAACATATCCTCTCATCATAACTAAGATATCCTCTCATTATAACTAACATATCCTCTCATTATAACTAACATATCCTCTCATTATAACTAACATATCCTCTCATCATAACTAACATATCCTCTCATCATAACTAAGATATCCTCTCATCATAACAAAGATATCCTCTCATCATAACTAAGATATCCTCTCATCATAACTAAGATATCCTCTCATCATAACTAACATATCCTCTCATCATAACTAACATATCCTCTCATCATAACTAACATATCCTCTCATCATAACTAACATATCCTCTAATTATAACTATAGATCCTCTCATTATAACTAACATATCCTCTCATTATAACTAACATATCCTCTCATTATAACTAACATATCCTCTCATTATAACTGTAGATCCTCTCATTATAACTAACATATCCTCTCATCATAACTAACATATCCTCTCATTATAACTAACATATCCTCTCATCATAACTAACATATCCTCTCATCATAACTAACATATCCTCTCATTATAACTAACATATCCTCTCATTATAACTAACATATCCTCTCATTATAACTAACATATCCTCTCATCATAACTAAGATATCCTCTCATCAAAACTAACATATCCTCTAATCATAACTATAGATCCTCTCATTATAACAAACATATCCTCTCATCATAACTAACATATCCTCTCATTATAACTAACATATCCTCTCATTATAACTAACATATCCTCTCATTATAACTAAGATATCCTCTCATTATAACTAACATATCCTCTCATCATAACTAGCATATCCTCTCATCATAACTAACATATCCTCTCATCATAACTAACATATCCTCTCATTATAACTAACATATCCTCTCATTATAACTAACATATCCTCTCATTATAACTAACATATCATCTCATTATAACTAACATATCCTCTCATCATAACTAACATATCCTCTCATCATAACTAACATATCCTCTCATCATAACTAACATATCCTCTCATCATAACTAACATATCCTCTCATTATAACTAACATATCCTCTCATTATAACTAACATATCCTCTCATCATAACTAAGATATCCTCTCATCATAACTAAGATATCCTCTCATTATAACTAACATATCCTCTCATTATAACTAACATATCCTCTCATTATAACTAACATATCCTCTCATCATAACTAACATATCCTCTCATCATAACTTACATATCCTCTCATCATAACTAACATATCCTCTCATTATAACTAACATATCCTCTCATTATAACTAACATATCCTCTCATTATAACTAACATATCCTCTCATTATAATTAACATATCCTCTCATTATAACTAACATATCCTCTCATCATAACTAAGATATCCTCTCATTATAACTAACATATCCTCTCATTATAACTAACATATCCTCTCATCATTATAATAGCCACAAAGTGTCTCAGTACTTTTGCCACATATATCCTCTTGTCTCAGTTATTTTGTTTGGTATAATAGTTGTTTTTGTTCTGTATAATAACATTTTCTGTAGAAGTTCTAAGCAAGATAAGGAAAAAACCATCAGCAGTTGTTATATAAGAAACAGTTCACAGGGGCCGGCTGTGAAATCTAAACCAGCGTGTCACAAAAACATTCTGCAATGCCTCCCCTGGTTAATACTTAAATATTTCAAGATGTCTTACCTTATTTCATTCTGACAGATTTCAAATGACATTTTAGCAAAACTTTAATTTAAGTTTCAAACTTCTTGAAGCCCTTTAACTGTTTGTGGCACTGTCACATTTTAACTTTGTGACTTTCCACTGACATAATACATAGGTCTGGCTTCTCATGTTTGTTTTATTTTAGCATGTTCAAGTGAACTTTCTGTTCGCTAAGCTTCAGATTAGAAATAGTGATTCACATGGAAAGCCATATTAAAATGGCTGGTAAAATGGCTGGCAATGTGGCTAGTAAAATGGCTGGCAAAATGGCTGGTAAAGTGGCTTGTAATGTGGCTTGTAATGTGGCTGGTAAAATGGCTGGTAAAATGGCTGGCAATGTGGCTGGTAAAGTGGCTGGTAATATGGCTGGTAAAATGGCTGGCAATGTGGCTGGTAAAGTGGCTGGTAAAATGGCTGGTAAAATGGCTGGCAATGTGGCTGGTAATGTGGCTGGTAAAATGGCTGGTAAAATGGCTGGCAATGTGGCTGGTAAAGTGGCTGGTAATATGGCTGGTAAAGTGGTTGGTAAAATGGCTGGTAAAGTGGCTGGTAAAGTGGCTTGTAATATGCTTGGTAGAGTGGCTGGTAATTTGGCTGTTAAATGGCTGGCAAAGTGACCTGGTAAAGTGGCTGGTAATATGGCTGGTAAAATGGCTGGTAAAATGGCTGGCAATGTGGCTGGTAAAATGGCTGGCAATGTGGCTGGTAATATGGCTGGTAATGTGGCTGGTAAAATGGCTGGCAATGTGGCTGGTAAAATGGCTGGCAATGTGGCTGGTAATATGGCTGGTAATATGGCTGGTAAAGTGGCTGGTAATATGGCTGGTAAAATGGCTGGTAATATGGCTGGTAAAATGGCTGGTAAAATGGCTGGCAATGTGGCTGGTAAAATGGCTGGTATTGTGGCTGGTAAAATGGCTGGCAATGTGGCTGGTAAAATGGCTGGTAATGTGGCTGGTAAAATGGCTGGTATTGTGGCTGGTAAAATGGCTGGCAAAGTGACCTGGTAAAATGGCTGGTAATGTGGCTGGTAAAATGGCTGGTAAAATGGCTGGTATTGTGGCTGGTAAAATGGCTGGTAAAATGGCTGGGATTATGGCTGGTAAAATGCCTGGTATTGTGGCTGGTAAAATGGTTGGTATTGTGGCTTAATTCAACCAACTGATATGCAGTATCTCATGATATGCTAAGCTGTGAAACTTGTCCAGATCAACTTAAACAACATGAAGAAATAACAAGAAAGTTAAAAAAAAAGTATTTGTGTACAGTTTCCTTTTTGAAAATGATATTTATATTTTCTCATCAATGCCTGAAATTATAGATGTCATTGACTAGCAGAATGCAATATGAGCGTTTACCAGTATGAGCGCGGGACTATATGAGCATGGGACTATATGAGCAGTTTTCAAACCTGCTCGGAAACTAAGATCACAAGAGTACGAATCGAATGCATCAACACCAAGAACTGACGTGTACACATTAGCCCTTGACGTCTCGAGCAATAATAGTGTACAGCATGGTATACTATAGTCTATATTATAACATATATATCTTACTGCTCTAAGAGCTGTATACAAACATACCACGGGTCCCCCCTACAACTTCTGGCCATCTTCCTGAGGTTAACACTTACTGTGTAAAAACAAAATCCATCCCAGTTTTAAACTAGTTTTATGGGAGATACTCCATAAAAAACGGAGCACTTATAACACATTATAGTTTTCATATCATAACTATCTCCCATTTTTATCTTTCTTTATGATTTGATTTAAACATGTCATGGTTAGACAGGCCTCAATTTTCTCTCTAAAATGCTTCTAGGCCAGCAAGGGCTAGTAGTTCTTTAAATTTATTGGTCCTATGGGCCAGTGACTGAGGTGACCCATTTCATTCATGGCAAGCTACCATTTAACTGTTTGCAAAATGTAAATACGAAGAGATAGGTTCATCACTACCAAACATATCAATATTTCAAATTAAGTGTCAAACAGCGCCTATATGTCTCAATATTTCAAAGAGGAATTAGAGATGGCAGAGTACAAAAATTGACAGACAACCATCATAGAAAAACAATTTCAATAGGTCATCTTTACAACTCTGGAAGCTTGGCTAAAATATTATTAAAGACTGTGCCAAAATGTCTAAATGTTTACGACAACCATCAAGAACTACTCTTCTGTGTCAAAGATAACAACAAAATATCATCTGCCTTTTTTCTCACGCTATCTCTCACCAACTATGGAACTTCAAGTAATTGTAGGAGGCGTTGGCAGGCTACGGTATAATTAGTTCTGTTGTTTGGCCCATATATAAGTCCTGATGTTCTCAGCTGAGAAAAAGGCTGAGTTTTTATTTCTGATAATAGCTCGTGATATGAGAAAATTAGATAATTACCCTATAATTACCACAGAATTATAATCTTTTTAAACTTTCACCAAAAAGTAATTTTGGAAATTAAATTGCGACCAAGTTTTTATAATTAAACATGTTGAATGACTGGTCCCTGCGCCTGTCAAAGAAAAACATTCATTTTCACCAAAAATCAACACCACAGAAGTCTCTGCAGTATATTTATTCCAATATGAAGGAAGCAGTATGCCTCTATTGATCCATTCTTGCCGTTCAAAATGTGAGTGAAATACACTTCAACATATCTGGGCCAATCAATACCTCAGAAGCTATAGATTTCAAAGCACTTTTTTATCTAAATCAAGCCATAATGCATGAAATTCTCCCGGAAATAGATATGGCCTTATTTTTAGATAGCCTCATTCCCTGACATTCATGATGACCAAAAAAATTCTTTTCCTAATTATTATTACACTTGTATTGCATCCTCAAAATTTCAAAAGCTTTTTTTCCATCACCCGTATTTCGACAGGTCTTTCAAGAATCTATTTCCAACACATTTCAAGTTCCATTACTTGATCACAAAAAAAAATAGAATTTCAGCATGCAAATGAGAATGCATAATCAGGAGAAATGAACACCATGAAGATCTCTGTGTCATCTGACAGTATGAAGATTTTGCGTATCAAGCTTACATCCTGGCATTTGTTGTCTATCCCATAATCCCTCAAACTCCTTGATGGCTAATATTCTTCTTTTATATCATTTCTTTTGATCCTTGATTTATCCGACAAAGTCGGCAGCCATATTCCTGTGCCCATTTCTCAGCAATATTCCATTTTGGCTGTGCATGCTGGGACATTTCCTGCCTGAGGTATTATGGGACAGTTCTTTAAGTTTGGTCTCACCAGAGATGTTTGGATCTGCGAGGTCTCACCAGAGACAAAAACGATTGATAGGCCTACCGCCTTGACAAGAAAAAGGCTCCCACTTGTGTTTTTAACAATAGACTTCTTACCCAGTGATGTTGCTATGGAAACTATATGTCATGTTGAGAATAGATCCCATATGACTAGCATTACACCAATATGGAGCGTTTGACCTATTTTATTATGATCCCAACCAGCAGACACTAAGAAGATTATGAGCAAGTCAGCTGATTCCTATTTGTTTCTTTGGGAAAAAAAATATTAACGCTCAACTGCAGCCTTGCAGTTCATTTGGTGACAATGTCAAGCAGAGACTTTCAGGGTGACCTCTAAGTGACCTATTTAGCTTTGAGGTCAGAGGTCACTGGTGCCCAATCAAATGTGTGATTATTTGACTCTTGAAGCCTTCTGTTATAATATATTATAATAAAAAAAAGTAACATCGATACAATACAAAATTTACATGACTCCAGACAATGTCTGCTCATAGCATTAGATACTTACTGACCGTGTTTTGACCAAGGAATCGCTGTATCTTGAGGTGAACGCTTTATTAACTGAGCTATTTCAGTCAAATCAAAACTAAATCTATTTCAATTTAACAATTTAAACCCCATCTCAATTTATTCTGAGTATACCTATCAATAATCTATGAAATTATTATCATTGACCTTTTTAAGTGTATCAGTGACCTATCTTCGTGTATCAGTGACCTATCTTAGTGTATTAGTGACCTAACTTAGTGAATCAGTGACCTATCTTAGTGTATTAGTGACCTATCTTAGTGAATCAGTGACCTATCTTTGTGTATCAGTGACCTATCTTCATGTATAAGTGACCTATCTTCGTGTATAAGTGACCTATCTTAGCAGATCAATGACCTATCTTTCAAAGTTTTTTGTGATATTGCTAGATTGCTGCTGCCTCATGTCTGCAATGTTGGTACTATTGTCCTTTTACTGGTAACACAAATTTGTCTCTGTGATACTTCTACAACTGGTATCACATCAGTATTTTTATGATACTAGTCTTTGACTGGTATGCCCTCTCTATCAGTGTGGAACGATTCTTCTACTGGTATCACATCTCCCTCTTTGTTTTACTGTTTGACCTAGCTTTGTGTATCAGTGACCTATCTTAGTGTATCAATGACCTATCTTAGCATATCAATGACTTATCTTAGTGAATCAGTGACCAATCTTAGTGAATCAGTGACCAATCTTAGTGAATCAGTGACTTATCTTAGTGAATCAGTGACCAATCTTAGTGAATCAGTGACCAATCTTAGTGAATCAGTGACCTATCTTAGTGAATCAGTGACCTATCTTAGTGAATCAGTGACCAATCTTAGTGAATCAGTGACCAATCTTAGTGAATCAGTGACCAATCTTAGTGAATCAGTGACCAATCTTAGTGTATCAATGACCTATCTTAGTGTATCAATGACTTATCTTAGTGAATCAGTGACCTATCTTAGTGAATCAATGATCTTAACTTGCCGCCAACAAAAGCCATAATTTCCTACATCATGTCTACCCCCATCCAGTTACAGGGATGTTTCTTGAAGTATTGTGGAACATCCCATCAAATCTGACATATTTTGAGACGTCAAACGTCATCAATATCTCTGTGTATACGTAGAATGATGCTGCTAAATGTCAAGTTATGAACTCCACAATCACAACTGCCGTGTGATAGGTATTGAACTGTGACTGCCTCGCGAAGGTCAGATCAATAGAACAAAGTAAACACGACCCAAGGGTTCCATGGACACGTGCTGAAGGGGTACATAATGGAAGAAAAAAAATCAAAGATGTCTCCCACAACTATGTCACAATAAACCCTCAACCAGGGAAAGGACGGAAGAAGCAGTAATCTTTTATCAGCCATAATCTTTTTTAATAGTCAAAATCTTTGTAATCACTTTTAATCATGACTGCTTGTCTAAGTGTTCCAGGGAAAGGGGTAAAACAGTGTGTCGAGGGTTTCTTTCATACTTTTATGTGGTACTGCTAGATTACTGCTGCCTTATGTCTATTTTTGGCCCTTTTACTGGTAACACACATTTGTCTCTGTGATACTTCTACAACTGGTATCACATCAGTATTTTTATGATACTAGTCTTTGACTGGTATGCCCTCTCTATCAGTGTGGAACGATTCTTCTACTGGTATCACATCTCCCTCTTTGTTTTACTGTTTGTCTTCTGGTAACAAATCTCCATATCTATACTCTTCTTCGACTGGTAGCCGATCTCTATCTTTCTGGTACTGTTTTATGACTGGTGCCACATCTTAATCTTTGTGGTTCAATTTAATATGTACTGGTACCATATTTTTGTCTGGTACCATATTTTGTCTGGTTCCACATCTTTATTGGTAGTATGTTTTTGTCTGGTACCATATATTTGTCTGGTACCATATTTCTGTCTGGTACAATATTTCTTTGGTAATGCTCTTTTACTGGTACCACATCTCTACCTTTGTTATATTACCCCTTTCCTGGTACCACATCTTTATTATTATCAACTCATTCAGCAGACATTTTCTTATTGAATAAAGACACAAATTTCTTTTTCAAATGCATTCACAAAAGGCTTTTTGGGGAGAACTGCAGTTGTATATGTATATTGATGCATTGTCTCCATAAAAATCAATATCTGTGCAGTGACCTGACTGAGGTGAAATTTCGAGAGGAAAGAGAACTCTCTGAAGGGGTAACCACGGTAACCTGGGTCAGTCCTGCTCCTGGGTCAGTCCTGCTCCGGGTGCTCACAGCCATACATCATACAAATATACCAAGACCCAGAGTCCCGAACATTATACTTGCATGTGAACATCAAAACTGACAAAGGGGTTATGATCATATTGTAAAGTATTTATAAATGTGGAGGGCAGTCACAGTGTTATTGTTTTTATGGAACATGACATGCAGGGGTTTAACATTTGTAATCTGCAGTACTGGCAGGACTGGTGTATTTTGAGTAGTTACTTTGAGTTGAGTTTGTGAATACATGAAAAGACATCTGTACATTCCAAATTCACTTGCATATCATCTGTAAATATTCATGTATTACTTGTATAACATGCATTCATAATGTTTCTAATTTATATTTGAGAGTCTCTCCTGCTCTTTGCTGTTTATATAATTAAGCAATCTACAGCATTTCCTCTTTTTAGCATCAGTTGGAACCAGACATATGATTGGTCATGCATAAATGTGACTAAATATGGCTGTTATTGCATGACATCATCTGGCCATGTATAGCACTATTTGATCATGCATAGCTCATGCCTGACACAATATTATCATGCAATGGCCTGATCTGGTTATGTTTATGCGTGACCAGATAGAAGTTTGGTTCCAACTGATTATGTGCTATCTTGATCTTAAGATTATTCGTATTATTTAAGATTGAGATATACAGCACATTATGTACTGGGATTGGCCTGACTAAAGATTACACACAATGTGATGACATTATACTTCAAGTACACAAAATGTGATGACATCATACTTCAAGAACACAAAATCTGAGGAGAAAAACATTATCAGTTTGTATTATATGCTCCCAGTACAAACATGAAAATAATGAAAAAAATTGTGAAAACATACTGGAAATCTTTGTCTTAGATATTTTTTTATAATAATGATGATGCAGTCAGATGCAGTCATCTTATACTATTTGAAAAAATGATTTGGTCGAACTCAAAATGTCCAGATTTTCCTTTAAAAACTCATCCTTCAGATCATACCAAATAGACATGTTCAATGCAAAATGATTCCTATTCTTATCTCCCACTGGAAAATAGAAAAAAACAAGAACAGAAAACATAGGCATCAGAGATGCATCAACCCTCAGCCCTGGTAACTCATTGCACAACATTCGCTCCACACAATATTTGTGAACAAAACGTCACTGCACCAAGGCAAATTGATGCAGGGGTAAAAAAACCATAAAATCTACTTCCTTTAATAGCTTAGGTGTGTCAAGTATCATGAAACTGTCATCATTTACTTTAGAATAATTGATATGGGCCTGTGACCTTGAAAAGCAGGTTAAGGTCACCGTCCATCAATCTCATCTGGAGTCTTCCCAGATTCTTATGTGTGTCAATTTTCATGAAGCTGCCATCATTTGTTCTTAAGTTATCACGATGACAAGGATGATTTCACATAATTGTCCCTGTGACCTTGAAATCAGGTGAAGGTCATGTTCCATCAAGAGAAGTCTGAGGTCTTCACCAGATGCTTGTGTGTCAAATCTCATAAAGCTGCCATCATTCGTTCTTGAGTTATTGCGATTCTTGGGATTTCACATAATTGTCCCTGTGACCTTGAAAAATAGGTCAAGGTCGCCGTCCACCGAACTAGTCTGAGGTTTTCACCAGATGCTTATGCGTGTAAAGTTTCATGACGCTGCCATCATTTGTTCTTGAGTTATCACGATGACAAGGATGATTTCACAAAATTGTCCCTGTGACCTTGAAATCAGGTGAAGGTCATGTTCCATCAAGAGAAGTCTGAGGTCTTCACCAGATGCTTGTGTGTGTCAAATCTCATAAAGCTGCCATCATTCGTTCTTGAGTTATTGCGATTCTTGGGATTTCACATAATTGTCCCTGTAACCTTGAAAAATAGGTCAAGGTCGCCGTCCACCGAACTAGTCCGAGGTTTTCACCAGATGCTTATGCGTGTAAAGTTTCATGAAGCTGCCATCATTTGTTCTTGAGTTATCACGATGACAAGGATGATTTCACATAATTGTCCCTGTGACCTTGAAATCAGGTGAAGGTCATGTTCCATCAAGAGAAGTCTGAGGTCTTCACCAGATGCTTGTGTGTGTCAAATCTCATAAAGCTGCCATCATTCGTTCTTGAGTTATTGCGATTCTTGGGATTTCACATAATTGTCCCTGTGACCTTGAAAAATAGGTCAAGGTCGCCGTCCACCGAACTAGTCCGAGGTTTTCACCAGATGCTTATGCGTGTGAAGTTTCATGAAGCTGCCATCATTTGTTCTTGAGTTATCACGATGACAAGGATGATTTCACATAATTATCCCTGTGACCTTGAAAAGTAGGTAAAGGTCATGTTTCAAAGAAAAAATTCTGAGGTCTTCACCAGATGCTTGTGTGTGTCAAATCTCATAAAGCTGCCATCATTCGTTCTTGAGTTATTGCGATTCTTGGGATTTCACATAATTGTCCGTGACCTTGAAAAATAGGTCAAGGTCGCCATCCATCGAACTCATTCGAGGTTTTCACCAGATGCTTTTGTGTGTCAAGTTTCATGAAGCTGCCATCATTTGTTCTCGAGTTATCGCGATGACAAGATGATTTCACATAATTGTCCCTGTGACCTTGAAAAGTAGGTGAAGGTCATGTTTCATAGAAAAAATTCTGAGGTCTTCACCAGATACTTATGTGTGTCAAATCTAATAAAGCTACCATTATTCGTTCTTGAGTTATTGTGATTCTTGGGATTTCACATAATTGTCCCTGTGACCTTGAAAAATAGGTCAAGGTCGCCGTCCATCGAACTCGTCCGAGGTTTTCACCAGATGCATATGTGTGTCAAGTTTCATGAAGCTGCCATCATTTGTTCTTGAGTTATCGCGATGACAAGATGATTTCACATAATTGTCCCTGTGACCTTGAAAAGTAGGTGAAGGTCATGTTTCATAGAAAAAATTCTGAGGTCTTCACCAGATACTTATGTGTGTCAAATCTCATAAAGCTACCATTATTCGTTCTTGAGTTATTGTGATTCTTGGGATTTCACATAATTGCTCCTGTGACCTTGAAAAATAGGTCAAGGTCGCCGTCCATCGAACTCGTCCGAGGTTTTCACCAGATGCATATGTGTGTCAAGTTTCATGAAGCTGCCATCATTTGTTCTTGAGTTATCGCGATGACAAGGATGTTCGCTACAGACATACATACAGACATACATACATACATACATACATACATACCCACGCCAGGAGTACTGCAATACCCTCAGCCTGATTACATCAGGGGCTGAGGGTAAAAAATGTACATGGATTAAATTAATCCGCTTTTGTGAGATAATTTACTGGACTGATGTTTCAAGACAATTTCCATTAAACGTGAACCGTTATTGATTTTTGTCCTATTTCACTTTAATGAGAAGTGTCGTGTGTCTGGGTTTCTCTGATTCTCCGGTTAGTACCATTAATCTCAGATTACCACATTAGGGATGGCCAACAAGATCACTGCTTGGCTAATCTCACCTTAACCCATTCTCCTCCAATGAATAGACAAACCACTTCAATTAGTACCTAAGCTACCGCCATCCCTCTCTAACATATATATCTATATACATAAATTATGGCCAATTAAATTTGTTTGTTTTTTTTGGAAGGTTATGTACATTTTTACTTTTGTTGAACTTCAAAAGGCTACACCCTCAACACTTCTTGTAAACCTCTCGTAACAAAACATGATCAATTTTTTGAACTTATTCTTATTTCATTTTTCAATACATCTGTTAAACTGAGATAAATTTCTGTTTGATGTCTTGCATCAGGTTATGCATATTCTTCCTTTTAAGTTTTTTGTTAACTTCAAAAGGCTACACTCTCAACACTTCTTGAACACCTCTCGTAACAAAACATAATCAATTTTTTTTTTGCTTATTCTTATTTCATTTTTCAATACATCTGTTTAGACCGACATAAATTTCTGTATGATTTCTTGCATAACTGAGTATAAATTCCCGACATGATTGAGTTATCTCTAGTAGTTTCCATGTAAACTAAACCATTTGCCATCCCATGAGTAAATCACAACAATTATCTGCAGCAGGAGACCAATATATAGATTTTATCATTCATCCATTGTTCACATTTTAGAAGCATGTTCCTGGCGTACTTAAATTCAAATTTATGGCCCTCAAAAGATTCACTAAATGTTTTTATTTGTTTCCCTCATATGGTTGTACTGTGCATACATGAGGTATGGACAGTATCAACAGCTTTTTCACCTGATTTCACTATATTATATCCTATTATATTTCTTTTTTTTCACCTATTTTCATTTTGTTATCAATATTCTGTTATGCAATAAAGTAGACAACAGATTTCAGTCTTTTCCTGGATTTGTCTTCATTAGTGTTGATTGCATACATCATGCAAGAAACTCGTAGGAAGTAAACACAGAAATAAAATGCTTTTTTTTTCTCACCTTAATTTTTTGGTGGTGTTTTGGTGACATTTGCACACACCCTGCACAAGAATAACAAGAACTCATTGTGACAGCCTGCGTACCAATCACCAGCCTGCGTACCAATCACCAGCCTGCGTACCAATCATCCATAATGGACATAACTTGATGGTAACGTATCCACATTGGCCGTTTTTTTTTACTCCGTGGATTTTATTTTTTCACCTGAACATAACCATGCTCAGGTTTCTCTTGGTGAGTTTTCCTCCCCCCAACTTTCTCCCTGTTGTTTTACACCTGGTCTAGTTCATTTGGTAAAACAAAGCATCTCAGTGTGACAAAAACCACGGCAACATGTCATCAAAAGTAAGCATCATTTGCAAAGAGGCAAGCCACGATTCTGCCAGAGAAAAGAAGCATCTGCTGCGAGGTCAATGTTGAAGACATCCAGCATGGCTCTCAGGTAGGTGTGGCAAGATAAAGGCTAAAAATTCCTGGCCGAGAGACACCTGGACGATAACGCAATCATAAAACCTCCACTGGTTCTAAGCCACGCTCTCGACAATACCTCGTTCCTTTCACCGAGCAGTCTCATGGTTTTTTTTTTTGGTGTTTTTTTTCTCGCAACAATGCATTCACGACCACGGCCAATTAGCAGAACTGATCAAAGGCACCTTGCAAGATTTATCCACGCTTGCATGACACCGCTGAATTATGAAAAGCTTTGTGTCGGGAACTGGCCCAATCGCAGATTTTATTTCAGTGTTGTATCAACACAAGCGTATCATGCATCCAAATTTTGTTGAAAACTGTTGAAAACAAATTTAGTCAGCTTCATTGATAAAAACCTTGTTATCATTCCTTTCAGGTGCTGATATCAATTTATAATTATGTAAACATTATCACATTAAACATGTCATGCATGTGAAACATGTTGTTCTTGAGAGGAATTCTTGATTTTGTTTTCACCCCAATAACCATGTTTGATTCCTGCATTTAATTTTCTTGGCCTTATTATTGGCAGTAACCATTGTTCTCCATCACCATGGAAACCACTATTGTTCATGTGATTCTGTAACTCAGTCTGTCTACACATCTCCATACTGCCTTTGTTATTGGAAAAAAAATACATGTATCCTGCAAAAACCGACATGAACCATATCCATCAACAAACAAAGCTTTATTATTGGATGATGTGACAAGATCAGAATGTATGATGTCACCTAAGCAACCTGTGATGACCTCATACGTGGTGACATCGACATCTAGCAGATATATTGCCTCTCAAAATTGCCTCCTCATGCACATCCCACTTAATCCATCATCTTCCCGCTCCTGCATCCAGCCTTGCCTTAATCAACTGCCAACATTCAAAGACTTCTTGTTCCTTATTTGCTCCTAAACTCTGGCTATCTTCATCCTATCTCCTGCATATACTTGTCCACTTGATGCGAGATATATGATGGCCTACTGCATCAAGTCTCACAGGTTTTTGTGAATTCGCAACGAGGTTTCTCCTTTCATGCTGCTTTCTTGATTACATCTATCATACTTAATCCCTTATAATGTGAATCTCAAATGATAATTTTTGATCCGGAAGTTGGAGAAAGTTCACAATTCTGCCTTTCATCCAATCAAGATTCGGTAAGATCTAATCCATGCTCTTTCCAAGCATAGATATAAACTCCTTCCTTGTGTGCCAAAATGTTATATTCTAACTCATCTATCGGATCCAGTGTGGTATATCAAGTCAAACCATCTTTTCTTCTCTAGGGAAAAAAAGGGTTAATATCTGATCTTGATATTCGGTGTCAAGGTAGACGCGGAAGAATGTTGTTTCTCCTCTGTTAACTATCTTGAATCTCCAACCAAATCCTGCGTGGCAGATTTCCATGGCAACCCTGGCCAGCTGACTGTCACACTCGGCATCCTATCGCTATGGTAACCATGCCAGTGTGAAATGTACAAGCTTGTGATGACCACAAGCAGACAAGGTCAGTGTGCAAGGTAGGCTCAGAGCAGATGAAGGGAAAACCTCACTTTGAAGCTAGAAATGTTTCAATCATGTCAATACCTAGTCAACCGTTGTCCATTTGACTCTGGGACGCCGAGGCTTCAGGCAGCAAGTTCTGACTCCACTTCCCGGCCCTTCATTGAAGAACACTCTCCCTATATCACTGCCCATCATCATCATTTTCACGCGTCCATATTTGAATTCAACATCATACCGCTGCCAACATTTTAATACTGGTAACACTCCACAAAGTAACGCCTCTCCGTCCACAGGTCGGGGACCAGTCAATGTCAATCAGCTGGCATCAACCGCGAGGCGGGAGAGCTATTGTCGGTATCAAAGCTGAAGGCCACCGACTCCCATCTCTCACTTCCCAACCAATACCACTTCATAGACCAAACATTTATCAATACATTCTCCCAACTCCTCATATTAGCGGCCAAGCAGCATCTCCCCACTTGGCCGACATCCCAACGTTCATTCTCTCCTCTATTCATCAATTATATGTATATATACACAGGAGGCTGGTCCAGGGACTTTGAGGGGGGTTTACATATGACAGTGGCATGTCAAGAGGGGTTCAAGTGAGGTCATTATATCTGAGGCACGTCAAGGGGTCCTCAAAGGGGGGCATACATAGAGGCACTTAAAGGCATTTTAAATAAGATTCTAAAAAATATTTCTGATCATCATCATCATCATCATCATCATCATCATCATCATCATCATGAGAATTTAAGCAGAATACTGCCAATATTACTGATATTTTCATTTTTAAAAATGTCTGTATTATTACTCATCCTTCCTGACTTGTAATTACTTTCTCTCTCTTCCTTTAACAAGTCCAATCAGTTTTGAGCCAAACAACTATTTGGTCATGCATGAATGTGAGCAAATGAGTTCACGTTCGACCACTGCATGACCATATTGTGTCACACTCGAGGTATGCATGACCTTGACATGCAATAGCCTTGCATGACCTTATTTGGTCACTTTAATGCGTGACCTTACCTGCTCTCATTATGTGTGACAGTACATTTGTTTGGCTGCAACTGCTAATGGTCTAACATATATGGTCTCACAATAATCCCCTAAATTGAGCAACATTTTTAGACTCAATGGCCATTTAATGTATTTTGGCCAAGTAAATGTTTCACAGTCAATTGACATCCCTTATAAATTTAACATAAAAATTTCCCTCCCCTAAAAAGCTCAAGCATTTACTGTTGTCAAGTCCAAAGACAAATATTTCCTGTAAATTCAGGCCATCTCTCTGGCCTGCATGGAGAAACCGCTGGGTGTGAAATTTGTGCTCCGGCTGAAAAGATCATCATCCTGCCAGCCTAGAGCCTTGATCCTCCCTTCCTCCGTAATAACCACGACACACGCTAACACTACATAAAACATCCCCCCCAAAGGAAACGGCCATGCAGATCCCGACACTGATCTACGGAAGAACAATTATTGTGTCAATCAATACTGATATCATTCATTGAAAAAAAAATATTGATATCACTCTGGGTCTGACTCACACCATAATGAAGCAATCAAACATGTGAGCTAATCTGATACCCATTACCTTCAATCTGGATATAATATCTGAAACTATTTATATTATCGTCACTCTGTGCCTTTTATTTCTCTTTTCGTCACTTTGTGCATTTTATTTCTCTTTTTGTCACTTTGTGCATTTTATTTCCCCTTTTGTTACTTTGTGCATTCTATTTCTCTTTTTGTGATTTTTTGCTTTTTTTCCCCATTATCATCACTTTGTGCCTTTTATTTCTTTTTTTGTCACTTTGTGCCGTTTTTCCATTATCGCCACTTTGTCTTTTTCTCTTTTTGTCACTTTGTGCCTTTTATTTCTTTTTTTTGTCACTTTGTGCCATTTATTTCTCTTTTTGTCAATTTGTGCCTTTTATTTCTCTTTTTGTCACTTTGTGCCTTTTATTTATCTTTTTGTCACTTTGTGCCTTTTATTTCTCTTTTTGTCAATTTGTGCCTTTTATTTCTCTATTTGTCATATTGTGCCTTTTTTCCATTATCGCCACTTCAGTCTTCCCGATAGTCACCAGACCTTCAACGGACATTCGGTCCGGCAAAGATGACTTTTTTGCCGGACCGAAAACATTTTTACCGGACCGAAAAAAAAGAAAGAATATCAGTGTGAAAAGTAAACAAGCCGGATACAAGCTTCCCAAACGGCGATATAATTAAAATCTTTGTTTTATTTTACACACAGAAATATTCTGACACGTGTCAGCAATAGTCCGCCTTCGTTTAATAAGTTTAAAGTATGCACAAGTCAGAGAAAATGCAAGTTTAACAATGCTTAAATACGCGTGTAAGACACAAGGTCGTCATTACGAAAACCGGAAGTGACGGGGACAGGCTCTTATTTTTGGCGCGAAAATGATTGGTCGCTATTCATTCGCATTGAAAATATTAATGTATTGCGCAATGATGGATCCCTGACAATTCGTATTTACGTTTTACTTTAAAAATGACTGCCGATCTTATCGAGGGATAAGTTTTGAGAAAAGTTAGAATTTTCACAAAATACATGTCGGACATGAGGTCCGACTACGGCGGAAAATATGCCGGACCGTGGCAAAAACTATCAGTCAGGACCGGCGGTCCGGCGGTTATCGGGAAGACTGCCACTTTGTACCTTTTGTCAGAATCATCATGACCTGTTGCCTTTTATCTTCATTATCAGCATTTTTTTGCCTTTTAACTTCATTATCAGCACTTTTTTTGCCTTTTAACTTCATTATCAGCACTTTTTTTGCCTTTTAACTTCATTATCAGCACTTTTTTCATTTATCTGCAAAACTGTTGACTTAGTCTCTCTCTGAGCACTCACAGAAAGGTACAGACTCCAAGTGCATGAAAAAAGCTGGGTTCATGAGGTATAGAATAAAGGGATGAATTCTTAACAGCACATCGACACATCAAGGTCATTCAATGCCATTAAAGGTATCATTAGGTATAGAAACAGTCAAGCAAAAAATTTCCTATATCATTACTTTTTACCTCTTACCACACTTATCTCCCATTTATTAATGTGCACAAAAGATTTTGTGATCCATAAATCTGATTACATACTTTCACACCTTGGATCAATCCACAGCTGATGAAAACGATGAACGCAGAACCTCGGCAGGTCAAGATATTCAGAATCTATGTGTGAAGTGCATCTGCCTTGAGGAAGACTAACTAAGTGTGAAGATAAAGGGATGAGATATTGCTGATATAAAGCGACCACTCCTGGAACCCAAATCCAGTCCACAGTACAACCTGACTCAGCTTCTCTGAATGGCAGATTTCTAAAACGTGCCTTAATCTCATTTTGTTTTCATACAATTCTTCTGTATGATGGATGACTTAATGTGCCATGCATCATGCATCAGGTCTCCTACAAGATAGTCTTAAATGTCTCCTGCATGACAAGATAGTCTTAAATGTCTCTTGTGTGCCAAGATAGTCTTAAATGTCTCCTGCATGACAAGATAGTCTTAAATGTCTCCTGCATGACAAGATAGTCTTAAATGTTTCCTGCATGACAAGACAGTCTTGAATGTCTCTTGTGTGCCAAGATAGTCTTAAATGTCTCCTGCATGACAAGATAGTCTTAAATGTCTCCTGCGTGACAAGATAATCTAAAATGTCTCCATCATGACCACAAAGCCTAGAATGTCTCTCCCACCCATTACTGCATGACGAGATAGTAACACATATCTGCATGACAAGATAGTCACACAAGTCTCTGCATGAAAAAATAGTCACACATGGCTGTTTATGACGAAATAGTCGCACATGACTCTTCATGATGAAATAGTCGCACATGACTGTTCATGACGAAATAGTCGCACATGACTGTTCATGATGAAATAGTCGCACATGACTGATCATGACAAAATAGTCACACATGACTGTTCATGATGAAATTATCACACATGACTGATCATGACAAAATAGTCACACATGTCTCTACAGAAAAAGAAAGTCACATACCAACAATGCGTGAGACGAGCATCATGAGATAATGGGAGACAACACTTTATGACTGTTCATGATGAAATTATCACACATGACTGATCATGACAAAATAGTCACACATGTCTCTACAGAAAAAGAAAGTCACATACCAACAATGCATGAGACGAGCATCATGAGATAATGGGAGACAACACTTTCTGTGTTAGCTGCAAACATCAACCAGGACCAGGGTTTGATGCAAGGATAATATCAGGAGATTGTTTTGGACAAAAGGTTGTTTGAGACAAAAATCTAGGCCTCCTAACAAGAATGTGCACTTTTCATAGAGAGCACATGGAGGTTTAGAGGTTAAGCCTTTAACAGTACATTTACTGTGAGTAGCTACTGTGGATCTACCCAACACAATATACACAGTACTGAAACTGCGTGACTGGAAATCTCTTGCACTGCATGTACTTGCCTTGAAAGATTTCATGAAGTTTGCTTTCCAAAGTTAACCCTTTAAAATAAACTGTGAGTGGTGTCCTTTGCTTTATCATCAAGTGCTGCCACCATGTGGCCAGATTATACACATGCAACTTGACACATGACCAAAAATTTGCAAACTGCCTCACCACAGGACCTGACAGCTGAGGGTGAAAAATAAAGTTTACATATTTCTTTAGAAATCATATCACAAAAGAGCAAAGAAGTTGCCTTAACTCACTCAGTCAATTAAAATCACGATCTTATGTGTAAATATTGATATTTATTCACAAATAGAGGTCTGTGGATAAAGACAAATAGTGTTCCCCAAGACATGTAGGGTGATGTGGCTTTAAGCTGATAGGATGACAACGCCTCTCACTCAAAGTCCCGAGGATATCTAAGACTGTCACTTTCTTGGCATTTTGCCAGTTGCAACCTTGAGAACTGCTATTTTGCATTTCTGAGAAATTTTCTTGTTTTCAACATCACAATATAACACAAAATAAATGCTTGAAATGTGTATTTTTCATGGATATGTTGAAAAAAAAGTCAAACACTTCTCTTGAGTGACACATTTCTCTTGCATGACAATTTAGGTACACATTTCTCCTGCATGACAAGTTAGTTATACATTTCTCTTGCATGACAAGTTAGGCATACATTTATCCTGCATCACAAAATAGTCATCTGAATAGATGTTGCTGCCACCTTAAAAGAAGTTCTGAAAGGTGTTCTGAAACAGGTGTTTGAGATAAATACTTGAAACCTTTGAGAATATCTTATTCTTGGTACATTGTGATAAGAGATCAACCTTTTCAGCATGATTTCTAGTAGCCTGCCACCTGGAATCAATGCCTTGCTCTTTTCTAAGGGTCTTTCTTTTGAATTATCTCATGCATGGCACAAACCATCACTCAATGTCTGGTTTTCATTGGCCTCGGTTTGTGGAAGAAATATATCTCTTGCCACCTTTCTCAGTCGTGCAGCAAAGTCTGGGAATCAAACCCAGATTACCAGCATGTGAGACCGACATCTTACCACTTAGCCATTTCTTTTTACATTCATAACTGACCAAGAGATGTTTGACACCAGAATAACTGTTCAATTTCAAATGATGCCGGGCCACGGGCCGTGGCACAGTTGGTTAGAGCGCCAGCTTATTAGCACCAGTTCCTCTGTGGTGATCCAAAGCTCATGAAACAATTTCCCATATGAGCTGAGGCCTGTGCCAAAGGGTTAACCCGTTGTCCTTGTAAATCTGTGACCGGGTGGGTTGTCATGTCAAGGACCTGCGACATGACAATTCAGTGAGGCAGCACAATATATCTGCTACAAGTAGGTCTCATCACGAAATGACTGAAATACTGTTGAAAGTGATGTAAAACCCCAAACAAACAAACAAACAAACAAACAAATGATGCCATATGCATATATGTATATAAATAGTTCTATAAATAGTTCTGTAAATAGTTCTATAATATATATATAGTTCTATATATATATATATATATATATATATATATATATATATATATATATATATATATATATATATATATATATATATATATATATATATATACTTATTCTTACTAATTATGGATTAAAATCCACCATCTGGGACATACCTGTGGGTTTTGAGTTATAACTGTAAATAACTAACAAAGGTGAAGTGAATAAGGAAGATTATCTCAAGTGGTGAGGAGATTAAGCTTATCTGTTAATCCTGATGTAAATGCTACCTAATCTGAAACTGGGAGTAGCACTTGATATGGAGTGAATGATTGACTCATATACTCATTTAATGACTGATGATTTAATTATTTTAATGATTGACTCATATATTCATTTAATGACTGATGATTTAATTATTTTAACTAACTGTGATCTACCAGTTCAATAAGAACGACTGATATTTAAAAGATTTTGGTGATATATCTTACATTATGAAATTCCCTGTAATGGTTTCAAAAATAAAACAAATTACAAATGCAACTTTCTTTGCCTCACAAAACAAATGAGTTTTCTTTGCCTCATAAAACAAATGAGTTTTCTTTGCCTCACAAAACAAATGAGTTTTCTTTGCCTCACAAAACAAATGAGTTTTCTTTGCCTCACAAAACAAATGAGTTTTCTTTGCCTCACAAAACAAATGAGTTTTCTTTGCCTCACAAAACAAATGAGTTTTCTTTGCCTCACAAAACAAATGAGCTTTTTTTGCCTCACAAAACAAATGCAACTTTCTTTGCCTCACAAAACAAAAGCAATTCCTCTGCCTAAATTGTCCTTCAGGTGAGTCAGAGGAAATATCAGCTTCTAAATTCTCAACTGAAAAAAGTACACAAATTGTTTTATTGAATCTAATCTAATTCATCAAAGAACAAGATAACAGCATGTTTTTTCCCTCACGCTTATATTTTTTGGCCTGTATCTTATTCCTTGACTGTTAGTATCCCTTGTAAACCTTTTTATATTGTGAAGGTCCACACAGGGAGGGGCCTGAAACTCAGTCAAGATGTTCCACACGTTCCTTACAGTTCAACTGCCACCAGAGGGCCCTCAAGGAGTGAAGACATGTTGACCTTTACACTAATTATTGTCCAAACAATTATCTATACTCTATGACCTCCAGACATTGTCTCACAATATGTTTTTTGGTCTCTTTATCTGACACTACTTTTACTTTTTTTATTTCACATATTTTTTCTACTCTTTCTCAGAAATAATCAAGTTTTATATATATTTTAATCTATATCTGAAAAATCACTTGAAAGAAATATTTGGTATATGTTAGAAAACTTTCATGGAATTTTATCTAATGAAAGCCAAGACTTTTTCCAAGTCTGATAAAGATGAAAACATTGCAATGTGAGAAGTCCTTGAAATACATGTTGTCTAAACTGTGACCAATCAGATGTCACAGACTTGACTGCTGCAGAGCTTCTTCTAAATTTACTGCAGAGCTAATATCAAGTCTCGGGTTGCTATGGAGACAAAACATATCAACTCCCCCACACAAGATACTGTATGATTCTTTATAAATTCGAAGTATTTCAAATAATGAATTGATTTCCTTGAGAAACCCTCTATATAAATGTAAAGTGTAAATCATGATAATGACGTCAGACTGACTGGATCATGAACTTTTGACCCCAGCACTTCATTGAGCATAATGAATAACCATGGTTATATATTTTATCAATTAAGTGTAGATACACTAGTCCAGAAAAAAATTGGTTAGTCCAGCCAATCAACAAAATTTAGATAGCCTAGTCCCTTCGGGGTTAAATTGAAATCTCAATACTCAAACACTGCAATGAGGAAAATACTGTAAGTGTCTGGACAGTTATATATTTGCAATCTATATAGTCAAATGCATCAAAAGAATAACCTGTTCAAAGTAATACCATATTTTACAGGGTATGATCTGTAATGATCCATCTTTTGTAAATGTTATGTATAATTTGCCTATTTGAATGTGCACTTTATACACTTAGATAAAATGCAATCAGCAAAATGAGAGGTTATATTCTATTTTTCTTCAAAATAAAATTAGAGTAAGAATGGGCCTATTTGTATAATGGTTGTCAGGATTTGTACTGACTTTAGTAGGGGGGATACTACTGGCTTCATTAGGGGATACTACTGGCTTCATTAGGGGGATACTACTGGCTTCATTAGAGGGATACTACTGGTTTCATTAGGGGATACTACTGGTTTCATTAGGGGGATACTACTGGCTTCATTAGGGGGATATTACCGGCTTCAATAGGGGGATACTACTGGCTTCATTAGGGGAATACTACTGGCTTCATTAGGGGATACTACTGGCTTCATTAGAGGGATACTACTGGCTTCATTAGAGGGATACTACTGGCTTCATTAGGGGGATACTACTGGCTTCATTCGGGGGATATTACCGGCTTCAATAGGGGGATACTACTGGCTTCATAATGGGATACTACTGGCTTCATAAGGGGATACTACTGGCTATATTAGGGGATACTACTGGCTTCCTTAGGGGGATACTACTGGCTTCATTAGGGGAATACTACTGGCTTCATTAGGGGAATACTACTGGTTTCATTAGGGGAATACTACTGGCTTCATTAGAGGATACTACTGGCTTCATTAGAGGGATACTACTGGCTTCATTAGAGGGATACTACTGGCTTCATTAGGGGAATACTACTGGCTTCATTAGGGTGATACTACTGGCTTCATTAGGGGGATACTACTGGCTTCATTAGGGGGGTACTACTGGCTTCATTAGGGGAATACTACTGGCTTCATTAGGGGAATACTACTGGCTTCAATAGGGGGACACTACTGGCTTCATTAGCGGGATACTACTGGCTTCATTAGGGGGATACTACTGGCTTTATTAGGGGGATACTACTGGCTTCATTAGGGGATACTACTGGCTTCATTAGGGGGATACTAATGACTTCATTAGGAGGATACTACTGTAAATCCCAAAACTTTATAGAATATCGTAGCATTAAAGTGGACAGAAGGAAGGAAGGAAAGACAAACACCGGAGAGACTGGCTGATTATGAAATGATCTTGCTCAATAATCAATAATAGAGTATATCTCACCTGTGAAGGACTGTGGTCGCCGGAACAACAATTCCGGAAACTTTCCATTGTCAACGCAAACCAAACAAATGCTTCTAAATAACTCCAATTAATCCTTTTTTCAAAATTGGCAATATTTCATTTCTTTCCTTCCATTTTGAACCAATCATTTTCTCAAGTTTGCCTTCAGTATAAAAGACTCAAAGAGAGAAAATTTCTCTAGATATTCAAAACTCGTTTCATCCTATTACAGATTCAAGCCTTTCTTTCATTTTGGATGTCAAGAATATACAAGGAATGTACATAATCTATAAAGATTTTATTTCCAATGCAGACAATTATTTTCCATGATATTGGCCCCTTGCTCGGGATATAAAAATGGAACTAATCCAAAATGGTAGGCTTGGTGGAATTAATATAGTTGCCATAAATATATTTGTCATATGCGAAGCCATATTTCCATATATACACTATTGTGGGAGGGGGCTCCCGGTCAGCACAGCACCATGGAGTATCCTGTAAGTTGCCTACCATACAGATGCTCATAATCCCTCCAGCAACATGCTAATCTTCTTGTATTATCTGCGTCTGCCAACACCATGCAGTATTCTGCAGAGGAGGTCATGTTTTCAGGGTCTCTCAAGAGGCTAATTTTCACCCTATTCATTATCGATCTGCAAAGGTCCACACAGAATCAATAACTTCCAAATTCTCAATTTTCACCGAATATCTTTTTTTCTTCTTTCCTGTAAAATTAGTGCTAAACTGCCGTCATGTGATGTTCTCAGGTTTGGATCGATAGTGCTGAAATGGCAGTGAGCAAGATGTACATAACACAACTGATTTCCAACTGGAGGGAACGGCCAAGAATGTATAGATCCCTAAAGAATACACATTTTACGAATCTTCTCCCTTGATAGCTAACCATGCTTCGATCATCCACAAAAATGGCTGTCTCTTTATATAACCTTTCTATGTTGGTATCATTATTTATTGTTCCAGAAAAAATTACGATTAGGCATTTACTCCAATATCAACTAAAATAAAAATACATCATCCCCATGGCAACAAATACAAGCCTCAAAAGTCATAAAAGTGTTTGTCACAAGAAATCATCATTTCCAATCAGGTGGAAAGTTTAAAATCCCTTGATAAATGACCGTGAAAAACTTGTCCCTCATTGCCATTCAATTTTTTTAAACATCTTTTCATTTAAAATATAAATAAATCCATGGTGTTTGCCTCTTTCCTTTTTTTTTGTTTTGATAGTTCAGATGTTTAACCACGTATGATATCCAACTCAATTGCTTGGCTTGAGCATGTAGAGTGGCAGCTTTCTGTAAATCTTGAGAATTCTTTTGAACTATTTGCTGCGGGATTGTTGTGTATCACTACATTTGCTGCGGGGCTTCTTGGCATCACTCTTGATAGCCTCCATTGACTTCTGAACTCATCCGATCATCTCAGCGTGAAGTAAATCCCCCCTCCCTGCTCCCCTCCTCCCATTGGTCAGAGCTCGCCACTTTGTAAATATCACGGAACTTAGATTTATTGGGTATGTTGCAATTTTTGCACCACACAAGACCGGCTTGTCATTGGAGGGTCGACTGGGAGGAGAACAGGTCATAATAAATGATCTCCTAAAACTAGAGGCTATGCCGTTCTGATGTGGGGGTCCGCTGGAAGAGTCTCGGTGAGACCCTGGCTGTCTCAGATGAAGTACCAATCATTGTATTTGGTATGACCTCCAGTGACCTCTATCAGCAAATGTGCTACCACCCCTGTCTTGATAAATTGAATCAACCCGCCTGTCCACCACCCCTTTTCATGATAAATAGACTAATCTTATTATGGCATCTTATCAAGAGATTTTCCGTGCTTCTTTCATCTCTCAATCCTCTTTGGGGAAAACCATTCCTTTCTACAAAGGGGTAATAGGATATGTTCATTTCCTTATAGTCCTCATTGTGTTAAACATCTATTTGGTAATGCATGAACATGACAAAACAAAGTCACACATTGACATGACTAAACAAAGTCACGCATGACTATTGCATGACTTCATCTGGTCATGAATAGCAATTGTGTGACACTATTTGGTCATGCAAATCTCCTGTGTGAGGCAATGTGGTCACTTCATGACCTCACAGGGTCACACAACTGTTGAAATTGTGAAATGGTGTTTTTACGACCCTTTCAGCAACTATGGCCATATCAGGTCGACTTTCGAGCCTTTTACCCAGTGTGAAAGTAACACTGCTGGCAGTGGGAGTTGAACCCACCACCTCCCGTCCTCCACTTATTTAACCAACAAAGGCACAGATCCTACACTCTACCAGCTGTGCGAGTGGGGCCGGTCTCACACAACTGTTGACGGATAAACAGCTATTGCCAAACACGAATTAGGTCATGTATAAACATTTTCAAAAAAGGTCACTCAAGGTCATTAAGAACTGGTAGACAGCTTTATATTTAATTACTCACATTTAGTGCCTGGCATAATATGGTCATGTAATAGCCATGCGTGATCTTATTTGGTCACGTTCATGCATGACCAAGTAGGTTTTAGTTTGTAGCTTGCCATGTTGCCCTGAGCAAGCAAATTTAGACAAAGGCCAGTAACTTTGAAGGATTTTTTCAACTATTTTTTAACATTTGATTGACTTCAACAGGTTAGAAGTAAACCATACTTCAGACGCTGTATATTATACTCCAACTTGTTTTTACATCCAGATAGCTACTAAAACCCTGATATCATGTGCCAAATCCAGACAATATCAATTTAGAGAAAAAACTATCAAACAGATTAGTTTACCCCACCTAGAGTGGTATGGCATCAATAAAAAATATTTTTAAAAAACGGCTTCATTTGGAAATTTTATTATTTATGAAAATAAATTGATATAAATATTGTTGATTAGTATTAACTGGGACTAAAATGAGAGAAGTATAAACACCAAATCAAGCTTGAACATATGGATTACATCAACCCATATAACCAGTCACAGCCATACATCTATTTGGTCACGCATTGATGTGACCAAATGAGGTCGCGCATGACCATCACATGACAATATTGTGTAAAGCATAACCAAATAATGTCATGCAACAGCTGTGCGTGACTAGATATTGTTATGCAATAGCCATGCATGATCTTATTTTGTCAATTTTATATGTGACCAAATTGATGTTTGGCTCACACTGTCAACCTGATGTTTCCCCAGGAACTTGTCACACTACATGGGTCTCTATCTTCACAGTTTTATCCTCCTAATAGTCGTATATCACACATATTATTCCTAATACGAAATAAACTGTGTCACCAATGCATAAATCAAAACCTAAGAAAATCTCACCAAGTTTTTTTCTCTATTGCAAAACTCAGCAAGACTAAAATACATTATTCACAGCCAAACATGACCAAATGTAGTCATGTAATAGGAGTCATGCGTGACCCTATTCAGTCATGTTTATGTGACTGAATAGGACATAAATTGATGAAACCAAAATAGAATTTGTACTTCCATCTAGAATATTTTCTTTATGAATGATGGGAAGGTAGGGACCCAGGAGAACAAGACTGGTCGGCCCTCTCAGGCGTTCAGGGTCTCATTCATCCTTTACAATCGCTGACCTTCAAGCTTTTCATCAAATCATGTGCAAGTATCACCAATTCCTGAGACATGTCTCAGATTTAATAAAAAACTTTCCTTGATCCCAGTGCATTGTGGGGCTGTTGCCATGACGATGACCTTATTTCAAAGAATAAGTTTCAAAGCCTTGCATCTGAGGTCAAAATGGAACTTATTTGCAGCTTCTAGTGTAATATTTTGAATTGATAAACTCCCCATATTGCAGCTTTGACCTAATTTAGTCATAATCTGCTGCTGCTGCTGCTGCTGATGATGATGATGATGATGATGATGATTATGATTATGATGATGATGATGATAGTGATGACTGCTTATATGGCATTATGCCATAACCCAATTCTTTTTGACCTATGTGACCTCATATTATCCCCATTATACTTGTGACATAATGAACACCTTCAAGAATATATTCTAAACTATGCCTGACTTTTGAGATGTCAAATGTCACTCTTGAATGACTAGTAAAAATCTGCTCCTTTTTCACCTAAATCATATAAATATGTTTTAGTTTAACAATGATACTAGATATGCTTAAAATCTGTATAATATGACAATGATATCTCAAAAGAGAATTTTTCTGTTTTTTCATTTTAGAAAAAAAAATGACAAAGTTAACTTTAAAATGACTGTGGATACATCTCTAAGCACAACATAGAACCCTATACTCTGTACATATGACGATGAATCATAAATGAAATCCAGTCTTTTATCAAATTTAATCCTGTGCAATTTACTTTTACTTTTCAACTTGATTCGACTTACCTTTTCCAAAGCAATATTGCTAAATCATATAACACAGCCTGAAAAATGCAGTCAATTAGTTCTGCTCCGGATGTGACAAATATTTTGCAGTGGACACTAAATGCTGGGACACCAGCAGGTGCCATTTATGAAACAGAGCTATCCTCGTGTCACCGTTTAGTTTCACATTTTTGTGTGTTTTCATCTGTCAACCCATCCTATTCCAGATAAATGATGGATGCCAACCTTTTCCCTGCTGTGAGAGTGACAGTAGCTGGAACCAAACATCTATCAGGTCACGCATAAATGTGACCAAATGAGGTCACGCTATGAAAAATATGGCAGGAGTATACCTAGGATGTTAGGTCACCAGATGGAGCCACCACAAAGTCCAAATATTAAAAGGCCTTTATGACTTAATATATCACATAATTTAGTATGACATTTGTTTTACAAGCTATTGGTGGATTTAGAGTCGTTGACCTGTGAAAAGTGTAGATTTTGTAAAAAATAATGCCTGACATGTTTTGTCAACTTTAGTGACTCTTCAGAGGCTGACAAGAAAAAACTAAAAAA
Organism: Amphiduros pacificus; assembly: GCA_949316495.1. NCBI lineage: Eukaryota > Metazoa > Annelida > Polychaeta > Phyllodocida > Hesionidae > Amphiduros > Amphiduros pacificus. The sequence goes on from OX439011.1 coordinate 27,357,796, forward strand.
TCAAAAAGAACCAATAATTTAGTATGACCAAATAGTTGTTTGACTTGATAATGTGACAACATAATTTGAGCCATAGGCATGAGTGACTATATAAAATCATGCAATAAATTAATCATGACTATATGCAGTCACATGAAAGGCAAAGATGACTAAATAAATGGTTCAACACAACTTAATCAGTACTAATTGAATTTATTTTTAGTCATGTTTTAATTTTTTTAAATGGTCAAGTGTGATTAAAACATATCAGCTAAAACTATATATTTTCTGTCACTTAGAACGATTACGCTAAATATGGTCACTCAAATGATCTGGCGATGATAAAATATAGGATAGAGCTGGACTGATGAGAATGATTCATATCAACCACTGAACCATCCCTGTACATGTAGAGACATCATCCATAACAGTTGACCCCCAGAGTCATATTTCCTTCTACTCCAGTTTGTATTTTGTGGCAACCGATGTACATCCCTGTCCTTGTACACGAGTTTGTATTTTGTGGTCCCTCACTGACATCCCTGTTCTTGTACTCCACTTTGTATTTTGTGGTCCCGCACTGACATTCCGGTTCTTGTACTCAAGTTTGTATTTTGAGGTCTAACATATATCCGTGTTCTTATATTCCAGTTTGTATTTTGCAGTCGCTCACATACATTCTTTTTGGTTTACACAAGTTTGTATTTTATGGTCCCACCACAAATAATCTGTTTATATCTCATATCACCTCACATAAAATTCTTATCATTCTCTTTCTAGATTTTAGGATGTGAAAAAAAAGCATTGAATATTCACCATCATTTCAAACAAAATTACCTTCAAATCTTTTAAAGATTCATCAATTGCTTTAGAAAGTTGCACAATTTATCTGCAAAAATAACTTAATATGGGAGAGAGAATACTTTTCTCGGCTTGATTGATTTTTTTTCTTCTATTAAACACTTTTTCCATAACTGGGCGTGAGCGGAACAGGTAATTATGCAGTCTTTAGGGAGAAGTTGGTAAAATGGTAATGAAGTCAATGTTTATTCATTAGGCCACTTACTGCTATTATGGTGCTGTGTTGAGTTTATTTGCTTTGTGATGAAAATGGCAGCGGTGTCACGTTGAGATGACACAGATACAGGCCACCTTAATCAACCGCTCTCAAACTGTGCATCGTCTCCCTCCCAGACTCAATCAATACAGACCTGGCAAACTAGGTCACACATCACTGGAAACTAGGTCAACACCATTTATCCTATTCAGACAACAAACTTATTTTCTTTACCATTCTATGGTAATCATTTGCAGATTTGGACTTAAATTAGATGACATTTCTCTGATAAAAAAAACAATCATATCACTAACAGGGACGTGTAAAATTATCACTTCTCTAACAGCAACCTGCAAATTATCACTTCTCTAGCAGGGACCTGCAAAATTATCATTTCTCTAACAGAGACCTGCAAAATTATCATTTCTCTAACAGCGACCTGCAAATTATCACTTCTCTAACAGGGACCTGCAAAATTATCATTTCTCTAACAGCGACCTGCAAAATTATCACTTCTCTAAAAGAGACCTGTAAAAATCCTCATACTACTGACAGGGACCTGCGAAAATATCACGTTCCTTCAAGGGACCTGTAAAATCTTTCACTCCTTGGACAGGGACCAGTAGAAATAATGTGGTTACAAAAACGGAAAATGCACATTCATCTGGTGTAATTTGAAATTAGGAAGTGGATTTAATTACATGTGTAGTCATTTTCATTTAAAGTTTAAGTTTCTATCATTGAAATATGATTGTCGTTTCTCAGATTTGTGATGAATTCATCCTTCTAACCATTACAACAATACAGTGGGTCTAAATCAAGGCTTGATAAAGCAAACCCTTGTCGGAGAATGTGTGAGTGCAGAGTATCAGTAAATCTACTTGACTGTGGAGAGCCTCCACTCTCCAAACCGGAGTCTCAATCAATAGGCCTGGCCTCACTGGGACAAGCTCTGCAGTACTTCTCCAGGTCAAACTAGGTCATTCAAAACTAGGTCAAATAAAACTAGGTCATCCAAAACTAGGTAATCCAAAACTAGGTCATCCAAAACTAGGTCAAACATTCAGATCTAGATCACCCCTAATGAAATAGGTCAAATATCATGTCTTTTGATAAACAAGACTGAAAGTATACTTTTGGTATACAATCAAATGTTGGCTTATTTACATTTTTATGTAACATAATTTGGCATAGATATTGATCTTCCATTTGAGTTCATAATTAAAAATTATATTTCAATACAAAAAACAATTCCTACTTTTTCTAATCTGTTTGTAAAATGTGTTAAAAATGAGTGTTATTATGAGTGTTAAAACAATATTTATAAAAGTGTTATAACTATGTTGATATTAGTGTTAAATCGGTGATAACCGCCTAAGAAGATCTTGACACAAACCTGACTGCACAAGGTATGTTTGGTCCAAAATATTTTGAACCTCAAATGAGATTACAGCAAAACATAAATAATACTTCCAATACATTTTCATGATAAAAGTGACACACTCACTTACTTTTCAGAGTGGTGAAGAGCAAACATTTAGTATAGAAGTGAGCCTTTGTTTCTCGCAATATTCCAATTTGTCCTATCCTCTCCAGCGTACAAAGATTACGACCACAGAGTGGAACAATGATGAACCCATTATGCACTGAGTGACCAGAATGTTTGACCGCAAACAGGAATAATTTTCCCACTATCATCCCATAGTCAATGCTATTTTGGCCTATATCTTTATATGAAATACTCATATTTTGTTGGCTTAACTCCTTTTTATCACAAAAAACTGAATAAAATATTTTTTAATCATTTTAACAAAATTGGTTCTTTTTCTTTACTTTTTTTTCAAGCATGAGTGTAATATAATTTTATTTACTTTTTTTAAGGTAATTGGAACAAAGGGTTTTGAAAAGAAATATATATCAATAGAAATATGTGTCAACAAAGAGTTGAAAAAAAAAAATAGATCCTTAAGTTTGGAATTCCTGGCCAGCTAAAAAAATAAAAGGTTGCAGAAATCTATGTTATACATTATACAAGCGTAGTTCTCGCAACATGCAAATATTGAATCATAATCTACAGATCAAATCTCCATAAACTGTGTTCTGCCTAATTATACGTGAAAATCAAAGTAAATAGATCTGCCACAGCTCTGACCTCTGACCTAGTTGTTTGATGATTGACAGGTCATCAAGGACACAATATGATAAAAATACAGAGAAATTCTGTAAATGTTTCCAATGCGATGGAATACATCAAACTTAAACACTATAGCTCTTATAATCATTAAAAAAAATAATTTTTTTCGTTGATACTAAAGAACTTATATGAAATTCAAATCACAAAGGCAGCTATGACTTCAGAAGGCTTGCGGGTATTCTAGCGGTTCAGACCTGTGTGGTCCTAATTCACGATGAGTATTTTATTGTCATAATTAAAGGAAGCCCACGGCAGTGAAGTGATGGCAACAATTAATTTGAATTCATGACAATTATTGAAACAATACAACACAATCGGCATAGAGTTCTACAACAGATAGGAGCCAATTAAAGCAAACAACTTTTGACCTTGCCACTGAATAAAAAGGCAAAAATTTAAATTTTATATATATATGTATTTGACCGCAAACATATAAAAAAAATCAAAGATTATTAAGCTTACTTGCAGGTAGACTGATTGTTTTCAGTGCTATCAGGTTGTGTAGAAGCCCGTAAAGGGGACTCAATGCCCTACTCTTTTCAAAGAGTGACCAGGAATCTTGCATTATCATATTGACATGATAACACAAACAATAGCCTTTGATAACAAACCATGAAGCACTGGTTGGTGTGGAAATCAGTGCAGTAGCAGATATCAACCTTTCTCGACCACGCAGCATGACCAAAGTACTTTTTCCCAACCAGGAATCAAACACTAGAGTTTTAACAAAGGAAAAAGGCATCCTACTATCAGGACCATGTCCCATCGATATATCATTTCATTATCAAAGTAAAACATATAAAATATATAAATATATAAATATATATATATATATATATATATATATATATATATATATATATATATATATATATATATATATATATATATATATATATATATATATATATCATAAACAATCTTACACATGTGTTTTTTCTTGGCCTTGTGTATGCAAATTTCAGCATCTTCGTTGAGGAAAAATCCTAATTGAATCTTTTTCTGTTCCTTGCCAAGGGCCACAGCTGAGTGAATCTCTCTCTACTCCTTGCCAAGGGTCACAGCTGAGTGAATCTCTCTCTACTCCTTGCCAAGGGTCACAGCTGAGTGAATCTCTCTCTACTCCTTGCCAAGGGCCACAGCTGAGTGAATCTCTCTCTCTACTCCTTGCCAAGGGTCACAGCTGAGTGAATCTCTCTACTCCTTGCCAAGGGTCACAGCTGAGTGAATCTCTCTCTCTACTCCTTGCCAAGGGTCACAGCTGAGTGAATCTCTCTCTCTACTCCTTGCCAAGGGTCACAGCTGAGTGAATCTCTCTCTCTACTCCTTGCCAAGGGTCACAGCTGAGTGAATCTCTCTCTCTACTCCTTGCCAAGGGTCACAGCTGAGTGAATCTCTCTCTCTACTCCTTGCCAAGGGTCACAGCTGAGTGAATCTCTCTCTACTCCTTGCCAAGGGCCACAGCTGAGTGAATCTCTCTCTACTCCTTGCCAAGGGTCACAGCTGAGTGAATCTCTCTCTACTCCTTGCCAAGGGCCACAGCTGAGTGAATCTCTCTCTCTACTCCTTGCCAAGGGTCACAGCTGAGTGAATCTCTCTCTCTACTCCTTGCCAAGGGTCACAGCTGAGTGAATCTCTCTCTACTCCTTACCAAGGGTCACAGCTGAGTGAATCTCTCTCTCTCTACTCCTTGCCAAGGGTCACAGCTGAGTGAATCTCTCTCTACTCCTTACCAAGGGTCAAAGCTGAGTGAATCTCTCTCTCTCTCTACTCCTTGCCAAGGGCCACAGCTGAGTGAATCTCTCTCTCTACTCCTTGCCAAGGGTCACAGCTGAGTGAATCTCTCTCTCTACTCCTTGCCAAGAGTCACAGCTGAGTGAATCTCTCTCTACTCCTTATCAAGGGCCACAGCTGAGTGAATCTCTCTCTACTCCTTAACAAGGGTTACAGCTGAGTGAATCTCTCTCTACTCCTTGCCAAGGGCCACAGCTGAGTGAATCTCTCTCTCTACTCCTTGCCAAGGGTCACAGCTGAGTGAATCTCTCTCTCTACTCCTTGCCAAGGGTCACAGCTGAGTGAATCTCTCTCTACTCCTTACCAAGGGTCACAGCTGAATGAATCTCTCTCTCTCTACTCCTTGCCAAGGGTCACAGCTGAGTGAATCTCTCTCTACTCCTTACCAAGGGTCAAAGCTGAGTGAATCTCTCTCTCTCTACTCCTTGCCAAGGGCCACAGCTGAGTGAATCTCTCTCTCTACTCCTTGCCAAGGGTCACAGCTTAGTGAATCTCTCTCTCTACTCCTTGCCAAGAGTCACAGCTGAGTGAATCTCTCTCTACTCCTTATCAAGGGCCACAGCTGAGTGAATCTCTCTCTACTCCTTAACAAGGGTCACAGCTGAGTGAATCTCTCTCTACTCCTTAACAAGGGTCACAGCGCAGTGAATATTTCTTTTTTCATTCAAGAAGGTCTCCAAGGTAACTCCAGATGAATTATTCAAAACTATATTCAAACAATTCTTTTTGTCAATGAAGCATCATCTTCCATCACTTGGCATTATCTAAGGCTATCCCAGGAATCCATGTTTCTGTAATCCAGCGAATTTTTTTAACTTGAAATGTTTTTTTTTCCCTCCATCACTTCAGTATTTCCCCAGTTAAACCACAAAGTTTCTCTAAAATGTTTCTTCAAAAGGTTTTTCACCATGGATATGATCATCATATCAGCATGTGTTCATGCAAATATCTCGTAGAAATTGTCACTTTGTCCTTTTTTTCTGTTTGCACGGACTTGTAGTGCAGATGAGAGACTATACAAACACAGGAACTGGAAGAAGTGACAAATCTGAAAACTTTTTTCTTTTTTTTAGGCTGACTGTGGATGGGCAACTTGCCCCCATTGAAATAAACATGCCAGAAATGCACAATTAAATAAGCAAACAAAGAAAGTCTCTTAAATCCAAAAATAAAAAATCAAGATAGTATCTCACAACTGCACTGAATAGAAATATGTAGTAGTGTATTCTAGAAGACACATACTCTCAGAGCGAATTTTATTCATTGTCATAAAATGATTTTAGTATCAATTGAAATGTATTCTATCCTTATTTGTGTTGTAGTAGACATGCTTATTGCCAAGGTTTGTGGGTTCCACACTTATCAGGGGGGACACTTATCCTTATTTGTGTTGAAGTAGACATGCTTATTGCCAAGGTTTGTGAGTTCCACACTTATAGAGGGGCTGTCTTATCAGGGGGGACACTTATCCTTATTTGTGTTGAAGTAGACATGCTTATTGCCAAGGTTTGTGGGTTCCACACTTATAGAGGAGCTGTCTTATCAGGGGGGACACTTCAGAGCAATCTCCCTCTCATATCACTAATCTGTTCTACTCCAAAATCATATTTAAATCACTACTGTGTCCAATGACACACTATTCCTCTAATGACACCATTTCTCCAATGACATTATTCCTCCAATTACACTATTTCTCCAATGACACATTATTTATCCAATGAACCTATTCCCCCAGTGACACACTATTCTTCAAATGACACACCATTTCTCCAATGACACACTATTCCTCCAATTACACTATTTCTCCAATGAAACACTATTTCTCCAATGACACTAAAAAAATCAATGTCCCTATTCTCCAAGTGACACACTATTTCTCCAATGAAAACTATTTCTGCAATGAAAACTATTTCTGCAATGAAAACTATTTCTGCAATGAAAACTATTTCTCTAATGACACTATTTCTGCAATGACACACTTTTTCTGCAATGACACACTTTTCTCCAATGACACACTATTTCTGCAATGACACTTTTTCTCCGATGATACAAAAGAAATCTTCACTTTCTCAAATTTACGTTTTTAATCAAATCCATTCCTAGAATCGAATCCAATCCTAGATGATTTTTTAAATTTTGCAGTAGCACAACTTCCATTGCTGTGTTGTACACCCACCTTGAACATAAAAACTCCAATATATTTACTATTTTATAAATTATGAAAATGACTGTTCTACTTCATGTGAAATAAATCAAGCTTATTCTTCCTTCTATGAGACTGTCATATTATGACATTCTGATAAAAAAATAACATTTGTGAACAGACTGCCAGTGTAAGTCTCAAATAGCATTGAAATTATCAAATTACAAGTTGTTTAAAACAGTAAGAAATAAAAAAATAAAATAAAATAAAATAAAATAATCTAACCTGCGCCCACTGCTGGGAAACACATCTCCGCCTCTGCACTGTGGTAACCTCAATCCTAAATCTCATCCTAAATCCTTTAATCCATTAATCTGGTGTCCTCCCTAATCCATTCTTACCCCATTTTGATTCCATCAATGGAGAGAGCACAAAGTTTGTTATCACAGAAAGAAGTGACAACTAGCACTGTGTTCACGTTCTAAATTATGTTTTGTAATTGCGGTGTCACATTATTTGTCTCCCTCCCAAAATGTTGGCATTGAAATCACCACATAAAAACAGCCACTTGATCCAACATGCCTGGGGGTTGCAAACTTTTAACAAACATGTTTAAAAACTTTATATTTTCTTCTGCTCTTTTTCAGAAGTGGAACCAGAACAAACCTGTTATATCTTTCTTTGATATTTTGCAATATTTGAGATTAAAATTTTTTTTAAACTGCAATAATTCGCCTCCCCATGTTCATCACAGAGTTTGGCCTCCTGCACCGGGCTGGACCTATTGTTGAGCTCCTACCCGGTATCACATTCAAATCAAACATTTTGAGGCCAGCGGCGATGTTGGTGAAAATCTGCAGTGGCCTCTATGACTAATGCTTGTTACTGGGTGGGCAGAAGTTAAGAGTGTTACAGCAATGTTACCACCTCTGTCGCTGCCAGAGGGCACCATCGGGCACCTTTGTCATTTCGTAACAGCCCTGTAACTATGACCATATTGTTTGCTGTGTGAAATGATTGATTGAAAGAAGCTTGTTTTGACCTTGGAAAGGTTACGAGGTATACGACAGAGCTGCAAAAGTTCACCCACATTGATTTTAGACATGTTTTACAAATGAGTTCACACATTGCAAAACATAATTTTCATAAAATTTTAACAGTAATTTAATCCACGATTTTTGGAACCCAATGCTAAGTGCATAACTATGCATGAAAAATAGAAAAAAGATATTAGTTGCTCATCAAAAATAATATCAGTCAAAAGATAAAAAATGTGGCAGGTACAAAAAACTAAGTAATGATTGAAAGTATTTACTCTGATATAGCGAGTCTACTACTAACAAACGATTGTAAGTATTTACTGTGATATAGGGAGTCAATTGTGACTCAATAAAGTCACGCATGGCCACATGTGACTTCATTTGGTCCCACACAACTCATGCATGACATATTTGGTTTCACACATATTCTGCGTGGCTCAATATGGTCATATGATGGCCCTGCATGAACCTATTTGGTCACATTTATGTGTAACTAAAAATAACTTTGGTTTCAACTGATCAAGAACTGGGACAAGATATTTTTAACTCTGATAAATGGCCACACAAAAGATGATGTATGTTAATCTGCCCAACAAGATCATCAGCTGGTTTTAGCACCAGTTCCTCTGTGATGATCCAAAGGTCGTGGGATGATCCCCGGCAGTGCCAGGATTTAAATCATGATACACTTTATCATATGAGCTGAGGCCCGGGACTAAAGGGTTAACCTGTTGTCCTTGTAAATCTGTGACCGGGTGGGTTGTCATGTCAAGAACCTGCGACATGACAATTCAGTGAGGCAGCACTATATCCGCTACAAGTAGGTCTCATCATGAAATGACTGAAATAATGTTGAGAATGACAATTAACTCCAGACAAACAAACAAACAAACAAACAAAACAAACACATGTATTTCATCAAATCACTAAATCTGCTTGATGAAGATCTGTCACTGGTTCAGACTTGTCACAACAACCATCTCTCCCGAGTCTGAAAATATATCTAGGCACAGAAGGCAGAGTTTATATGAACATTCCGCACTGTTTCAACTGTACCGAGATGATCAGAGGGACTCGCCATTGTAATAATTGCCTATTTGCATGTCAACAACGCCGGTCATATTAAATATATTTATACAAGGTATACAGTGCAAAACTAACATATTCCTAACATACTTTATTCTGTTTTTTCTTTTACCACAAAATAAAAATGATTGCATTTGGTTGGTAATAATTATATATAAAAATTATTTACATTGCTTATCTTGCATTCACTCTTAAGAGATTTATCTGCTTAGGCCCCAAAAAATAATAACCTTGTTTCTGTGCCCTGAAAAAATAGGATAGCGGGTAGATTTTTATTCCTATTTAATTTTTTTAATTTTTGGTAAAAAGTGATTAAATTTATTGAGAATGGATATATCTTTTGACCAAGATATTAAGTTAATAACCATTTATTAACTATTTGTCCCTGACCAAAGCTAATTATCCCTAACCAAAATGCAAAATGCTGGTTTTCCCTGAACAGAGTCAAAATTCCCCAACATTTCCTGACCATGAAAACTAAGGTAGAAATGTCACTGAGTTTTCCCTGGTCTGTGGCAACCCTATAAATATCCCAAGGTCAGATCTTACTTTACACTCTGTCGTTCATTTTGTCAATCTTTTTCTGAAAGGTAGCGCCTAAACTAACTAAAAAAATTAATAAAAAAGAGATGCCAATCAAAATGTTAGAAAAATCTGATTGGAGTGTACATAATATTTGTTTTTGTAATTCACCGCAGTATTTACAATACTAGATTATTCCATTCAGTTAACCATTGTTGATATTTTCTGAGTGTGATATATAGAGGTAGACCCGAGTGGTGCCCTCTGGGGACGGCCGGAGTGCATTAATCATGTGTGCTCACACTTACAACTGCCCCGGCCAGATGATAAATAGAAGCCAATAAATCAATCACTATTTAGTCACTGATTTTGTTTCAAATCTGTGTACCCTAATTACTTAGTCCATATATGTATGTGTATGTATATGTGTATGTGTATGTGTATGTGTATGTGTATGTGTATGTGTATGTGTATGTGTATGTGTATGTGTATGTGTATGTGTATGTGTATGTGTATGTGTATGTGTATGTGTATGTGTATGTGTATGTGTATGTGTATGTATATGTATATGTATATGTATATGTATATGTATATGTATATGTATATGTATATGTATATGTATATGTATATTTATATGTATATGTATATGTATATGCACAAGTATGTATATGTATATGTATATGCACAAGTATGTATATGTATATGTATATGTATATGTATATTTATATGTATATGTATATGTATATGTATATGTATATGTATATGTATATGTATATGTATATGTATATGTATATGTATATGTATATGTATATGTATATGTATATGTATATGTATATGTATATGTATATGTATATGTATATGTATATGTATATGTATATGTATATGTAAACAAACCCTGAGAATGGTTCTATCTTACAATGCAGTTTTTTGCCACAATAAAAGCACTGCCGACTGTTCCAGTGCGATTTCTCCAGCCCGAGCAGGATGCTGGTCATGGGAACGTATTAATGCATCAGGGTGTTGACATACGATATTGGACATCCGCCATATATGTAAACCACTGTGTACAGACAGATGATGTATATCATCAAAGATGAATCCTGATGCCATAAAACCTGATTAAATTCTCTGACCTTGTGGCTCTCCATGATTGGGTAAGTATGGTCCGCCATGACAGTCTTCCTCGTATTTCACCACTTTGCGTTTATTTCTGAACAACAGTTTCTGTCTGATTATTATTTGTCTTGAAAGAGCTTATAAGAAAATATGATTATTGTCAATATCTAATGTAAGACACTTCTCATGATGTTTTCAATATGTTTTTTGTAGAAAGCAACAAGAAAGTGCTTGACCATGGCTGCATGGTAAGATGGTTGTCTTTCATCCTGGTGACCAGGGTTTGAGTCCATGCTGAGGCCTGGAATAGAAGTCTGCTGTGTGATTCATGATGACCTGCAAGACATCTGTACATGCTATAGCTCGTATAAGTAGAAAAGGCGAGGATCACAAGAATAGAGCTTGATGACGATCACAGTCCCGATCAAAATGATATAGCTCGTATGTCAACCCTGGCATGTGTCGAGGCTGCATGACTAATTATTTGACGATGACAACTGTCCTCAATGCATCAACTCTTTAGTTTTTCAAGTGCTAATTTTTTGTTGGTTTGACCTGTGCGGTTTATTTGATAGACTTTGATGAACCTATCGTATGCAGGCATGGCAATGTGTGAAAAATAAATCACCTTTAATACAGTCACTTCTAACGATCAACCATTTCATTTTCACATGCATTATTACACTGTGATTAGTTAATGCCATGTTTCACCACAACTGCAATTTAATCTATTTTAAAAATGAAAGTATGATAACACATTTGACAGATTGACACCTTGTTGTGTTGTCTCTGTTTAATACATGGCTAGAGTGCCAACACGGTGAGTGTGTTAATAACTAAGTTGAGTGTTATTTGATCACTGAACGTTATGGTGTCTTGCGTAAGTGATCCTTATGGTATTGACCCGAATAATCAACACCTGGGGGGCCCTGTCGGGGAAAGTCACACTGCTAATTTACATAGTTAAATACCTGCCGCCTTGACCCATTGTCCTGAGGGCAAATATTGTCAGGATAATGAAGGGATCCTACCTTACACGAGAGAGCAAAGGGATCCTTCCTTATGTTGATACTGAGGTAGTCAGTATAACATGGCTGATTGGGGATGATCAAATAATACAGGGTCCTTAATCCTGAACTTAGTTTACATGTTAAACTGGATATAATCCCATTAACAAGTTACTATATGTTCCAAACTACAACTTTTCTTTGGCTGAAATAAAACGTGATGCTTGATTCCTCCTTCTATTCAACCATGAGCTTTATTTAAGCAAAAAAAAAACAAAAAAAAAACAGATGGTGAAACTCCCCATTTTATCATCGGATGATTTCTTCCTATTAGGTTTGCGTTCTATATTGTTGAGACTTCCCCACACCGCTGACAGAGACTTGCGAGACAAAGCTGACTCCCGGATTCTTTATATTCTATCAGCGAGTAAGTGGTCTCTTTGATTACATCAAAGGCTTATCCAGAAAAGGGGGTGGGGGGTTTCTTTCATGACCTGTCACATTTCAAGCGGTACAGACTCGTGTAGAACACCTGCAGAGAGAAGATAATGAGAGAAGAGTACTTTACCTGTGATTCACATCTTTTGTGGCAGGCATATTTGCACACTGAAATAGATAAAAACACTCCATTAAATTCACCAGATAAGAGTCTGTGCCCGGCGAATGAGTTGTGGTCTTTTCGTGAATGGGAAAGTGAACTGTGCAGTACATTATAACTGACACTGTAAGGTCAGCGTACCACACAGGCAAACCAAAACTCTCTCTTCCACACAGGCAAACCAAAACTCTCTCTTCCACACAGGCAAACCAAAACTCTCTCTTCCACACAGGCAAACCAAAACTCTCTCTTCCACACAGGCAAACCAAAACTCTCTCTTCCACACAGGCAAACCAAAACTCTCTCTTCCACACAGGCAAACCAAAACTCTCTCTTCCACACAGGCAAACCAAAACTCTCTCTTCCACACAGGCAAACCAAAACTCTCTCTTCCACACAGGCAAACCAAAACTCTCTCTTCCACACAGGCAAACCAAAACTCTCTCTTCCACACAGGCAAACCAAACCTCTCTCTTCCACACAGGCAAACCAAAACTCTCTCTTCCACACAGGCAAACCAAAACTCTCTCTTCCACACAGGCAAACCAAAACTCTCTCTTCCACACAGGCAAACCAAAACTCTCTCTTCCACACAGGCAAACCAAAACTCTCTCTTCCACACAGGCAAACCAAAACTCTCTCTTCCACACAGGCAAACCAAAACTCTCTCTTCCACACAGGCAAACCAAAACTCTCTCTTCCACACAGGCAAACCAAAACTCTCTCTTCCACACAGGCAAACCAAAACTCTCTCTTCCACACAGGCAAACTGAAACTCTCTCTTCCACACAGGCAAACCAAAACTCTCTCTTCCACACAGGCAAACAAAAACTCTCTCTTCCACACAGGCAAACCAAAACTCTCTCTTCCACACAGGCAAACCAAAACTCTCTCTTCCACACAGGCAAACCAAACTCTCTCTTCCACACAGGCAAACCAAAACTCTCTCTTCCACACAGGCAAACCAAAACTCTCTCTTCCACACAGGCAAACCAAAACTCTCTCTTCCACACAGGCAAACCAAAACTCTCTCTTCCACACAGGCAAACAACCAAAACTCTCTCTTCCAAACAGGCAAACCAAAACTCTCTCTTCCAAACAGGCAAACCAAAACTCTCTCTTCCACACAGGCAAACCAAAACTTTCTCTTCCACACAGGCAAACCAAAACTCTCTCTTCCACACAGGCAACCCAAAACTCTCTCTTCCACACAGGCAAACCAAAACTCTCTCTTCCAAACAGGCAAACCAAAACTCTCTCTTCCACACAGGCAAACCAAAACTCTCTCTTCCACACAGGCAAACCAAAACTCTCTCTTCCACACAGGCAAACCAAAACTCTCTCTTCCACACAGGCAAACCAAAACTCTCTCTTCCACACAGGCAAACCAAAACTCTCTCTTCCACACAGGCAACCCAAAACTCTCTCTTCCACACAGGCAAACCAAAACTCTCTCTTCCAAACAGGCAAACCAAAACTCTCTCTTCCACAGCGGAAAACCAAAACTCTCTCTTCCACACAGGCAAACCAAAACTCTCTCTTCCACACAGGCAAACCAAAACTCTCTCTTCCACACAGGCAAACCAAAACTCTCTCTTCCATAGCGGAAAACCAAAACTCTCTCTTCCCCACAGGCAGACCAAAACTCTCTCTTCCACACAGGCAAACCAAAACTCTCTCTTCCACACAGGCAAACCAAACCTCTCTCTTCCACACAGGCAAACCAAAACTCTCTCTTCCAAACAGGCAAACCAAAACTCTCTCTTCCACACAGGCAAACCAAACCTCTCTCTTCCACACAGGCAAACCAAAACTCTCTCTTCCAAACAGGCAAACCAAAACTCTCTCTTCCACACAGGCAAACCAAAACTCTCTCTTCCACACAGGCAAACCAAAACTCTCTCTTCCACACAGGCAAACCAAAACTCTCTCTTCCACACAGGCAAACCAAAACTCTCTCTTCCACACAGGCAACCCAAAACTCTCTCTTCCACACAGGCAAACCAAAACTCTCTCTTCCACACAGGCAAACCAAAACTCTCTCTTCCACACAGGCAAACCAAAACTCTCTCTTCCACACAGGCAAACCAAAACTTTCTTTTCCACACAGGCAAACCAAAACTCTCTCTTCCACATAGGCAAACCGAAACTCTCTCTTCCACACAGGCAAACCAAAACTCTTTCTTCCACACAGGCAAACCAAAACTCTCTCTTCCACACAGGCAAACCAAAACTCTCTCTTCCACACAGGCAAACCAAAACTTGTTTTTCTACATTTTAATCCACACATATGATTTTAATAATTTCATCAATATAAGTGTGTAAATAACATTATTTTCAACAGCACAGTATTATTTCTTTTTCAAAGACAAGCACAGATAAACCATAATTCTCTTTTCCACCTTGGGTAATTATTTAAGTACATGCTGTATACACAAATATACAGATGGAGACAGATATATATATATATATTTGGTTATATATAATTGTGAATAAATGAGGTCACGCATGGCCATTTATAAACATCATCTGACCCATATTCACAAAAAATACCACAAAAGAAGTATATACAATGGCAGAAATTTACTGTCAAATCTAATAGTAAAATTGTTCTGTGTTCTGATCCACTTTTCATGGACACTGATATGGTCATGTATGGCTATAGTGTGTGACACTATTTGTTCATATACCTCATGCGTGACACAATATGATCATCAAATAGCCATGTGTGACCTCATTTTGTCTCATTCATATATATTTCCAAATTAGCATAAGATGTTTTGTTTACAACAAAATCTAGGAATAAACTTATATTCTTATATTTGTATTTTCTTAAATTCAAATTTGGCATCAAAATTAGATTGTTATGTGCACACAAACAGGTCAGGTGTTTTATATTAAGAACCATGTGGCATAAACAGTATCACTAACTTTGACAAACAAGATAGATCCTGATGGAACAGTAAAAAAATTGTACATATATTTTTTTCTGTTTTGAATTTATGTGACAAATATTGAAAATTTCACAGGTTTTCTGTTCAGTATTTCCCTATTATCTAGGCTGATATGATTGTGATTTGAGACTTTTGTTGTTTTTTTTAATATCCTTATCTTCAATATTAGATTTGACATTAACATAATGATATGATCATCATCATGTGGAAACCAAATAAACAGAATGCAAATATGAATGTGAATGAGAATGTGAATAATACTGTATTGAATTCAAATTTACCTTCATTCAACAAAAGTAAACAATAGATTGTCCTTCAAGCAAAGCTATTTTTGAACAATATTTTGAAGATTGGAATCCTTGACCGAGATCTTCTCCTCCTTATCAAGATATAAAAGTTGTCCACAAGGTAAATGATCCCCAGTTATAAATCGCAATTAAAGTGACAGCTGAGTCGGCCATTTATATGTTTCCAATCACAACTGAATGGCAGAGACCGTGGAGACTAGATATCTATATCCAAACATGGAAATAAATCAAACTTCTTGGTACAATCCGTCTCATAGTTTTTTCTCAGGTGACAGGCTGAAGTTGGTGTCAAGCAAACTTGGCCAAGTGTTGGTAACTTTACTCCGAACATGGCCTCCACTCTGTCTGTCCTGGTGTGGCGACTTTGGTCGCGCTTGAGGCATTCAGTTCGCCAACGGAATAACAAACGCGACGTCCTTAGGGGCCGCAACATCAAAAGACACTTGGTCAAGTAGTTGAGATGAATATATGGTTTGTTTTGATCCAGATTCTGGCATCCATACAAAACTCCATTCAGACCTCCCACTCTCTGACCTGTGAGGACATCTAGTGGCAAATATTGTCATAACACCTTACAGATATTGAAATGAAAAAAACACCTTTTCTGAAGACAAGAAAAAAACACTACAGCATTCCAAACAATTAAATTCTCTGTATCAGTTCCGATGTTAAATTCCATGTTTAACACTCATTTCTCTGGTCATTTTCTCCAGTTTGAAAGCAAAATATCTCACTGAATATAGGAGATTGTTAACCTCTTTGCAGTGATCAGCTGACCGCAGCTTGTGTGTTACATAAGAGGCCCCAGATCCCACATTTCTTAGCCAGAGACATTTTCACTCTACTCTTATTTTCCCTTATTCATCTTACCATAATTCCCCCAATGACAGCTCCTGATTAAACTAAATTATATCTTCATAAAAATATTTAAGATCAAATACCCAAATTTAGATAACATAGATCAATAATTTAATGATATACGGTATTCCACATGATCTTATTGATTTGAGGTGATGTAATGTAATAATGGGGGGCTCCCTATGGGTTCAGTTCAACCTTAATTGAATATATCAGTAGGGGTGCTGAGGGGATTTGACACCTGTCATAGGATTTCAGTGTTTCACGAAAGTTGACAAAAATAAAAGATCAGAGCAAACGGTCAACACCACATAACTGGTAGTTCTGTGATCTGGTCATTAAACCACTGCTGATGTCCAAGGGAGGGAAGGGGAGACAGAATTTCCTAATCATTCTATTTTGATAGTTTCTCACCTCTGCATGCACTGCCATTGTTCCAGATGAGTTGTTTACACAGTTGACAATTCCGTGGTCTTTTGTATATTTTACTCCGAAATGTATGACACTGGGCCTCCAAGTCTGACGGCTGAAAATACAAAATGAACGGAATGAAAATATAGATCATAATATTATCTAAATCTAAACACAGGATGGACATATAGATCAAAATATTATCTAAATCTTAACAGAGGATGGACATAATATGTGAATATAGATTTGGTTTGTATTAACATTGTGTTATATCAGGTGAGATAGAAGCCTGTGACAGGGACTCAATGCCCTACTCATTTTGAAGAATTATTCTCGTTTGCATTATCACATAGACTAGATAACACAAACCACGGCCTTTGTTTACCAGTCATGGAGCAATGGCTGGAGTGAGAAACAACTCATTAGCAGATATCCACCTTTTTCTCAATTATGCAGCGTGGCCTAAGTGCTTGTTCTTACAAGTATTCAACATTCAGCTCAATTGCAATTAGTGGTGGGTATTATAACACAGAATTTTGGAGGATATGTACTTCTGAGGGGCCTGCAGATCTCATACCTGGCTGTCAGTGTCACTGACCAGACTGGCAGACATCTCAACTGCATAAATAAACATAGAATTGAAATGTTTTTTTGTAAATGTAGAATATATTCCAGTCAGTGTAGTCTACATTTACGGCAACTTCTACTTCCATCACTACTTTTATAAAGGTTAATAGTTAATATATAATACTGAGACAGAGAGGGGCTGGGGACTTTCACTCTCTGGCAACCTGTGATATTAACTACCTTAGTCATCATGGCTTCCAGCACATCACTTGTGCCGTGAAAACAAATAAACACTTTTAACATTTTGAAAGACAGTGGAATTACAAGATAACATGTGAGACACAACATTCAGCTCAATTGCAATTAGTGGTGGGTATTATAACACAGAATTTTGGAGCGATATGTACTTCTGAGGGGCCTGCAGATCACAAACCTGCCTGTCACAGTGTCAGTGTCACAGACTGGCGGACACCTCAACTGCATAAATAAACATGGAATTTGAATATTTTTTTGCAAATGTAGAATATGTGAAAATTAATAACTTTATGCACAAAAGAAAGGTATGCTATATGTTTGACTGTGTTAAAAATGTCTGAGTTTCAACTACCAGTTTCAGACAGTTGCCAGTCACTGTACTCTCTACATTAACGGCGACTTCAAAATGATGAGAAAATATAAATATCATTTTCAAAAAGGAAACTGTATACAAATTCTTTTTTAAAAAAAAGACTTTCTTGTTTTATATACGCACATTCATACATGCATATTTACACTTGCATATACGGTATACACAAACACATGAACAAACATATACACATGTTGGCACACATGTATGTATATATCTACACACATGTCAACATCCCCCCAAATATCAAAATTCTTACAATATTTGTTTAAAATAAAAAATCTCATTTTCCAAAATGTTCACAGCACATTATACTTTTTTGTAAAAGAAATCGTTCTTGTTTACTGGGCATCTGGAAGATGACTCTGGTCCTCCCGAGATGAGACACTGGCAAGTGCTGCCACCTGTTGGTGCTCACAGCTGTAGCTATAGATCACTGATAAGTGCCACCAGGTGGCCCTGCCTCATACCTCACATAGCCCACAACCGCAAACACCCTGTAATCAACTCCAGCCTGGCTTGTCTTACCTAAATAATGCAATCTCTTGGAAGAAATAAACTGACTTGCTGTGAACTTACTTGATCCCATTCGCATATGACCCTTATGACGTTACTGCTCTCTGTCTTTCTGATCTTGCATGACCAACTAAATGCTTGATGCTAGTCACTGCTCTGTGTCTTTCTGATCATGCATGACCAACTAAATGCCTGATGCTGGTCACTGCTCTCTGTCTTTCTGATCATGCATGACCAACTAAATGCCTGATGCTAGTCACTGCTCTATGTCTTTCTGATCATGCATGGCCAACTAAATGCCTGATGCTAGTCACTGCTCTATGTCTTTCTGACCATGCATGACCAAGTAAATGCTTGACGCTAGTCACTGCTCTGTGTCTTTCTGATCATGCATGACCAACTAAATGCCTGATGCTAGTCACTGCTCTGTGTCTTTCTGACCATGCATGACCAACTAAATGCCTGATGCTAGTCACTGCTCTGTGTCTTTCTGATCATGCATGACCAACTAAATGCCTGATGCTGGTCACTGCTCTGTGTCTTTCTGATCATGCATGACCAACTAAATGCTTGATGCTGGTCACTGCTCTGTGTCTTTCTGATCATGCATGACCAACTAAATGCCTGATGCTGGTAACTGCTATATGTCTTTCTGATCATGCATGACCAACTAAATGCCTGATGCTAGTCACTGCTCTGTGTCTTTCTGATCATGCATGACCAACTAAATGCCTGATGCTAGTCACTGCTCTATGTCTTTCTGATCATGCATGACCAACTAAATGCTTGATGCTAGTCACTGCTCTGTGTCTTTCTGATCATGCATGACCAACTAAATGCCTGATGCTGGTCACTGCTCTGTGTCTTTTTGATCATGCATGACCAACTAAATGCTTGATGCAGGTCACTGCTCTCTGTCTTTCTGATCATGCATGACCAACTAAATGCCTGATGCTAGTCACTGCTCTCTGTCTTTCTGACCATGCATGACCAACTAAATGCTTGATGCTAGTCACTGCTCTGTGTCTTTCTGACCATGCATGACCAAATAAATGCCTGATGCTAGTCACTGCTCTCTGTCTTTCTGATCTTGCATGACCAACTAAATGCTTGATGCTAGTCACTGCTCTCTGTCTTTCTGATCATGCATGACCAACTAAATGCTTGATGCTAGTCACTGCTCTGTGTCTTTCTGATCATGCATGACCAACTAAATGCTTGATGCTAGTCACTGCTCTGTGTCTTTCTGACCATGCATGGCCAACTAAATGCCTGATGCTAGTCACTGCTCTGTGTCTTTCTGATCATGCATGGCCAACTAAATGCCTGATGCTAGTCACTGCTCTGTGTCTTTCTGATCATGCATGACCAACTAAATGCCTGATGCTAGTCACTGCTCTGTGCCTTTCTGATCATGCATGACCAACTAAATGCCTGATGCTAGTCACTGCTCTGTGTCTTTCTGACCATGCATGACCAACTAAATGCCTGATGCTAGTCACTGCTCTGTGTCTTTCTGATCATGCATGACCAACTAAATGCTTGATGCTAGTCACTGCTCTGTGTCTTTCTGACCATGCATGACCAACTAAATGCCTGATGCTAGTCACTGCTCTATGTCTTTCTGACCATGCATGACCAACTAAATGCTTGATGCTAGTCACTGCTCTATGTCTTTCTGATCATGCATGACCAACTAAATGCCTGATGCTGGTTACTGCTCTATGTCTTTCTGATCATGCATGACCAACTAAATGCCTGATGCTAGTCACTGCTCTATGTCTTTCTGATCTTGCATGACCAACTAAATGCTTGATGCTAGTCACTGCTCTCTGTCTTTCTGATCATGCATGACCAACTAAATGCTTGATGCTAGTCACTGCTCTCTGTCTTTCTGATCTTGCATAACCAACTAAATGCCTGATGCTAGTCACTGCTCTCTGTCTTTCTGATCATGCATGACCAACTAAATGCCTGATGCTAGTCACTGCTCTCTGTCTTTCTGATCATGCATGACCAACTAAATGCCTGATGCTAGTCACTGCTCTATGTCTTTCTGATCTTGCATGACCAACTAAATGCTTGATGCTAGTCACTGCTCTCTGTCTTTCTGACCATGCATGACCAAATAAATGCCTGATGCTAGTCACTGCTCTCTGTCTTTCTGATCTTGCATGACCAACTAAATGCTTGATGCTAGTCACTGCTCTATGTCTTTCTGATCATGCATGACCAACTAAATGCTTGATGCTAGTCACTGCTCTGTGTCTTTCTGATCATGCATGACCAACTAAATGCTTGATGCTAGTCACTGCTCTGTGTCTTTCTGACCATGCATGGCCAACTAAATGCCTGATGCTAGTCACTGCTCTGTGTCTTTCTGATCATGCATGGCCAACTAAATGCCTGATGCTAGTCACTGCTCTGTGTCTTTCTGATCATGCATGACCAACTAAATGCTTGATGCTAGTCAATGCTCTGTGTCTTTCTGACCATGCATGACCAACTAAATGCCTGATGCTAGTCACTGCTCTGTGTCTTTCTGATCATGCATGACCAACTAAATGCTTGATGCTAGTCACTGCTCTGTGTCTTTCTGACCATGCATGACCAACTAAATGCCTGATGCTAGTCACTGCTCTATGTCTTTATGACCATGCATGACCAACTAAATGCTTGATGCTAGTCACTGCTCTATGTCTTTCTGATCATGCATGACCAACTAAATGCCTGATGCTGGTTACTGCTCTATGTCTTTCTGATCATGCATGACCAACTAAATGCCTGATGCTAGTCACTGCTCTCTGTCTTTCTGATCATGCATGACCAACTAAATGCCTGATGCTAGTCACTGCTCTATGTCTTTCTGATCATGCATGACCAACTAAATGCTTGATGCTAGTCACTGCTCTGTGTCTTTCTGATCATGCATGACCAACTAAATGCTTGATGCTAGTCACTGCTCTCTGTCTTTCTGATCATGCATGACCAACTAAATGCCTGATGCTAGTCACTGCTCTGTGTCTTTCTGATCATGCATGGCCAACTAAATGCCTGATGCTAGTCACTGCTCTGTGTCTTTCTGATCATGCATGACCAACTAAATGCTTGATGCTAGTCACTGCTCTCTGTCTTTCTGATCATGCATGACCAACTAAATGCCTGATGCTAGTCACTGCTCTATGTCTTTCTGACCATGCATGACCAACTAAATGCTTGATGCTAGTCACTGCTCTGTGTCTTTCTGATCATGCATGACCAACTAAATGCCTGATGCTAGTCACTGCTCTATGTCTTTCTGATCATGCATGACCAACTAAATGCTTGATGCTAGTCACTGCTCTGTGTCTTTCTGATCATGCATGACCAACTAAATGGCTGATGCTGGTCACTGCTCTCTGTCTTTCTGATCATGCATGACCAACTAAATGCCTGATGCTAGTCACTGCTCTGTGTCTTTCTGACCATGCATGGCCAACTAAATGCCTGATGCTAGTCACTGCTCTGTGTCTTTCTGATCATGCATGGCCAACTAAATGCCTGATGCTAGTCACTGCTCTGTGTCTTTCTGACCATGCATGACCAAATAAATGTCTGATGCTAGTCACTGCTCTCTGTCTTTCTGATCATGCATGACCAACTAAATGCTTGATGCTGGTCACTGCTCTGTGTCTTTCTGATCATGCATGACCAACTAAATGCCTGATGCTAGTCACTGCTCTCTGTCTTTCTGACCATGCATGACCAAATAAATGCCTGATGCTAGTCACTGCTCTCTGTCTTTCTGATCATGCATGACCAACTAAATGCTTGATGCTAGTCACTGCTCTCTGTCTTTCTGATCATGCATGACCAACTAAATGCTTGATGCTAGTCACTGCTCACTGTCTTTCTGATCATGCATGACCAACTAAATGCTTGATGCTGGTCACTGCTCTGTGTCTTTCTGATCATGCATGACCAACTAAATGCCTGATGCTAGTCACTGCTCTCTGTCTTTCTGACCATGCATGACCAAATAAATGCCTGATGCTAGTCACTGCTCTATGTCTTTCTGATCATGCATGACCAACTAAATGTTTGATGCTAGTCACTGCTCTGTGTCTTTCTGATCATGCATGACCAACTAAATGCCTGATGCTAGTCACTGCTCTGTGTCTTTCTGATCATGCATGACCAACTAAATGCCTGATGCTAGTCACTGCTCTCTGTCTTTCTGATCATGCATGGCCAACTAAATGCCTGATGCTAGTCACTGCTCTCTGTCTTTCTGATCATGCATGACCAACTAAATGCTTGATGCTAGTCACTGCTCTCTGTCTTTCTGATCATGCATGACCAACTAAATGCTTGATGCTAGTCACTGCTCTGTGTCTTTCGGATCATGCATGACCAACTAAATGCCTGATGCTAGTCACTGCTCTATGTCTTTCTGATCATGCATGACCAACTAAATGCCTGATGCTAGTCACTGTTCTGTGTCTTTCTGATCATGCATGACCAACTAAATGCTTGATGCTAGTCACTGCTCTATGTCTTTCTGATCATGCATGACCAACTAAATGCCTGATGCTGGTTACTGCTCTATGTCTTTCTGATCATGCATGACCAACTAAATGCCTGATGCTAGTCACTGCTCTGTGTCTTTCTGATCATGCATGACCAACTAAATGCTTGATGCTAGTCACTGCTCTATGTCTTTCTGATCATGCATGACCAACTAAATGCCTGATGCTAGTCACTGCTCTGTGTCTTTCTGACCATGCATGACCAACTAAATGCCTGATGCTGGTTATTGCTCTATGTCTTTCTGATCATGCATGACCAACTAAATGCCTGATGCTAGTCACTGCTCTGTGTCTTTCTGACCATGCATGACCAACTAAATGCCTGATGCTGGTTATTGCTCTATGTCTTTCTGATCATGCATGACCAACTAAATGCTTGATGCTAGTCACTGCTCACTGTCTTTCTGATCATGCATGACCAACTAAATGCTTGATGCTAGTCACTGCTCTGTGTCTTTTTGATCATGCATGACCAACTAAATGCTTGATGCTAGTCACTGCTCTGTGTCTTTCTGATCATGCATGACCAACTAAATGCCTGATGCTGGTCACTGCTCTATGTCTTTCTGATCATGCATGACCAACTAAATGCTTGAAGCTAGTCACTGCTCTCTGTCTTTCTGATCATGCATAATTGCTACTTTACTAGTTCATGCATGACATTATCTCAGACAATGGCACATTGAAATCATAAATGTCTCATTCTGATCTATGCCTTAATGGACAATAGATCCAACCAGATTTTTTATATTATTCGTTGTGTTCTTTAAAGTACAACATAACTACCCACCATTTTGCTGGGAAATTTCATGTTAGAATGGTAATGTCAACTGATTTGTGAAAATATAACAGATATGATGCAGAATAAGACTGAATTTGACTGATACCCATGCATTACGTGCATTTATTTACCAAAACTTCAAACTGCTGTCATTTACCATACAACAGAATTTTTGTCAATCTTCTTTTTACAAGTTTTATCCAATTTAACAAAACAAAACCTTTGACATCCCTTCCAATATTCTCTGATTTGAATTTATCTGATGCTTTCTATGGAATTGATCCATTATTCGTTGAACTGTCAGAAGAATCCGATCAATGACCTTAGTGACCTCAACTCACCCCGTCTCTATTTTATCACTCTCATCAAATTAAAATATCCCGAGCAATTTAAGACCTTAAAATGTTTCCTCAGCTGAGTAATGTCTCCTCAGCCGAGTCAAAACTCATTAATACTTAATGTCTCACCGCCTACTCTGAAATATATCAGCCGGTGGAATTGAAAATCATAATTTTCTCAGTGTATACGGACGGACCTTATGCTCCAAATAAGTCTCAACCTCATTAAAAGCGATCCTTGGGATTAATTGTTGTACTTATTTCCTGTGTCATCATCATTCCCAGTTATAATATCCTCAAATGAAAACCCCTGTGTTTTCTGTAGTACCCTTTCTTTACTTTTCTCATAGAATTAGACTTGAGATGGCATTTATATGAGATGGCATTTAAGTGATGATGTCATGACTACATAAAGGAGGAATATGTCATATGAGACCCTTGGGCATTGTCATGGCTACAAAAAGGGGTTATATGTCATATAATGTCATTGGGCATTGTCATGGCTACAAAAAGGGGGAATATGTCATATAATGTCATTGGGCATTGTCATGGCTACAAAAAGGGGGAATATGTCATATAATGTCATTGTGCATTGTCATGGCTACAAAAAGGAGAATATATCATATAACGTCATTGGGCATTGTCATGGCTACAAAAAGGGGGAATATTTCATATGAGGTCACTGGGCATTGTCATGGCTACAAAAAGGGGTTATATGTCATATAATGTCATTGGGCATTGTCATGGCTACAAAAAGGGGTTATATGTCATATAATGTCAATGGGCATTGTCATGGCTACAAAAAGGGGGAATCCTTCATATGAGGTCTTTGGGCATTGTCATGGCTACAAAAAGGGGGAATATTTCATATGAGGTCATTGGGCATTGTCATGGCTACAAAAAGGAGAATATGTCATATAACATCATTGGGCATTGTCATGGCTACAAAAAGGAGAATGTGTCATATAAAGTCATTGGGCATTGCCATGGCTACAAAAAGGGGTTATATGTCATATAATGTCATTGGGCATTGTCATGGCTACAAAAAGGAGAATATGTCATATAATGTCATTGTCAAGATTTACCTCATAGCATGACAGTCAAGATATACCTCATAGCATGACAGTCAAGATATACCGTATAGCATGACAGTCAAGATATACTTCATAGCATGACAGTCAAGATATACCTCATAGCATGACAGTCAAGATATACTTCATAGCATGACAGTCAAGATATACCTTATAGCATGACAGTCAAGATATACCTTATAGCATGACAGTCAAGATATACCTTATAGCATGGCAGTCAAGATATACCTTATAGCATGACAGTCAAGATATACCTTATAGCATGGCAGTCAAGATACACCTTATAGCATGGCAGTCAAGATATACTTCATAGCATGACAGTCAAGATATACCTTATAGCATGGCAGTCAAGATATACCTTATAGCATGACAGTCAAGATACACCTTATAGCATGACAGTCAAGATATACCTTATAGCATGGCAGTCAATATATACCTTATAGCATGGCAGTCAAGATACACCTTATAGCATGGCAGTCAAGATATACCTTATAGCATGACAGTCAAGATATACCTCACAGCATGACAGTCAAGATATACCTCATAGCATGACAGTCAAGATACACCTCATAGCATGACAGTCAAGATATACCTTATAGCATGACAGTCAAGATATACCTTATAGCATGACAGTCAAGATATACCTTATAGCATGACAGTCAAGATATACCTTATAGCATGACAGTCAAGATATACCTTATAGCATGACAGTCAAGATACACCTTATAGCATGGCAGTCAAGATATACCTTATAGCATGACAGTCAAGATATACCTTATAGCATGACAGTCAATATATACCTTATAGCATGACAGTCAAGATATACCTTATAGCATGACAGTCAATATATACCTTATAGCATGACAGTCAAGATATACCTTATAGCATGGCAGTCAAGATATACCTTATAGCATGACAGTCAAGATATACCTTATAGCATGACAGTCAAGATATACCTTATAGCATGGCAGACTTATCTTAACAAAAGCAAATGCAGACAAACATTCACAACACACACTTGAACTGATGAGAGAAATGTTATTTACATCCAACGTTTATCACAGAAAATGGATCAAGTAACTTGGCTGAAATATCAATTTCAATTTTCCCCTTATTTCCAGGAAGATCTGGGCTTTATCGGTAAGCCACAAATGGTCGGTGCTGAGCTGGACAGTATCCAGACACCTGTCTCAGCCATAAAGAGGGCTATCTTAGCATTCAGATAATACTGTAATTATAACCAGACATGTGTACTCAAATATACAGGGTGTCAAAAAAACACCACACTCAGATAATCATCTTCAATTTGTTGTTGTTTGGGCTATCCAAAAAGACCATCCCTGATTTTTATCTTTATACAGGGTGTCAGCAAATCTCCCCCAGTGCTGGCCCAACCTAAATAAATTTAAAAGTTAGATATGTCAAAAAAAACAAAACAAACCTCTTTCAGATCAAAACCCCCTGTAGGGCTGCTTGTGCATGACATACTGAGAAAACAATATGAAAATTCACACAAACTATGGCAAAAAGTTTAGATATATCAGTAGAGAACTTATTTGCACCAGGTGAGAAAGAGATCCAGCGATATGAACCCAATACAGAGTGTCCAGAAACCTCTTCCTCAGCAATTGCCAGATGTGTGTGAGTTAGTATAAACACTGGCCAGAATAAGTGGCGTTCCCTGTCAATTATGTAACTGCAATAATTGTTTATTCCCCTGTAAACAATACTCATACTAATATGAGTCTTGATATAATCTGGTCATGACGTGAGTCTATTTGGTCACGCTCATCAAGTGATTATAAAATGTTTGACCTGAAGTGATTGTAAGATGTTTGACCGAAAGCAATTTAAAGAAGTTTGACCTGAAGCGATTATAATATTTTTGACCTTAACCAAGATTATAAGATATTTGACCTCAAGTGATTATAAGTTATTTGACCTAAACTGATTATAAGTTATTTGACCTAAACTGATTATAAGTTATTTGACCTAAACTGATTATATTCAATGGTTGACCTCAAGTCATTATGAGATGTTTGATCTAAACTGATTAAAAGGTATTTGACCTATTGTGATAATATGATATATTATCTATTCAACCACATCAAGTAGAGAAATGTTTCCAAAATGAGTTGCTAATAAATCATTTTTCTCACGGAGTAACAAACCCTGTGCAAGTGTAAATGTCAAAAGTATTTCCTCCCATTCCACACTTCTGTGGAAAATGACCTTTAAACATAATTTAAGTCTGACTTTTTGTCAAATAACTCAAAACATGATAACCAAGGCAACATATGTTTCGTTTTATTTTCAAGAAGCTTAAGAGGCTGAAAACCACTTATTTCAATAATGACTTTGCAAGTATTTCACATTTCACATCAGCTTTGGTCCAGAAGATCTCCATAACATGTACCTGTATCTAAATATATGTCACAGATTATGAAAAGAAAATAAATATAAATAAAGTTCACTTGTATATTCCATAATAATGTTCACTTGTATATTCCATAATAAAGTTCAAATTGACACAAGTTTATTTAATTTTGAATCAAATTATATTATTTCTATTCTTGTCTGAAAAAGGTTAGCATTGTAAATATCTGTTATAATCTTTGGGGTATTGCAAAAAAATGCGACATAGTATGATTCAGGTTGGCCGAAATATTTTTGACTTTTCCTGTTTTTGTGGGTTTTTTTTTCTTTGTTATTGCTTTTTCAGCCTCTCCTAAGGGCCGACCACATGTCGCTGCGTATCTATTTACCCCATTCATTTCTAACTCTCACCTGCTAGCAAGTGGATGTACAGGCACGTATCTGCAACGTCCAAAGACGCTGCATCTCGAATATATTCATTCCATGTGCGAGTTTATTTCTGGCAATGTGCCTTGGGATGTGATGTTTATCTGTGATCAATGAGAAGATTCTCTCACCAAAGGACGTTCTCAAATGGACAGATCTCAAAATTTAATGTCCAAAATGAGAACATTTCATGAGTTCAACATGGAATGATTAAAAATAGAGCAGTGATATATAGTTTTACAACATACTGGATAATGAGTTTTCCAGCTTGTTACTTTATTATTAACTTTATTATTAAGGTGCAGTGACTGACAGGCAATGTCATGAAGGTGCAGCTAATGCAGATGGCTACAATGTTTATAAACACCCTATGAGCAATTTTTGCATAAGCAATACTTTCTGGGCGTCCTATGCACAATCCCTGCTCTTTCTATAAAAAAATTTTTTTTCCTTTTTTTCTTACCTTCATGTAACAAAAGTCGTCTTGTTCAACAAATCCCTGGCTGAGTCGGTAGCAGCCAGACCATCGCCTTACGTTGGCAGCCATTGCCGATCCCTACGCTGGAACCCCCGATCACAATAACTTGTCAAAACTCTCCATGTACGATACTTCCCGGTGATCCACCCCACTCCCACGGTGCAGCTTTTTTTATCAGCTCAAGAACAATGTGAAACAGCTCGGGTCCTCGGAGAAAAGTGCAACTAGACAAATCGCCGACAAAGATTGCATAAATTCTTGTCCCTTGAGTCACAATCTGTTATAATCCGTGCCGCTAATCCACCACTGGCTCATCCAGCAAAAAATAATCCTCAATGGAATCTTTGTTGTTTAGAGTATTGTCATGTTATCCTCAACAATGTTGTGTTCTCATGTCAGACAATGGGACATCATTCACAATTTTCTGCTCAATCAACACTTCGTATCTCACTTCATATTTTTTTAATTCTTTTGCCAATGAAAACCACAAATAATATGTTTTTAACCCAACTGTACACACCCTAAAAGCTATAAATCATTCAAAAATATTTCAGCATTTTTTCAGCATTTTTGTGAGCATCACTATGGTGACGTAGAAATAAATCAAATTTCAAGCTGGCAAATGCAGACTCACGGTTTTCTCTTCAAGAGCAATTTCCAACTCTCCGAACCTAAAACTTAAAACTTAATTTTTTGAGTGCTCCTTAATAAAGTATAATCTATTTTGCTAAAAAAAAAGAATCCTGTCGGGAATGGCTTCTCAGCTTCAACTTGCAGGTTAATCTCCTCGAGGTCGAGGACTATGTCAAGTTATTTCAGGGTTCCTGGTTCACTTCATCTTCAATCTGACACGTGTTGTATGTGACCCATCAGAACAAATTGAAACAGAAAGGCGTTATTAACTTTATAGCTATTTCCATGATTTTGTGCACTTATTTTATCCACATTGAATGATGTATGAATTATAAGGTGAGATTGTTCCAGACCGATAGTGCAACTGCTCATTATGTGATCTTGTTCCTGACTGATAGCTGAACATCACTCAATGTGACACAGAAGCTGGTCCACTGAGTATTTCTTGACTGGAAGCATTCATCCACCCTGTATTATTCCCCACTCTACAGGGTGTACCACAAGTTATGCACATACACACACAGACACACTTAGAAATACAGGGTGTCTCAAATTTTCAATCTGTCACTTCCATCACTCAGCCTTGATTAATAAATTCCAAATTATGTTGTTTTGTAGGATGACTCCTACATAAGTCCTTCATATTACAGGGTGCAAGAAAAGCTGTCTCCGTTTTATTACTGCAACTTTTCATTATTTTGTAATTTGAAATTTGCATCAATCAGGTTTGATTGGATCCAACTGTTTGCAAACCTCTTACGTTCCATTGTAATGAAATTATCCTTTCCCAAAAGTTTCCGACTGTTTCTCCTGAATGTTTTTCTTGCTCTGCATACTGAAAGTTTCCGAGTGTGCTGATTTCGATTCCAGTATTGTGTCAGATAGGAGACCTGAGAATGCAACGGAATCTGCATAACACTGGAATATCCGGAAAACTGGACTCTGCTGGACAGTCCAAATACTGCTCTGGACCATAGTGGACTATCCAAACATTTGTTTCTGTTCCAGAACACTGGAAAACTCTGGAGGGGAAGTCATGCTTAAGGTTAACTGTGTATGATCAAATGATTTAACCCTTTGGTGGGTCAGTCTGGTTGGGATTGATCCTACATTGAGTGCACTGTATTGGCGACAATACAATAAACAAAAAACAATTGGCTTGTAGAACTTCCTATTAAATAAAAATCAACCTTTTTTCATAATAACATGATGATATAGATTTTTTTTGTTAATTATTGAAAACAGTTTCATTATTCAGAGAGTAAATGAAGCTGTTCCATTGAGTGGCAAGAGTGTTAATTTTCCAGGCCTTTGACACTTGCCTCGTTGGCTGGTGGTCACCATAAAACCCAAAACAGGGCAGCAGCAAAATGAGAAATGCGACAGGGAAATGGGCGACACGGAAGATTGATGCGCCTGTCAAAGCTAACGCCAATGTAAATAAATTGCCAGCAGTTCAATAATTATTTTGCATTCCGCCACATGTTTGATCATTTACAGCTCATATTATTCTCATAAACGGAGCAGTACCGGCTATTTCCTCACTGTCCTCGCCAGTTCACTTAATTTTCTGGAACCATAAATTCATCGTGAAAAACTGAGCCGTTATTTGGCTATAATTTGATAATCATAAAAACACAATTCCAAGGTCTATTTTCCCAATTTTTTTTAGATTGGGATTTAAATTTGTAAAAAAGGTAAAAATATCATTGACTGTTTGCAAAAAGTAAGGTCATTCTCAATGTCATGATATTTTCCAGAAGCAGAATTTTTTCCACTTATATTCCAGTCTTATTTCTTCTTCACAAGAAGTGCATCATTTAATGCAATCATATCGCAAGTCCAGGGTTTATGGCACATAAGTTGTCCTAATCTGTTTATATCAGCTTAATAAGCTAGCTAATCCTCCCCAGACTCCGTCCCTGCCCCTTCCATTCCCCACTAGAGGGCACTTCTAAACAGACGACCTTCGATTTGTGACCTGCTTTATTTTGCTTGGTATTTCCTTTGCTGGGCATTTCTTCTGAAAGGATCTATATATAGCAATTGTGTTCTTTCATTTTCTTTGCATTTATTCATGTAAAAACCACTTTTTTACACAAGATTCTCCTCATTTTCCAAATCTCTCAGGAATAGTTCTGTTATTTTTTCCTTGTATGTGAATCATGCCATCTCAAGAACTAACACAAAATACGAAAATATTCCGGAAGGGATGTTATGCAATGCATCTGAAAAAATAAATCACGTTTATATCCCGTTGCAAAAGAGATACTTGGATAATCCCCAGTCTATTCCATATGTGCTAATATCTCATAATCTGAGGAAGATTTGCCACACACTTTCCATCATCAGTTTTTAGTTTCAATCTATCTTGCTCTCTCTCGTAGAATACTACTTATGTGTATTTTCAAAGCAGCTGTCAGAAAATGGAAAAATGGAGAAATGGAAAGCATCAGGGTGAAGTTAAGACATCCTCAGCTGAACAGATCATCCTTTATGATTGGGTTTTTCTTCCACTTCCTGTTTTGGATCATGTGACAAACAAATCATTGTGTTAATCCAATCTCATAAAAAGGAGAGTTCCTTTCTAGAACCTTGACAAGACTGAATATAATAAATATTATGAGAAGTAAAACAAGCCAACTTTTTTATTGCTAAAGCTGCATCATTGTTTTGTTTGATAAAAAATAAAAAAAGTATGATAAAAACATTTGATGGTTATACCATGTTGGCTGCTTAGGATTATCCAATAATTTTTATAATTGCATAACTTTTTGTGTGTGACTTTTCTTAATCCAATAGATAATGGTAATCTGGAGATAATCCAAGCTTGTTTAGTCTTAACAGCATCAGAAAACAGTTAATCCTTATGCTCAAAAACTTTATGTTTCCGTGGCAACACCAGCAGCTCTATTGTTTCAATCTAACGGTGTCAACCAATAAGAGCAATCTGTGACAAAATCTGCGACACTATCTCCGGACTCTATCAGCCGATCCAATCACGCTGTGTCTCGGCGCTCCAGTGTATTCTCTTGGAATCCTCATCAGAGACAGGAGACTGAGCCATCTTGTTTGACGATTCTGACCGGCCATTTCTATTCAGTAATCATGTCACATTCCATAATTTTCCATGTGAGTCACTTTAATGTTTCCCAGTTTTCTCCTCAAAGAATCTTCTTTGTACTCTTCCCATGAAAAATGTAATATTGAGTGGATAAAGTCGTCAGCTCATCTTGGCCCCAAGCAGTTTGTTTTACAAAGTATCATCAGCAATTCATCAATATTTCCTTCTTTGATTTCACTCTGTCGAACACTTTTCTCAATTACGTTTGTTTGCTTTTTTCTATAAGTTTTGAGTGATGCAAATCTCAACATGTTGAATCCTAATTCTGGCATTTGGTTTGCAAACAAACAGAATCATGATTTTTTTTATTCAATTTTTTATGAATATTGACTGAATATGATGGAATTATCAGCCTAAGATCGCACATATTTACAAGCCCTCATTAGTTTTATTTATTTGTCAGCTTTTCCCATGATGCCTCAGTATCCCATAATGCTTTGCCATCCTTCACACTTCAAGCAGTGTTTATCATTCATTTGATTGGCAATCTAACCACTGGGGAGTGTTCTCATAATAAAGTTATACTCTGAACAGACAAATTATTCTGTAAATCTCTGTTAAATTTGTCTTTACTTTGTTTTCAAATTTATTCTGCTCGATCTGTATTTTCACAAATTAGTTCCAATTCTTTTAGGATAGGATTGATCTATTCACATTCGTCTATCTAGATGTGGAATTGAGATTTTTTTCTGTGAATTTCTGATAAGCTTTTTAGCTATACACCTTGTGGCAAAGCTGAGTAAATAGTCACATGAAAAAAGACATATTTTATGAAAGAAAAATGCAAATCAGTCTCCAGAAATTGTCCTTCTCATTTAATCATATCCAATTCCTTGATATATGTTAACTCCATTGGCAATCCTTTCCATATATTTTGATATTTTTCTGACCAAAAATGGAGAGTAAAATTTCCATGCAATTTTGATCTATTAATGCAGCTCAGTTAGTGGTTATCGAGATGATGCAGCTAATCCACAGTGGTGTTAGACTGTCTCTACGCAGGCTCCGTCCGCACTGTCAAGTCTTTGCCTGCGTGGCAAACCACTACGGCAGCAACACAGGCAACATGGGACGTCCCCGTGCCGATCTATAATGCGGTGCCTGTCGCTTCATGCCTCGTGGACCCTACTCTAACCATGATAACACGTTTGTTTACTAATATTTCCTCTTCGGTATCAATCAGTCATGTCCTGGTAAAAATATTCACGAACTGCCTCAGTTCACAGGAAAACAAGATGGCATCACTGACAATTTAACTTTGTTCAATGTATTTGTCCTGTTTTTGTTTTTTTATTTTTTTCTCATAAAATACAACTGCGCGAGCACATATCCTCAAGAGTGTGACTGATCTTCATGATGGTAGAGTCAACACTGAAGCTATATAATTGACCACAATAATAGAGACTGTATCATTTATCCCTGTCTCACTTCATACTCCCCTCCAATATCAAACTCTCCACCGACATATCTCCATGAGATATACAGAGAAATTCTATCCGTAATGATGTTGACTTCTGACAACAAAAAGTGACGAAAATGCAGCC
Organism: Amphiduros pacificus; assembly: GCA_949316495.1. Classification (NCBI taxonomy): domain Eukaryota; kingdom Metazoa; phylum Annelida; class Polychaeta; order Phyllodocida; family Hesionidae; genus Amphiduros; species Amphiduros pacificus. The sequence goes on from OX439011.1 coordinate 27,391,930, forward strand.
TTCCTGCCGAAAATGTTTTTCTGGAAACAACCTGTTTGTAGAGTTTCTGCAGCAGGCTCTCTCTCTCTCAGAACCCTGAATATACTGCAGACTAACAACCACAGGGCCATGCACAACTTCTAAACTTGAAATTATGAGTCTGCGGGGTTAATTTGGGATCTCTGACCCACTGCTTTACACTTTGAGAAGGTTTACTCGTGTTTATCCTGTCAACATTCTCATTATTTACTGACTGAACTCATTTGTACAAAGCATTCTTTTTTTCTTTCTTTTTTTATGTTGACCACAATTTTAATCTAATCTATCATTTTGCCTCTAATATCCCCCTTAAAATTGAATGAACCTGTCACTAGTGATCATATTTGGGGAGGTATGTTAAGGAACTGGATTACCTTCTCTAGTGTCAAAAAGATTACAGTAGCATATCTCCCTTCTCAACACAGCATGACCAAGTGCACACAGTCAGGGGGTGTATCATTGTAACATGGCTCCCTTCTCTACTGCCTGATCACAGCATGACTGAGTACAGTGAGGGGTGTCTCGCAGTAACATGGCTCCCTTCTCTACTGTCTGATCACAGCATAACTGAGTACACAGTGAGAGGTGTCTCACTGTAACATGGCTTCCTTCTCTACTGTCTGATCACAGCATAACTGAGTACACAGTGAGGGGTGCCTCACAGTAACATGGCTCCCTTCTCTACTGTCTGATCACAGCATAACTGAGTACACAGTGATGGGTGCCTCACAGTAACATGGCTCCCTTTTCTACTGCCTGATCACAGCATAACTGAGTACACAGTGAAGGGTGTCTCACTGTAACATGGCTCCCTTCTCTACTGTCTGATCACAGCATAACTGAGAACACAGTGAGGGGTGCCTCACAGTAGCATGGCTCCCTTCTCCACTGTCTGATCACAGCATGACTGAGTACACAGTGAGGGGTGCCTCACAGTAACATGGCTCCCTTCTCTACTATCTGATCACAGCATGACTGAGTACACAGTGAGGGGTGTCTCACTGTAACATGGCTCCCTTCTCCACTGTCTGATCACAGCATGACTGAGTACACAGTGAGGGGTGTCTCACAGTAACATGGCTCCCTTCTCCACTGTCTGATCACAGCATGACTGAGTACACAGTGAGGGGTGTCTCACTGTAACATGGCTCCCTTCTCTACTGTCTGATCACAGCATGACTGAGTACACAGTGAGGGGTGTCTCACTGTAACATGGCTCCCTTCTCCACTGTCTGATCACAGCATGACTGAGTACACAGTGAAGGGTGTCTCACTGTAACATGGCTCCCTTCTCTACTATCTGATCACAGCATGACTGAGTACACAGTGAAGGGTGTCTCACTGTAACATGGCTCCCTTCTCCACTGTCTGATCACAGCATAACTGAGTACACAGTGAAGGGTGTCTCACTGTAACATGGCTCCCTTCTCCACTGTCTGATCACAGCATAACTGAGTACACAGTGAAGGGTGTCTCACTGTAACATGGCTCCCTTCTCCACTGTCTGATCACAGCATGACTGAGTACACAGTGAAGGGTGTCTCACTGTAACATGGCTCCCTTCTCTACTGTCTGATCACAGCATGACTGAATACACAGTGAGAGGTGTCTCACTGTAACATGGCTCCCTTCTCTACTATCTGATCACAGCATGACTGAGTACACAGTGAAGAATGTCTCACTGTAACATGGCTCCCTTCTCTACTGTCTACAGCACAGCTGGAGTGAGAACACAAATAAGTGTTTCATGATACCAAGTCCCCTTTATCTGTCTATATCTCAGCATGACTGAGTTCACACACTGTGTGTGGTATAAGTACTCCTGGTAGCAGGTCCACCTTCTCCACAGCTGGATCCTGCTGCTCAGCATGAGTGTGCACTCTCTGTGGCAGGGACCACCCTATATTAGTATGTGGCATGCTGACACACATACTGATCTCCACTGTCTGGAGGAGAGTTTCATCCCAGGCCTTAACATTAAGGATTTTGGTGACTGACCCAAAAATGTAGACTGCCCTCAAGTCTGATGGCCCACACATAAACAGTGAGAATTTGTATTAAAATAATTTAAGTCTCAGTCATTAGAATTTTACATCTTAATGGCTCATAATGGCCCAGTGGCTAATAAAACCCTTCAGGGCCTCTGGTCAAGTGCTAATGTGAAGCCCTGAATTGAATAAGTCACCTTATTCTTGAATACTAAAAATGCCAAATACTATTGAACCAAATCAGGAAATATCTAAATTTCAATCAATTCCTCTGAAAAGATAACTACATATCTAATTTCTCAGAATTATCCCTTGACCTTGAAGGGCCAAACTTTAACCCCTATGTTTAGATAATTAACCCTTGAAAAGCCTTGTGGAATGGGTGTGGTATTTCTGCAGGACTCAGATAATGGCGGGTCCATGGGGGGTGATAGGTAATTAACACCCTGAACCTGCCAGGCCTGGTTTATATGACACTGTGATGAGCTCTGGTCATATCGGAGCCCGATGATAACAAAATACGGGTGTGAACCTATGTCTTCACAAGGTTCAGAAATTGTTCAACACTCAAGTATTATAGTTAATTATTGTAAACCTATTCACTGGAAAAAAATTGTTTTAGAATATGTGATTCTTGTAGTTTGATGTGCAAATGTTTGGTGTTAAATAAATGAGATCTTTGATGCTTATAACAGTCAATAGACCACATAAACAAATTCAATTTAATTTAATTCAAGTGGGTGCAACTTTCTACCATGTTATGTAGTGTCATTCGTGGTAAACCATTCACCTTCCCAAGTGAGAGTCTGAGCCAAACATTTACTCAAATAGTCACACGTGGTTTGTGTGTGATTTTATTTGATCATGCATGCCTTGTGGGTGGTATAATATGGTCATACAATAGCACTGCATGACTGTATTCAGTCATGTCTATGTGTGACTAAAGATGTATGGATCCAACTATTAACCCTTTATTGATTTTTTTTTATAAAAAAAAATAAATTTTGCATCTTGTCATTCAACGACAATGACTGGTCTGTCATTAGAAAATATTGGCTTGTCATTCATAAATGGCTTGTCATTTAACAGCAATGATTTGTCATTCAACAATGATTTGTCATTCAAATTGCCATTTAACAAAAATTACTTGTCATTCAACAGCAATGTCTGATCATTCACCAATTAAAAAATAATGACTTGTCATTCAACAACAATAACTTGTCATTTAACAATAACTTGTCATTTAACAACAACTTGTCATTCAACAACAACTTGTCATTCAACAACAACTTGTCATTCAACAACAACTTGTCATTCAACAACAACTTGTCATTTAACAACTACTTGTCATTCAACAAGTGACTTTAATCAGATTCAGTAACAACAATATCAAACCATTTTACCCCATTCTTCTTGAGTACAACTCTTCCCAGCATGCATCACATCCCCCTTGCCTCTCCCAACAAAGCCGCTTACATTGCCTCCAAGAAACCCTTTAATTAACTGTAAAATAGAATATTCTATTTTGTTTGGCAAAAGTTCAGCTCCCATGTACACCGACACCCCACATTCTCGATTCCCCATTCAACATTTTCTCCAATTTCTGTTCCACTATTTCGTACAAAACACACAACATTTGATACACCATTATTAATACTTGGCAAATCCGTTCAAGGTCAGTGAGTAGGTCAAGCTCCCCTACTTGACATTTGTTGCAGGTTTTGTGCTTTGATGTGAAGAGCAGAGATCTGATTGCTAGTTCACAGTGGGAGCTATATACATCGATTTAGTCACATGTAGATGTGAACCAATAAGGTCACGCATGTTTATCATGTGACTTAGTCTGGTCCTCATCAGATGTTGCGTGACACTATTCAAATTTTCAAGTGTGACAAAAATTGGACATATTTATGTGTGCCTAAAAAGCTATTTGGTTGCAAATGATTCACAAAATAGCAGGAAATGTGTTCGCCCCCCTCCCCCTCTAAAGAAAAGCTTGTTTCTGACTTGTTATGGACTTCCTCGTTGACTTGACTTTCACTAAAATATTTATGTATTTATCTTAATTCTCAATATAGTGCTTTGAAAAAGTTTTTTTTCTTCATCTTTCCGTCATTTTTTTCAGCTTTGAAAAAGTTATTTTTTTCTAAATCGTTCCCTATCCATTTTTTTCAGGGCATGTTATCGGAAACATGTTTATTATATTTTGGCCTTGTCAGGCGTATAGAGCATGCTCGGTTTCAGCAAGCTTTGCTTATTTATAGCCTAAAATAGTTTCATAATGTCGTCCTATTGCTTTAGGAACTTGATCAGCAGTTCTTATGTCAAATAATAAAGAAATTCCAAACTTATAAGATACTTTCTTTATTTGTCTGGAAAAATGCACAAAAGTTTTGAGCTGACTGTAAGTTGAATACTACATTATTGCTCATGTCATCACGAGTTTTACAGTTTTACTCTGCATAATTATAATAAAAACTTAACAGTGTACAGTACAGTGTACTGTCTATTATTTTCCATGTTTAATTATTATCTGAAACTAAGAGCCAACAGGTCCAAGAAACCATTAGATTTAGTTTTTTCTGTATCATACAAGAGTCATTCGCATGATAAAATAAAATTTTGAAGTTGTTTTTTTTTTTCTGTAAGCATGGTGAAATCTAACATTGGGTCATGAAGATTACATGCAATTTTCTATTTCAGCAATATAAGGAAACGCATGTCCAATATGTCATATTTTTGGGAAATTCATTGACTCCAGATCCTGAAGACCATGATGTATAGAAAGATGCTGACACCTGGTGGGAACAAATACAACTACACTTCCTCATCTTCAGCATGCAGCCATGAATGGTTTCAGGGGATTACATGGATGAGAATGACAAGGATAGTCTGCTGAAAACGCAAATCATTCAGGTTGGGCAGGAAAGTCTCAAACATCCCTGTGGTAAACACAAATGTGTTTCCATTTTCAGGTGGGTCCAAAGGTTTATAATTTTTAAAGGGTTTCTCAGTAAAGATCAAGGAATTCATGTAATGATGCTTGTCTGTCTATTGTGATGCCTGTCTATTGTGATGCCTGTCTATTGTGATGCCTGTCTATTGTGATGCCTGTCTATTGTGATGCCTGTCTATTGTGATGCCTGTCTATGATGATGCCTGTCTGTCTTTCTACCATGATATCTGTCTGTCTGCAATGATACATGTCTGTCTGTAATGATACCTGTCTGTAATGATGGCTGCCTGTCTGTAATGATACCCGTCTGTCTGTAATGATGCCTGATGCCTGTCTGTCTGTAATGATACCTGTCTGTAATGATGTCTGTCTGTCTGTAATGATGCCTGTCTGTCTACCATGATATCTGTCTGTCTGCAATGATGCTTGTCTGTCTGCAATGATGCCTGTCTGTCTGTAATGATGCCCGTCTGTCTGCAATGATATCTGTCTGTCTGTAATGATGCCTGTCTGTAATGATGGCTGCCTGTCTGTAATGATACCCGTCTGTCTGTAATGATGCCTGATGCCCGTCTGTCTGTAATGATGTCTGTCTGTCTGTAATGATGCCTGTCTGCAATGATGCCTGTCTGTCTGTAATGATGCCTGTCTGTCTACCATGATATCTGTCTGTCTGCAATGATGCTTGTCTGTCTGCAATGATGCCTGTCTGTCTGTAATGATGCCTGTCTGTCTGTAATGATGCCTGTCTGTCTGTAATGATGCCCGTCTGTCTGCAATGATATCTGTCTGTCTGTAATGATGCCTGTCTGTAATGATGCCTGTCTGTCTGTAATGATGCCTGTCTGTAATGATGTTTGTCTGTCTGCAATGATGCCCGTCTGTCTGTAATGATGCCTGTCTGTCTGCAATGATGCCCGTTTGTCTGTAATGATGCCTGTCTGTCTGCAATGATGTCTGTCTGTCTGTAATGATATCTGTCTGTTTGTAATGATGCCTGTCTGTAATGATGCCATCTGTAATAATATATCTGGCCCTGACTGGTAAATCTATTGGGGACTGAGTTGTTGATAATGTTATTTACACCTCCTAACATGTGTTTCCACTCTGAAATCCTACCTCAAATACCTACATACATATATCTGAATGTCTCCCATACATGAAAACGGGACGAGGAATATGCTTATAACACCTGTGGCTTTGCCTCTCTCTGAGAAAAAAGATGAGAGAAAGTTTGTCACAACTGTATACTGGCATTTCTGTGTTTGGCAGTAGGGGAGTGTGGAGTTGGGAGTGTGGGGTTAGGGGTGTGGGGTTGGGAGTGTGGGGTTAGGGGTGTAGGGTTGGGAGAGTGGGGTTATGGGTGTGGGGTTATGGGTGTGGGGTTATGGGTGTGGGGTTTGGGAGTGTGGGGTTGGGAGTGTGGGGTTAGGGGTGTGGGGTTGGTGGGGGTGTGGGGTTAGAAGTGTGGGGTTGGGAGTATAGGGTTGGGAGTATGGGGTTGGGAGTGTGGGGTTGGGTGTGTGGGGATAGGGGTGTGGGGTTGGGAGTGTGGGGTTGGGAGTATGGGGTTGGGAGTGTGGGGTTAGGGGTGTGGGGTTGGGTTGTGGGGTTGGGAGTGTGGGGTTGGGAGTGTGGGGTTGGGAGTGTGGGGTTGGGAGTGTGGGATTGGGGGTGTGGGGTTGGGAGTATGGGGTTTGGAGTATGGGGTCGGGAAGATGGGTTTGGGTGTGGGTTGTGAGTTTAGGGTTGAGGGTTTGGGGGTATGGGATAATTTGGGGTGTACTATTGGGACAAGGTGGTTATACATTTGTGTCAGTTCATTTTTGAGACCGGATGAAGAGTTAGCAAGCTTGTCACACCTGTATCTTGTCACACCTGTATCTTGTCACACCTGTAACTTGTCACACCTGTAACTTGTCACACCTGTATCTTGTCATGCCTGTAACTTGTCACACCTGTAACTTGTCACACCTTTATCGGCCTATTAAAGACATGCAAAATGTTTGTCACGCCAATATTCTCGCATTCCTAAAACACATACCATATCCATACCTGTATCCTTGAGACAACTGAGGGGAAAATCCTCTTCATCTACCTGTATTTCATCTATTCAAGATTAAAAAAGGCATGTCTCTTACACCTTTAAAACTTGGCATAAATCAATGTTTATTTGTCACACACTAAATCTAAGTACTCCCTCATAACAAATGGGGTGCATGAGTTTGTTTGTCACACCTTTCAGCCACATATCCATCAACCTTCAGACATATTGCAGAATATCATTTTTTATAAAGTGCAAAGCTTCACTTTCCCAGCGATAAATGCGGTTCCTCCTTTTATTTTTTCGCCATTATTTTGGAACATGTTGCACCGTTCTTGTTTGTTTTCACCTGCCGACAAATGTGGCTAAAAACAGAATCACTTTTTACTGGGCGCAGGAATATGAGAACAACCTTCTCTGAATTTGAAGGTGACTTTTCACAGCTTTTTGGTGAATTATCTTGAATATCTGTGTCAAATTTTCAAAAATAAATTCCTTTTGTCATTTCGACATGACATGGGCCATAAGTTAATGCTGTTCAATGTCTTGACCAGTTGGAACCAAACATCTATATGGTCACGCATAAATGTGATCAAATAAGGTCACATATGGCTATTGCTTGACATCATCTGGTCACGGATATTTGTTGCGTGGCACTATATGATCATGCGTTCCTCATGAATGGCACAATATTGTCACACAATGATTGTGCATGACCTTTTTTGGTCATGTTCATGCGCTACAAATTCTGTCTGGACCTAAATGTTTAACTGTGTCACCCCTGTGGAACTTTTGTACTTTATCTAATGGCACATCTACCATCTGTAAACTGTGACTTTATGAGCAAGGTCATAAGGTCATGCAAGGTCATCACATGACCACATCACTCTGCAGGCATGACCTAACAATACTGAACATAATAGACAAGCAGAATGACACACACAAAGATAGAGTTTAACATCAAGTTGAAAAGGTAGCGCAAATATTTGTCATTTGCCTATTGTGGCGATCTTGAATAAAGATATTTTCTACTTCATAAAAAATGATTATTGAAAGCTACATATAAATACAAAGCTATGTTATTTGAACATAAAGTGAAAATAAATTGTGGAAATGACGTTCAGAATTAATGTTTTTACCCTTGCAATGAGATGTGTAGAATTCCAAGAAGTTTGCAAGTAGACGTGAAATGAGGCATGCGAGATATCTTAGATATCTGAGCTTCGTGTCACCACCATGATAACCCACCGCGAACCCTGCCCCTTTCAAATAAATATCAACTAAATCCAAGCTTATACTGACTATCACATTATCATATCTACAAGAGGTCCACTGTGTGATATTTGGTCATGTTTTGAGCTAACATGACTTAATATGACCTCACATGCATCAAGTGTGACACAAATGAGATCTCGTAATGACGTCACATGACCTTGATACCGTCAAGGTCATGTGTGATTGCATGAAAGTTTTCTCTTCTCAAGACAGGCATTAATCTAAACTGTGGAAATGATCTAATGTACACAAATTCTCTGGGAGGCGTTGACGAGAGAAGCCAGATTCTTTGGGAATCGCTAGTTAATAGGAGAAGGTGGTGGGGAAAGATGGGGGGGCGTGGTACTCTGAGAGAGGAAGTGCAAACACTTCTCTAAATGATTATACAAGGACACATATAACTGTTTCCAAATAATTATACAAGGACACAAATAACTGTCTCCAAATGATTATACAAGGACACAAATAACTGTCTCCAAATAATTGTGCAAAAGCACTAATAACTGTTTCCAAATGATTATACAAGAACACAAATAACTGTCTCCAAATGATTATACAAGGACACAATTAACTGTCTCCAAATGATTATACAAGGACACAAATAACTATCTCCAAATGATTATGCAAGAACACTGATAACAGTCTCCAAACGATTATGCATAAATACTAATACGTGTCTCATAATGACAATGCATCAACATGACCAAATACCCTGATGCTAACACATGGCAAAATCTAGCCACGCCACAAAATGATGTCTGCAGCAATATATTAAAGAGATTTCAATCACAAGAAAGACTGCAGGGATGAGCAAAGCATCACAACAGCGGGCGAACAACAAGCTGAGGTATGTTACAAGCCAACAATGTTCAGGGCGTGGGGTGTTTTTTGAATACGCACCCTAACAATCTTCACCCTCTTGAGAATCCTCTTGACCTCTCGGTAGCGGGTCATGTTTATCAGTGACCTCTAGTGGTGGATCGGATAATAACCCTCCCAAAGCTGACACAGAATCACCTAGAATCGTCAGCAACACGAATGGCAGATTTTCCGCATGTCTTTCACTCCGGTCTTCTTTGTTTTTTTTCATTCTCTCTCATACCTTGCCGCATAACATGGCAATAACCTCCCCGCTGTTCCTCCCTTCATGCGGTTCATATTTTGCGGCATCCCACTCCAGTTTGTATTTTGTGTTTCTCACATCACAACATTGCAGTGTAGGTCATATTTTCATGTAGCTACAGCAAATTTTTACTTTGTAAATTTAATCAAAAACTCTGACTAGTTATCCACTAAAGTTTATGTTCCACTTTAGCTCCACTTTATATATCACTTTCTGAAATACATATTTCTTAGGATTTTCACATTTATATTTTCTTTGAGCACATAAAATATTTTAATATGCAGAGAATCCAGAATAGATATTAGGGAATTTTCATTCTTTCTAAATATCTAACTCAGCAGGTTTGATAAACAGGTTAGTCACTGAGCATCCATTTAGTCATTGACAAAGATGTGACCATGTTTGTTCATCCAGTGACTGTACCATTCACACAAGAGTTCTTACAAGGTTCCCAATCAGTCAGGTATGTCACTCTACAATCACGTAACCCCTACCTGATCTCATTTTGGTCACATCTAAATGTGATCAACTAAAATTTGGGCTCAAACTGCGCTTGTTGTTCTGAGCTTCCCATCCCATCCCGAGCGTCCCATCCCAGGCATCCTATCCACTGTTCCGTGAGGACCACTAGACTGTATGCACACATGTTAGTGATATATTAGAGAAAATAGAGAACAATGGCTGACAAAAAATAAAACTAGCCCTGGACCAACAGAAGTTGATCATAAACAAGTAACCCACTCCATTCAACCATCAACCTCACACAACATGAGAAGCAATCTGTGTTTTGTGACACCCGTGACCTCTGACCTGGGCAGACGTAAAACCCAGCATGGTGGTAGTAACTAATGAAGGGCATGATGAGATTCTGCCTGCTTCACTTGCCTGCAGCTAACTGAGAATGTTTCCCTGCAGTTTGTGCCTTTCCCCTGCAGTTTTTGCCTTTCTCCTGCAGTTTGTGCCTTTCTCCTGCAGTTTGTGCCTTTCCCCTGCAGTTTGTGTGCAGCCTCCTGCAGTAAGCTAGCTAGCTATCTTGCCAGTCATGTTTGCATCTCTGTAGAGTTATTTTAGTAAAAACAGATAGGTGTACCATAAATATCAAACAAACATCCCTCACTTAAGTTTTTAACATAAAAGCTAAATTTAAATTTGCCCCAATATACATTAAAACCTATTTCAGATGTTAACATTAAAACTTGGATTTCAAAATCAATAGATTGAAATAAAATATATAAGACGGGAAGAAAACAGAATTGGAACGAGAAGTCGTCTCGAGCCAAGGTAAGATAGATTTTTTTCAAAATAGTTTTGAAATAGGAGCGTGTCCTACGCGTTTCGGCCTCTACTGAGGCCTCATCAGGGACTAAAATGTTGAAATCTAGGTTTAGATTGAAATAAAATGTTATAGTTTTTTATTTTACCATTTACATAATCACAGTTTTAGTCTTGGCGTATTGGGTAAAAATATACATAAAAATATATCACAGTACACCAGTTTTAATGGTGTTTTTTTTTTCAGAAAATAGAAACAAAGAACGCAGATCTGAGCTAAATCATTTCATCACAGAAATTTCACATATTTGCTGAATATCATATGTCTTCTCTGAAATCACAAATCCAAGTAACTGGCTGTGATAAAACAAATCAAAATTTTTACCTTCCGCGACATATATTGCCAAACTCCACCAGAGGGCGACGTGGTGAACCTATCACCTCTGTACAAGGTGCCTTTTGGTGCTGGCTCACCACATCCACCAATTTTTATGTAACTGTCCGTCTTACTTATTTTTTTTCTTAAATTGTACTCAGATTGGTATATTATGATATATTTCACCCTTAATACAAAAGTTTGTGCATATAGAAACAAATATTAAGAGAAATAAAACTTGGAACTACTTTCTCTACCGGAGGAGCCATTTCCTGGGGTAGTGATAAGGCGGAACCACAACAAAGATGGCCGCTTTGTTTACAATTTGAATTCTTTTAATCTTTTATACTTTTGGTCAATATAACCAACAGAAAATGTTCAAATGCTAACAAATGAACTCAAATACATCTCAAGGCAACTTCATATTTGATATTAAGAGATGTTAATACGTCAATCACATTTACAACACACTGACAGTTCTTGAGCACATGGCCAGTAAAAGTAGTACCGGAGGAATATTAATCTGGGTTGGCCAGAGGTAATAGTTTGCGTGTGCCTCTGGTGGACAGTGTGATATATTGCTACCATAAGAATGCTGTGACATCATGGTGTGTTGTCATGAAGATGTAACATCACAAAAAAAAAAAAAAATACTTCCCACTGGAATAAAACCAAAATAAATTCATAACCCTCGAAAACATAAACAAAAATCTGCTGTGACATGACAAATATTTGTTGGATATTCACAACTGATACACAGCTACCTGCTGTGATATGGCAAATATTTGGTGGATATTCACAACTGATACACAGCTACCTGCTGTGATATGGCAAATATTTGGTGGATATTAATAACTGATACACAGCTACTTGCTGTGATATGGCAAATATTTGGTGGATATTCACAACTGATACACAGCTACCTGCTGTGATATGGCAAATATTTGGTGGATATTAACAACTGATACACAGCTACCTGCTGTGATATGGCAAATATTTGGTGGATATTCACAACTGATACACAGCTACCTGCTGTGATATGGCAAATATTTGGTGGATATTAAAGACTGATACAGCTACCTGCTGTGACATTGCAAATATTTGGTGGACATTCACAACTGATACACTGTGGCCGTCTGTGACATCACAGAATGACCCTGATGTAATGGCCATCTTCTATACTTCACAATTATGCATCTGACGTCAGGTTCTGGGTGCTTCTTGAAATCACTAGCAGGCCGGGAAAGAAAGTATAGTTGGCCGGTGAAACTGGTATTTTGTTATTGCTGAACATTGCCAATTAATGCAATATGTTCTGCAAACTATTTTGTCTCCAATCCAAGAGAGTGATTTTTTTCTCTTCTGTGCATCTACAAGAATTTGTCCTGTCATTTACAAGAAACAGCAAAATATATTTGTCTTGGCCTTGCAAGTTTACACATATTTACAAAGTCCATTCTCAGTTTTGTAATGGGGATGATATAAATCTATAGTGGCTGTATTTATAGTCTGCAGCGGCCAAGCATCAATTTGTGTTAAATTGTACACATCTGTTACACATTTGCCCTTCCTAACATCTTGAATCAAGATAAAATAAAAGTGGCAAAATCAATCAGGACAAACATGGAGTCTCTCTGTTTCTTGTGTGCACGGATCAGGTCAATTTCAAGTGAATCTTTTTCTTAATTATTTCACAGGAAAACACATGCCGTGAAAATTGGAATAAAGTACATATATATTAAATGGTGTCATCTATAGGTATAAAATCAATATATAAAACAGGTCAAAATGTCTTGATGAAATATTTTGTTAAAAAAAGACGAGAAACAGAAAAAAAAGGTTTTGCCTCATATAATGTAATATTTCAAGTTTGGCAAGAGTGATACAGTTTAAGATAATATCCCCGATGTATATCAGGAATAACATAGGCTTAAACTGTCTACCACCTCCCAGGGGGCCTGATAACATCAGCATATACCTCAGTGTTACTATCAACTAGATTTCTCTGCAAATTTATATATCTACATGACTAGGACTAATTATCGCCACCAGAGGGCATAATCAGTAAATGTGTTTCCTTTTGTTTGTTTGTTTGTTTGTTTGTTTCTTTCTTTCTTTCTTTTTTTATTTATTTATTTTTTAATTTTTTAATTTTTAATTTTTTATTTATTTATTTATTTATTTATTTGTTTGTTTGTTTGTTTGTTTGTTTGTTTGTTTATTTATTTATTTATTTAATTTTTACTTGATATTTTCAACATTATTCCAGTCATATCATGACGAGACCTACTTGTAGCAGATTTAGTGTTGCTTACTGAATTGTCATGTGGCAGGGAAATCCAGTCAACAGATTCACAAGGAAAAAGGGTCATTCCTTCTGCCATGGGTCTCAATTCATATAAGAAATTTTGACATGAATGAAGACGAATGAACAATCTCGGCAGGAATCAGACTAATCACTTTTAGATCATCAAAGAGGAATTGGTCCTCATAAGTTTGTGCTCTAACCAACTGCCCCATGGTCTGTGGCCCCCAGTAGACAGCAGTGAATGCTTACAATACTCGCTAGAAGTGAAATCATACTTGTTATCTCTGTATCTTTTTTGTATACAGCTCTTAGATCAGTAATAAATATATGATATGATATAGACTATATTATAACATACTGTACATTATATTGATCAGAGACGACGAGGGCTAATGTGTATACGTCAGTTAATTGTGTAGATGCATTCAAATTCGTACTCCCCTGAGCTTAATTCCGAGCGGGTTTGCAAACTGTTGAAAGAAGGACATGTGCACAGTTCACTTGTCCTTCACTGTATGTGCTAGTCAACTTCAAAATGATGATAAAATATATATATCATTTTTCAAAAAGAAACTGCATACAACTTCTTTTTTTAAAAAAAGACCTTTTTGTTAAATTATGAAACAAACTACATGATTTATACAGGTGCGCAAAATTGCTCAATAAACATCTATATTTAACTATTTTCCATAAGCTTTCTAGGTTGATTTTGGTTTTATCACAAGGAATTATTAGAGATTTCACAATTTGACATCTGTCATGAAAAATAATGCTCCACCTATCTTCCACAAGAGCACGAGTGTTTGAACCTGCGGGACAAGATAAATATTCTATCTAAGCGAGCACCCCAATACAAGGGGTAACATTTTCTTCCCCTCCTCCCCCCACCTGACACCCCCATGTAACAGCCCACACCTGTTTCAACATGTTATGCCACCCCTCATCTCACAAGTAAAGGTCAAGGTCACAGGAAGTAATGATGCATTCTGGGACCTGCTCATTTCTCCTGGTGTCATTTCTTTGTATTTTCTAACTAACTCCTAGATTCCTCTGGTTCCTGAAAGTCTTCCCTCCCATTATATCATTCCAATGTTATATTGCTTATGCAGTATTGAACTCTCATGTCTTCACCTGTTCATAACATTTGACAGATTTTGTATTCCAAACACATAAGTTTTGTTTCTGTTATAACTATATTCCCTCTTTTAATGATATTCTCAAATCTGCAATTTTTTATATAAATATTTTTACTGTGATTTTTTTTCAGTATTTTTAGGTAACAATTACTTGGCAGGAGATTGATTTTTAGACTTTTTCATACTTAATTTGAATGTAAGTGACATTTTCTGCATTTGAGATCTTGTAACAAGAATATTTTTAATCCTTCAACGGCAACAAAATATATGTTAAATTCTGTTTTTCTCCCTGACTTACATCATCACAAAGTCCTGAACAAATTTGCTGAAAAAATATCTACAGCTAAATATTAAGTGTGACCAACTGAGGTCATACATTGAGCTAATTAGCCAAGAGTGACCTCATGCAAACCTATGATGGCTAAAAACTTTAGTGGGTCACATTTTTCTCTGAATCATTTGCATGATAGAATTTTTTTTAAATCCAAGCTGATTTATAAATTATTCAAGAGAAGATATAATTTCACGGTAAAAAAGGCAAGGATCCTCAAGAATAAGCTAGAGGACGATCACAGTCCCTTTTTCACAATTGAAGGCAAGTATTTATTACCAATTATGCAAATGAGGTCATGTAAAGCCACAGCATGACCATATATGGTGTATGCTTGACCAAACATTGCACCACAATAGCTGTGCGTGACCAGATGATGTCATGAGATGATGTGAATGACCTTATTCATGTTTGACTCAAACTGTTTACGAAATTGCCAATTTTCAACTCAAAATAACAGATCCTACCTGCGAATGATGGCAATTCTGCCGGACTGAAGGTTTGACATGATTTGTGACTGTTTCATTCTTCTCCTCAGCGGGTTCCTCGTCTTGAAAAAATGTCAGTTTATTAAACGGGGCAAATCGGACCTTCTTGGGGATTTTCCATGTTGTGTGCAGAATCATTAACATGGCAGGGTAGTACCGCAGAAAATACTTCAGCTGGCAATACTTGCTGACAAACAAAAGTGCTTGCAAATAAAGGAAGTTCGGACGATCAGAATTTGGACATCGGCGACCATTCCAAAGTATATCGTTGACATCAATTTCATATTCCAAAACCGGGACAAGATTTTCTGGAAAAATTCTCTGATAATCCAAAGCTGACATGAATTCTGTTATATGTTGCGCAATCAGAATTAATTAATTAGTAAATCACTTTCTTCAATGAAACAATTTCTCAAAGCTCTCTCAAGAAGAATTTTGAGAACCTAATTCTGTGTTTGTAAAATATAATCATACAATAATCCAACTGTGAACAAACTGAGTAATGTTATCCCTTCAGAATTTTCCACTTCATGTTCAATCCATGTATTTGTAGGTGTAGCATGAAATTATGTCCTACACATTTGTAATCATCTGTAATCAATTTGGTTGTCTTCCAAGAAACAGGTTGAATATTGTCCAGACTTACGAAATCACATAAATAAATCCATTTCTGTTTACTTTTTGACATAATGTAGCATAACCAGTCAGAATGTTGATTATAAAGTAACAATAATCACAATCTTTATGTCACAGAAAGAGGTCAAATTAAAACAATTCAATTATAAAATTATAATTAAATGTTTATACTTTCAATAATATTAAATTTTGTGAGCAATGCAAATAAAATGTTTTAATTCTGTTTTCATTAAATTTAAAACTTTCTGTGAAATCTTTGCAGTCTCTGGATGAATATCCTGATCTCTGTATAAAATAAATGTATAAATACACTCCTTCATATCAAAACCACATTTCATGGCTGTCATGTATAATTATGGTTTTCTGACTGCCATATTGAATTCTGTGATAATAAATTATAGTTTAGCCTTAAATGTATCGCCCATTTTCCTGTCTGTCCCATTTGACAACAGCTAGATTTCTCGCTTGGATGGGATAAGTTAATATCTTCTTTCTTCTTCAGAATTCTGATCGTCAAGTTTTTCTGCACTGCCTTTTCAATCCTATTTGATTTTTTTATAATATATATTATATCCATGGGTATGAAGTAAGAAATGAGTTTGCCCCTGAGGCAAGAAGCAGATTCTGTGTTTTACGTGCGACCCTCAAGAAGAAGCCAGGGATTCTCTCCGTCGGTAAATCCATCAATGAACCAAAGCTAGAAATCCACGACGGGATTAAAAGCCGTCCCGGCAGGATGTGATTACCCACGATGCTCTCTGCACAGGCATGTAACCTGTCGAGGCCAAACTCGGTGGCAAAGAGTCCACTTCCACACGTGGGTTACTATGATGTGGGATGAGTTAAGGTGTCAATGATTGGCCAATACTCTTTCCTCCAGTGGCCTTATTTTCCAGCTGCCCATTTTGTCATTTGCAGTCTCCTGTTTCCATGGTTTCTGGTGACTCGTAAAATACAACTCAAGCTGATAATAAGGTAGAGTACTGTTCCATAGAATTTACTTCTTGATTTCCTATCAAATCAAAAATATCTCATATTTCTCTCCTTTTCTCTTTATCTACGAAACTCTACGAAAACGAAAGTAGCTTCATTAGAGGAAACGATAACTGCATTAAAAATGTGCTGATCAGTCAATAAAATATGTACATCTACAATTAAACAGCCCAAGCAATTTGTGCGTCTTTACTTCAGCGACAAAGAGGAGAGAAATGCAGCTGCAATGTTTTGTTTGTCTTGCGTATGTCTTAACTCTAAGTGCCATGTTTACGGAGGAGCCAGAAGAAAATAAATTTTGACAAAAAATATTCTCTCTTACCCATGAAAAAAAAAAACCAAGACCACGCCAAGATTTATAGAAAAGCTTCACTAAATAATAAAAAGAGATTTCTAAGTTTGTTAATAGTTACGCTGTCAAAAAAATGACATCTTATGCTACGTGAAGAGTTAACTTTCGTCCTGTTTCTTGGTTTATATTCTTGGTCACTTCATGTAATTAGGAAAGAAGACAAACCAGCCACTTTGCTACTTGAAAACACCCAGCATCTATTTCCATCCAGCAAGTTCCCAGTCAGGTTTGGTCAAAAATAGAGTCACATTGGTACAAACAAGCAGTCAAGTCTTCTGCTATTTTATGTCATATTATTTTTGTAAAACACCAGTGAAGCTTATGAATGCTTGCACACTTGAAGAGACTGCATTCAAAAAAGATATCTGCAATAATCTTGTTTAAGATTTCTGGATAATTTTTTTAGATTTTTTTCCTAACTTTGGGAGATTAAGATTTGTGTTTTTCAATTCAAGACAAATCAATTGTTTTAACTTTTTTTAAATGATGACAAAGGAGTCATCACCAATAGCTTTGTCTGCAATACAGGGCTTGATGTTCAAATTACAACTGATAACATATGGTACATTTTTGACTAATGGTTTAAAATGTGATCATATTGCGCTACGGACTGGACTGATCCTTGTCAGCTCTGCAGGAAAAAGCCAAGTGCTGTCCGCATTTTTTTGCCATCATTTCAGCTATCACCTGGATTTTGTACTATGCCATCAAACACAGGTTCTTACAACGCTGGAGTATAAGTGCTCCAGTCAAGTCCATCTAAACATCTGATCATGCAAAATCACGCAAAATAAAACCAAAAAACAAACAAAAAGTCATACTTTTGTTGATCTGGTATTTCCTATGAAATTATTATCCTTGTTCATCTTTATTCTCTGACTTTCAAAAGAAAAGCTTGTCACACTTGCATAATCATACGCTGGTAAATAAAGTGCACTGGAAAATTAAGTGCACTGGTAAATAAAGTGCACTGGTAAATCAATTGCACTGGTAAATTAAGTGCACTGGTAAATAAAGTGTGAATGTTCCTACTGACTACCTGTGAAGCTAATTTTTGTTTTTTTTTTGTGTCAGGGATTTAACAACACTTTTATCATGAAATCAGTCATTCCATGACGAGACCTTCTTGTAGCAGATATAGTGCTGCCTCACTCAGTTGTCATGTTGAAGGTCCTTGACATGATAATCCACCCAGTCACAGATTTACACTGACAATAGATTTACCGTTCAGGCATGGGCCTCAGCTCATGTGAGATATTGTAACATGAATGCAGTCTCAACACAGCCGGAATAAAACCCACAACCTTTGGATCACCACAGAGGAACTGGTGCTAATAGGTTTGCACTCTAACCAACTGCACCATGGCCCATGACCTCCTCAGAAGCAAAGTATCTTGATCCAAAACCAAATTATTTTTGCCTCCAACTGGAAATATGACAAAGTTTTGCCCTCCCAAAGTCAAAAGAATAGCCACCTGTCACAAATTCTAATCTTTTATATTCTCTTTCTTTCACTTTTGTAATGCACACTCTTCTTGCCAGGGGGCACCACTATATACAAAATGGAACCATTCTGTGAAGATGGTTTCCAAAATTATAACTATTACTTTTTCCCCCTTTTCTTTTGATACTTTTTTTTGCTGCACTGAGCTACCCTCTCCTTTGGGGTCTCAGGACAGTCCAGTCTACACTAACATAGGGTCTCAGGACAGTCTGGTCTACACCAACATAGGGTCTCAGGACAGTCCAGTCTACACCAACATAGGGTCTCAGGACAGTCTGGTCTACACCAACATAGGGTCTCGGGACAGTCTGGTCTACACCAACATATGGTCTCAGGAAACATAGCTGATAAGATAAAACAAAATGTTTTTGTTGACAAACGCAGGTTTTTATTGACGGACGAACGCTCAGACACATGGACACACTGAAGGAACCTGATAACAGAGGCCCCCCCCCCCACACCATTCTGGTGGCTAAAGCTAAATTTAGTTTTCATGCTATTTTTTGTGACAATGTATAAGCAGCAATTAATTTCAATATCACTGGCAACCCCTATGAAAATATATTTTAAGCAAAGCAAATAGCGCATTTTTATGGAAATATTATAACTTTAATAAAGATATATTTAACACTTAAATAATAAACACTTAAATATATCACAAGCTTGATCAACAATACAGAGTGATAACGATGATATACAATAAAATACAAAAACACACAATTAAGATCATAAACAAACAAGTTCTATTGGCCAAAATCATTTCTGGTCAAAATATGGTGCTTCCCCCTGGATGTCATAATGTGATTATTGCCAATTAGGAGAGATAAGTGTGTTTACATCAATACGTTTCTCCTCGACCTATTCTTCTGAAATATTTATCTAACTCTTCACTTCTTAGTGCGTACTCTCCTTATCAGGCCACCAATCATAATGGGGTCAACAATCATAATGGGGTCAACAATCATAATCGGGTCAACAATCGTAAATGGGTCAACAATCTTTGTCAGAGATGTCTTATTCAGGCAATTTAAGGCAAAGAATATATAGAGACCTGTTTATGATCTAAGCCTGCTCAGAATTTTAGGTTAAAAGAATTCCCCAAGCACTCGCTTAACAAAAAAACCTATAGGACCAGTCTAAGTGGAGAATAAACTTGCAGAAAAAAAATTATTAATTATGAAATAGTGTGCAATATGTTATGACATATTGCACACTATTATGACATGATTTGTTATGACATGATTTGGGTACACTAAACATGGTAGTGAAACATGGAACCAACGGGTAGTAACAAAAAATATTGATGCATATTGTTTGAATTTTTGTTGAACGAATAACTCTTGAACTTATCTTGATTCTCATTGACTAATATTTGTCCTGTTAATGGCAGCCTCCTTGACAACTCAACAATAGAAATTTGATTTTTTTTAAATCATAACAAAAGTTTTTTTAAATCTGAGCCTAATAGAAAATAGATAGCATTGGCCTCCTAAAAATACATCTTACTTACTAATAGTTAAGAACTCTGACCAGTAATTTCAGAAGAGAAGATCAAGTTGACAGACAGAATGACAGAAAATCTCTCCCCCATTAATACAGAAGCTATGCTGCAAATCGGCAAAAATGATAAGAAACAAGATTTTTTGTCCTGGCCTAAACATCAAAAGTTGGTGAGACTTGCACCTCTGGTCTTCTGAGATAGTGAATACATGGTGCCACAAAAAAAATTTCTTTTTCATAAAGATTGTGTGTATTTCATGCTGGCCAGCAAATGTGGCACTCACAATACACGTTTAAGCCAAATATAAACAGAAAACATCTGATAATTTTGAAACACTAAAAACCCACATATGGAGAGTTGGAATTCTTCATTGATTTCAGGGAATATTTGAAATTCTGGAAATCGGTACAAACCTGAGCAACAAAGCATAGAAATTCCCGGAATGCACGGAATGTCCGATGCCAATTCCTTTTGGGTGGAAATCTGCAGTATTTTGCTGGTTTCCCATGATCATATCCATATCTGTAAATGACATAATGTCCTTTGCCCTGTTGCCTTTTATGATAATAACGCTCCTTGTTCATGTACATTGCTTCATGTGCCATAGTATGTGGTAAATTTTGCCCAAGTTTATAACAGTCATTAATTTTTGCCATATTAAGTGCGCGTTTTTGTTGAAATAATCGGGATGATTCCATCAATGGGCATTACAGTCATAGAAATGATACCACAAGGTTAACAGCACATCCAGGGTTGCGAGAGAAAATATCACAAATCCCTATTTCTAGCAATTCTATTAAACAAGGCCAAGTGTGACAGGATCTGTTTCTTGTCCACTGTTTGCAAGCCATCAAAATCCACGGTTACTAGTCAGGGTGATTGGACAGAAATAGTAAAATTTAGTAGAATTTCATCAACAATATTGTCGGTTGGTACTGGCTTCTAAATTACAGGGATAATGGCCGAAAAGTGATAAAACACTGTGTGAACTCATGTAATCACATGCACCCTTAAGAATGTATAATATTTGTTCAGCAATGACACAAATACTTGACGATGTTTGGGGTTTTTAAAAAAATTATTCTTCTTCTTCTTGAAAAAAATTTTAAAATATTTTTTAAAATGACGAAATTAAAAAAAACGTGTTGATTTTAAAAAATCAAGCTCACGTAAGTTTGCAAAATCCCAAGGCAAAATCCAACGAAAATCTTCTTACTCTACCACGCACTCACAAATCAGTTCTCAAACAAAAGCGACATCTGACGGTGTCAGCAGAATTATTGAGCCAAAACATGGCCGCCATGGACCGATAATCGGGGTAAGCTCCATAGACTTACAACTCAATCATATCAAAACCTCGAACATCTAGGCCTAAAGGCAAAACAAACGCTTTTTTTGAGCGAAAATAGGAAATATAGATTGGACAACTGAGGTCATGTCAGGTGAACTTTAAAGCACCTTTAACTACTCTGCCAGCCACTAGATCTGCACCTACCTCCTCCTATCCTCCACTTATGGACACATAAATCACAGACCCATTGCTTTACTAACTGTGCTAGTGGGGCTGGACACACATGTTCAAAAGCTTTCCATTCTGGCTGGCTTCAGTGCAGAAACAAAGAATTAAGTTGGCCCAGCCTTGTTATCAGGATTCTGATCATTCATTCATTATTATTGATCAACGGGTGATCAGCACTGCCCACATCAATCAGCCCCCTGGACAGGTGCACCGTAACCATGGTAACCAGCATCCGAGACAGCACCACCATTTTCTCTTTGAATCTGGAATCTGGATGGTTTCAATCATAGAACTGAATGTCTCTATGCAAGATAGACAAAAAGACTCAAAGATTGCCATATTGTTTCAAGCCAAACATCTATTATTCTGGACTTCTATATTATATACCATTCTTTTATTGTTAATATGAATGGTCAAATATGTTATGAATGAGTGATTGTAGCTTATGGTCACGCAACCTTAAGTAGCATCTTGACAGTTTGAGACAAACTTACATTTGGTCATGCATACATGTACCTGACCAAATACAGTCACATTTGGCCATTGCATGGCATTATCAGGTAAAGCACAGCTGTTGCATGGCATTATCAGGTAAAGCACAGCTGTTGCATGACATTATCAGGTAAAGCACAGCTGTTGCATGGCATTATCAGGTAAAGCACAGTTGTTGCATGATATTATCAGGTGAAGCACAGCTGTTGCATGGCATTATCAGGTAAAGCACAGCTGTTGCATGACATTATCAGGTGAAGCACAGCTGTTGCATGGCATTATCAGGTGAAGCACAGCTGTTGCATGGCATTATCAGGTAAAGCACATGACATTATTTGGTTTATCATGGCCCTGCATGACCTCCTTTCATCATGTCCATGTGTGATAAATAAACTTTTGGCTCAAATTGCTTTTCTGCCAAGTGCTGGAAGATACTTCGCAAATTCCCACCACTAGAGGACAGACCCAGACAGTCGGTCCTATTCAGGTTTTGTAGAAAGTCACTAACTATCATATGGTATTTATTACTCTGCATTACAGAGGTAGTATTCAATTATTACCTCTGCAGTCATTGCCCTACATTTCATACCATTCTAAATTTGGAATTCTCCAAGTTATAAATACTTGCTCACCAAAATTGTAATCAGGTGTCTGACATATAAACTGACCAATCAGTACAGCTGTCAGAACAAAACAGAATCTATTTTAGTTGGCATTTTATTCCCTGCCAATCAGTTCACAACCCGACTTTTATAAATACTGATGACTTGCTGTCAATTCTGTGTGCACCATTATACCTTTGGTGGCAGAGACTGACATGAAAGAGAAGTCCTGCTATGGATGGTAGGTTTTTACGTAAATGAGCCTTTGAGTAATATACTACTTTGTATATTACTCTAAGGTGAGCCCCAAACAAATTTCTACATTAAAAATACATTTTCTAATATTCCTATTAATTCAGAGTGTATCTAGTTTAACCCACTTTTGCCTGCTTAGTGATAATCAACAGGGTCATACTTGAGTCTTAAAATGACATCATTTTATCATGTTTATGTCTGCTTAGACCTGTCTGGGTGGATAGAAAATTGCATTCGACACAATAATGTGCAATGTCATGTAGAGAACAAAGACCTACTGTTCAGCATATCTCACAAACAGGTGTATGCAAACTGTCTGCATAGTAACGCCTGCTACAACAGTTTATACAATATCTTGTATCAGAGTCTCAATTCTACTGAACATTCAACATATACATTCAACATATACATACCGAATGTAATCATTATAATCATGAAAATCTTGAATATCTTTTATCAATTGATATCTCAGGTTATGTATCGCTAAACTATCCGTAGCTGTCCCAAATGATCTTGTTAGTTAATTTGAACTTTCTAAAATTTATCATTAAAATTAAATAATAATAATTATTGTTATCAATTTTTTTTCTCAGTTGTTTAATGATCTTTAGTAATTACTCTGTGAAAGCCATGTGATGTTGAAATGTAGACATGCAGTGATCGCTGCTTCCCTGTTTGTTTGCTGTTCTCTGATTGGTTGAAATAAGTGATAGGTCAGTCAACTGGACATTTGTGCTCCGCTCATAGTATTATAATTAAGATAACAAAAATAGTTTTAAAAAAGGCTGTTTGTTGACTTTTCCAAATTTACATGGATCATGAAAATTTGCCCCTTGCATATAACAAATCAACTATTTCAACTATCAATACTGCCATCATGATGCAAAAACAAAATAACCCAGTAAGGTCAAATATGTCCCGCATGTGACTTAATTTGTTCACACCTTGAATGGTCATGATTAAGTATGTAATACACAGCTTTAGTTGAGTTCAAATATATGAGTGTGTGTAAAAGAAATGAATTCATAGTCATGTAAAAGAACTAACTTCACAAAAATATTAATATCTATAGAACTCGCTTTACAATAATATAAACATAGATTTAACTTCACAATAACTGATGTGCAATCAAGTCAGCGACATTAATTTTGGCTAATCTCAAATTCTTATCTCAGAATAGGCATATTTTGTTTTGGAGCGTGACAGGTTGATAATAACCATGATAAGGCCATTTAGCTCCTAACAAACCACACAGTTGACAAGCACTGGCGGACTCAACGAAGGCCTTGTTATAGTCTAAGAAAACATGTTGCCCCTTGAGCACTCGGCTTGACAGACAGATAATTTATGTTTTCATGCAACTTGTTAGGAGAGCTTGCCAAAAACCTGTCAAAAGACCTGTTGCACATTTGTGAGACTGTTGTGCTCTGACATGGAGTGTTGCCATCATGTGTGCTCGCTGTGAGTGATCATCACCCTGCCAAAGTCATGCTTCCCTGCTTGAAATGCACATATAAGCATTGCGATATCGTTATTATTATTGGAAAGGTTCTCATATCTTATTTTAGCTAAGAGATGAATTCACTTGACCTTGTATGTACTGGCACTTCACTGACAAAGAAGCCAATAAGATCTCCACGACCGTGACCCAATCAATCTCGCAACAATCAATGGCCCAATCAACGTCTTGGGGTACCATTCTGAAAAAACAAATGGCCCTTATATGTCACTAGGCATGCTCTGACAAATGGCCCAATTGAAGTATGTGGGGCCCATTCTGACAAATGGCCCAATTGAAGTATGTGAGGCCTTTTCTGAAAAATGGACCCATTCAAGTCTGTTAGGCACAATTGGAAAAATGGCCCAATGCAAGCCAATAAATATAACTTCCTGGGGTGAACCAAATGACTTTTAGTGTGAACTCATTTGATCACATTTATATATGTTACCAATTTGCAGTTTGGCTCCTATATATTTTGGAATTTTGCCAATGAGGGGATGCTCATCATCATATTTTGGCACTAATCAGTTCAAGCCATACATCAATTTGGTCATGCATAAACTTGACCAAATACGGTCACTTAGGGCAATCGCTTGACTGTATTATGCTACACATGTCAAAATTGCTTTTGTTAAAATAAAGGCAAAATCAAATTTATGGATTCACACAATAACCAAGCATGACTTTATTCTAAAGGTCATATCTATACAAGACCAAAGAGATGTTTGGTTCTGACTGCTTATCTTTAAAGCATGTGACAGTTCATCTTGTGGACGTATACATCTGGGTGAGATACATCAGAGATATGAATAGCATCAGAGGCCTCAGGGTAGTCTAGAAACATCACTCAGAATCTCAAGGTTTGATGACCCTTGTCTGATTCAAAGACTGAATCATAATGTTTATAATATACAGTATTTGCTAGTAATAGCTACCAGTTCCATATATATATGGATCCCACCTCATATGGCCATATCTATCAACAAAAGAGATGGTTGGCGCCAACTGCTTCAGCTTTCATTATGGTAAAATTCTATGAAATAGGTTGAAAACTAAAAAAGAATATTCATGAATGGTTCATTCACCCGAAGATTTGTAAAAATTGCAACTCATATGAGCTTGCCAAAAGATTATTTGAGGGATATTTTTCATCTGACTCCATATCACTGTGTTATTGTGTAAACAAGCTGTTCATTTCCTTATTTATTTATCTAATTAATGTATCGAAGGACCTGCTATCTCACAATTGAAGTATGTAGTTAGCATGAATATGAGGCATTCATATATATATATATCTAACCTACGGAATATTCCCCCTGCTGCATATTAATGAAAATTGGAACATACATTTTTTTCAAATCTACTTCAATTTCTCTTTTTACTCTTCTACATATCATGTTGATCAAATGGATGTCAAAGTAATAAAGTAATGCTGGTCTTGTCCTGAGCTCCAGATCTGCCCCTCAAGGTCCACTCAAACATGCTAAGCAACAATGTTAGCAACAAAAGAGGGAAAATATAATAAACACAAAGTAAATGGCACAAGATGGACAAAAGATTGGATTTTTGGGTCATATTCTACCCATGGCTAAAACTGAATACACAAAAGATAAATATAAAAAATAAGTGAAATGTAAATTGTTCATTTTATGCCTTTAAGAATTTACACTTGAGGAAATTCCAATCTTTGTTTTGCACATTTTGTTCCAAGGAAACATTGTATGTGTGACATAGTAGATATGCAGAAATCTTAACAGCCATCTATATAGGATAAACTTAACATTAATTATTTATCATTTCAAGAGAAATTACTTTAATTACTGAATTTTAAATCCACAAAAAAGAAAAGCAGTTGGAAAATACTTTGTTTTCATATGAAAAATATTATTATAAAAAGAAAGTGGTCAATAGAAATAAATCTAAAATCATATTGATTTTATACTCATTTAATCAGAGTATGCAATATTAAAAAAAACAGATTTCTGTTTTTGTGTGTGTGTGTGTTAGATGAATGAATTACATTAACATGTGTCTTGTGTTCCTTACAAAATTTTAACTCAGAAAAAAAGATGTCCCCCCTTAACTATTCTACAAATGATAGCATTTGATGTTCTCTCAATTCCAATACATTATTGTTCAGTCATTCTACCTCAATTACCTTTAAACAAAGTGCTGGCAGAAAGATTTCTTGACATAATATAGATAGTCTTAGAAATTTCATTCATGATAAGACCTTCTACATACTATGAGGTATGAAGATTGTGATGTTGAAATAGCACACTATGAAAAACGTCAAGGACCCATGGCATGGGTTTAGTAAAATGTATATATTTATGTTTTTTCCAGGGATGAGCTCCTTTCATCCCAAATATTTCGTTATTATATGTTTCCCCTGACTGTTACCATCCCTTATTGAGGAGGGTGCTGAAGCTAAGTCAAATATCTCCCTAGTATATTATTAATAATGTTTGATAAGTGATAATTCAACTATATTTCATGGATAACTAGTACTTGTTAAGTTGACGTTTCCATTGATGCATAACCATAAAATGAATACAGAGATGATCAACCTGCCAGTTTTGAATATTTTTATCGAAGCTTTGACTAATACTATCCCTTAATGAGCAGGAAAACAACCGGAGAAAGAGGAAAAATATGTTATCTTGTGTTTGCATGAAACCATTTAACTTCTTGACATATAAGATCACCTAACAATTGAAATAAGTTACTGATGTTTATTGGTAACAACTGTTAATAATATGTTATCTAAAAGGGGTTACCTAAATAATTGTCACATACCTTCTAAACAAGGTTCTTTTGTGAAATCAACTCTCAGTGTCAGCACATGTGACAGTGCTTGTCGATTTCATACGTCTTGAAGTTTTAACTTCTTCGCCTTCCGAAGAAGATTTTAATTAATCCAAATTTAATCTCTGTGGTATTAAGGTATGTATCTCTGGTTAACCATCAGTCATAAGCGTAATCCAGATGTGAAAACAGCTAGAAACATACACAGGTAAACTTTCTCCAACTTTCCCAAAGTGGGCGATTTTACCCAAATGTGACAACACTTCTGTCAAATAATATCCAAGTGAAAACTGGTGAAGCGAAATATACTCCCTTCCCACCATTCAAATATTTAAAAACTTAATAAAATAAATAAACATGTTGAAATATGTAATATCAAATGCTTATCAAATGTTCATATAAAATATAACTATTTATCTAAAGTATAACTTTTTTTGTGCTGCACCAGATTGTTTTTATTTAGCTATTGAAGTGGGTCAGAGAGGACGGGACGCAAGCTATATTTGGACCATTCATCTTAATGTCTTCCATGATTAACCCCGGGTTAGAGGGTCTCTCTCTCTCTCTGCCAATATTTTATAATATAAAAATAAAAAGCTCCCCAAATCTCTTTCAAATGCGAGTTACAAGATTTCAAACTTGGTCATACTTCATGATTAGATGATGACAAGTGGCAGCAAAACAGTTTCCTGCATCACAGATTGAAGTACTCTTAGTTTACTGGGTGAGGAGTTTTCTCTAAATTCTTTGAGACGAATTATCCATTTTCGTGTGTGTACTTCAATGGGTCTGTCTCAATGGTCTAGATTAATGAGTCTGCCCAGTGGTCTCGATCAATCAGTCTGTCTCAATGGTCTAGATCAATCAGTCTGTCCCATTGGTCAAGATCAATCAGTCTGTCCCATTGGTCAAGATCAATCAGTCTGTCCCATTGGTCAAGATCAATCAGTCTGTCCCATTGGTCAAGATCAATCAGTCTGTCTCAATGGTCTAGATCAATCAGTCTGTCCCAGTGGTCTAGATCAATCAGTTTGTCCCAGTGGTCTAGATCAATCAGTTTGTCCCAGTGGTCTAGATCAATCAGTCTGTCCCAGTGGTCAAGATCAATCAGTCTGTCTCAATGGTCAAGATCAATCAGTCTGTCCCATTGGTCAAGATCAATCAGTCTGTCCCAGTGGTTTAGATCAATCAGTCTGTCCCATTGGTCTAGATCAATCAGTCTGTCCCAGTGGTCAAGATCAATCAGTCTGTCCCAGTGGTCTAGATCAATCAGTCTGTCTCAGTGGTCTGGACCAATGGGTCTGTATCAGTGGTCTGGACCAATGGGTCTGTATCAGTGGTCTGGACCAATGGGTCTCTCCCAATGGTCTAGATCAATCGATTTGTCTCAGTGGTCTTTATCTCCGTGTTCAAGGGAAATTGACGTGCCTTTGTGTTCCAGATCAACTGCTCTGGCCAAAGAAGCAATATTTACACAATATAGGACAAAGAAATAGACAGCAAACCCTTTATTTGTTCTTAAAAATAGCCCTGAATCTTTTCAAAGGC
Organism: Amphiduros pacificus; assembly: GCA_949316495.1. NCBI lineage: Eukaryota > Metazoa > Annelida > Polychaeta > Phyllodocida > Hesionidae > Amphiduros > Amphiduros pacificus. Next base: position 27,420,956 of record OX439011.1, read on the forward strand.
ATGTCACTCAAATCCTGTTTTTCCTGAGGTGAGACATAAATCATTGGAGCCCTCCAACTTCCCCCATGTGACAGCCTTCAAGAAGGTGAAAACAATGCCAGTGTTGACCACTTTATACAATATATATATATATATATATATATATATATATATATATATATATATATATATATATATATATATATATATATATATATATATATATATATATATATATATATATATATATATATATATATATATATATATATATATATATATTTCATAACTACCTTGTTCATCATTATTCATAATGAACCGTTTAATGACCGAATATATATATATATATATATATATATATATATTATATATAGTCAGCCCAACCATCGTGAGGAAAGTGAATCTCAGTAAAAAAAAAATCGCAATAAATAAAAGGCAATCAAAGAAAGCATATTTGAATCAGTAGAATGAATGTTATAAGAGTTACATTTGAAGAGAGAGAATGTTGCAAAGTACAAGTCATTTTTTAAAGACCAACAAGTCAACTGGAAAAGGGAGAATGGGACCAATTTGTCAGTGGATTTTAGTTCCTCATTTGGCCGCTAGGGATCTCTGATGACCTGTCAGTAGAGGGTCGCCAATGATTTATGTTTGCAGTTCTTACGAAAATGAATGTATATATAAACATTTTTTCATTCATGCAGAAAGTAAAAGTCTAAAGTAAAAGAAAAAAAAACCCGGTTTATTGAACATTACGGAAATTAGGTTACATTTTCATCTCAGTACACTGACATGCTACAGTTTGATACGACCAAGGTAACATGCCCAGTAGTCAACAGTGTGCACGTGACGTATTTTTTTTTTTTTTTTTTTTGTTTCAGAAATAAATATACCTGACCGTGGAGGTGAAATATCAGAGTGAGGAATAGGCGTTGGCAGTAAAACTGCCGAGTAGGGCAATACAGCGAGTGCAATCGCACATATTGTATTGCACAGAATTCATTTGTGATAGTGTTAATCAACCTCTGAAAGCGCTAAAACATGGACGCTTTAAGTTGGTTGAGCGATGCGCAAAGGTCTCTTAAATATTAGGGCATTACGCGTGGTGTCTCAATGATTTATGTCCGATAAAAAGTTTTGATAATGCAATTAGTATGATAAATGTGCGGTTGTTTATTTGTGTATTCCTTTCTTCAAGGAATTAAACGAAGAGAGCCCTGACCAATAGTACAGAACAAAAAGGCAATATTCTCTAAATCCTTTCTCCTTTTTCAGATACACAGAGAAAGCAAGAGCATAAACAACCCACCAACTCTTATAAAGTTCCAAATTCATAATTGACAGCTCTCAGTTCACCTTAAGGGAATTATCTATATTATTGTAATATAACTATACATGTGTATGCTATTCAAATTATTGAGGTTTCATTCTGACATTTTCAACTACCTAACAATATTTATCTTCCATCCAAATGAATTGACCACTTAAATGAATTTCTACCCGTATGATTATATCCCTGACACCATATGGCGATGCACAACACAGAAAAACACATTACTACAGACATAAACACATAGGGGTAGTCATTACCATTAACATTACCAGTTCATATTAGGTCATATTAGCATTCACTTCGACAAACTCCACCAGAGGGCGTTGTGGTGAACCTATAGTTTGCGTGTGCCTCTGGTGGACAGTGTGTCACTTCGAGCCAGCACCACACACACACACACACACACACACACACACACATATATATATATATATATATATATATATATATATATATATATATATATATATATATATATATATATATATATATATATATATATATATATATAATATATATATATGTATTTGTATAGTGCTTTGTTTAGGCTATATCGGGTCAGATAGAAGCCTGTGACCAGGACTTAATGCCCTACTCTTTTCAAAGAGTGACTGGGCATCTTTCTTTTGCATTATCACATCAACACAAAAAGCACGGCCTTTGGTTATCAGTAATGGAGCACTGACTGGAATGGAAAACACCCTGTAGCAGATATCTACTTTTTTTCCACCATGCATCTTGACCAAAGTACTTGTCCCAACCGGGATTCAAACCCCAGAGCTTTACCCAAATTTTGTAATGATTTCAAAAGTTTGACAAGCCGAGCCTTCCAATAATTGGCTACTATGTCACACATCCACAGTCCGGTTTTTACCCTTGCTTAATGTCTTCAATTGTTAGAATTGCCCAAAACGTTTTTTTTGTTTGTTTGTCTGGTGTTTTACATCACTTTCACCATTATTTCAGTCATTTCGTGTCATGTTGCATCTGAGAAAATCTTCTTATTCTACTACGCATTCACAAATCACTTCTTAGACAAAAGCGCTACCTGATGGTGTGAGCAGAAATGACGTGTTAAAAACATGGCCGACATAGGCCGATAATAGGTGTATGCTCCATAGACTTCCAGCTTTATCGTGTAAAAACCTCAAACATTCAGCCCTAAAGTCAAAACAAACGCGAGTGAAAATCCATTGACTTACATCCCTGAAGGCAAAACAAACGTAAGAGAAAACATGCAAAATTCCCTTTGAGGTTTGATGAAACTGAAAGTTTTATATAGGCATTATGTTCCAAAATGTGATAAAATGACATTGTATATGGATGGAAGGGGTTATTACTGGCACAAGTGACGGTGAGACATATGTTATAAACAGCACAGACACGCGAGAAGGCAAAAGAGCAATACGTATAATGTGAGAAGATCAAGAGATCAAATAGCATCAAAACAGTCGCACACCAACATGGCCGCCAAGGTCAAGGCCCTTTTGATCTTGACACCAGCACTGATTGCAAAATTGGGCAATATCACGCAACATTCTTCAAACAGAGCCAGGTTTGTTCAAACATAAATGCATATGGTGCAAAACTTAAATACGTTTAGAAATGACATTTTTTATCATATCTTTTTATGTTATTTGCATGTTTACTATATACATTGTTATTTGCATGGTTATTATATACATTCTTCTGGACCATTATAAAACTGTACCAGGATTGCATTTTAAATTATTGTTTCATTTCTACATGTTCTATGCACATTTGCATCTATAATCTAAACCATTTGCATCTATAATCTAAACAATTAACACTGTTAATCACGCTAACCCTGGGCGATACATACCAGGTTGAGGTACACATTTTGCAATTCATCTGTTAATATCTCCAGACTTCTAATCCTTTGTCTAAGACTTAGTCCAACCATCCTTGTCAGATCTGCCCCTGGTGTAATCCTTGTGTCTTTGTATAGTGACACCATTTCTCCATTTCTTATACAAGCCAGCTGTTTTTTGTACATACTATTTGATACGGGAGGCACCATTCTTAATGCTTGTGTTTCCATGACAACATCCACATTTGGCAGTACTGTGTGAGGTGGTAATGTAACAAAAATATTTTAAAATTCAGTCATCATAATGGGTCACAATAGACAAAACAAATATGATCATAACAGGGAGTGTTGTTTTTTTTAACAAGAAAGAATTCTTAAAAAAAAAACAATGCTGTGAAAATCCATGTTGATTTACCACCCATTAAGAATGTTTATTGGTTAATGTTTATTTTTAGGAGTGACAGATTTAATTCATCTGCCTCAGGTGGATAGAGAGGCAGGACATTTCCAAGAATAAATCGGCTGGATACCTCGATTTCTCACGTCTTTCACAAAATAGTTAATGTGAAAGATCGAGATGCCACAGTTATGAAAGGTCGTTCACATAACTTGGCCTGGCAGTATAATGATATCCCGTAGCATCTCAGAGACAAACACCAAAAACATTTACCATTCTCTGGTACCCTCTCGTTTTGCAATATCTCCTTGACAACACCCCATCTTTCATCAAAACCCCTCAATGTATTCTAATATTAGCTAATAAAAGTCAATAAAAATGAAATATTCCTACAGAATCATTACAAAACAAGGCGTTGACCTTAAATCGATTTCAAGATTGTTAGCGCCACCTATTAATAGAATCTTCCATAATGCACCCAGTATGTACTTTTCCAGTATGTTTCAACCAGCGATTGAGATAGGTTTTGAGACCTATGGTTTGATAATTTGTGAGTTTTTATTCAATTTCAAAATAATCAGATTACAGTTTTACCTTGAGGGCAACAACACACATTTTTGTCTTTTATTCATCTTGGCAGATAACATTTTTGGGGTGCAATAAACGAAAAATATACAAATGGCGTAGTGTTCTCCAATCACCCATCGGCAAAGCCCAGATAGGTGATCTGGAGAGGTCTGAGATTTTTGCTTTTTGGTCATAATCTCGTTCAGATGTGATTTTTTAAATACCCAACTGTTTAAGTGATAATTCATATTTTATGTATGATTATGTCTAAAATCTCACAAAAAAGCTTGATTATTTTTTGGATAACATTAAATAAAGAAAATATAAATACTTGATAATAATCGCCAGCTGCAAAAATTGAATCAAACCCGTTTTAACGGCAGTTGAAACGGGTTCAATTTTGACGTTTAAACGGGTTTACCAAAGTTTTTGCAGCTGGCGAGTTTTTACTTCACTAGGGCTCAATCAACTCCACCAAACTTTTCTTTGGTTGGAGTTGGTAGAGTCCATGGACGTTCGACAAACCCCTCCAGATCACCTATCTGGGCTTTGCCGATGGGTGATTGGAGAACACAAACAAATGGCGGGATGGGCCTGACATGCTAGGTCTCCTTGGCAACCCTCCATCTTGTTTTATAATAATGATTGTTTTTTTTTTGTGAAGTTCCGGTGTGTTGTTTTCAATGGGGTGGTATGGCAACCCACAATCGGCCTATGCATGGACATCACTGTAGATATAATACAATCAAACAGGCACGGTCGAAGAGGTTACCGAGGTCACCGAACAGTATCCAGCCGGTCTAATTAGCAGAAATCTGTGTCACATACTCTGGAACAGAGTTAAATTCAACATCCATGCAGTCTACTTAGCAGTAATCTGTGCCTCATACTCAGGAACAGAGTCCTGTATCCTTTCAGTCTAATTAGCAGTAATCTGTGCCTCATACTCAGGAACAGAGTCCATTATCCTTTCAGTCTAATTAGCGGAAATCTGTGCCTCATACTCTTGAAACCCAGCATCCAAGCAGACTAAATTTGGCATTTGTTTGTTTAATATCACTTAGCATCACTTTCAACATTATTCCAGTCATTTCATGATGAGGCCTACTTGCAGCAGATATTGTGTTACCTCACTGAATTTTCATGTCTATAATTTGAAATTGTAATATAAATAATATTCTTATTTCCTGATAAGAGAAATATTAGTAAAACAGAACATGACACTTATTCATGGGTCACGGCGGAATCACAGTTCATACTCTCTTTGTTACCTCGTTGACACAACTTTATTTCTAAAAAAGTGGAGTGGATGTTGTCAGAGTGGATGATGTCAGAGTGGATGCTGTCAGAGTGGATGTTGTCAGAGTGGATGGATGTTGTCAGAGTGGATGATGTCAGAGTGGATGTTGTCAGAGTGGATGCTGTCAGAGTGGATGATATCAGAGTGGATGCTGTCAGAGTGGATGTTGTCAGAGTGGGTGTTGTCAGAGTGGATGCTGTCAGAGTGGATGATGTCAGAGTGGATGCTGTCAGAGTGGATGTTGTCAGAGTGGATGTTGTCAGAGTGGATGTTGTCAGGGTGGATGATGTCAGGGTGGATGATGTCAGAGTGGATGATGTCAGAGTGGATGTTGTCAGAGTGGATTATACCAGAGTTGATGATACCAGAGTGGATGTTGCCAGCGTGGATGATGTCAGAGTGGATGTTGTCAGAATGGATGTTGTCAGAGTGGATGATGTCAGAGTGGATGTTGTCAGAGTGGATGTTGTCAGGGTGGATGTTGTCAGAGTGGATGTTGTCAGAGTGGATGTTGTCAGAGTGGATGATGTCAGAGTGGATGTTGTCAGAGTTGATGATACCAGAGTGGATGTTGCTAGCGTGGATGATGTCAGAGTGGATGTTGTCAGAATGGATGTTGTCAGAGTGGATGTTGTCAGGGTGGATGATGTCAGAGTGGATAATGTCAGAGTGGATGTTGTCAGAGTGGATGTTGTCAGAGTGGATGTTGCCAGAGTGGATGTTGTCAGAATGGATGTTGACAGAGTGGATTATACCAGAGTGGATGTTGTCAGAATGGATGTTGTCAGAGTGGATGTTGTCAGAGTGGATGTTGTCAGGGTGGATGTTGTCAAAGTGGATGTTGTCAGAATGGATGTTGACAGAGTGGATGTTGTCAGAGTGGATGTTGTCAGAGTGGATGTTGTCAGGGTGGATGTTGTCAGGGTGGGTGTTGTCAGGGTGGATGATGTCAGAGTGGATGATGTCAGAGTGGATGTTGTCAGAGTGGATGTTGTCAGGGTGGATGTTGTCAGAGTGGATGTTGTCAGAGTGGATGTTGCCAGGGTGGATGATGTCAGAGTGGATGTTGTCAGGGTGGGTGTTGTCAGGGTGGATGATGTCAGAGTGGATGTTGTCAGGGTGGATGATGTCAGAGTGGATGTTGTCAGAGTGGATGTTGTCAGAGTGGATGTTGTCAGGGTGGATGTTGTCAGGGTGGGTGTTGTCAGGGTGGATGATGTCAGAGTGGACGTTGTCAGGGTGGATGTTGTCAGGGTGGGTGTTGTCAGGGTGGATGATGTCAGGGTGGATGATGTCAGAGTGGATGCTGTCAGAGTGGATGATACCAGAGTGGATGCTGTCAGAGTGGATGTTGTCAGAGTGGATGTTGTCAGAGTGGATGTTGTCAGAGTGGATGTTGTCAGAGTGGATTATACCAGAGTGGATGATACCAGAGTGGATGCTGTCAGAGTGGATGATACCAGAGTGGATGATACCAGAGTGGATGCTGTCAGAGTGGATGCTGTCAGAGTGGATGCTGTCAGAGTGGATGCTGTCAGAGTGGATGCTGTCAGAGTGGATTATACCAGAGTGGATGATACCAGAGTGGATGCTGTCAGAGTGGATGCTGTCAGAGTGGATGCTGTCAGAGTGGATGTTGTCAGAGTGGATGTTGTCAGAGTGGATGTTGCCAGGGTGGATGTTGTCAGAGTGGATGCTGTCAGAGTGGATGCTGTCAGAGTGGATGCTGTCAGAGTGGATGTTGTCAGAGTGGATGTTGTCAGAGTGGATGATGTCAGAATGGATGTTGTCATAGTGGATGTTGTCAGAGTGGATGTTGTCAGAATGGATGTTGTCAGAGTGGATGATGTCAGAGTGGATGTTGTCAGAATGGATGTTGTTAGAGTGGATGCTGTCAGAGTGGATGTTGTCAGGGTGGATGTTGTCAGAGTGGATGTTGCCAGGGTGGATGATACCAGAGTGGATGTTGTCAGAGTGGATGTTGTCAGAATGTATGTTGTCAGAGTGGATGATGTCAGAGTGGATGTTGTCAGAATTGATGTTGTCAGGGTGGATGATGTCAGAGTGGATGTTGTCAGAGTGGATGATACCAGAGTGGATGATACCAGAGCGGATGTTGTCAGAGTGGATGCTGTCAGAGTGGATGCTGTCAGAGTGGATGTTGTCAGAGTGGATGATGTCAGATTAGATGTTGCCAGGGAGGATGTTGTCAGAGTGGATGATGTCAGAGTGGATGCTGTCAGAGTGGATGATACCAGAGTGGATGTTGTCAGAGTGGATGCTGTCAGAGTGGATGATGTCAGAGTGGATGCTGTCAGAGTGGATGATACCAGAGTGGATGCTGTCAGAGTGGATGCTGTCAGAGTGGATGCTGTCAGAGTGGATGTTGTCAGAGTGGATGATGTCAGATTGGATGTTGCCAGGGAGGATGTTGTCAGAGTGGATGTTGTCAGAGTGGATGCTGTCAGAGTGGATGATACCAGAGTGGATGTTGTCAGAGTGGATGCTGTCAGAGTGGATGCTGTCAGAGTGGATGTTGTCAGAGTGGATGTTGTCAGAGTGGATGTTGCCAGGGTGGATGTTGTCAGAGTGGATGCTGTCAGAGTGGATGTTGTCAGAGTGGATGTTGTCAGAGTGGATGATGTCAGAGTGGATGCTGTCAGAGTGGATGATACCAGAGTGGATGCTGTCAGAGTGGATGCTGTCAGAGTGGATGCTGTCAGAGTGGATGTTGTCAGAGTGGATGTTGCCAGGGTGGATGCTGTCAGAGTGGATGCTGTCAGAGTGGATGCTGTCAGAGTGGATGTTGTCAGAGTGGATGTTGTCAGAGTGGATGTTGTCAGAGTGGATGTTGCCAGAGTGGATGTTGCCAGAGTGGATGTTGCCAGAGTGGATGCTGTCAGAGTGGATGATACCAGAGTGGATGCTGTCAGAGTGGATGTTGTCAGAGTGGATGTTGTCAGAGTGGATGTTGTCAGAGTGGATGTTGTCAGAGTGGATGTTGCCAGAGTGGATGATACCAGAGTGGATGTTGTCAGAGTGGATGCTGTCAGAGTGGATGCTGTCAGAGTGGATGTTGTCAGAGTGGATGTTGTCAGAGTGGATGTTGTCAGAGTGGATGTTGTCAGAGTGGATGATACCAGAGTGGATGCTGTCAGAGTGGATGCTGTCAGAGTGGATGTTGTCATAGGTAGAAGGTTGTTAGTAATTGACTTTGATCACTTTCAATGGTGTGCCAGCATAAGGCTGAAGTCATTGTGGTTCGCTATACATTAAATCAGGCACTGCAGCAGCTACCGCCAACAATAGCTCAGTTGGTAGGATGTTTGTCTTCCATGTTGGCAAGCAGGATTCGATTCCTGGTTAGGGAAATTAATTTGGTCATGTTGCCTGATACAAAAACTTGAGGTGGATATCTACTGCACAAATGCGTCTCACTTCAACACGTCCTGTCCAACTGGTGATCACGCTATATCATGCTTTATGATTGTGCAAAAGAACGATCCCCACCCACTCTTTGAAAAGAGCATGGCATTGAATCTCGGTGACGGGCCTCAATCTACAGAATTTGCCTGGGGTGATCTTAAAATGTCGTTGATACAAACATTCCATTTAAATTCGCTGTAGTAATAAGTTTAGTTTCATTTCTAAAAACAAATGCATATACATGTCAATCTCTTATATATAATTTGTGTTTGATTATGTTGTTGACATATTTGAAGGAACAAGAATATTGGCGTTTGTCACATTCACTAAAAGCCTTGATATAACAGACCGTATGCGCTGCTCCGGTGTTTCTATCTTCATTTGTCTTTATCTTAAGGGCCAATGCCATTTGATCCAACAATGACCTGCTCTGAAATGATCGATAAAGAAAACACTTCAACTGGTCTCTGTACTGTGGGCACCTCGGCATTAACTGACAGTATGTGATGCATCCTGTGCCACACTCTGCATGGCGAGGGAGTTACCTTCTACCTCTGGCCATGGCATGAGATCGCGGAAAACCTTTTCCAGCATATTAGCATGCAATTACCATTCACCTCTGTAATTGGTTGGCTCTTATATATGGTGGGCAAAAAACAGACCGTGACACAGTTGATCAGAGCGCCTCTGTGATGATCCAAAGGTCGTGGAATCGATCCCCGGCCATGCCGAGATTGAGTTCATGTTTCACATATGAGCTGAGGCCCGTGTCAAAGAGTTAATCCGTTGTCCTTATAAACTGTGACCGGGTGGGTTGTCATGTCAAGGACCCGCGACATGACAATTCAGTGAGGCACCTCTGCATTAACTGACATCTGCTACAAGTAGGTCTCATAACGAAATGACTGAAATAATGTTGAAAGTGATATAAAACCCCAAATAAACAAACAAAGCAAACAAACTAATATATGGGCATGCACGATACCATACCACAGCCGTACATGTGTACATGCCTTTTATATATGTGCAAAGGATCATCATTTATAATTGGGGAAGGGGGCGGAATTAGAAATGTCTTGTTGGAAAAGTTTGGGTATTCTCAACATTATTTCAATCATGAATCGATGAAACCTGATATAATGTTGAGAATACCCAAACTTTTCCAACAAGACATTTCCAATATATATATATATATATATATATATAGAGCTTTCTTTTGGCCTCCTTGAATATATATGATACATATCGTTGAGCTCTAAACTCATTTGTTATGCTCTCCTCCTAATTAAAACTGTTGTTCAACTGCCTTTACTTGCAGAGCCTGTATAAACGCAGGATCTACTAAGGAGAGTAGCTGTACCAGTGCACTTTGGGTAATTTCTTTAGAAGCTTTGAATATGTGTCTTTTCATACTTTTTCCCTTTATTCACAACTCGCAGAAATGGAGCTTGAAAGTAGTTCGACATCACGTTAAATATTAACGAGCCAATATGATAATAGATTTAACATGAAGATCTTCCCAATGAAAAGTTTAATTTTAAACTAGTCAGAACTATTTTCACGAGTGCACCAAGCTTATTTTATGTCCAACTTCAACTCTTACCACGAATCAATATAAATCATAGTAGTTGACATCTAGCCACTATATCTCCTGCCAGCCCTCCAGAGCAGGACTTCTCTCTCATCTCTCTCATATCAGTCCCTGCCTACCCTCCATTACAGTACCTCTCTCACATATCAGTCCCTGCCTACCCTCCATTACAGGACCTCTCTCTCATATCAGTCCCTGCCTACCCTCCATTACAGGACCTCTCTCTCATATCAGTCCCTGCCTACCCTCCATTACAGTACCTCTCTCTCATATCAGTCCCTGCCTACCCTCCATGACAGGACCTCTCTCTCATATCAGTCCCTGCCTACCCTCCATGACAGGACCTCTCTCACATATCAGTCCCTGCCTACCCTCCATGACAGGACCTCTCTCTCATATCAGTCCCTGCCTACCCTCCATAGCAGGACCTCTCTCTCATATCAGTCCCTGCCTACCCTCCATAGCAGGACCTCTCTCTTATATCAGTCCCTGCCTACCCTCCATTACAGGACCTCTCTCATATCAGTCCCTGCCTACCCTCCATTACAGGAGAGCTCTCTCATACCAGTCCCTGCCTACCCTCCATTACAGGACCTCTCTCATATCAGTCCCTGCCTACCCTCCATTACAGTACCTCTCTCTCATATCAGTCCCTGCCTACCCTCCATCACAGTACCTCTCTCATATCAGTCCCTGCCTACCCTCCATGACAGGACCTCTCTCTCATATCAGTCCCTGCCTACCCTCCATCACAGTACCTCTCTCATATCAGTCCCTGCCTACCCTCCATTACAGTACCTCTCTCTCATATCAGTCCCTGCCTACCCTCCATCACAGTACCTCTCTCATATCAGTCCCTGCCTACCCTCCATGACAGGACCTCTCTCTCATATCAGTCCCTGCCTACCCTCCATAGCAGGACCTCTCTCTTATATCAGTCCCTGCCTACCCTCCATTACAGGACCTCTCTCATATCAGTCCCTGCCTACCCTCCATGACAGGACCTCTCTCTCATATCAGTCCCTGCCTACCCTCCATAGCAGGACCTCTCTCTTATATCAGTCCCTGCCTACCCTCCATAGCAGGACCTCTCTCATATCAGTCCCTGCCTACCCTCCATTACAGTACCTCTCTCTCATATCAGTCCCTGCCTACCCTCCATCACAGTACCTCTCTCATATCAGTCCCTGCCTACCCTCCATGACAGGACCTCTCTCTCATATCAGTCCCTGCCTACCCTCCATTACAGGACCTCTCTCATATCAGTCCCTGCCTACCCTCCATTACAGTACCTCTCTCTCATATCAGTCCCTGCCTACCCTCCATAGCAGGACCTCTCTCTTATATCAGTCCCTGCCTACCCTCCATTACAGGACCTCTCTCATATCAGTCCCTGCCTACCCTCCATTACGGTACCTCTCTTATATCAGTCCCTGCCTACCCTCCATTACAGGACCTCTCTCTCATATCAGTCCCTGCCTACCCTCCATTACAGGACCTCTCTCATATCAGTCCCTGCCTACCCTCCATTACAGGACCTCTCTCTCATATCAGTCCCTGCCTACCCTCCATAGCAGGACCTCTCTCATATCAGTCCCTGCCTACCCTCCATTACAGGACCTCTCTCATATCAGTCCCTGCCTACCCTCCATTACAGGAGAGCTCTCTCATACCAGTCCCTGCCTACCCTCCATTACGGTACCTCTCTCATATCAGTCCCTGCCTACCCTCCATTACAGTACCTCTCTCTCATATCAGTCCCCGGCTACCCTCCATGACAGGACCTCTCTCTCATATCAGTCCCTGCCTACCCTCCATAGCAGGACCTCTCTCTTATATCAGTCCCTGCCTACCCTCCATTACAGGAGAGCTCTCTCATACCAGTCCCTGCCTACCCTCCATTACGGTACCTCTCTCATATCAGTCCCTGCCTACCCTCCATTACAGTACCTCTCTCTCATATCAGTCCCTGCCTACCCTCCATCACAGTACCTCTCTCATATCAGTCCCTGCCTACCCTCCATGACAGGACCTCTCTCTCATATCAGTCCCTGCCTACCCTCCATTACAGGACCTCTCTCTCTTATATCAGTCCCTGCCTACCCTCCATTACAGGACCTCTCTCATATCAGTCCCTGCCTACCCTCCATTACAGTACCTCTCTCTCATATCAGTCCCTGCCTACCCTCCATTACAGTACCTCTCTCTCATATCAGTCCCTGCCTACCCTCCATTACAGTACCTCTCTCATATCAGTCCCTGCCTACCCTCCATTACAGGACCTCTCTCTCATATCAGTCCCTGCCTACCCTCCATAGCAGGACCTCTCTCTTATATCAGTCCCTGCCTACCCTCCATTACAGTACCTCTCTCATATCAGTCCCTGCCTACCCTCCATTACAGTACCTCTCTCTCATATCAGTCCCTGCCTACCCTCCATAGCAGGACCTCTCTCTTATATCAGTCCCTGCCTACCCTCCATTACAGGACCTCTCTCATATCAGTCCCTGCCTACCCTCCATTACAGTACCTCTCTCATATCAGTCCCTGCCTACCCTCCATTACAGGACCTCTCTCATATCAGTCCCTGCCTACCCTCCATCACAGTACCTCTCTCATATCAGTCCCTGCCTACCCTCCATTACAGGACCTCTCTCATATCAGTCCCTGCCTACCCTCCATAACAGTACCTCTCTCTCATATCAGATATCAGTCCCTGCCTACCCTCCATTACAGGACCTCTCTCTCATATCAGTCCCTGCCTACCCTCCATTACAGGACCTCTCTCTCATATCAGTCCCTGCCTACCCTCCATTACAGGACCTCTCTCTCATATCAGTCCCTGCCTACCCTCCATTACAGTACCTCTCTCATATCAGTCCCTGCCTACCCTCCATTACAGTACCTCTCTCATATCAGTCCCTGCCTACCCTCCATTACAGTACCTCTCTCATATCAGTCCCTGCCTACCCTCCATCACAGTACCTCTCTCATATCAGTCCCTGCCTACCCTCCATTACAGGACCTCTCTCATATCAGTCCCTGCCTACCCTCCATTACAGTACCTCTCTCATATCAGTCCCTGCCTACCCTCCATTACAGGACCTCTCTCATATCAGTCCCTGCCTACCCTCCATTACAGTACCTCTCTCTCATATCAGTCCCTGCCTACCCTCCATTACAGTACCTCTCTCATATCAGTCCCTGCCTACCCTCCATTACAGGACCTCTCTCATATCAGTCCCTGCCTACCCTCCATTACAGTACCTCTCTCTCATATCAGTCCCTGCCTACCCTCCATTACAGTACCTCTCTCATATCAGTCCCTGTCTACCCTCCATTACAGTACCTCTCTCATATCAGTCCCTGCCTACCCTCCATTACAGTACCTCTCTCATATCAGTCCCTGCCTACCCTCCATTACAGTACCTCTCTCTCATATCAGTCCCTGCCTACCCTCCATTACGGTACCTCTCTCATATCAGTCCCTGCCTACCCTCCATTACAGTACCTCTCTCATATCAGTCCCTGCCTACCCTCCATGACAGGACCTCTCTCATATCAGTCCCTGCCTACCCTCCATTACAGTACCTCTCTCATATCAGTCCCTGCCTACCCTCCATAGCAGGACCTCTCTCTCATATCAGTCCCTGCCTACCCTCCATTACAGTACCTCTCTCATATCAGTCCCTGCCTACCCTCCATAGCAGGACCTCTCTCATATCAGTCCCTGCCTACCCTCAATTACAGTACCTCTCTCTCATATCAGTCCCTGCCTACCCTCCATTACGGTACCTCTCTTATATCAGTCCCTGCCTACCCTCCATGACAGGACCTCTCTCTCATATCAGTCCCTGCCTACCCTCCATAGCAGGACCTCTCTCTTATATCAGTCCCTGCCTACCCTCCATGACAGGACCTCTCTCTCATATCAGTCCCTGCCTACCCTCCATAGCAGGACCTCTCTCTTATATCAGTCCCTGCCTACCCTCCATTACAGGACCTCTCTCTCATATCAGTCCCTACCTACCCTCCATGACAGGACCTCTCTCATATCAGTCCCAACCCCACTGGCGCCCAGATATTGTTAAGGTTTTCCGGACTTAAGCCGCACAACACTTTCCAGTAAGTAAATTATGACCAAAACTGTGAACATTTGTATACGTTAGTCCCCCAACCCATTCCAGTCACACCATTTCCATCTCCCTCAGGAACTCAGCGTCATGATCCAAGCAACCTAAAACAAATTGAGAACTACTCCAACCATTTATGTTCTCATTTCCGTTTCCGGCTGAGCTGAGATCTACTTCATTAATTGCTGTAAGTCCATGCTACAGAGGGCGATTGGTCTCCAGGGGATTTTAGTACTGGGGATATCGTTCCAGATTTGAATCTAAGGACTCATTTGATGGTGGAGAGGTCCCATCTCCATGGCTACATTCATCAGGGTCCCATCTCCATGGCTACATGCATCAGGGTCCCATCTCCATGGTTACATTCATCAGGGTCCCATCACCATGGCTACATGCATCAGGGTCCCATCTCCATGGCTACATGCATCAGGGTCCCATCTCCATGGCTACATTCATCAGGGTCCCATCTCCATGGCTACATTCATCAGGGTCCCATCTCCATGGCTACATGCATCAGGGTCCCATCTCCATGGCTACATACATAAGGGTTCCATCTCCATGGCTACATTCATCAGGGTCCCATCTCCATGGCTATATTCATCAGTGTCCCATCTCCATGGCTATATTCATCAGGATCCCATCACCATGGCTACATGCATCAGGGTCCCATCTCCATGGTTACATTCATCAGGGTCCCATCTCCATGGCTACATTCATCAGGGTCCCATCTCCATGGCTACATTCATCAGGGTCCCATCTCCATGGCTACATTCATCAGGGTCCCATCTCCATGGCTATATTCATCAGGGTCCCATCTCCATCAGGGTCCCATCTTAAATTCTTAAAACATGAAAAATTCTTAAAACACGACATGGTCTCTTCCTGATTCCCCGAGTATGTTTTAACCACCATATTCAATATTACATCGTAATAATAGAGAATATAAGAAGAAAAAAATGATTTCAGTGCTGTAGCAATGATAAATAGACCGGGATCTCTTGAGCTAATTAAGCTAATTGTTATTCGTAGAATGTAATTTATGACACCTCCACTTGTCTCAATGTGAAGAGTGCAAATGGTATCTTGATACAACTGTTCAAATTATGTTATTTACAATCTTAACCATGTTTTATAACGTATATTTATTCTTGTATTAACATATGACAGCGCATCACAAGCTTTAGGCTGAACCCATTCTAATTGTCATTTAAAGAGAACTTTAAACTTCATTTGGCTTTGAATCAAGCCATCCAGTCCTTTGTGAAATGGTCTATAATAATCTGTGCTACTAATTTTTAATATCCCATATATCACCAAGCTTTAACCGCTTTTACCGCAGATTCTGCTGCAGCGCTTCACAAAGATAAAGCAGACCGGAAAAGAACATCAATTGAAATCTAATTACGCATTAACCCCTTCGCTCCGTGGACAACACTTACTAATGATCTGTGCCTAAGCCATACTGAAGATGGCTGAGAAAAAGGGAGTCAAGTTTATCCGAAACATTTACCATTTGTGACCTGCAACAATGTCTTAGGTCTGCACTGCATCATTTTCGGCATTGCTTTATGCTCTGGTACTTACAGTGACATAAGAAAGAGGTGATGTGCATTATTATGCTGACGGTTATTGATTGCAGCGAGATTTATTGATTGCAGCGAGATTTATTAATTGGGGTGAGATTTATTGATTGGGGTGAGATATATTGATTGGGGGTGAGATATGATGATTGGGGTGAGATTTATTGATTTGGGTGAGATTTATTAATTGGGGTGAGATTTATTGATTGGGGTGAGGTTTATTAATTGGGGTGAGATTTATTGATTGGGGTGAGATATGTTGATTGGGGTGAGATTTATTGATTTGGGTGAGATTTATTGATTGGGGTGAGATATATTGATTGGGGGTGAGATATGTTGATTGGGGGTGAGATTTATTGATTGGGGGTGAGATATGTTGATTGGGGGTGAGATTTATTTATTGGGGGTGAGATTTATTGATTGGGGTGAGATTTATTGATGACCTCAAATGCAAGCTCAATATGGATCACCGTCTGATTTGTTTGCATACTTGAATCGTCTTGTATGCATCAGTTAATCAAATATCTTTTCCTTTCTTGTCTAAGTATAACATTTTGTCTGAGTTCTCTATTGTTATACAATTTACAAACCGTGTATGGGGGGAATTATCATCAATGCACCTCCTTCAGTATTTAATCAACTGTCACAGTGAATTTCATTGCACAACCACTTTTAATTAAGTATACCCTATTTCAAGAGCTTTAAGTAAGATTTTAACTAAAAACTTTAAAAAATAACATTTTATTCCTTAATTATTAAAAAATCAATAGAATTAAATGTGTTTTCCCTAATTAAGTGGCATCTGTCTGATCTGTCTACTGAGCACCATATTAATGGCACCCAATACTTTAATCTCTACTAAGGTCACCAGCAGAGGCAATCTTCGTAACTCCATTCCCCATCAATTACCATTGCAATCTTTCATATGGTTTTTATTGCATGGAGAATGCTAAAATCAAACAATTGCCACAGTCACTTTGTCTTTCTAAAAAGTTTAATTTAAAAGCCATATAAAATATTATAATCCATCTAGTTTCACTGTTTAAAGTTTGGATAGACCAAAATTTGAAATTAATGCTTTGATGTACATTGACGTTTAAACGTTAATATAACCAAAGACACAAATCACAATAATATTTCACTGATTAAAAAAAAAAAAGAAAAAAAAAAAAATGAGACGGCTTAATCTCATCCACAGGCCTAGAGAGCAACAATATACAATACACATTTATGTTTCAGAACAGATTTTTATGATATGTTTATGTGTTAATTAAAACTAAGATGCGTTTTGAATGGAATTTGGATGGGACGGGAGTGCAGCGAAGACCACTCATCCATTGACTGGGCTCCTTGACATCGCTGAGCACCGGAAGTGGTTAGGGGCCAAGAATGTCCCATAGAATATTTCCTTACCTTCATCAGATTCCCCAGAAACCCTATCACACCACGCTCCAAGATTCTTTCATCTTCTCATTATTTACTCCTCGAAACGATAACACACTGACGTTTCCGATAGTACAGTTCCACAATTGCAAATTCACAACACAAATTGCCTTTTTGGGCGACACAATTATTGTGAAATTTGGAACCAAGGAAGGGTCATATACATTGATTTGTTAAATGACTCTGAGCCCACAAGGGATTTCTACATAGCGACCTGTGTTAATGCGTGCACAGATATGCAAGACTCAGGGTACCATTGATGACATAGCTTCAATACAAAGTCCTGTGAATCTAATAAGGCCGTCCCCCATTCGGTCGGTCATCCGGGTCCCCCAAAGGCACACCAGCTACTTCCTTCTGACCCTCACTATGATATTCACGTCATCTTCTGAAAGCAGCTCTGTGTCTTACAAGATGATTTCATCTTAATCTTTTAATGTACATTTGTTTCACTCATATTTAGCTATGCCTAGAATAGCTTCTGTAGTGATCAGGGAAACATTTTCTGTCATTCTGTCCGTCAACTTTGATATTGGTTTTTTTATATATGTTTATTGTTTTATTGAAGCATTCTTTATGCATATTTATTAAATATCAAAACATAATTAAGTATGTTTTGTCTTGGGTTTTCACGAAAATCGATACTACATTTGTGTGTTTTAAACTTTTAAAAAAGAAAGTGACCGACATCATGCAAGGTGGTGGCTGGAATGCAGGGGGAAGTACGTCACAGACTCGGGGGCAATCCATACTTTTGAAAAGCATTTCTTAGACTCCAGGGCAATCCATACTTTTTGAAGGCATTTCTTAGACTCCAGGGCAATCCATACTTTTTGAAGGCATTTCTTAGACTCCAGGGCAATCCATACTTTTG
This sequence comes from Amphiduros pacificus, assembly GCA_949316495.1. Taxonomy (NCBI): domain Eukaryota; kingdom Metazoa; phylum Annelida; class Polychaeta; order Phyllodocida; family Hesionidae; genus Amphiduros; species Amphiduros pacificus. The sequence continues at coordinate 27,439,410 of OX439011.1, forward strand.
AAGGCTTTTCTTAGACTCCAGGGCAATCCATTCTTTCGAAAGGCATTTCTTAAACCCTGGAAAAATCCACACTTTTGAAAGGCATTTCTGGAGCAATCCATATTTTTGTCAGGCACTTCTCAGACCCCCGAGCAATTGATACTTTTGGAAGGTTTTTCTTAGACTCCGGAGCAATCCATACTTTTGTATGACATTTCTTAAACCCTGGAGCAATCCATAATTTTTGGAAGGCATTTCTTAGACTCCAGAGCAATCCATAGTTATGGAAGACCTCGGAGCAATCCATACTTTGGGAGGCCCTGGAGATACATGGAGATGTATGGTCACGAAGGGCTGAAATTGATTCTGTGTTAGAGGTCAAGAGCTTTGTGAAATATGGTACATTTTATGATTTGCAAGGACCTGCATCAAGTCTTCAAACAAATTGAGTGCTTAAAAAAATTCCTGATTCCACCAAGAGTGGTCCTGTTTGTTACATTTATGGTGTGATAATATATCATGACAATGTCTCTTTTTTCCACTAATATATGATATCTGACACAGCATGTTGTGCAGTAACTTGATTGATTTAGTGTTCTCCAAATCACCCATCGGCAAAGCCCAGATAGGTGATCTGCTTTTCCTTCATAATCTCGTTTAGATGTGATTTTTTAAATACCCAACTGTTTTAGTGATAATTCATATTTTATGTATGATTATGTCTAAAATCTCATAAAAAAGCTTGATTATTCTTTGGATAACATTAAATAAGGAAAATATAAATACTTGATAATAATTGCCACCTGCAAAAATTGAGTCAAACCCGTTTTAACGGCAGTTGAAATGGGTTCAATTTTGACGTTTAAACGGGTTTGTCACAGTTTTGGCAGCTGGCGACTTTTTACTTCACTAGAGCTCAATCAATTCCACCAAATTTTCCTTTGGTTGCAGTTGGTAGAGACCATGGACGTTCGACAAACCCCTCCAGATCACCTATCTGGGCTTTGGAGATTGGTGATTGAAGAACACTATGATTGATTTGATATGATTTGATTTGTAATGTTGGCTGCTCCACTTGTATCGTGTGGGCACTCAAGGCAGTACAACTAATACACAACAATCCATCTTGCAGCATCTTACAAATGCATATTGGAGTGTCCTCTCTGTGATTGGATGGGACCATCTGATAAGCATTGTATCAAATCAATAATTGGCATATGGAGACATATGCCTTATGGTTCGTTGCAATCTGGTTTAACCCCAGGATATGTATATTACCTTTTGCCTTCTAACTCACTGACATATCCTATTTCCACATTCAAATGGTAGTTTCGAATCTGGAGACCAGATACGACACATCACAGAAAGTTGATGAATGGTTAGGGCTGCAGAGCCACTCTGAGTTATGATTCTATTGTTGTGGGAGAACAGGACTGCCAGAACATTGATTCCCAAAACAGACCACAGTACTTTTAGGATTAATGTAAACTTGTTGAATTCTGCACTCATCTTATCCACTGACTCAGTGGGAGAAATAAATGATCTGTCTTAGTATTATCCAGAGCCGCCCCTGGGGGATGTTTTATGACCAAGAAATCTACTACCACAGTAAGTCACACAGGAATGACATGTATAAATCCCAATAGTCCGTCACACTATCTTTTACCTAAGTCCCTTGGTACCATCATGGAGGATGGGGAACCAGACTATCTTGGATCATCAATAATAGGAATCATGGGAAACACCACACTTCCTGATTATAGGTCACAATGTAGGTTAAGGTCATCAATATCAATATATGAAGCAAAGAAAAAAAATCCAAAGCAGGATTTTGAACAGGCCTTTTTGTTACACAACTGGATATTAATAATAACTTTTGAATTGCACAAAAATGTTTGTTTGTTTGTTTGTTTTTTTGGGGGTTTTACATCACTTTCAACATTATTTCAGTCATTTCGTGATGAGATCTACTTGTAGCAGATATAGTGCTGCCTCTGTGAATTGTCATATTGCAGGTCACAGATTTACAAGGACAACGGGTTAACCCTTTAGGCATGGGTCTCAGCTCATATGGGAAATTGTATCACAAGTTCAATCTCGGCATTGCCGGGGATCGAAGGCACGACCTTTGGATCACCACAGAGGAACTGGTGCTAATAAACTGATGCTCTAACCAACTGCACCACAGCCCGTGGCCTGCACAAAAATGTATATATTGACAAAAACATGATATGGGTCAACTTTATTATTACATGGATCTGTCGATATTCACTGATTCTTAAAAGAAAATGCTCTTTAAAATAATATTGATGACACACTCCCACAGTAGATTTTTCATGATTTTTCAGTGCCACAATCAGACTTGCACACAAACCGATGACGTTTTACATGTCCAGTGTGCTAAAATTCGAGGGTCCAGTCCAATATTACCGTGCAAATTATATCTCCAACTTTTATTTTAAAAAAGTTAAAAAGGAGACAGCACAGTATAATAATATTTACCTACATTTGAAACTTTTTTCATGCAGTAATATTTTAGGAATTTACATTCCATTAATTATTTTCAGTTGAGATATGCGAATAGATCACTTTTTTTTAATATAATCTATTTGCTGGAATCTATTTTTTTATAGATAGATCAAAGAAGTATATAAATCTGAATTATTCTTTTTAGTTCTATGGATTCGCTCTTTAGAATTAGACACACCATTCTTGTATAGGATATTGTTATCAGGTGAACAATCTGGAGCAAGGAAATGGAAATTTCCGCAGTGTATCACCCGTTGCACATCCGGGCATCTCAAATAATGATATCTGCGCAGAGCTGCCAGGGATATGATTGGTTATTTCCTGTTCATCAGACCTTTGATTGGCTGCTTCATTCTGCGCACGCCACTACCAAAGCACAGGCGACAGGAAAGTCTAACCCTTGCCCTGAGACAGCAAAGAGCAGAGAAAGACACATACCGTCTAGTTAGAGGTTCTCATCACAATGTTGCTTCATATTCTAAGCCACATTATTCAGTAATGATGTTCATACAAACATACAATAATCATCCTGCCGTGAGGGGAATATGTGAAGAGCATTCTAAAAGGACCTGTATAACATGAAATCCGATCTGGGACCACTCCACGGTGTGTAATCTCCATTAAATCAGATCAGATCTGGGACCACTCCATGGTGTGTATTCTCCATTAAATTTAATCAGATCTGGGACCACTCCGTGGTGTGTAATCTCCATTAAATCAGATCTGGGACCACTCCATGGTGTGTATTCTCCATTAAATCAGATCTGGGACCACTCCACTGTGTGTAATCTCCAGTAAATCAGATTTTGGACCACTCCATGGTGTGTATTCTCCATTAAATCAGATCTTAGACCCCTCCATGGTGTGTATTCTCCATTAAATCAGATCTGGGACCACTCCATGGTGTGTATTCTCCATTAAATCAGATCTGAGACCACTCCATGGTGTGTATTCTCCATAAAATTTAATCAGATCTGGGACCACTCCATGGTGTGTATTCTCCATTAAATCAGATCTGGGACCACTCCATGGTGTGTATTCTCCATTAGATCAGATCTGGGGCCACTCCATGGTGTGTATTCTCCATTAGATCAGATCTGGGACCACTCCATGGTGTATTATCACCATTAAATCAGATCTGGGACCACTCCATGTTGTGTATTCTCCATTAAATCAGATCTGGGACCACTCCATGGTGTGTATTCTCCATTAGATCAGATCTGGGGCCACTCCATGGTGTGTATTCTCCATTAAATTAAATCAGATCTGGGACCACTCCATGGTGTGTATTCTCCATTAAATCAGATCTGGGACCACTCCATGGTGTGTATTCTCCATTAAATTAAATCAGATCTGGGACCACTCCATGGTGTGTATTCTCCATTAAATCAAATCAGATCTGGGACCACTCCATGGTGTGTATTCTCCATTAAATCAAATCAGATCTGGGACCACTCCATGGTGTGTATTCTCCATTAAATCAGATCTTAGACCCCTCCATGGTGTGTATTCTACATTAAATCAGATCAGATCTGGGACCACTCCATGGTGTGTATTCTCCATTAAATTTAAGCAGATCTGGGACCACTCCATGGTGTGTATTCTCCATTAGATCAGATCTGGGACCACTCCATGGTGTGTATTCTCCATTAAATTAAATCAGATCTGGGACCACTCCATGGTGTGTATTCTCCATTAAATCAAATCAGATCTGGGACCACTCCATGGTGTGTATTCTCCATTAAATCAAATCAGATCTGGGACGACTCCGTGGTGTGTATTCTCCATTAGATCAGATCTGGGACCACTCCATGGTGTGTATTCTCCATTAAATCAGATCTGGGACGACTCCATGGTGTGTATTCTCCATTAAATCAAATCAGATCTGGGACGACTCCGTGGTGTGTATTCTCCATTAAATTAAATCAGATCTGGGACCACTCCGTGGTGTGTATTCTCCATTAAATCAGATCTGGGACCACTTCATGGTGTGTATTCTCCATTAGATCAGTTCTGGGACCACTTCATGGTGTGTATTCTCCATTAAATTAAATCAGATCTGGGACCACTCCATGGTGTGTATTCTCCATTAAATCAAATCAGATCTAGGACCACTCCATGGTGTGTATTCTCCATTAAATCAAATCAGATCTGGGACCACTCCATGGTGTGTATTGTCTATTAAATCAAATCAGATTTGGGACCACTCCACGGTGTGTATTCTCCATTAAATCAAATCAGATCTGGGACCACTCCATGGTGTGTATTCTTCATTAAATCAAATCAGATCTGGGACCACTCCATGGTGTGTATTCTCCATTAGATCAGATCTGGGACCACTCCATGGTGTGTATTCTCCATTAGATCAGATCTTGGACCCCTCCATTGGCGCAAATATAACTTCCAAATAATTGGAAAAAATTCATAGCCTCCATAAACCTATACCACAGTCAACTAGATAATCCATGTTCTGATATTTTACACGACAGAAGCTATGCATCTGGCCCATAGGGTGGGAATTATCATTTTCAACTCTTCTCTAATGGTTTTCCACCACTTAACACTGAATGTGTGGATGTACACTTTGGTTAATTTCTGTTTCGGAAATGGCATGGCATGTGATGTAACACATTAATAGATTTGCTGAAATGTCGAATATTTTTGTATTGTAACTGTTGCTTTTCTCGAGAAGGTTAACACGGTGAATGATTAGATGTTTTTTTAAATATAATGCACAGATTAAAAAAAATGTTTGCAATATTTATATAAAAGATAAAACCCACGTTTTCTACTCGTTGTTCAAACCACTTTGACATGAAAGCTTTTCAGATTGATATCAAATTAAATAATTGACTTTCCACAAAGGTGGAATCTAATGGTGGCCGTATTTCTGTCCTCGTTTGGGACAAATCTCAGCCGATTGCGGTGACTCTTAGACCCAAATTGAGTTTGTATTGGATGAACATTAAATTAAAGCTGGGTGAGACCACAATAACAGTGAGCCTAGCACAGCTCCTCACACCACGTGACCCATGTAATTGACTTATATTGGTGTCCACATTGCAATCAGAGGCTTTAGGCTTGCACAGACAGGGTCCATAGACTGACCACTTCACTCCCGTGTGGTCACTTTTCGCAATATATTCATGATACTTCTTATATAATCGTGAACATCATAAAGAAAATGTTGTCATGAAGATGCATGTAGCGTCATACATTGAGACAGAGACTCAATGCATATATATATATATATATATATATATATATATATATATATATATATATATATATATATATATATATATATATATATATATATATATATATATATATATATATATATATTTATATATATATATATATATATATATATACACACAGCTCAGATGGCCATGCAAAGTGATGAACAACTAATGCGATGAAATCACAACCTGTAATAATAATAATCAATGTTCGGAGATTACATTGGTATGTATAAATTATGTAAAGCCATTGTTGCTGAAAATGTAGTTAAAACACCATTTCACAATTTTCTTTTCACTTGTGGTACCTGAATGGAGACACTGTTGTATTCAGTCTGTTTGATGAGGGTCTCTCTGACCAGGAGAGAGGGGCCACGGGCCGTGGCGCAGTTGGTTAGAGTGCCAGCTTATTAGCACTAGTTCCTCTGTGGTGATCCAAAGGTCGTGGGTTCGATCCCCGGCCGTGCCAAGATTGAAATCATGATACAACCCACACATGGGCTGAGGCCCGTGCCTAAAGGGTTAACCCGTTGTCCTTGTAAATCTGCGACCTCACTATATCTGCTACAAGTAGGTCTCATCACGAAATGACTGAAATAATGTTGAACGTGATGTAAAACCCCAAACAAACAAACAAAACCAGGAGAGATAATAATTGGATAATGTTTGAAACAAACATATTTCAGTTACCACGCATGTGTGTTAATATTTGTCCTCTGTGGTAGGATTCTTTGTGAATATCTGAGAAACTATAACATTTAGCACTATCTGACAGTGTAAGCAGAAACTACGTGCCAAAAACATGGCTGACATGGCCTGATAACAGGTGTATGCTCCATACACTTACAGCTTATCCATGTCAATACCTCAAACATTCAGACCTAAAGTCAAAACAAACACAAGCGAAAAAATCTGAAAATTTTTCTGTGAATTGTTATGGCCAAGGATCACTTTGATAGTTTGAACTCCAATAAAGTGTTAATATGGAACAAACCCTATAGACCCCCTGTTGGAGATCCATTTTTATAAGAGCAATTAGAACAAGTGTTGATTAAAAAAATCAAGCTCGCGCATTTGCAAAATAAGGTTTTTAAATTAGACTTAGTTTTTAAATTAGAATATCAAACTTCATGATAAATCATTATTTGAGGTGGATAAAAACAAAAGCGTTCTCAAGCAAAACCTCAAAGCAAACTACCATGTCAAAAGATGGCCGTCATGGACCGATGATACGTATATGCTCCGTAGGCTTACACCTTAATCATTTTCAAACCGTGAACATCTAGCCCCATCGGTAGAAATGACAGACATAGGCATCTAACGTTATTACTGTGTGGGACACATCCACATATGATACATGACTGAATGTGGACCTTTGCAGACTATATTTATAAAATACTGCTGGTGACCTTGAAGTGACCTTTGAATGACTGAAAATGAAACTCCTATTTCCGTGGATCTTATTATAAATTTTTACATTCAATCATCTGCATCTTTCAAAAACGAGCTCAAAGAAACTTTATTCATCAGAATCGATTCAAAATCGCCAATATTAGAGCAATTCTTAATTTTTGACCAATCTGCAGAGGAAATATGAATACGCTGAGCTATTTTGAAACAATATCTGTAACAAAAACTTATTGTTGTTAATTTATGTACATATTGTAATGCATAGAAAGAAAATTAATGCTGAAAATTAAATGAAATAAAGTCCGTCAATTTTGATATTTATTAACAAGATAAATTTGGTTAGAGATAGCTTGAATGTAGCAGGTGTACAAAAGATGAAAATTGACGGGCTTTAAATTGATCCAATGCAAACTTTTAAAGTTTCATACATATAAGATATATGTGTACTTTCAGAAAATAACCCCCAATAAGTTGCTCTAATCATAATGGTACATAAACAAATGATAATAAACTCTCAAAGTATGTGAAAATGTGTTAAATTTACAAAAGAAAAAACATCAGGTGACAAGAAATGTATTACATGTAGGCACAAATGGATTAACACACGAAAAACTGCAAATTTCCATATATTTAATTTTTTTCTTCAATGCGAGAAAGGTGCTAAAATTAGTTCTTGAATATGTATATAAATTGTGAAATGTTCTATTTTTGGCACCATTTATGCTGGGTGAAAGTGACACCATGTACCTACTGCAATAGGAAGTTTTGTACTTCCCATTTCATATTCAATGTCTCCCATTTCTAGTGATGTAAAGGCAAAACAAACACGAGTGAAAAAGAACTTAATTGTTTGAAGGCTTTGCAATTGTAGACCTATTTCTATTGTGATCACATGTCATTAAGAGTAACATATTATCGCCCTCTGAGGCATTAAATCAGGGCCCCATACATCGTGCATAAAGAAATCACAGACAGTATGCCTCATATGCCTATATTGATATAAAAACACACTTTTTACATGCAACGCTGGCCTTCAGGCCACCTCCCAGATGATAAAAATATCTGCCATCTCCCTCCCTAATCAATACCTCAAACACAGGAATCGTGGTCTCAAATTTGTCCCGTGTTGAGTGAACACTGTGCAGACGTGGGCGATATTATGTCAGATTCTCTGCTCTGTTTACTATCTCTCAATTTGTCACCATTTACAGTAGTCCCTGGATATAACTACGTCCTTTGTGTTCTGGTTCTCTTACCTTCCCACAATATCAGTATCCATCTGTGATTTGTTAAGAGACTTGAGGTTATTTTTACCAAAATGGGGGATGATTAAATGATTAAGTGGACATGATATGATGAACATTGGTCAGTAGTGATATGGCAGTATATCATTTGTCTGAGATGGATGATAGGGATATGGCAATATATTATTTTCCGGAAGTTGATGGTAGTGATATGGCAGTATGTCATTTGTGAAAATTGTGAAATGGTATTTTTAAGAACCGTTCAGCAACTATAGCCATATCAGGTCGTCTTTCAAGCCTCTTAACCAGTGTGAAAGTAACAATGCTGGCAGTGGGAGCCAAACCAACCTCCTCCTGTCCTCCACTTATTAAACCATCAAAGGCACAGATTCTGCACTCTACCAACTGTGCTAGTGGGGCCGGTCTATATCATTTGTCTGAAATGGACGGTAGTTTGTTTTGTTTGGGTTTTTTAAATCACTTTCAACATTATTTTAGTCATTTCGTGGTGAGACCTACTTGTAGCAGATATCGTGCTGCCTCACTGAATTATCATGTCGTAGGTCCTTGATATGACAACTCAACCGGTCACAGATTTACAAGGACAACGGGTTAACCCTTTGGCACGGGCCTCAGCTCATATGTGAAATTGTATCGTGAATTCAATCTTGGCATGGCCAGGGATCAAACCTACAACCTTTGGATCACCACAGAGGAACTGATGCTAATAAGCAGGCACTCTAACCAACTGCGCCACGGCCCATGGCTCGAAATGTATGGTAAGTGATATGACAGTATATCATTTGTCTGAAGTGGATGGTAGTGATATGACAGTATATTAATTGTCAAAATTGGATGGTTATCATTTGATAGTATATACAATATAATCTATCAAAAGAGAATGGACAGTGATCTGACAGTCTATTATTTGTCAGAAGTGGATTTTAGTGATATGGCGGTATGTCATTCATAAGTCCACCAACAATCATGGTAGTAAATTTATAGATTTTTTGAATGATTGTAAATTATGTATACTTAATGTCGGTTATATCCAGATATGAATAACTACATGTGCTTGTGCCAAAGGAAAATCTATGGTTGACTATATATGTGTTACCTATGATAACTTTGATACATGTGTTGATTTTAATGTACAATTGGCCTCAGATATTGTGAATAATAAAAACTTACAATGCTTTGTATCTACTATTTTACACATTCCTCCTGACCATTCATTGCTGAATCTGAAGTTTTTGGTTGTTACTGATTGTAATTTATCAGGAATGGATGTAATGTTTACAGAAGCCAGAATACAAGCACAAAGATTTTAAAAATTAAGATTTTGCCAAATACATTTATAAAATCAGAGTTCTTTAAGACAGCCATTAGAAGTATTATTTCAAATAAAGAAAGGATAAGTGATAATCAAGCAGATGTTGATAGATTGTATAATAAGTTTATAAGTTTTATTAACAAAGAAATGGAAGATCAATTACCAAGTTTTGTGAGTGGGAAATGTAAGAAGTATTTTAAAAACCTGAAACCATATTGGAATGAAGAATTAAAGATACTGTGGTCTGATATGCACCAGAAGGAAAAGGCGTATGTTGATTTTAGAGGATGTGCTAGAAGGACAAAGGTTTATATAATACATATAAAGAGTCATGTAAATTGTTTAATAGGGAAATACAATGTTGTGAGAGACAATATTTCAGGAATAAGATCAATGAAATTGATAGAATTACTACTGAAAACCCTACCATGTTTTGGGATTATATTAGAAAACTTGGTCCTGGAGGTCAAAAAGATATACCATTTGAAGTATATGGTCCTTAGTCAACTTCTTATCAATACATATAATGATGAGGCAGATGTTTCCTTTGACATGTAAATCTAAAGTTAACAACATAGAACAATCTATGATGTCTGATAATTATGTATGTAATGTATTTCTAAATGGAGATATAACAGATGATGAGATTTTGAAAGTGGAAGGATTAAAGGTCTTATTGACTAAATTGCGTAATGTAATTTTCACAAAACATGTCATCCCCTCTCTGTGGCTCCGTGCTTTCATCAATCCTATACTAAAATCATCATCATATGATCCCAAGAGCACTTGGTGGAGTTATATCTAAATTTAATAGTTTGAAAACCTTGGGATTTAACACTTACTCTAAACTTTTTGAAAATTGTGTAAATCCTGTTTTACTTTATGGGTCAGGGGTATGGGGTTCTAAGTCATATAATAAGGCAGAGAATATTCAGAATAGAGCAAATAGATATTTCTTATTACCATTACTAACTGTACAAGAGGATATGGGATGTGTACCATCAAAGATCAAAGCACATGTTAATATTATTAGATTGTGGAATAGATTGGTTTGTATGAGTAAAAATACACTGAGTAAAAAGATATTTATGTTAGACAAATGGATTTGTCATAACAAATTGGAGTTCTGAAGTTTTCAGCATATTAGGTTCAATTAATTTGAACAGTGCTTTCCATAATAATGAAATATGAGACACACAGATGTATTGATATGCTGTTTGATATAGAAAAACAAAACTGGATTGATGCTTTAGATTTTAAGCCTTAATTTAGAACATATAAACATTTTAAACATGAATTTGTAACAGAGAAAGAGATCAGAACTATTTCCATTTCACCCCTTTACACCACCATCTCTGTCTTTCACACAACTCCAATGCACTTAATATAAACCCCTTTCACCCCTTTACCCCCTTTTCACCACCATCTCTGTCTTTCACACAACTCCAATTCACTTAATATAAACCCCTTTCACCCCTTTACCCCTTTTCACCACCATCTCTGTCTTTCACACAACTCCAATTCACTTAATATAAACCCCTTTCACCCCTTTACCCCCTTTTCACCACCATCATCCCACCTCTATTGCACCCTGAAGCACCATATGTTGTGTTAAAAAACACACTTTCCATTGATATAATCCAATTATTTTGTTGCTATAAATAACTGATGTGTACAGATCAATTTGCTGATATTGATTTCCAACTATGACCCATAATATCGATAATTTAGTCTTTATCTTCCACGTGTCTGGACTACAGTGCCTGTCAAAATTTTTTTCACAATTCCAGATTTCCAGATTTTTCAAGCTACATATATGTAATGTATCATATCATAGGTGCACGATGGTCTTGAGGACTCTGTCCATAAACTATTGCTCCGATATGAAAAAAATATAAAGAAACCCAAAGAGACTTACCTGAGACAGTGGTATCCGATGACAACACAAGAATGGGGTAAGTATGTACCGAATAGTCTCCTTGGCACAACTGCACAATGGCTCTCTGTGAAGAAAAGCCATCTTGGGAGAGGGATTCACACTCTATAATTGCCAAATTAACAGCATCATCATCATGGCAACCCCTGACTCTTTTCATGCAATTCTATCTTTATATTCCATTATTTGCCATTATATTTGATACAGAATTGATTAAAACTCTTTGATTGATGATTTTTGGTAATTTGTTTAATTATTTATCTACCTTGTTGTTACTCCACCTTAAATAGATTTGTCATTTCCAGTATTCTATGTGACATCATGCTTCCACCCTGTCTTAGCCTGAATACGTATAATGCACATTTCATTTGATAGACATTTGCAGCTCTTTTATGAACATTTTCAATCAATATATTATTCAATTTTGTGTTATGATATGAAACACATATATACATATCCTGGGTACCTTGTCCCTTGGCTATGGGGGTGTTACCCATCTATGTGCATATCCTGGGTGCCTTGTCCCTTGGCTATGGGGGTGTTACCCATCTATGTGCATATCCTGGGTGCCTTGTCCATTAGCTATGGGGATGTTACCCATCTAGGTGCATATCCAGGGTGCCTTGTCCCTTGGCTATGGGGTGTTACCCATCTATGTACATATCCAGGGTGCCTTGTGCCTTGGCTATGAGGTGTTACCCATCTATGTTCATATCCTGGGTGCCTTGTCCCTTGGCTATGGGGTGTTACCCATCTATGTACATATCCTGGGTGCCTTGTCCCTTGGCTATGGGGTGTTACCCATCTATGTGCAGGATGCCTTGTCCCTTGGCTATGGGGGTGTTACCCATCTATGTGCATATCCTGGGTGCCTTGTCCCTTGGCTATGGGGTGTTACCCATCTATGTGCAGGATGCCTTGTCCCTTGGCTATGGGGGTGTTACCCTTCTATGTACATATCCAGGGTGCCTTGTCCCTTGGTTATGGGGTAGTTACCCATCTATATACATATCCAGGGTGCCTTGTCCCTTGGCTATGGGGTGTTACCCATCTATGTACATATCCAGGGTGCCTTGTCCCTTGGCTATGGGGTGTTATCCATCTATGTGCATATCTGGGGTGCCTTGTCCCTTGGCTATGGGGGTGTTACCCATCTATGTACATATCCAGGGTGCCTTGTCCCTTGACTATGGGGTGTTACCCATCTATGTACATATCCTGGGTACCTTGTCCCTTGGCTATAGGGTGTTATCCATCTATGTGCATATCCGGGGTGCCTTGTCCCTTGGCTATGGGGTGTTACCCATCTACACACATATACTGAGTGCAGTGCTCTTGGGTCCCTTGGCTGGCTATCAACTTTCTACTCATCCCTATGCAATTTGAAGCCTGCCCTGTGATGATATACTTGACCCATTGATTTACATATCCACATTGCAGGCTTTTGTACTCCTGGGCGATAACATTCCTTAACATATTTATATGCAGTATGTACGTTATGAATTCTGGACTAATCATCAACATCCCAGGTGCTAAAAAACTATACACTTTCCCTTTTGATTCATGGGCACAGTGATATTGTTATCCTGAGTTTCAGGTTGAACCGTCTTTGTGTTTCTCTCGATGGTGTTGTATTGTGAGCTCAATTCCCTTCCATATGTATTCTTGACATCCTCTGTGTGTTGTCTGCCTTATATGTTGATATAGCCAGATTATCTACACCCTTTGTCTACTATCCCTCTTGCTATATATAATGAGCTACAATGTAGAACATCCTCATCAAATATTTCTTCTGTCTTATTTTCAATGTGAGACCCAATAACCTTCCTTCACTTAACTCTCTCTCTCGCAATAGGTGAATAGTGCCTCATATTATTGTAGTATCTCTTTGGTTCTCTTGTACTCTATAGTAGAGGATATTGGTTCCCGAACATGGCTCTGTAAATGGAGGTCAATGACATGGCCATCTCATGCCTTTAGTAAAACTTTGTTGAGGGAGGACAGTGTCAAACTCTTTTCCTCACAAGCATCTGACATCTGGTTTCTCTGAAAAGAGGAGAGTGACATCTGCTATCACTAAAAGCCTCTGTCAAGGGCGGCCAGTGACATATGTTATCCAAAAAAGCCTTTTTAAGGGAGACCAATGATATCTTTATCCACAAAAAAGCATCTGTAAAAAGAGGCCAGTGACATTCAATAAACCTCTGTTAACGGAGGAGAGTGATATCTGTTTTTCCCCCAAAGCATCTGTCAAAGGAGGCCAATGACATTCAATACTTCCAATAACCTCTGTTAACAGAGGAGAGCAATATCTGTTTTTCCCCCAAAGCATCTGTCAAGGGAGGCCAGTGACATAATATATTCCTCAAACATACAAGTCTGAAGAAGACAGTAACAGCGTTGATTTAACTAAGGAGAATATATATATATATATATATCTCACTTTCAGAGGTAGTTGTTCACAATGTTTATTCCTTGTTCAATCAAATAGTTGACTTTGGCAGCATATCGCATCCCTTAATGACACCAAGGAAGATGAGATTGTTAATACTGCCAGTCCCTGACTTATGTTCTTTAAACCACATTGGTAGTATTTTCCATGTTTTGTATCTATTAGAGGATATTGTCAGAGGAAGTTGGTAATATCATTTTTCTTTACTTGTTTCTGTTAGATAAAGTTAGTATAATTTTAGATTCCTTACTTGTTTCTGTAAGAGGAAGTTGGTAATATTTTACCTTTTTTTACTTGTATCTGTCAGATGAAATTGTAAATATTTCACATTTCCAACTTGTTTCTGTCAGATGAAGTTTGAAATATATTGCATTTCTCGCTGTTGCAAGAGAAGGTTAATAACAGCTGCCTCTGACTTTTTTCCCTCTTTTCAAAGTTAACATTATCCACCCTTTGCAGGATCTCTAATCTGTTTTTGTCATCCATTAGAGCAGTGGCTCGCGGTGGTGGATCCACACCAGTGCATTGTGGGTAGAGCACGCAGGCTGCCTTGTGATCTCGCCGCTGTCTGGAGTGTTCTGCAGAGAGGACTGTGTGTAGTTGTGTCTCACATCAGGCCATATTGTTCATGCAGTATGCTCTGCCTCCCCCCTCTGCCACCATGCTTACAAGTGATGGTGCAGCGAGTGACAGCCACAACTCAGGGGTGGCATAACCATCTTATTCTGAAGCTGAACTCAAGAGGACATTATTAACAACAGATGGTGTAATCTTGTGATTCAAATTGTGAAATGGTGTTTTTACGACCCTTTTAGCAACAATGGTCATATCAGGTCGACTTTCAAGCCTTTTAAGCTGTGTGAAAGTAACACTGCCGGCAGTGGGAGTTGAACCCACCACCTCCCGTCCTCCACTTATACAACCAGTGTGAAAGTAACACTGCCGGCAGTGCGAGTCGAACCCACCACCTCCCGTCCTCCACTTATATAATCATTAAAAGCACATGCCCCACGCTCTACCAACTAGGCCAGTGGGACCGGGTAACCTTCTGATTCAACATGTCCAAAGGACAGATGATATATATAGTACTTCCTCACTGAATTGTCATGTGACAGTTCCTTGACATGACAATCCACCCAGTTACAGATGTACAAGAACAACGGGTTAACTCTTCAGGCAGGGACCTCAGCTCATATGAGAAACGGTGTCAAGAATCTCGGCAGGCCAAGAATCGAACTCACAACCTTTGGATCACCTGCGCTTTGGCTCGTGGGGTTTGGGAGAAATTGACATGAGAAGTAATATAGCAACATTATGTAAACTTCAGGATGTTATCATTGACACATATATTCTACATGATAAAAGAAACAGTGTGCTGAAATAATTAAACCTCAAGGAGTAGAGCGCTATATAAACCCGATTTTATTGATTGTTAAATCTTCATATGGAATTATCTATCCCACGAGAACTTTATTAAGCTCAAGAAGCCAACTCAATAAAATAGCAATTGTCAATCACGTGTAAAGATAGAAAGTGAATTTGGAATATGTGTTATATTTTAGGTGAGGGTGGGGCAGGTGTCACTCTATGCTATATGATTAAGAGGATAACATATAAAAATCTATGTCTTAATCATCTGGCTCTTGTTATTGGCATTTTCCATATAGCCGGACAGTGCGCAATCAACGGGAAATAACCACAGATCCCCGTGCCAGTTGCTATAATGGTTGATTTGTTCAACAAACAATCAGCCTGTAGTTTGATGTCAGTATATAATTTGATGCCAGGATGTAGTTGATGCCAGGATGTCATGGATGCCAGGATGTAGTTGATGCCAGGATGTAGTTGATGCCAGGATGTAGTTGATGACAGGATGTAGTTGATGACAGGATGTAGTTGATGCCAGGATGTAGTTTGATGTCAGTATATAATTTGATGCCAGGATGTAGTTGATGCCAGGATGTAGTTGATGCCAGGATGTAGTTGATGCCAGGATGTAGTTGATGACAGGATGTAGTTGATGACAGGATGTAGTTGATGCCAGGATGTAGTTTGATGTCAGTATATAATTTGATGCCAGGATGTAGTTGATGCCAGGATGTAGTTGATGCCAGGATGTAGTTGATGCCAGGATGTAGTTGATGTCAGGATGTAGTTGATGACAGGATGTAGTTGATGCCAGGATGTAATTGATGCCAGGATGTAATTGATGCCAGGATGTAATTGATGCCAGGATTTAGTTGATGCCAGGATGTCATGGATGCCAGGATGTCATGGATGCCAGGATGTCATGGATGCCAGGATGTCATGGATGCCAGGATGTCATGGATGCCAGGATGTAATTGATGCCAGGATGTAGTTTGATGCCAGGATGTAGTTGATGCCAGGATGTAATTGATGCCAGGATGTAATTGATGCCAGGATGTAGTTTGATGCCAGGATGTAAGCTAATTCCAGGATGTAACCCACGGCAATGCTGCACTACACTCACTGTACTTCTTCAACTCATGTCAGATCATTTCGTTTCGGACAAAATCACATTTTAAAAATGATAAAATCTACAAAATGTGTGAAAGGGAGGTTGTCAACCTTTATTTTTGTTTACATTTGTGCAGACACAATGGCATCAATATTTGTTTTAACTGTAACATATGAATGGATCTCCAGAAAAGGTTAATCTGAACTCCTCCACAGCGAAATACTCTGCTTTGGAAAACCCATTCAGGTTAATCTCGCGACATGAAAACCTTCATAGGCTTAATATATAAACAGGGTCAACTGATTTAAATATCAACTGGCAGCTGAAGTAATTACCATTGCTAATTGTAACAGGATTGCCCACAAGTCATGACTATTCATAAAAATCTGGCTGTGAGCTGATTGGTGAAAGATTAAATGACTGTTCAAAGAGATTCTGATTGGCTAGCATCTCGGTCAGCCATGATTCTGATTGGCTAGCATCTCGGTCAGCCATGATTCTGATTGGCTAGCATCTCGGTCAGCCATGATTCTGATTGGCTAGCATCTCGGTCAGCCATGATTCTGATTGGCTAGCATCTCGGTCAGCCATGATTCTGATTGGCTAGCATCTCGGTCAGCCATGATTCTGATTGGCTAGCATCTCGGTCAGCCATGATTCTGATTGGCTAGCATCTCGGTCAGCCATGATTCTGATTGGCTAGCATCTCGGTCAGCCATAGTGTTCTCCAATCACCCATCGGCAAAGCCCAGATAGGTGATCTGGAGGGGTTTGTCGAACGTCCATGGTCTCTACCAACTCCAACCAAAGAAAAGTTTGGTGGAGTTGATTGAGCTCTAGTGAAGTAAAAATTCGCCAGCTGCAAAAACTTTGGTAAACCCGTTTAAACGTCAAAATTGAACCCGTTTCAACTGCCGTTAAAACGGGTTTGATTCAATTTTTGCAGCTGGCGATTATTATCAAGTATTTATATTTTCTTTATTTAATGTTATCCAAAAAATAATCAAGCTTTTTTGTGAGATTTTAGACATAATCATATATAAAATATGAATTATCACTTAAACAGTTGGGTATTTAAAAAATCACATCTGAACGAGATTAAAACCAAAAAGCAAAAATCTCAGACCTCTCCAGATCACCTATCTGGGCTTTGCCGATGGGTGATTGGAGAACACTAGGTCAGCCATGATTCTGATTGCATGATAGTTTGGTGGGCGTGACTCACATGTATGACAGGCAATGATGGCAGAGGTAGTGGGAACATTGAACGACTGGCATTATCATCAATATGATACAGAGTAATTAACGATATGTTCAGCATAATCTAGCTACATCCGGTTGGCTAGTTTGCCACTGGGACTCAATGCCCTACCCTTTTTAAAGAGTCACTTGCGATCTTGGCCAATTTGGCATGTAATATTGATACTAATATTATAAGACATGGAGGAATGCTTTTGACTCTTGATCTTGGGAAGATGACCATTTGTAGTAAATTATAATTCTTCTAAAATGGTTGCCGATCTTGATGTGAAAGTGATAGAAACTATTTGGATTTAAAAGTGTATATCTGCTTTTGTAGCTGATGACCTTAACATTGGAGGGATTATCACCAAGAAAAAAGGTCAACTGATCCCTAGGTAATGAGTGAACTTAGCAGATGATATAAAAGTCTGATTTTGTTATAGAGGTAAATATAGGAGCGAGAGAGATACAGGGATTTTATATAAAGGCTAAATGATCTGGACCAAACAAACCTAATTATGAGTAAAGAAATTGGTGCCTAAAAGACATTATAAGTGGGATGTAAGTGGGACTGTCTCTACAGTATGCTTTAACCCACTTTTTGAAAGGCTTTGAATCCACATTTGTTTGGATTTTATTATTCAAAACTAGAGTCAGTACCTCGATTTAAGTCGATGCCAAAAGTCATTGCAGCAGAAAAAGATAAACGGACAGATGGAATGGAAATCTTCCCAAAGCAGGGGTGTTCTAATTATAGAAATATTCAACATATTAGAAAAATGGTCCACTCAAATTCCCAGTGACAGTTTGCAGTGACACGAAGCAGTCCATTTTAGAACGAACCGACTAATCAAACAACCCATTCTATCAACTTCAAACCTCTTTCTGTGGACGTGATTGAGTCCTCTTCCTATGAATGTAAATACACTGATTCGATCTCTTCCTAAGGATGTGAAAATATTATATGCTTATTTACACCTCTCCATATGTGAAAATATTATGTAGTGACTCATCCTGTGAATTGAATGTGAAAATAAGATATCCTAATTCAGACCTCTTCCTATGAATGTGAAAATATGATTTGCCAATTCAGACCTCCTCCTATGAATGTGAAAATAAGATATCCTAATTCAGACCTCTTCCTATGAATGTGAAAATATGATTTTCTAATTCAGACCTCTTCCTATGAATGTGAAAATATGATTTGCTAATTCCGACCTCTTCCTATGACTGTAAAAATAAGATTTGCCAATTCATACCTCTTCCTATGAATGTGAAAATAAGATATCCTAATTCAGACCTCTTACTATGAATATGAAAATATGATTTGCTAATTCCGACCTCTTCCTATGAATGTACAAATAAGATTTGCTAATTCAGACCTCTTCCTATGAATGTGAAAATAAGATTTGCCAATTCAGACCTCTTCCTATGAATGTGAAAATAAGATTTGCTAATTCCGACCTCTTCCCGTGAATGTAAAATAAGATTTGCTAATTCAGACCTCTTTCTATGAATGTAAAAATAAGATTTGCTAATTCAGACCTCTTCCTATGAATGTAAAAATAAGATATCCTAATTCAGACCTCTTACTATGAATATGAAAATAAGATATCCCAATTCAGACCTCTTACTATGAATGTGAAAATAAAATGTACAAATTCAGACCTCTTGAATTTGATGAGCTAATTCAGACCTCTTCCTATTGTGGCGAAGTTATACTTTTGGTGAGACGTGCCACCCCTGCAGACGTAGCGTCTCTTTCCTGAGGGACTGGTTCCCACTCTCAGGTCTGCGGAGGGCCATTCCACAATTTGTGGTAGGGCACCCGCAGAGTGATTTGATGGCGCCTGTCCCCCGAGGAAGGGGATATGAACAACTCCAAGCAAATCATTCATCCCAACTCATCAATATGCCACAATAAATCACTTCCTCCATCCAAAATATAATCTTCAACTGGCATGCCTGATCCATCACATTTTGAATTTGTGAAATTTTCTGAGGAGAAGAATCTCTGTATAATGTAGGATTATGTACATACATACACTAATGTATAAATATATCTTTCCAATCATTAATTAAAGTTGATGTACCCTCTCTATCGAGAAAGAGGTTTTTTTTTTAAAAAGAAGTAATACTATTCTCATAAATAACGATGTTATTTACACACTAATATTGTGATCTCCTTTAAAAAAATTCAACATATTCATACGCATTGATGAATTCTAGCATTTATAGATTTTAATAATCTAAAAACACTTTTCCTTCTTACGCCGTGTTGGACACAAAATGATGATGTTCAAAGCACCGAGGGTGTCAAGATTAGTACGTGCAGTGCCATATACTGCGTGACCCGTGATAAGTTTTCTCCTTAACAGAATATAATCGACCTTGGGGTGAAAACTGGAGTTCCGGGGGATTAAAAAGTTGAATAGGGCATAACGGCGAATGCCTTCACACGTATTGTGTTAGATATCAAAATCATTTATTGAAAGCTGTAGCCACGCTGTGAAAGCACTAAAACACGGTGGACCTAAGTTAGTCGAATATTGCATCAAACACGTTATGGTCTATATCTTAATACTTTCATTCATTTATTCTGAATGATCAAGATGAAATATTATTAAAAGATATGAGAACTGCTGTATTTTTGTTAAAATATTGATTCTGGTTCCCTATAACACACAGCCACAAGGCCAGGGTTAACCCGTTGTCCTTGTAAATCTGTGACCGGGCGGGTTGTCATGTCAAGCACCTGCGACATGACAATTCAGTGAGGCAACACTATATCTGCTAGAAGTAGGTCTCATCATGAAATGACTGAAATAATGTTGAAAGTGATGTAAAGCCCCAAACAAACAAACAAACAAACAAACACAATGTAATATGAGGAGAATTGTATATAACCTAAGATGGTATCCTTCTTATTTTGCATGGGAATATGTACATTTTTATGTTCATTTTTATGTTAAGTTCTGTTTTATCAAATGTATTTTATTTGGTAAAATATATATTCCAGTCAAGCTTGATCATGCAGTTTATTCACACCACGTGTCACTTTTTAGTACAATTCTCACTGCTCGTGTAGGACATGCTGCCACCTGGTGTGTTAAGATCTGTCACGGTGAACCTTTCAGACATGCAAGACTCATAGTAGTTTATTGACATTTCATCTTATTTCAATCGGTTTAATTCACCCATTACTGTCTTTCTACTCTTTTCAAGATTAAAAGAATATCTTTTTTTTTCTGTGCGTGCATTTGTTGACAATATATTAATATGTTCCCTTCACAACATTGAGAATGGTAGTTATCGTATGGGTTGTCATACATCTAAACCTATCTCAGTATGCATTGTATATGACAACATCTGAAAGACAACACATTTTGAAACTCAAGCAGTGGGAATTTAGGTTTAATCATGTCATAAAGATGTCTGTCACTGGGAATCAATGCTCTGCCCTTTGCGAGAAGTGACTGGGGATCTTTTACATGTGGACATACTAGCACTAAACATCACAGCACCATGAACTAAAGACTTTAATAACCCGTCTCGAGGCACTGATCGGAGTAAGAAAGTTAGGAACTAAAATTAGGTTTTATACTTGACTAGCGCACAAACGCAAATTCCCACAGCCATATGTTCAATATATGAAGCTTTTCTAAACTTCAAAGTCGGAATGATTTGACTGAACAAGACAAAGGATTTAACCGAATCTTAGGGACATAGTTGGACATATTTTTAGATTGTGAAACACTTCAAATGTCAAAATAGTTGTGTCAAAAGTGTTTATGTTAAGCATCTGGGTTCGATGTGTGTGGGTGTAATAACGACGATTTAACAACAATTTAGGCTACACACACTGTCAAATATTGGCCTTCCACCTGCACCGAATGCCCCACTCTTTATGAAGTGTTACTTATTATCACATAGGCACGATAGCACTGCTATTTATAATGACATCCTTGTTGGTTTTCAACTAATTGCATGCCACTTCAGTTCAGCATCAAGATCACAGCCTTCTATATCTCAAATCTGAGAAAGCCCTAACAGAGAAGACGGTTTATACAATTGTACAAAGCATGTGTCATTTGAGTTTAGGGATCTGCGATAGTATTGGCTCAGTGATAAGATGAATAATAACGGCGTAGTGAGAGACTGTGGCTGCGGCTTGACATTGGGGAATGGAGGGAGGCAGCCAAATCTCCAGGCTTCTTCCCCCAACCTGTTAAGGTACCATCTCATTTGTGGATAGGAATAAGGACGGGTTTATATGAAACAGTAGGCAGATAAATGTAGTCTGATTTTACTTGATCTGATTTGATTTGATTTGTTTGTATTAAAGACCCTTTCAGCACTTTTAAGGCCACATCAGGTCAGATAGAAGCCTGTCACTGGGACTCAATGCCTTACCCTTTTCCAAGAGTGACTAGAGAGCTTTCTTTTGCGTTATCACATATACATGATAACACTAGCCGTGACCTTTGATAACCAGTCATGTAGCACTGGCTGGAATAGCAAACTTACCAGTAGTAAATATCCACCATTCTTGGCCATGCACCAGGACTGAAGTATATGCCCCAACTAGGATTCGAACCGTGGACTAAAGGTGGTCGGTCATCTCAAAAGTGAGTAGATGATTATCACAACTGGGCAAACAAAAGATTAAAAGTTAACAACCACATATTGTTTAAACGCTTTCACAGGTGCCAAAATGTATTTCGCCCTAAATTATATTCTCAGGAGAGTTGAACAATCTTTTTGGTGTTCAAGTTTTAGAACACATCCTAACACAATCTAGAACAATCTAACAACACCAGAATTGAGCTTTCTTCTTTTGGTGTCCAAATTTTAGAATACACCCTAGGCAATCTAACAATACGCTTCTCTTTGTGTCTTCCAACCCCAGAGTTGAACATCCTTCTTATGGTGTCCAAATTTTAGAACATACCCTCTGCAATCTAACAACCCCAGAGTTAAACATTCTCCTACTGTAGTCCATATTTGCCATCTTTCTTGATTCCCATTTTTTATTACTGAGTGGCTTGCTTCAGTAGCATTGTCAGTCCAGAGAGGCATAATTAAACACACTTTCCATATAGAACAAGCTACTATTTCTGTTAATGGCAAACCATGTATTCCTATGGGGTAAAAATATAGAGCAAGTGTAAAAAGGGGCATTCGTTACGAATTTTCAATTGATATGCATAAAAGCATCTTTGTAGTGAATTGATGTCATGCGAATTATTCACACCACTAGAAATAAGAAATAAACAACGTTATTTAGTAGAAGTGTTTAATATTAAAATAGGACAGTTACTTTATTGCTCTTAATTGGTATCAACAAGAATAAATAGAGGCATTCACGATAATAAGAACACCAATTAGTAAGCACAAATATCGTTATTTGAATAACATACATGAATAACATGTCATAATTGATTTGTAATAGATTAGGGACTTCTGTGTTTAACATACATATAACATGAGATGAAAAGTGAGTTTCTGTCCACTTTTTCTCATAAAATTACTGAAATAATGCTGAAAGAGACGCAAAAAACAAAGAACTATATTTCACATTGTAACACCAGTCTTCCCAATGAATTCAATGAAAACAGCATATTAAAAAATGCTTTGTGAATGCATACGGTTTTCTGTGTATAGAGATAACAAATTATCAATTATTTCAGATCAAATTAAAACGCATCTTACACGAATGATATGACGAAGAATGATCAACATGTGATAACAAATGTATTTTTTATTTATTACCTAACTAGATACTCTGGTGGTAATGCTTTGATTTACCAGAAAAAAAGCCCTGTGATTTAAGCAATAAGAATATACTCAGATTCTCATTCACAATATCAGGTGTTGATGTGCATTTTGTTAATTTGCCTACCTATATCAATTCCTGTTTATCTGCAGATACATAGTAATTATTCTTCCTGTATGGTATATGTTTACTGTCACAGTCAAAACCCTTTTCATGCCCTCCCATTGTTTGTTATAGCGTTATCGTCATTACTAATATGCATTATAGACCTAATGTCGTGTAGGTAACAAGGGTCATTTTTATTTTTCACACTCACACACAAACACAAACACACATAAACACACACACAATAATTAAACACAATTTCCAAAGCGCCACCAAGTGGTGTTGTGAATGAAGTTGATTATTTCTATGATAACCAAAACATGAATAAGAGAGAGAAACAAATAATAGAATACTGACCCATACTCTTGCGGGTTTGGCTTGGGAGAAAGAAGTCGTGAAGGTAGAAAGCTTCAGTCTTGGAGCGCATCTGGACCGCCGACTGTCTCTACAAAACAGTCTCAGACAGGACATGGTATCTCCACAATCAGCAATTCATTCATGACAAGACACCGGCTACCATTCCCACAGAAGAGTCCGTTAAACACTGCATCCTGCCAGAACGGAAGTCTCGTCGGAAACGAGAAAAGGCAGTGACAATATTTTGGCAAATGAGAGAGGGAGTGGATTCTGTCGTCATGACGACTGCCTGTATGGAGGATAAGAAACACAAAAAGTCAGTGATGCAGATATACCGAGGATGGATGAATGGTCATTAGTGACCATCAAAGCATGATGGGAAATGGTGCAATGTAAATGTCTTTATAGTTAATCACAGTAGA
Source organism: Amphiduros pacificus (assembly GCA_949316495.1). Classification (NCBI taxonomy): domain Eukaryota; kingdom Metazoa; phylum Annelida; class Polychaeta; order Phyllodocida; family Hesionidae; genus Amphiduros; species Amphiduros pacificus. Next base: position 27,463,916 of record OX439011.1, read on the forward strand.
AGCAGTAGGAAGATGGACCAAAGCCGACCACCGTTAGCCCTACTTGGCTATATAACTGGAGGACGGAGGCTGTCGGTTACTTGAGAAGAATCATTTACAAATTGTGCAAAATAGAAACTTCATTCTAAAGGTACCTCAACTGATTAACGCCATTCTAAAAGTACCTCAACTGATCCACACCATTCTAAAGGTACCTCAACCGACTCACTGCATTTTGAATGTAACTCAACTGATTGACGCCATTCTAAAGGTCCTTTAACTGATTCACTGCATTCTAAAGGTAACTCAACTGATTCACTGCATTCTAAAGGTAACTCAACTGATTCACTGCATTCTAAAGGTAACTCAACTGATTCACTGCATTCTTAAGGTACCTCAACTGATTCACTGCATTCTAAAGGTAACTCAACTGATTAACGCCATTCTAAAGGTACCTCAACTAATTCACTGCATTCTTAAGGTACCTCAACTAATTCACTGAATTCTTAAGGTAACTCAACTGATTCACTGTATTCTAAAGGTAACTCAACTGATTCACTGCATTCTAAAAGTACCTCAACTGATTCACTGTATTCTAAAAGTAACTCACCTGATTCACGCCATTCTAAAGGCAACTCAACTGATTCACTGCATTCTAAAGGTAACTCAACTGATTCAAGCCATTTTAAAGGTAACTCAACTGATTCACTGCATGCTAAAGGTACCTCAACTGATTCACTGTATTCTACAGGTAACTCAACTGATTCACTGCATTCTACAGGTAACTCAACTGATTCACTGCATTCTACAGGTAACTCAACTGATTCACTGCATTCTAAAAGTGACTGCTCTGTTTTCACCATATTATTCATATGGACTGTTTGGAACATTTGAGTGGTGCAAATAAAATAATGTGGGCCCTCTTGTGAACGGGCAAGTGGCCACCTCATACTTCATTTTGCATTTCTGGTCAGACCTTTGTAAAACATTGTTCACACCCTGGTCAGAGCCTGGTCAAAGCCTGGTCAAAGCCTGGCCAACCCCTGGCCAACCCCTGGCCAACCCCTGGCCAACCCCTGGACAAACCTTGTTCAAACCCTGGTCAAACTCTGGTCAAACCCTGATCACACCTTGGCAAAACCTTATTCAAGCCCTGGTCAAAACTTCACATCATATACAGCATTACATCATATTACTACATTATATTCATTTCAGAAGAAAATAAACAAATAAATATAAAACAAACTACACGACATTAAAGTTTCAACGTGTAAAGTTTATTTATACTCATGTAAAAACTGAATTTCAGATTGCACTGACAAGTTTATTGGCCAGGTGGCACCACATGTCACGGGGGAAATCGGATGTTCTGCATTTTCTCTGTCAAGTGATGGCTTGGCGGTCACAATTGCGCTGGTGGAATTCTTAGCCAGATGGCACCAGCCTCACATTCATGAAAACCGAATTGCATTACCAAAGTAGGTCAATCCTAAATATAGACATGGATGGAACTGAGCTGGGATCTAAAAGACAAATCTAATATCATGTAGCAAATAGTGAATATTATCACAAAAAGATCAGGTACTCTTTTGGACATGTCTATTAATAAGCCGTGCATGAACCTTTTAAATAGTTAATTGCAAAGATGATATGCAAGACAATCTATCAGCCATCGCACATTGGATGTTTAGCATCAAAGATTTACCTCAGGAATATATATACCAGAAAGTAGATGTTATCAGGAGAATAAGATGATATTGATGTTAAGGTGATAGCGGTGCTAATGCTGACTCTTGGCGTGGATATGGAGTGGGCGGTGTGCTGTATCCTGTGTGTGTGTGCTCACGGTGTGATGTCTGAGAGCAATGAGTGGGAGAAGACGATGTACCCCAACCCCCAAGTCAACCTGGACGAGTGCCATGCTGAAATACCCTCCTTTGTCTGTGACACCTCATCGGATGTCTCAGAAACTGAAGCAAGTGGGTGCAGTTTTGCATCAATACAGATCACAGATTATTAGACATTTATTCATTTATTGATTCATTATTTACAGCCGACGACAACAGAGCTGCGGACGACAACAGAGCTGCGGTTTCATTTTCAGAGCCTTTTAAGTCGTCTGCACTCTCGAAAGTATTCACACCAAGTTGTTTTCTGACACTTGCATGTGCAAAGCCAAGCCAAATGGTGTGATGAACATTGGTAATCAATTGATAAACTGAACCACAGCTCTGTTGTCGTCCGCAGCTCTGTTGTCTTCGGTTGTAAAGCAAGTAATTTTAATTTTGGAACATAAGCGCTTATGACAAAGGGATCCTTTTTTTTGCCAACCTGCACTCAGTGACCTTTCCAGGGCCATTACTTATCATACTTGTGCTATCCTTTTGTTTTTTGGTCATTTGATATTATATTTACCCACATTTCTTTAAAAATGTTGTCTCATAATGTGAGCGTTGTTTTGATTGTTTGTTTGTCTGTTTGCTTATTTCGGGCTTTACGTCACTTTCAACATTATTTCAGTGATTTCATGACGAGACCTACTTGTAGCAGATATAGTGATGTCTCACTGAATTGTCATGTCACAGGTCCTTGACATGACAATTCAGACAGTCAAAGATATACTAGGGCAACGGGTTAACCCTTCCGGTATGGGCCTCAGCTCACATGAGAAATTATATCATGAATGCAATGCTGACACGACCGGAAATCAAACCCACGACCTTAGGATCACCACAGAGGAACTGGTGCTAATGAGCTTGCACTGGCGGTGAGAGTAATACATATATGTGTGTGCATATATTGGTTCAATGGTATAATAATAATAAGGTATTGATAATATAAATGAATTTTCAGATTATAGCCATTTTTTAATTGCTCCAATTCCAGCACATGAATATTTGTAGACTTGGCATAATCATTTTACGGTAAACAATAAAAGGACATATTGACTCTAAATCAAGATCAAATGTTACAGAGATTTATAATTCTCCAGTATTGCCCTTTTTGAAAAAAAAGAATTTGTATTCAATTAACATTTTGACGATTTTATAATGACTGTATTAAAGTGCAAGAAAAAGAGGACAGTAATGTTTTACCATAATATTCATATTTTGTAGAAATACAAATATAAATATATATCTTTCAGAGAAATAGCGGAGAGAATAGTAGAATAAAATAGAGTTTTGAAAAACAAATTAATTTGAAATGCTAACAGCTCAGATATCGATAGCTTAATATGTACACAGAAAATTATGACGTATACACATTGAAACAGATTTATGACGTATACACATTGAAAGTAAAGTAATACAGCACTATGAACAAACATGTCTAGTATCAGCATTATACCCATTTTATTATCATTATCGTTTTTTTATTATGATTATTAGAATCCAACATATATTCTTGATTTTAATCAAAATTTATCCTTTGCTAAGCCTTTGATACACAAAGACCCCCCTCCCCCTGAAAAAACAACAAAAAACAAATATACAATGCATATGTATTCTTTTGTGTTGCAGAAGAACTTCGCAACATCGCATCTGACATCCTTGATGATACAGACAGCGGGTGTCGAGGAGGGTATAAGGTCGCTGTGGCCATAATGGATAGAATGCTGGACAGGTACAATATAACATATTCAACCTTCAACAGAATTATGAGGGTGTGTGGGGTGTGGCTTAATTGCTAAGATGTCTGTCTCCCATGCTAAAGGTCCGCAGTCCAAATCCCGTTTGGGACATGCTGATTGGTCGAGAAAGGTGGATATCTGCTACTGAGTTGTTTCCCATTGCAACTAGTGCTTTATGATTGGTTATCAAAGACTATGATTTGTGTTATCATGTCTTTGTGATAATACAAAATAAAGATCCTCAGTCACTCTTCGAAAAGAGTAAGGCATTGAGTCCCGACAACAGGGTTCTATTGGATCTGATATAGCATAAAGAGTGCTGAAAGGGTCAATAACACACACAAATAAAAAATCAACAAAAATCTTTTTATCAATCAAAATTCAACAAAAATCTTTTTATCTATCTGTTTCAAATATACTGAAATGACCCCAACATTTGTCATTTTAGAAGGAAATCGATTTGGATGTTATTTTCTTTGTATTCACTATTTGAAAATTTGTATATTTGTGGTATTGGAGAAACCATATATCTATATAGATATGTGTATTGGAACCGGAGAAACTGTCTATCTTTATAGCTATGTGCATTGGTATAGGAGAAACTGTATATTTTTATAGCTATGTGTATTGGTATAGGATAAACTGTCTATCTTTATAGCTATGTGTATTGGTATATGAGAAACTGTCTATCTTTATAGCTATGTGTATTGGTATAGGAGAAACTGTCTATCTTTATAGCTATGTGTATTGGTATAGGAGAAACTGTATATTTTTATAGCTATGTGTATTGGTATAGGAGAAACTGTCTATCTTTATAGCTATGTGTATTGGTATATGAGAAACTGTCTATCTTTATAGCTATGTGTATTGGTATATGAGAAGCTGTATATCTTTATAGCTATGTGTATTAGTACAGGAGAAACTGTCTATCTATATAATTATGTGTATTGGTATAGGAGAAACTGTCTATCTTTATAGCTATGTGTATTGATTTTAGAGAAACTGTCTATCTATATAATTATGTGTATTGGTATAGGAGAAACTGTATATCTTTATAGCTATGTGTATTAGTATAGGAGAAACTGTCTATCTATATAGCTATGTGTATTGGTATAGGAGAAGCTGTATATCTTTATAGCTATGTGTATTAGTACAGGAGAAACTGTCTATCTATATAATTATGTGTATTGGTATAGGAGAAACTGTCTATCTATATAGCTATGTGTATTGAATTTAGAGAAACTGTATATCTATATAGTTATGTGTATTGGTATTGGAAATATTGTCTATCTTATAGTTATGTGCATTGGTATTGGAGAAACTGTGTATCTATGTAGCTTTTGTATTGAAATTGGAGAATGTGTTTTACTATATAGCTATTTGATATGCATTTTGTTTTGCATGTTGTTTCTGACCAGCAATGGCAGGCATGCTACAAGCAAGGAAGAGCGATCTGTCATGGCAAAGGGATTTGCTGACTACCTACTGAACTTTGGCTGGAATTATGGAGGGGTGTGTGAGAATGATGCAGTGATTCTGCTCGCAACGAAGGATAGGGTGGTGAGTAATATCCCAATAAATACCCAGCTAACTCATTTCAGTGGGTAATGTTTGTATATTTTACCCATGACTCAGAATTGTAGAATCAAATTTGATGCTTTCTCTTTGTCTGAGAGTTGGGTGCAGAGTCACTCGAAATAAACTTTATAAAGCTACCTTTAACTCATTGTGAAATATATTTAAAACAACCTGTATCGGAAAGAGACAACAACAGGGCCATGATATTCCCCCTATCTGCTCTAGATTATACGCTGCATTTTCCGAGCGCTGCGATCGTATTTGACCCAATTCTTTGCGCACGGCACTTCTGGGAACAGCGGCGACAGCTTGTTTGGGGCATTGTCGCCTCTGCCTTTCATCTTTCCATTGTTGTTTTTGTCAGTTTTGCCTCCGTAATGTTGACATAAACTACGTAGATTGCAATATACTTATATAAAGATTACACAACAAACACGCCTTAGAGCTGACATTAGCATGTCAATGTACGATATCAGTCTGAAATTTCCATCCCATCTTGAAGCAAGGCGGGCGGAAATTTACAATGCAACATCTTTCCCGTCATGCATCTCTCTCTCGCGCCAATTTTGTCATTTTTCACGGACCAGCTAAAAAGCTGGGAGAGCAGATAGCGAGAATTGGTTCAAATGTTTTCATCTACAGAACAGTTCATGGTTAATTATGTGGATTTAGATAGAAACAAATAATAACAGAGATGTTTTTGGGGCCGCGCAGCGCCCGATTCCCCCATCATTTTAGCCTGTTCCTGCAATCAAATGGCGACCAACGCGTCCATAATGCGCATCAGCAACTGCCAGTGTTTTCACATTGTCCGCCGATAATGACTGAAAACGGCGGCCAAATTGTCCGCCATTCTTTACCTACGCAGTTTCTCATTGTAGTCGGTACAAATACGTTTTATTGGCTCGTTTTTCGGAGATTTTCGGTTGCCGCCATTTTGTAAAGTTTGAGCTATATCTGGGTCATTACGTTTGTCCCCGCCTGATTATTTCCGCCGTGTTCACTCCTGTTCAAAAGTCGAGCCAGTTTCGGGATTCGTACTCATTTAACAATTAAAAAAACGTGCGCGACTTTACACATAAATCAAATGTGGTTCGTAGTCTGGTCCCCTATCATTATTTCTAGTTCAAATTCATATTAAAAACGGCACATACCAGTCAAAAAGCCTGAGAAGAGCAGATGACAATTTTACAACTTTGGGTATTCTGAGCTTTCTTTAAATGAATATTTGATTAATTTTCAATTGAGAAATGATCAGAAATATATATGTAGGTAGGTATGTATGTAGATATTTAGGTAGATATGTAGGTAGCTATGTAGTTTAGTATGTAGGTAGATATGTAGGTAGGTATGTATGTAGTTTAGTATGTAGGTAGATATGTAGGTAGATATGGAGGTATGTAGGTTGGTATGTAGGTTTTATAAGCTGAATATCACGCCATGAGCAGACCTAGTCTGATATAGCGCTATACAAATCAATTTTACAACTTTGGATATTCTTAGCTTTTTTTAAATGAATATTTGATTAATTTTCGACTGAGAAATGATCAGAAATATATATGTAGGTATGTATGTAGGTATGTATATGGATATTTAGGTAGATATGTAGGTAGGTATGTAGGTAGGTATGTAGTTTAGTATGTAGGTAGATATGTAGGTAGGTATGAATGTAGTTTAGTATGTAGGTAGATATGTAGGTAGATAAATAGGTTGGTATGTAGGTAGATATGTATGTAGGTATGTCGGTATGTAGGTTTTATAAGCTGAATATCACGCCATGAGCAGACCTAGTCTGATATAGCACTGTACAAATCATTATTATTATAATTATTATTATTATTATTATTATTATTTGCACCTTCGACGCTCACGCTCCGCGCTCGCCACTGCCCCCACTGGATTCTCAAAATCCCCCATTGTTTTCTACCTGGTGGGGGGATTCCCCCATTGACTCACTTTACCAGAATCATCTCTGAATAATATTGCTTATTTCACTCATAATGAATGACATGTTTTTTTTTATAGATTTGGACATCTACAGATAAATTAACAAACGATATATTAACTGATGAATGCATTACTGAAGTCTATAAGGAATTTCTAGACTATTCCAGAAGGGATAAGTGGGGAGAGGGACTGGTATATATGCTGGATCAGTACAGGTAGGAATATATCACTACATCTATATAATATACAAATAATGGCAAAGTATGTACCATAAGGCCTGAGTCTTGCATGTTTAGTTGGAGGTCCCTTTCCAGGAGGGATAAGTGGGGAGAGGGACTGGTATATATGCTGGATCAGTACAGGTAGGAATATATCACTACATCTATATAATATACAAATAACGGCAAAGTATGTGCCATAAGGCCTGAGTCTTGCATGTTTAGTTGGAGGTCCCTTTCCAGGAGGGATAAGTGGGGAGAGGGACTGGTATATATGCTGGATCAGTACAGGTAGGAATACATCACTACATCTATATAATATACAAATAACGGCAAAGTATGTACCATAAGGACTGAGTCTTGCATGTTTAGTTGGAGGTCCCTTTCCAGGAGGGATAAGTGGGGAGAGGGACTGGTATATATGCTGGATCAGTACAGGTAGGAATACATCACTACATCTATATAATATACAAATAACGGCAAAGTATGTACCATAAGGACTGAGTCTTGCATGTTTAGTTGGAGGTCCCTTAAGAGAAAAGTCCAGACTTGGAAACAAAATTCATTAAGGAGATTGAATGTTGAAAAGTGCTGATTTGGAAAAAGCATGGTAAGAATTAACAATGATGGTTTAAAATTAGGTTGTGCGTTCATTCAATTAGGTAAGACATTCACACAATTATATATATATATATATATATATATATATATATATATATATATATATATATATATATATATATATATATATATATATATATATATATATAGTCCAAAGTAAAAAGGTAGTTGTATACAGTGTTATGTATATACATCACTACATCTACATACCGAGTCGGGAAGCCATCACCAACGAACTGAATCCGCTCACACAGCTGACCGACGAGTGTATGTTTTGTTTTTATACCTCAGACAACTACTGTATTTTTTTAAAATGATACATGAAACAAGATATTTATCGTTACAAACATTTGTAAACAAAGCGCACCTCATTTGACCCTGTCACGTGACCCGAAAATGGCGCGTACAGCCATAGACTGGTTGCCGCCATCTGTGTATATACACGATGTTCTTGACACTCGATGGGGAACCAGTCTAAAGATGGCTAATCAATACTTTACAAATAATTGACATGCGCGTATTCATTTGAAATCGCATAAATACGCGCATCACTGAGGTATAAACCAATTGGAATGTTTCATGGTTGCCAGGGTAATAGTTATTTCACCATATTTAGCCATTTTTCAAAATATAAAATTTTGAAGTTGTCTGTGGGTGACGCAAATGCATAGATTTTAAATCCTTGTGCTATGATTTGTTATTCCAAATCTTGTTTATTTTCAGAGATATACTCAATAAGGAGAGAACCTGTTCTGTTGTGGAGACTACTGAGGAATGGGAACCCTGGAAAACAGCAGTCACAGTTGTGGGGGCAATATTGGGGCTATTGCTTCTCATTTGCCTCTGCTTCTGCCTGAACCGCATGGGGTTGTGTGAAGGGTTTGGGAGCTGTCTCCGGGGATTCACTAGCGGTGGGGGTGGATGGGGAGGTGGGGGTGGATGGGGAGGTGGGAGTAGCTGGGGAGGTGGCGGTTGGAGTGATGGTGGAGGAGGTGGGGGTGGTGGGGGTGGAGGGGGTGGAGGGGGTGGTGGAGGTGGAGGGGGTGGTGGCTGTGGAGGAGGGGGTGGTGGTGACGTGTAGAGGTACAATTGGAGCCTGGACCGAACAAACCGGATAGAATAATGTTAGAGGGCGTGGCCATTGAGAAAATTATGAAAGTTATGGAAGTTATTGAAATTACACATTCAAATATATGTGGATATATATGCCCAAATCACGGTAAAAGGTTGAGTAATGATTCCTGTTGTATGTTTGCTTGTTTGGAGTTTACGCCACTTTACAAATCATTCAGTCGTATCATGACGAGACCTATCTGTATGAGCTATAGTGCTGCCTCTCTCAATAGTGGCGTCATTTCAGAGGTAAGAGGTGAATAAAAAATATGGCTGAATACAGTAGGGATGAAGACATGATGAGTCACGGCCGTGATAGGAAAGAGAAAAAGACTGGAATGATAAATGAAAATGTCTTTCATTATTTTTGATAGGATATAGGGAATGAAAGTGTATACAGCCGACGACAACAGAACTGTGGATGACAACAAAGCTTTGGTTCTGTTTTGAAGGCATTTTAAGTGCATCTGTACTTACAAAATATTCTCATCTGGTTACTGTCTGACACACGCTTGTACCACCGATGTCAAGGGAGGTTATAAACATCTCTAGCCATGCTGCGTAGGCTCCGAGTGCCCACGAGACAAAAGTGGAGCGGCCAACATATCAAATCAATTCAAATCAACACAAATCAAATCAGTTGACAATCGATTGATAAACTGAATCACTGCTTTTGTTATCGTCCACAGATCAGTTGTCGTCAGTGATAATTCCTGTTGTGTGTTTGTAATGCACAAGCAGTATATTTCACGTTAAATGTTCGAAAGTTTGAAGTGGATTGATACAAAGAAAAAGTGATCAAAATGCAGCTATGACAAAGACTGAATTGTTTAAATGCAGCTATAGTAAAGATTAAAGTGATCAAAATGTAGATATGTCAAATTACTTGATTGATCAGATGCAGCTCTGGCAATGCTCTGCATGGCGAGGTGGAGTCAATTATTGTCAGGTATAAATCCTGGATCAGGTATGGAGAGTACTATGACAAAGACTAAAGAGATCAACTGCCAATAGTCTACATTGTAATTATTCTGAGATTAAACTCAACTGCCATCTAAGACTATTCTAGAATCAGTAGAATTAATAAAGGGATATTTCTGCTGAAAATGTGTCCAATTTTTCCATTCACATGATATCAATTCATTCTGAATATTTACATGATATTATTATGCATTATTGTGTATACATATACAGATTTAATAGATAATCAGATTAAGGTCCAAGAAATTGTCTGATTGTTTAACCTCCATCTAGACAACTGCTCATTCGATTCGGAAATAAAGTGGTTGATTGGTTGACACATTTGCAAAAAGAACACTGGATTGAGGAAGTGAACCATAAACAGATAAAAGGCTTGGGTAGGTCAAAGTGTTCAAAATGTTTTAGTGTTCAAAATGTTTTAGTGTTCAAAATGTTTTAGTGTTCAAAATGTTTTAGCATGTTTAGTGTTCAAAATGTTTTAGTGTTCAAAATGTTTAGTCTCCTTTGCATCAAGCTCATTGTAACACCTTCAATGATACAATTACTTAATTGCTTGAATATATCAAATGGCTATGTGTCCTGAATAAATAGGGCGTGGCTTATTGGTCATATAACCAGACATAAATAACCTCACGGTACATGAAGTGTCTCCTATAAAATTGTGTCATGCTGCAGGAAGTGACTTTTATTGGTCTGTGAAGTGGCTTTGATTGGGCTGTGAAGTGGCTTTGATTGGGCTGTGAAGTGGCTTTGATTGGGCTATGTAACGAAACAGAGTGTGACTGTGACGTCACAATATTCAAATTAACTGTTGTTCATGGTATGGACGACTCTGGTGACTGAATAAGTAATAATGAGCATTGATTTTTTATGCAAATATAGATCATAAGCGCTAGGCCATAAAACACAGAGAGGAGACCTGGCACAGTTAGATGTGCTTTAATCATACTGAGTAGCGTAAGGTATGTGATATATAAATATATAAATATATGTGACTATGTCCACTGAGTTAAGCTTGATGATCGAGATTTCTGCTGAAACTTGATAAACAAAGTTATGCTTTCAGTATTGCTGCTTCCTGTGATACCTGTGATAAATTCATAAATTCAATGCAAGACTTATTCAGTTACGCCAGGAAGAAAGTATTGTTTGTTGTCACTTTTTTGTGAAAAGTAGGATTGTTTTTTTTCAAACAAAAAGGCGAAATGACCTGAATCAATGATTTACGCTTCTCTCCCCATTCAGCATTTTGTGTTAGAGTGAGTCTTCGATCAACAGTCGGCCATATTGGTTTCTGTGCTTTCACAGCTTGGGTCAGTAGATCTCTCACAAATTGTTTTGACTGAAACTCAATAGGTGCGACTGCATTCGCTGCTTTCCCCGATTCCACTCTTTAATCCCCAACACTTGTTCCGCATTTGGTAATTTCTCTTTTGGAAATAAGTTATCAGCTCAACAAGAGTTTTTTTATGTTCTTATAATGGTATGTCAAAGTACACAATACACCAATTAATCTTTTGGATGTGGCAGCTGGGACATTAAATGTGGCATCTGGAACATTGCATGTGGCAGCTGGAACATTGCATGTGGCAGCTGGAAATTACATGCTACAGTTGAGTCAGTGCATGTGGCAGCTGGGACATTGCATGTGGCAGCTGGGACATTGCATGTAACAGCTGGGCTGGGACATTGCATGTAACAGCTGGGCTGGAACATTGCATGTAACAGCTGGGACAATGCATGTAGTAGCTGGGACATTGCATGTAACAGCTGGGCTGGGACATTGCATGTAACAGCTGGGCTGAGACATTGCATGTAACAGCTGGGCTGGGACATTGCATGTAACAGCTGGGACAATGCATGTAGTAGCTGGGACATTGCATGAAGCAGCTGGGACAATGGGTTTGACAGCTGGAACATTGCATGTAGCAGCTGAAACATTGCATGTAGCAGCTGGAACATTGCATGTGGCAGCTGGAATATTGCATAAAGCAGCTGGAAATTACATGCTACAGTTTGGTCATTGGGTGTGACAGCTGGGACATTGGTTGTGGCAGCTGGTCCATAGTTTTTTGTGTGTCTTTTTAGATAATTTAAGTGTGACCTGGAAGTACGTTGACAGTTTGTGTAACTGTTCTACATGAAACGAAAATAACAAAAAAACAAAATCTTGTCACATGAAGAGCCATAATGAAGTGTAAAAGCCATTAATTATGTAATATATGGGCAAACTGTAATGGAAGGGCCAACATGTTATTAAATAAGCTGAAATAAATCCATAAATTTGTTTGAATATATAAGTCTGCCTAAAGTAAAATAATGTTTAGCTAGAAGTGTCTAATGAATTATTACCATTGAAAGGGTTGCAATACAGTATTCGATAAATGTATGGTGTCAAAACGTAATGGAACTCGGTGTTGTGGATCCAAACTTTGTAAAACTTGTTTACCTTTCAACACTTCTGATCCTTTCAAATCATCATACACTCACAAGACATTCAGTGTTTGTAAAGGTAACTTATTAACCTGTAAATCTAGCAATGCTATTTATCTGAATACTTGTAAAAAGTGGATTTCAATATGTTCGTGAGACAAAATGCACCTTTCATAACAGATTTAATGGTCATCGTGGATCCATTCTTGGCAAAAGGAAAACACATATTTAGCAGAACACTTTAGACAAAGAAGACATGCATTTAATGAATGATCTTTCTGTACAAATCATTGAGCAACTTGTCACAGTGGTTAATGACAAAGAGGACAACGCTCTTCGTCTCCAGCGTGAAAGGCTTTGGATGACAGAATTGTGAATCATCTTTCCCTTTGGTCTGAATGATATTGGTATTGGAAATGTATCCCAAAACATGAACATGATATTGGTATTGGAAATGTATCCCAAAACATGAACAATAGCCATGCTAGTATGGTGGTCACTAAAGATAAATGTAAAACCACGTTGCCATGGGCACAGAAAAAACAATAAAAAATCTTTGGATCAAACTACTGTTCTTAGTATTGATGAACTCATTCAAAATGACAGATATTGTTTACATCAAATTTAATGTGCTCTATACCATTACCATAGTCATTACTGTATGAGCTAGATGATGAATCCTCACAAGAATATTGCATATTATCTTATATCAGAAATATTTTACAATAGACTTAATAAACCTACAATGCTAAACAAAAGTCAACCTCCTCATTATTAGATGAAATTAGAATTTGATAATAAAGGTATTGATGCCATTTATATCAGTAACATTTTACATGATAAATCAGTACACAAGCATCTTCCTCCTAAAAATGGGGAGGGTCCAATTGTCTCATATAAATATACAATCCGGAATGACATTGCCAATTATAATGAAGTTTTAAAGGATATTTGGCTGGGACACATTCAAGAAGTACCATAATATGAAGGTAAGTCATTGCCATACTGTTATATGTCACAGAAAGGAAGGCATTCACAAACCCGCACAACTCGGCTAGTAAATAGTTTTGTTTGTTTGTTTTTTGGGGGTTTTACATCACTTTCAACATTATTTCAGTCATTTCGTGATGAGACCTACTTGTAGCAGATATAGTGCTGCTTCACTGAATTGTCATTTCGCAGGTCCTTGACATGATAATCCAACCAGTGACAGATTTACAAGGACAACGGGTTAACCCTTTAGGCACAGGCCTCAGCTCATATGGGAAATTGTGTCATGAGATCAATCCAGGGACATACTGCACATGCAAAGTTGATATCCGCATCACAGAAGAGTTTGTTGACTCGGTAATTGATTCTAGTGGAGATATTAAAAGTGGACTTAAATGTTTGATGAAGGGTGAAATAGACAAGTATTGTAGCAACTGCAGAACTAACACCCAACATCAAGTTAGTAAGAAAATATGGCAACAACCTAACTGTGTTATTAGAATCAATCACTAACAACATCAAGTTAGTAAGAAAATATGGCAACAACCTAACTGTGTTATTAGAATCAATCATTTAAAAAAAACTAAGCACATGAAGAGTACATCGAGACTCATCTACTCTCTACAGCAATGATAAGCCGTTTAGGCCAAATTTCAAAGCTGGATTAATTGCAGCTATTTACCATAAAGGTATTACTGAGGATAGTGGTCACTACACTTAAATGATAATTTAAACAAAAGATTTGTGTAATTAACAAACCTATTTACACAAAGAGATCCAAATCACTACATGTGAAAATGTTTTGCGGACCACTTTTTGCTCCATGATTACATTGTCTAAGCTAGCAAAATTAGATAATAAAACATTTCATATATTGCTTGAAATAAATGTGTTTGGAATTTGAACAAAATGAAATTTGAACAAAAAAGACACCTGGCTTGCTGGGCCAATCTTATAAGCAAGAGAGATTTATCCTGAGACTTCTAGCTTTCAATTTGTTATATTGTGTACTTTGTGGAATTGATTGACAGTGGTGCCATCTGTTGGATAAGTATTGCAGGAGTCAGCCATTGCAGTTGAGTATGAGGTAAACGATTACAATATCAACAATTAATGAGAATTGGTTTTCTCACTAACTTAACCAAGAGCGAGGAGCTTATCTGCCTTTTATTAATAGCCTGAGGTTTAACCTGAGGCTTTTCATATTTCTTGTGAAAAAAGTCTGGGGGCTTTGGAGAACTATTTGGAAAATCCAAAAATGGACCTGGAAGTTGCTTGCAAAACATTGAGTTCTTCACTAACATGGATCAGGATATCGTCCGGTGCAAAATATTTTTATTAAATGGGATGGCACTATTCCAAACCCTCTGCGCTTCTTGAAGTGTCAGAGGTGGACATGGATCTGACAGATGTAAAGGGAATGTAATATGCCTGGGGTGTACTGCCTAGCACATTGAAAAAGATTGTTTATCAAATAACATCAAATGTGTGAATTGTCATGGCGGACACCTATCACATTCGCGGAATTGTCCTTCCTTATTAAAAGAGAAGGAAATTCAGCAAATATGACACAAATTATATGGCCATTCAATGAGAAAAAATATTCCTTTTTTACTAAAGCCTCTAAATCTTCCAAAAATCAAAGATCAAAGCAAAAGTGAAATAGATAGAACTCAATCTTTAGAAAGGACGGATACAGGTGATCCTTCCGATATACATTTTACACCTGTTCAGTCAAAACATAATCGTAAACGAATGATTATGTTAAATCTTATATTTATTCTCATTATACTTAATAGGGCTATCAGTGGTATTATACAAGAGGATTTGAGGCAAACAGACCAGAACTGGAGTTATGAGCCTAAAAACATAATGCATCGGTAACTAAATTCAAAGAAAATTCCACAACATTTAAAGGATATGTGACTTATAATAAAGTTGGTTCAATTGACATTATGGACTGAGCAAATGGTGGAATTTCTATTTTTGTTAAATCCTGTATACCCCAAATTAAAGTACCATTTAATACTAATTCACAAGCTTCTTCAGTTAGGGTTACCCTACACAATACATTAACTCAATGTTCAATATAATTACCACCTAGTAAACCAGCTATTATTGCAGATTTAAATAATTTGATAACCCAGCTGTCACAAACATATATATGTTAGATCGTGACTTAATTGCTCACAACTATCATTGGGGTGGCAGAAATACTACTGATGCCAAAGGACGTATAATAGAAGATATTTTAAATAACAATAGTTTATACCTTTGGAATGATGATTTTCTGACATAATTACATCTTACTACAGGCTCTTTAATATCAATAGATCTCTCCATGTGCACTTCAAATATATTTTAGACTATTCCTAGGACGTAGAGGAAGATCAATGGGGTAGTGATCATTACCCCATTATTTTAAATAACCATTTCCCTCCACCAGATGAACAAATTCCCAAGTGGAAATTTCATATAGCTGAATGGGCAAAATTTCAAACATCTTATTTTGATAAAATAACTTCAGAAATATTTAGATGTAGATGTAAAGATGTAGATTATCCTCTTCAAGTTTTTAGGGATACATTGTATGATATTGCAGATGGGTGTATTCCAAATTCAAAGCCAAATCATAAAATTAAAGAAAAACCCTGGTTTAATGATGAGTGCAAAAAAGCTGTCAAGGAGCACAAAAAAAGCTCGGAAAAAAATTAATTGATACCCGACTCAACACAATTTGCACCAATTTCGAATAAAAAGAGGGAAAGCCAGTTATATTATTGAATTAAGCAAAGGAAAAAGCTGGAAGCATTATGTTTCCAAATTTAATACACATACACCAATTAAAAAATGCTGGGAAATGGTGTGTAATAGCTTGGAGTAATTATGAATGGAGGCGCAACAGCTGTTATTTGAGCTGTGGCGTCATAGCAACGCATTGTTTCACACAATGGATTCAAAATCCTTTGATCCTATCATAGTTGCCGACTTCAGAACAGTGAAAAATTGAAGATTCATATTTTTAAAAAATGAATTGGCCAAAGTTTTATTGAAATATTATACCACATTTTGGTTTATAAATTGTAAAGAAAAAATCAGAATATTTGCTCTTTTGAAGCTAACAATATCATCCACTCAAAATTACTTCAAATAAATCTGTTCATTTCTGTTTTGATTGCTTCAATAGTAAATAATCTGAAAAAAAAAGAAAAATACATGTTCCAAACCTTTTACTTTTTTATAAATGTTTTTAAAAAATGTGTCACTCTTCATATTACGATGTAAAACATTTGAAACAAAATATTTTTATGATATAGCATTCATAAAATTCCTGTTGCATTTTTGTATTGTTATTTTTTGTTTATTTTAAATGATGACATAACATTTTGTAAGTCAATGTCTTTCTTATGGCGCAAATATTGGCAGGGGTATAAATTACATTTTCTAATAGTATTTTTTTCACAGAATAACATGGTATATTTTTCTAAGCTGCCAATATTTGCGCCAATATCTAAAAATAAACTGGAAAGAAAATATAACAATAAAACATATGGTTTCCTTGGTGTCTGAGGTCGTAATGGCAATTTTTAATTCATATTCATAACTTTGATATGAATGTACAATTCTTATCATAAAATCGTCTTAACTGGGAGCAGAGAAATAAAATTTATATCCCCATAATCTGTATGAAAAAACAAACATTTCATTCGCGATATGTTTAACTCTAAATCGTGGCTTTGATGTCTTAAAATAGTTCTGAAAAAAAATTACGTCTAAACTTTCATATCTTGCACCTATATGGCGTCATCATAACAATGGCCATGGCGGCAACTATGATGTCCCTTTTGATCTAGCGACGTTGCGCCTCCATTCATAATTACTCCAAGGTAATAGTATTGGGAAGGGAGATGAATCAGGGATCAAACATCTAAATTATAATGGCCAATTAATTACAAACCCTGCCAAAATAGGTAACACAATAACTCAAACAATTTCCAAAAATTCCTCATCCGTTGAAAATTTCAACAAATAACAAAAAGAAAAGGAAGAAATAATAATAATAATAACATTTATATATCACTGATACCAGACAGGTCTGTTCACAACACTGTGTTCAGAAAATATTTTCTGAAAAGATGTGTTTTCAATCTGCTCTTAAAAGAGGCAACTGAATTGCTAGTCCTATTGTCACTAGGAAGGGCATTCCATAGTCTAGGGCTAATGGAGGAGAATGCTCTGTCACCCACTGTTTTCAGATGTGTCTTAGGAACAAATAGGTAAGTACCATAATTTGATCTTGGGCACCTTTTCCTCATTAAAGGGTTACACAAGTAAGACGGTGCCTTACAATCTTAGGCCTTTCAGTTCATGAGAAGAATTTTGAATTCAATCCTAGCATGAACAGGAATTCCCTAAATTTTCCTGATCTTTCCTACTATGCAGCCTTTCCTACTATGAGTTCCGCAAATACTGGAGTCTTTTATTATCTGATTTTGGAAGACCAGCAAGAAGACCATTTCCATAGTCCAGGGTAGGTGTAATGAAAGCATGAGTTAATGTAACATCAGTCTTCTTGTCTAGACAGTGTCTAATGGCTGCCAAGTTTCTGATGTGGTAGTATCACTAGATATGTTCTAGACATGTCTAGCAAGTATGTCTGACCCCTCAGTAGTCCCTCAAAATCTCTAATATTGAGGGGGCTAGACATAATCTAGACATGTCTACCAAGTATGTTTGATGCCCCTTACTGAGACCACTGCACCGTACAGAGACCACTGCACTGCACCGTACTGAGACCACTGCACCATACTGAGACCACTGCACTGCACCGTACTGAGACCACTGCACTGCACCGTACTGAGACCACTGCACCGTACTGAGACCACTGCACTGCACCGTACTGAGACCACTGCACTGCACCGTACTGAGACCAGTGCACTGCACCGTACTGAGACCACTGCACTGCACCGTACTGAGACCACTGCACCTTACTGAGACCACTGCACCTTACTGAGACCAGTGCACCTTACTGAGACCAGTGCACCTTACAGAGACCAGTGCACCTTACAGAGACCAGTGCACCACACTGAGACCAGTGCACCTTACAGAGACCAGTGCACCTTACTGAGACCAGTGCACCTTACAGAGACCAGTGCACCTTACTGAGACCAGTGCACCTTACAGAGACCAGTGCACCTTACTGAGACCAGTGCACCTTACAGAGACCAGTGCACCTTACTGAGACCAGTGCACCTTACAGAGACCAGTTCACCATACTGAGACCACTGCACCTTACAGAGACCACTGCACCTTACTGAGACCAGTGCACCTTACAGAGACCACTGCACTTTACTGAGACCACTGCACCTTACAGAGACCAGTGCACCACACTGAGACCAGTGCACCACACTGAGACCAGTGCACCACACTGAGACCAGTGCACCTTACTGAGACCAGTGCACCTTACAGAGACCAGTGCACCTTACAGAGACCACTGCACCTTACAGAGACCAGTGCACCACACTGAGACCAGTGCACCTTACAGAGACCAGTGCACCACACTGAGACCAGTGCACCTTACAGAGACCACTGCACCTTACAGAGACCAGTGCACCACACTGAGACCAGTGCACCTTACAGAGACCAGTGCACCTTACTGAGACCAGTTAACTGTACTGAGACCACTGCACCTTACTGAGACCACTGCACCTTTCAGAGACCAGTGCACCTTACTGAGACCACTGCACCTCACAGAGACCACTGCACTTTACTGAGACCACTGCACCTTACAGAGACCAGTGCACCACACTGAGACCAGTGCACCACACTGAGACCAGTGCACCACACTGAGACCAGTGCACCTCACTGAGACCAGTGCACCTTACTGAGACCACTGCACCTTTCAGAGACCAGTGCACCTTACTGAGACCAGTGCACCTTACTGAGACCAGTGCACCTTTCAGAGACCAGTGCACCTTACAAAGACCAGTGCACCATACAGAGACCACTGCACCTTACAGAGACCTGTGCACCTTACAGAGACCACTGCACCTTACTGAGACCAGTGCACCTTACAGAGACCAGTGCACCACACTGAGACCAGTGCACCACACTGAGACCAGTGCACCACACTGAGACCAGTGCACCACACTGAGACCAGTGCACCATACAGAGACCAGTGCACCTTACAGAGACCACTGCACCTTACTGAGACCACTGCACCTTACAGAGACCACTGCACCTTACTGAGACCAGTGCACCTTACTGAGACCAGTGCACCTTACAGAGACCACTGCACCTTACAGAGACCACTGGACCGTACAGAGACCACTGCACCTTACAGAGACCAGTGCACCACACTGAGACCAGTGCACCTTACAGAGACCAGTGCACCACACTGAGACCAGTGCACCTTACAGAGACCACTGCACCTTACAGAGACCAGTGCACCACACTGAGACCAGTGCACCTTACAGAGACCAGTGCACCTTACTGAGACCAGTTAACTGTACTGAGACCACTGCACCTTACAGAGACCAGTGCACCGTACTGAGACCAGTGCACCTTACTGAGACCAGTGCACCTTACTGAGACCACTGCACCTTACTGAGACCACTGCACCTTTCAGAGACCAGTGCACTTTACTGAGACCACTGCACCTCACAGAGACCACTGCACTTTACTGAGACCACTGCACCTTACAGAGACCAGTGCACCACACTGAGACCAGTGCACCACACTGAGACCAGTGCACCACACTGAGACCAGTGCACCACACTGAGACCAGTGCACCTTACTGAGACCACTGCACCTTTCAGAGACCAGTGCACCTTACTGAGACCAGTGCACCTTACTGAGACCAGTGCACCTTTCAGAGACCAGTGCACCTTACAAAGACCAGTGCACCATACAGAGACCACTGCACCTTACAGAGACCAGTGCACCTTACAGAGACCACTGCACCTTACTGAGACCAGTGCACCTTACAGAGACCAGTGCACCACACTGAGACCAGTGCACCACACTGAGACCAGTGCACCACACTGAGACCAGTGCACCACACTGAGACCAGTGCACCATACAGAGACCAGTGCACCTTACAGAGACCACTGCACCTTACTGAGACCACTGCACCTTACAGAGACCACTGCACCTTACTGAGACCAGTGCACCTTACTGAGACCAGTGCACCTTACAGAGACCACTGCACCTTACAGAGACCACTGGACCGTACAGAGACCACTGCACCTTACAGAGACCACTGCACCTTACAGAGACCACTGCACTGCACCGTACTGAGACCACTGCACTGCACCGTACTGAGACCACTGCACTGTACTGAGACCACTGCACCGTACTGAAACCAGTGCACCTTACTGAGACCACTGCACCTTACTGAGAGCACTGCATCTTAATGAGACCAATGCACCTCACAGTGACCACTGCACTTACTGAGACCACTACACCTTATCCTCCCCTGCACTAATATAAAGGCATAAGGAGAGAAGGCAGGGCCCCCTGGTGTCAGAATTTAGTCTCGTTTGAAAACCATTGAGCCGAGTGCAATGAAAGAATGGAGGCTTATTAAGTGCCTAAAAATGATAAAATCTTTGACTATGGTAAAAAGTTTTGACTAGATAATAATGTGTAATATTAATATAATATAAATAATCATTACTTCACAGATTTTAAACAAAACCATATTTCAAGATGTCAGTTATGTCCATAATGAATATGTATAAATTACTAAAAAGACTTTAAATACCATTTTATGTTCTGTGATTCTTGATAAATAGATCAATGACCTAAGTAAACAAGAGGTCCACCCTTAAAATTGGTTATTAAGTCCTATTTGGTTTACCAATGACACTATCACATACTTATCTACAGTATCAAATAATGAATGTAAATCTTGCAAATTAAAGAATTGAGTCCTAATTATATCAAAATCGATGGACTCAATTAAATATGTTTAACAGTCATAGCTCTTTGACAACCAATACATTGAGGCTGATCTTCACCTTTAAGAAGGTAGCAATGTGTCAAATGACCTATTCTAATATGAGTTAAAACAGACTCTTCTCTTCGGGTTCTTTCTACAAGCACCTCTAGTTTGACCAAGAATCGACTTGATTTCATGTAATTTTTTTAAAATGTTTTTGTCCCAGTGTTATTGCCATTTAGAACACACAAAAACAGTTATGTGTTTCTTAAACTCTGTATATGGAATAATCATATTTATTGGGTGTTTATTCAATGCTGCTTTGGCAGCTTGGTCAGCAGTCTCACTTTCTTGGATTCCAATGTGACTGGGGATCCAATGAAAACAAATCGTCCTCAGTACATAGTCTATGATGGCACTCAAAGATATTGTAAATATCAGGATTTTTTTCAATCCTTTGCTTTCAATACTTGTAAACAAGACAAAGAATCAGAAAATATCTAAAATGTCCGATGTGGAGAGGTCTCTACATGATCTAAAGCTTGGTACAATGCATGAAGTTCTGCAGAATAAATAGACGATTTATTTGGCAGACATTCTGAATAAATATGATTGCCCTTAACAGCAACTGCAGCAGCCCTGCCATCATCAAATGATCCATCAGTGTATATATGCTGATATCCAGTGAAAATAGATTTAATTTCTTTATTTCTATTTTTATAAAGGGATGGATATTTCTTTAATTCTGACATGGCTACATTAATATAGGTCCATGGAGGTGTTTTTGGAAATTGAAATTTGATTTAGATTTATATCTAAAGATTGTAAAGATTCTTTGAGGCAAATGCCAAAATTAGGTATTGTGTTCGGTTTATTTTCAAAAAGGTCAACATAATTTGGATTAAATATGGTGTCATGTGCAGGTTTGTGTGGAAACGCAGCAATTTTCTTTCAGCATACTGATGGGCAAGCTTTTCTCTTAAATCAAGAGGCAGTTCATCTGCCTCAACTGCCAAGCTCTCTGCAGGTGATGTACGAAATGCACCAAGACATAATATTAAACCCTGATTTTGAATTGGATCAAGCATTTTAATCTAAGATGGACGAGCTGATCTTGACTAAATCCTTTGAGAAGGTCATATGTGAACTTGAGGAAGGTTCTCTCAAATTCCAATCCATTCCAAGGCTGGGACACTCAGGAGGTGGGACCGGAACTATCTCAGATTATGTGGTTATCTCAGACCTGAGCCCTCTGGTGGAGATACGTATACCTACACTGAGTTCTATGATGAATTGACCCAATTGGTTTCTCACTATGGGTCATTCAGCCACGATGTCATATTCCTTGGTGACTATAATTTTCATGTCAACAAACCAACCAAACCTGATGTCATAATGTTTAATGATTTCCTGTCCACTTTTGACATGGATCAATTGATCATGGAACCCCCCCCCTCATAGGTAAGGAAATACCCTTGATCTAATCATTATTTTCAAGGGCAATAAAATACTTAAGATCCACTTAGTCGATGAATACATATCTGATCATAAAATGATCATACTAAGCCTTGATATCATACTTCCCAAACTCCCTAAAAAATACATTAATTACATGAATTTTAAGGGTATGGGTCTTGTATCCCTTAGCGATGATATCAGGTCCATGACATGTCAACCCTCTAGATGGGAAAACCTATCCCTGTATGATATGGTGGATTACTATGACAATTAGCTTACATCCATTATGGATAAACATGTTCCTCTGAAAAATGCTAACATGTCCTAACGCAAACCAGGAATGTAGGAACCAAAGAAACACATATAATGTTACCCATGGTTTGTGAGTATCCGTCGTTGGGGGACGTGGACGGGGGATCGATACTCTACTCTACTCGCTAGCTACTGTGAGGCGGGGCACGGAACCTAGCAACCCTATCTACCTATATGAGGTGTGAGGTAATAAGGACTGCAGACACAGAATATACACTGCACAATAGTTACCTTTATTTCGTGCTGTGAATCCTTGTCTGGCTAGGCCGGCATGGCAATGAGCGAGGCATATGAACTACCCAAATGCATGATACTAATGGAGTCCCGAGAATACATAAAACACCCAAGTGGGACAAATGAGGGGTCAGACATACTTGCTAGTCATGTCTAGAACATATCTAGTGACATTAGAAGGCGAGGAAAAATATATGAGTAGGAGTTATGGCCCTTTTACTCTGCTAAAATTCAAATATTTCAACATTTCTTGAGTTTTCAAATGCGAACATTCTAAGAGTTGCCACACTGTCTTCGCAGATTTTGAGGGACTATTGAGGGGTCAGACATACTTGCTAGACATGTCTAGAACATATCTAGTGACACTAGAAGGCGAGGAAAAATATATGAGTAGGAGTTATGGCCCTTTTACTCTGCTAAAATTCAAATATTTCAACATTTCTTGAGTTTTCAAATGCGAACATTCTAAGAGTTGCCACACTGTCTTTGCAGATTTTGAGGGACTATTGAGGGGTCAGACATACTTGCTAGACATGTCTAGAACATATCTAGTGACACTAGAAGGCGAGGAAAAATATATGAGTAGGAGAAATGGCCCATTTACTCTGCTAAAATTCACATATTTCAACATTTTTGAGTTTTCAAATGCGAACATTTCAAGAGTTGCCACACTGTCTTAATTTTAGGTCAGATGTAATTCCCAACAATTCCTGACCTTTTTTGTTTGTCCCTTTATTTATTGGTTTGTTTGGAGTTTAACATCACTCAACATTATTTCAGACATTTCGTGATGAGATCTACTTGTAGCAGATAAAGTGCTGCCTCACTGAATTGTCATGTCGCAGGTCCTTGACATTACAGCACATCCGGTCAGATATCTTCAAGGACAACAGGTTAACCCTCATATGGGAAATTGTATCATGAGTTCAATCTCGGCACAGGGGATCAAACCCACAATCTTTGGATCACAACAGAGGAACTGATGCTAATAAGTTGGCACTCTAACCAATTGTGACACGGCCCTAGGCCTTAATGCTTTGTTTGTTTGTTTGGGGTTTTAAGTCATTTTATGATGAGACCTACTTGTAGGAGATATAGTACAGTAGGGTGTTCCATTTTTGGCAAAAGTTATCAGATCTTATGGGCCATCTGGATTGGGGTTACATATGCCTTAGATATGATGCTGATTTTTTTTGGGCTTGATCGGACCGATTTGAATTTGTCCCGTATGACGCTTTTTGCAAAAATAGGCAAAAATTGCATTTTTCGGCTTTTTTCGTTACTTTTTGACAATTCTCTTTATGAACATTATCTCAATTGTAGATTATGTTGTATGTCACTTACAAGTATTAACTCAGTTTAAGGTGTTGACCCGTTCGTAAGTGATATATCAGATTCTCTGGTTGAAAGTGAATAATAATGTAAAAAACAAATGACTTTAAACACAGATAGAGGTAGAATTTGCTAAATATAGACAACTTTTAATCATATATTCATCATACATATCAATGATATTATCAAATGATGTCAATGCAACAAATGAGACAACAACCTGGTAAACACAGTCTGGAGCAAATTTTACATGACTCTTAAATGCATAATACAAGGTAATTAAAATCAAGTTATTTCCATGGTACTAGAATTATTCTTGACTTCATATTCTCAGGGATTCTCAGGGTTATTATTCATATTCTCAAGTTCCTCAGTGCATCACGTTTGAGACTATGGAATATTTCTCCATGACAGTTGGCAATAACAATGTAGTCATCCTGCAGATTCCCATCATGTGTGATATCAGCATATTCTGTCACATCCTTGATGGCCCTCTCTGCTCCATCATTTACGACTTCTAGCTTCTTGACCATGTCATACATAGTGACATAATCCTGGTCAAGATGCCAGTCTGCCACTGGGCTCTGAAGCCATTGGCTGTTTAGTCTAGTTAGATTAAACAACAACCATGAGCATGGTCCAACAAAGTCAGCCAGATTACCACCATTCAGCAGATTTTGGTTTGGAAAAAATGGCATTCCTGTATGAAAGTTGGCAGGCTGTGGATTCTATAGCAGTTGATCAGCTACCTGTTGCCGTTCCACCTCTGGCAGATCTTCATCAAAGAGGCAGAAAATGACACATTCCTGTGTAAGATACCAGAGGTGGCATTTCACACTTTGGAGAGCAGCTACAGTGAGTGTGCATTGTTTTGTTCCAGCTCCATGTACTGTTTCATACCTCTTCAGCTTTGTCCACAACTCTAGGTCTAATCTGGGAGCAGCACTTCCCAGATGAGCCTGTAGGTAGTGCTGTACAAAAACAGGCAGATATATTCGGCCATAGCTAGGACACACTGCTCTTCCCTCTGAGTAAGGTGAAATCTGTCTCTTGCTCGTCCACGAAGCATAGCAATCTTCTGGAGGTACAGACCTTGCTGCATGAATCTGGTTGTACTTACAGCACCTGGTCTTCTCATCCTAAAGCCAGGCTGAAATGGAGCACCATGGCGATGAGGATGTACAACCTACAAGAGAGAAAGCAATAATGTAGAAATGATCAACATTTAATAACTTGTCATATTCTGATGGCCATAGTGCGTTCAGCTTCTTTGGTTTCTCTCTTCTTCTCCTGATCTCTTCTTGATGCAGCACGTTTTTCTCTGGCAGGCAGTTTGAGGTCTACACCACCCATGGTGTAGAGCTGTGGATGCTGCTTCTGGCCTCTAAAATATCAAGTCCTCCATCCAGTCATCACTACGCTCTGCCCACAATGCTTCCTCTATAGCTGATCCATCTCCTAAGGAGATATCAAACAGACAGTTTAGCTGGTCTTGATAAACTTCTTGTATTCTCTGTTCAGGATTTCTGGAATAGGCGTGGTAACCTTTGATCACAGTCACAATCTTGTCTATCCACTTCTTATCTGTTTTCTTGTCCACAGCATCTGCTTTTCTATACTCTTTCAGAGGTATTCTAGACTTAGCCCACAGAAACTGGATTTCTGACCATATTGTCTTGACATGGTCCCTTGTTGTGACCCGCTTATTGAAATCTGATTCAATCTGAAGCCCTCTCCATCTCTGCAAGATATGCCGCTTCTGTGGAAGGTGATTATTTGAGAAACTATCAAGGGGGGAGCCAATGGTATGTTTAAAATCCAAGGAGGAGACACAGGGACTTTTTGTAGTGCTTTTCTTTCCTTCAGTTTCTCTAGTTGGCTCACGAGGTGCATAAGTAAGTTTTGTGCCCTGGCTTGTTTGCCCTGGTAAAGGCAAAGGATCAACCACCTTGGACTCCTTGGATGACCGTGTAGTAGGAGCTCTAATTTCTGGTAGGTCAATGTCAGGCACTGCTTTCCTTTCACGTCCACTATTCTTATTCCCAGGCATAATTGTTAAACTGTTACTACTCCACCACCAACAACGCTAGAGTTTCAATATAAAACACTAAGTCTATATCATTCTGGCTATGCACATGCACTACATCATCTACTCCATTTTGAATCATTGGAATTTATGAAACACCTGCAAGTGCAAGAATGATATAATAATTACCTTGTTTATACATGGGTTTGGTCATAAATGACATAATATTCACTATACACATGCACCGTGCATTGCACATCAGCACAATTCCAAGCACTATCCAAGCACTATGCTACAAATTACTGTTTCTTTTGTTAAATATTTCACAAAATAACTGAAAAATATACTACAAATACCTTTTTGTAAATGTCCTCTTGTTGAAAAATTGATCACATTACTTTGTTGAATGATGTGCAGATAACACTTCTGCCCACCATGTTTGACCCAGATTTGCTAGCAACAGGATATGAACTTTGACCTACTTGTAATTTGCATAACAATACACATACCCACTTCTTTATCATCAATATTACTATATAAAGAACAAAATAAGCTGGGAATCCATTCATATTAGTTAAAAAATCTAACCAAATTTTGTAATACTAGGCAATGATATATTGTATCATGTATCTATGCATTAAGCGAGTGATATTTTGCAAAGCAAACCCCAATTTTCCTATATTTAACCATAAAATGTGATACCTGTTTTACCATCTCGTCAATACTTCTCATTGAAATGATATTCATGGAATAAATAACAGAAAATCTGCAAATGAATTAATATTGAGGAACGATAATCCTGAAAAAAACTCTGAAAAAAGCCATTTTTACCTATTTTTGCAAAAAACGTCATACGGGACAAATTCAAATTGGTCCCATCAAACCCAAAAAAAATCAGCATCATATCTAAGGCATATGTAACCCCAATCCAGATGGCCCATAAGATCTGATAACTTTTGCCAAAAATGGAACACCCTATAGTACAGTCTCATATATTATAGTGCAGCCTGAATTGTCATGTAGCAGGTCCTTGACATGACATCACACCTATACACAGATTTACAAGGACAATGAGTTAACCCTTTTGCAAGGACCTCAACTCATATGAGAAATTGTATCATGATTTCAATCAAACCCATATCCTTTGGATCACCACAGAGGAATTGGTGCTAATATGCTGACACTCCTACCTAACTGCACCAAGGCCCATGGACTATACTACTGGTAGTTTTGAAGATTTTTAAAGAAATGTAGACAGATGGACGGACAGACATTTTCCTCACTCCTAAATCTTTAAAGACGTCAGCAGAGCTCACAAGTTGTAACCATTAACTTGTTGTATTGATAATATAATAATAATAAAAATATCTGGATGACTTGGAGATGAATAATTAAAAAGCGTTCATTTTGGTTTTTAGAAACTGATGCTTCTTTTACTGTACAAAACAGCTTTTCATATAGCTTGACTAAGTATGGCAAGAAATTACTTTTCACTCTAAATATTTATTGTGTAAGAAAAATTGCCAGAAGTTAGTTTCAGATTTATAATGTTTTTTGTCCATATTGTGTAATTGTAGAGGCTGTCTTTCTGTCTTGTCACAATCATACAGAGCATTGTTTCCTTTTTAACTTGATTATGGATATATGGTGTATGGATCAACACGTCATGCATTAAAATTCCAATCCAATATAAAGGTTTGGAACTTTGCCTTGGTGGATCACTTGCAGATAGTTTGGCAGTTGAGGGAGATGAGCTGTCTTTTGATTTAAGAAGTTTTCTTTTTTTGAATGAGGTTGTGATAATTTTGATGGTTGGGCGTTTTTGTGTTCAAAAGTTATCTCGCCATTTCAGCTGCAATTCACAAGCTGGTCTTGACATGTGTTTTAATAATTCCATTTTGAAACTCAGATGAAATCATCACTATGAAATCACAGTTATATACTTTACTACATTGTATGGTGTATACAAATATTGTTGCTGAGTAACAAAGATTGACCAATCTAAGCTGTTACATCATGAATAATCATCACCCTAAGGAAAACATGTATGCTAGTGATTAATGCATTCAAATTTGCATCCAATCTATCAACTTTAATAGGAGTCCATCATGAAGGCCAATGATGGGTTAAATGGGAACATGTACAAAGAAATGTGCATGTTCAAGGATTTGCCTCAAAATTCATACACAAAAAGACAGTATTTAATTCAACTTTAACCTACTATATGGCAAATCTTCCAGCTCCAAACCTAAGTCCAAATAGGAATTCATTAGTTAAATCTATCAGTTTCATGATCTAAATAAGCAGATAAGGTAGGAGATATTCAGATTTGCAAACCCCCAACAGGATTATATAAAATTAAAATTGTCCACCGGCTATGTGCAAATTTTAAACAAATATATCATTGCATAATAAAGTAAACAAAAAAGTGAATATGTTTGAATAAATTTTACTTTGATGTGGAAACGTCTAGACATTATCAAGTCTTGTCTAGCAAGTATGTCTGACCCCTCATTAGTCCCTCAAAATCTGCGAAGACAGTGTGGCAACTCTTAGAATGTTTGCATTTGAAAACTCACCAAATGTTGAAATATGTGAATTTTAGCAGAGTAAAAGGGCCATATCTCCTACTCATATATTTTTCCTCGTCTTCTAATGTCACTAGATATGTTCTAGACATGTCTAGCAAGTATGTCTGACCCCCCATTAGTCCCTCAAAATCTGCGAAGACATTGCGACAACTCTAATGTACTGTATTGGATATGCACATTTTGTTAAGGGAAAAGGGCCATATCTCCTACTCATATATTTTTCCTCGCCTTCTAGTGTCACTAGATATGTTCTAGACATGTCTATCAAGTATGTCTGACCCCTCATTAGTCCCTCAAAATCTGCGAAGACATTGCGACAACTCTAATGTACTGTATTGGATATGCACATTTTGTTAAGGGAAAAGGGCCATATCTCCTACTCATATATTTTTCCTCGCCTTCTAATGTCACTAGATATGTTCTAGACATATCTAGCAAGTGTGTCTAACCCTTTATTAGTATATCCATGTTTGGGAAGGCTCTGCAACAATGCTTGTGAATCATTATCATGCTAAAAATGTGTTTGTGATAGCTAAAGGTACATTTTTGTGTTTTAAGGGATATATATCCTTTTACATAACGTTTCTACCCAAATACCAATAGGGTATGAAGGTGTATACAGTTATTCTCCATTAATATATTGATAATAAATGATTAAGACTGTGCTACAACGTTGAGAAGGCCATTAATCATACTGAAAATCTCATTTGTCACAGGAAAAGGGATATATCCGTTTTTGACAGGATATATATCCTTTTACATAACTTTTTTCACCATGTCCCAAAAGGGTACACTGATACATACTTGTTGACACCTTTTGAAAAAAACGTCAAATATCAAAAGAACTTCACGCTCGTAAAGAATAATGACTTTAAAACAAAGGTGAAATCTTCATATTGGGCTTCTATTTAAAGAGCGATATGCACATCAGGAAGTACAGAATTGAACAGTTTTTTTTGCACACAAAGAATATATATAAAAGATAATGACTTAAAAGTTGAAATCTTCAGATTTGGCTTCAATTTGACTGCACTATTTCAATGCATCAGCGAGAATGAGTGACATAGCGCATGTAACGGGTTTATAGCAGTGGGAGGAGCAGACGTCCAGAAAGCACCCTGCAGAGCACTTTCAGTGACATTTAATATTGGCCGTGTTCAACCACATAGAATGCCATTTCAACCACATAGAATGTCATTTTTTCAAAAATTATCAAAATGTTATAACCCAATTGGCTCTACATTCAATATATTTTTTATTATATTTTTGTTTTTAATCATTTCTATTCATGAATAATTTTCTCATATTATTCAGGGAATATTTCTTCTTTTTTAGGTATTATTATGATAAGAGCAACTTATTGCTGATTATTTTCTGAAATTAGATTTATATTAAATTTATATAATATCTCCAAAATAAATGTGAGGTCAAATTAAAGTCTGTCAATTTGTCACTTTTGTAACCCTACCGATTTAAGCTATTTTTAATCATTTTAGCTTCATAATAAATCTTGAAATTGACGGACTTTTTTTTCAATTTCTTTTTCGTATTACCGGTAATGTGTTTTTCTGTGCAGTATTCTATATATTTTCACAATCTAACCCCCAATAAGCTGGCATTTTTATATTATTTCAAAAAGACTTAGTATTATAGTATTTTCCTCTGTTTTCCCTTATAGATTGACCGCAAAACTATAAATTGCTCTGAAATTGTTGATCATGAACAGATTTTGATGAATAAGGACTCGTATTTGAAATATGTAGATGATAGGATAATAAAACATGTCGATAATTTTGTGAAAATAGGCTTTCTATTTTCAAGGTCATTGAAAGGTCACTTCAAGGTCACTGGCAATATTTGATCAAAATAGCCTAAGAAGGTTGACATTCGATCACATATCATTTGTAGATATATTCTGAGTAGTAAAATATTTATATCCCTATGTCTGCCATTTCTAGTGATGGCTGACAGAGATTTGTTTTCAACGCCGATTGGGGTTGCCAGGGCGTGAAAGCCCGGTATGTGTGAAAGTGCCGGTATGACTGGCCCCTCCACGGTAACCATTCGCCGTCACACCAGTCATGAACATAAAGGAGGCGTATTATAATATATACTGAGATGTCAGCAGAAAACCCCAGAGCCTGATTTAGGGAAATATTCTATCATTATTGGTACCCCAATTTAGGACTAGCTGAAATTTGGTACCTTGATTTAGGACTAGCTGAATTTTTGATACCCTCATTTAGGGATGATGCAGAAGGAGGAGATTTGGACAAGGGGATTGTGATCCCTGTCTTAGGGAGAAATTTTAAAAACAGTACCCTGTTTTAGGGAAAATGATAAAGTATCTTAACCCGTCTTAGGGAAAATATCAGTGAAAAGGACCCTATTTAGTTAGCCTGGTAACGCTGACTATCAAGGTTCCATGGAGGTGCAAGTTGCTGCTTAAATAATAATGCCTTCACATAGTATACAACACTCAATACCAGCCGCACAGGTCAGAGGTATTCATTCATAGCACTGATGGTTCAAAGCAAGGACATGCTAGCTTTGCAAAAAAACTGAGAGCAATAATAATAGTTATATTGCTCTCAGCATGAAAGCAGCTGAATTGAGTAAAGGTAGCAACAATAGAGAGACTATAGTCCTGTGAATGTGATAAGGCTGGGATCTGATCACTGTCCTATTTAGTCACAATTGCCTAGCAAGCCAAAGTTACCTTCCAGTAATATATGGTAGTAACTCATCTAAGACGTCATGGAAGAAATATCTTGCCAATGTACTGAATGTATCCAACTCGCATGACTTCTCAGCCGCCTCCTTCATCAAGTGTCCTACATCTAATAATAATAATAATAATGATTTATATAGCGCTATATCAGACGAGGTCTGCTCTTGCTCTTTTGGGTCTAAAACATGTTTATTTGTTGTGGTTTTTTGGGAGTCAAACCCACCACTTCCTGTCCTCCACTTATATAACCATTACAGGCACAGATCCTACACTCTGCCAACTGTGCTGGTGGGGCCAGTCTTGGTTTAATATAATTTGAAGCTTTGATGGAAAGAAAAACAAACACAACCATGGTTTTTTAAAAGTCTTTTTGTAAACAATTACAGTATAAAAATAATGCTGTAGATGACAAAGCAAAAGATTAATGATAAATTGAATAGAGCTCTTCTTCTTTTTTCAACAATTACACACACATATAGATACATACACATATAGATACATACACACACGCACACACACACATACACACACACATACACACACACACACACACATATACATACATACATAGATAAAGGAAGCAGGTGGAATTAGCATTTTTTTCATAACTAAGCCTATACAATGTATTATTTTTCTGGTCCTTGTGTTGCAGAAAAACGAATATAGCTTTTAGTAAGCAAATAGAGTATATTTCTCATCTCACATGAGTAACAGCTATTTAGGCCATGCAAAATGCCCTGTTTCTTATCATTGGTTGCAATGGGTTGAGAGCTTTATTTTAAATTTCATTTAGTGTATGTATGTATATGTATATGTATATGTATATATATATATATATAAATATATATTTATATATATATATATATATATATATATGTATATGTATATGTATATATATATATACATACATGTATGTCCTTGAAGTTCATGTTTTTTGAGTATATTTGTAATAAGATTATTATTATGCTTTTTGTCATCAGTCAAGCATTCTATTTCCTTTATTGTTTCAAGCTCAGGGGATTAACTTTATCATGCTGAGTGCTTTTGCACAATGCAGTCTTAAAGTGCAGGAGATGAAAATATGATACGTGACTTCTCCTCAAGGCAGATTGACAAAACAACCATGGATCATTAGAGTATTGATTTGAGTTTGATCTCAATCTTGTTTTCATATTGAAGTGAACTGATGACAAATAATAAATGCATTTTCAAGTGATCCTATTGCATAAATAAAGTTGAAACACAGGTGGCAATTTGATGTTAGCTTTTGTTGGGGACGGCGACTATAATAGCAATATCAGTGCACCTGCACCACAATATCAGTACATTTGCACTACATTGCCAGGACACTTGCTCAAAATACCAGTGCACTTGCACCACAATACCAGTGCACCTGCACTACAATATCAGTACATTTGCACTACATTGTCAGTGCACATACATCACAATACGAGGATACTAAAGCATGTATATTATCTGTAGAATTGAGTCTAAACTCATTCCTACATTATTAATAACATAAATTCCAAATTGAGTATCAGTTAGTATTAAGTAATTGTTTAAAACCACTTTAATATGATATATAACCACAAAATGATGGTGATGAAAAGATTTTCAATTTTGATGCTAATTTGGAAATTTTATTTTGCTTTAATCATGTGTTTTTTCCATAAGAGAATATACTTGACTTTGGATTTAGGAGTAAGGAACAATTGTAGGGAATGAAAAGTTGAACAGGGCATGGTGGTGAATGCAATCACACATATTATGTTATCTTCAAAATCATCTGTGATAGCTGTAGCCAAGCAATAAAAGCACTACGATTATGGCTGTAAGTCGGTCAACATGTTGCACCCAAATCTTTCAAAGCATTAACACATAATGATCATTGTCTCAAAATCTTGCTCAACTGAATAAAGAATGTCTTTAGTACTATATATTTATCGCTTTATAAACTGTCCAAGAAGCAGAGAGGCCGTAATAAGAACGAGGCTGAGTTGCATCGCTGCTGCCCCCTGGCTGACGAGTTCTATCTTGCAGCAGCCTAGACGACCTCCAGCATTGCCAGTCGTATTACTGCCAGCGTCAAAAGATTTGTTCACGCCAAGGTCATCTATGGTCTGATGAATCTAAAAATTAAAATCAATGTTTAATTTCCATATCAATAACATGTCATTTTTTGTAAAAAAAAAAAAAAAAAAAAAAAAAAAAAACCCACAAAAACACATTTTGTCTCAACTAGCACTATGTTCAAAAATTAATTTCTCTTGAGCCCTGTTACCTTGCAGAGTTATGAGAGAATGTATTTCTTGCAATGAGATAGGCATTGGTCTGTTAAATCATTAATGAATGAAATTCTTAGCCTCTTGATATATATGATAGATTAAAAGGGATTTACTCATTTCTACAACAATTCTTTCGAGTTCACAAGGATGTGGCACAATCATGATATTTCCAGTGCATGCATGTGAACGACCCATTTAAATGTATGCATTCCTTCATTGCAGGCAATATAAGCCTAAACATGCCTATACAGGTTGTATGTGCATCAAGAACATGTTGGCATTTTGTTGTCAGCAGCACATCATGCAGAACATCAATTTTTCTTTTGCATACCATACAATCCAATCTGGAGTTTCCATGTTTGCATTTTGCTGTCTGTCGGTAGTGACGTCCACAGTCAAACTGACACAATTGCAATTCACAAAGGGTTGCGATTGAAAATCTCGCACAAAGAGTGATGAAAGGGTTTCTCAATTTGCAATTTGGTGCCAAATTTGAATTTTCAGCAGTTTGACCTTGAAACATCCCAAAACTGACGTGTACATGTGAACACTGCATGATGCTCTGCATGACTATGCACGCGGAATATGTCAAAGACCAAACCTCATTGGCTTGACAAGTACTTACCACAATTGCCCTTCCGATGACGGAGTAATCTCCGTTCATCGTCACCATACTGTCCTTCAAAGTCGTCTTCACCACGCCGTTGACCTCCTGCACATTGCCAAGGTCACCAACATGTCTGTAACAAGTCAAATAACCAGTCAGGGCCAGACATTCATTTGGTCATGCATAATCATAACCAAATAACCTCACGCACCAAATGTCACGCATGACATTATTTATTAAAGCACAATTGTTGCCATGGCAATTTTTAGTCACACATATTTTGTGAGTTGCAAAATAACGAAATACTCATGTAAAAATTAATTATCGGATAAAAGCAAACCATTCTCGCCCAAGTTTCAAAGTAAACGTGACTTGGATGAGACCACAAACAAATCACTTTTCACTTAAACCAGTGCCATCTGGTGGTGTAGGAGAAACTGGGCACAACAAAACATAGCTGACATGGAGCAAAAATACATGTATGCTTCACAGACATACAGCCAAATCGGTTGAAACATTAAACATCTAGCCCTTAAGGTGAAACAAATGCCAGCTAAAAATGATTATGAACACCAGAAAAGGTCACTCAGAAGATAATTCTCATTCAGTTCTATTTGGGCCTCACTCAAAATAAATCTTTAAGAAAAGAGTTTAAAATTTTTGAAATAGTTGGTAATAATTTCTACTTTGAAATTTGCTAAAAACTCATTTGTTGGTATTATCTTTTGCTCTCATACAGTGTGACTTGAGTTAATGTCCAAGTCAAACCACCAAGATATCTTCCGACTGATTTTATTTGATTTATTGTAAAAATATGCAGGCTATATCAGATCAGATCAGATAGAAGCCATCATGTCTATGTGATAATGCAAAAGAAAGATCCCCAGTTACTGTTAGAAAAGAGTAAGGCATTGAGTTCCAGTGACATGCTTCTATCTGACCTGATATATTGCTTTTAAACCAAAATTAGGATGTTGATGATACCTTTCAGTGTCGGTTGGCCCTCCGTGGGTTTTGAGAAACGGGTTATAATGTCCTCCGGCATCCTTGCATGCGTTACCCATCTCTCCAGTCCCGTGCACGTGGAATCCATGCATGTCCATTCCGTCATTCGCGTCAAATCCGCTCACGTCAATGTCTATGGTTGTCTCTCCACCTTTCTGAAAAAGTAGGAAAAATGACCTTGACCTCTATTTATCTGACACATGATTTATTTAATTTTTTATTTCATGTTTGATGCAATGCTGACCCATTGTGTTCTTGTTGAATTTGACACATGCTTTTAACCATTGAATTAAATGTACATGATGCTTCGGAATCAATCACAAACATTGAAATGACCTTATGTTATTTACCTCCGGCCTAAAATAGTCATAAGCATTAATAAATAATTAAATCAATCGACCAAATTATTTTTTTATTATTTGAACCTCCGTTTGAATTATTTTGGCAAACAGGAGAGCAAATAGAACAAATTGGGTGAAACTGGGACAATGCAATACAATTGTGCTTTAACAAAATTCAGACTTTTGAAGGAGGTAAATGTTGTAATAGTTTCAGTGTGAGAAATGTATGCTGTCTTTGATGTTACTGGAGGCTGGGTCTGGGTTTGCAACAACTTAAGCTAATCACTCACATTGAATGTGTCCAAAGTTGGAATGTTTGCAGCTCGGGGGAAAATATAAATCTGATGAACAATGTAGCCCGGTTACATTACCACGTCCTATGTGCTACACTGATCTTATCTTGAAAGCTTGGTCTGGATTTAACCCATTAAAGAAAAGGATACACACAATAAAACCTTATGCTGTGCGAAACATAAACCCTTTAAATAAAGTTGATTACTGAACAGATTGTGTAACAAGCTAACCATCCCGATTACTCTTCAACTATCAAGATCTAAAAATGTCTGCTAACTGTCTCCTATCTGTAGGTATCTCTTAATTGCAGATAACTGATATAGCGCTATATAAATCGTTATTATTATATTATATTATTATTATTATTAACTGCTGAGGCATGGCCTTAAAAATAGGCCCTGCCCTTGTAGTACAGTACTCTGCATGGCGAGGTAGAGTTATATACTACCTCTGCAGCAATACGTTGTTCCTTGCACAGAATTTGTCTGCACAATAGCATGCAATTACCATGTAGTTGGCCAATTGGCTGGCTCATGG
The DNA here is from genome assembly GCA_949316495.1 of Amphiduros pacificus. Classification (NCBI taxonomy): domain Eukaryota; kingdom Metazoa; phylum Annelida; class Polychaeta; order Phyllodocida; family Hesionidae; genus Amphiduros; species Amphiduros pacificus. The sequence continues at coordinate 27,501,102 of OX439011.1, forward strand.
TACATGCTCATGCACAACAACACAACTGTACACGTGCACATGCTTATTTCATATGTTCAAAAGTAATTTAGAATGGATCATTCATAATTTGGGAGGGGAGTGTATTGAAATATCTGGTTGAAAGATTATACCATTTATATAATTTTGTTCAGGATTTTACATCACTTACAATGCTATTCAGTCAGTTCATAGTGAGGCCTGACATATAAGCTTTGCCCAAGAAAAAAAAGGCAAGATTTTTTCCTCCTCCTCCCTTGAGGATTAATGTTCCATCCCCTGCTGACTATTTTGTCTGACTATTTTGGTATACATGTCACTGAAATCTCAATCCTTATTGTACTCAATTTCTTATGATAACAATGACACCAATTGGCCATGTTACCCCATGTGATGGAATATTTTACTCATTGTGTCCTGGTTGCTTGCACTGGGTGTGTCCTCTGTGCACTCAACCAAAGAGTTGAATATGCCGTTTACTTGCAGAGCTAGGTATAAATGCTGGATCTGCTGTGGAGAGTAGTAATACAGGCCTATGCCCTCGTAATACAGGCCTATGCCCTCGTAGTACAGGTCTATGCCCTCATAATACAGGCCTATGCCCTCGTAATACAGGCCTATGCCCTCGTAATACAGGCCTATGCCCTCGTAATACAGGCCTATGCCCTCGTAATACAGGCCTATGCCCTCATAATACAGGCCTATGCCCTCGTATTACAGGCCTATGCCCTCGTAATACAGGCCTATGCCCTCGTAATACAGGCCTATGCCCTCATAATACAGGCATATGCCCTCGTAATACAGGCCTATGCCCTCATAATACAGGCATATGCCCTCGTAATACAGGCCTATGCCCTCGTAGTACAGGCCTATGCCCTCGTAATACAGGCCTATGCCCTCGTAGTACAGGCCTATGCCCTCGTAATACAGGCCTATGCCCTCGTAGTACAGGTCTATGCCCTCGTAATACAGGCCTATGCCCTCGTAGTACAGGTCTATGCCCTCGTAATACAGGCCTATGCCCTCGTAATACAGGCCTATGCCCTCGTAATACAGGCCTATGCCCTCGTAATACAGGCCTATGCCCTCGTAGTACAGGTCTATGCCCTCATAATACAGGCCTATGCCCTCGTAGTACAGGCCTATGCCCTCATAGTACAGGCCTATGCCCTCGTAATACAGGCCTATGCCCTCGTAGTACAGGTCTATGCCCTCATAATACAGGCCTATGCCCTCGTAGTACAGGTCTATGCCCTCGTAGTACAGGTCTATGCCCTCATAGTACAGGCCTATGCCCTCGTAGTACAGGTCTATGCCCTCATAGTACAGGCCTATGCCCTCGTAATACAGGCCTATGCCCTCATAGTACAGGCCTATGCCCTCGTAATACAGGCCTATGCCCTCATAATACAGGCATATGCCCTCGTAATACAGGCCTATGCCCTCATAATACAGGCCTATGCCCTCCTAAGGCCAAACAAATAACAACCTTGTTTTCAATAACATGCCCTAAAAAGGGGGATGGGGTAGCTTATTTTTTTTTTTTTTTTTTGATTTTTTGTTAAAAGTGATCAAATATATTGTGAATGGATATATTTATATGAAATTAAAATTGAAACTCTGTCTTTTCACCTTGAAAATAAAAATAACATCTTCAGGATAGCAGGTTTGAGCTCGGACCCTGTCTTCATAATGTCGGCCCTTTCCTCATATATAGTCCCCTATCCTACAAATGTTTGTCTATGACCTTGAAAAACAGGTCAGGGTCAAGTTTGAGGTTTTCATATTCTAGGTCATATGGGATGCATTTGTGGTAAAAATGTTGTGTATGAGACTTTAATCAGCTGCAATGATATAGCCAAAATTTAAAAATTTTGTTGATAAATACACGCAACAACACACGGACGAAGCACACTACCAGAGCTCCACCACTACTGGTCAGCAGAGCCAAAAATTTACATAGTGTTTTGAAACGTCCAAAAGAAAAATGATAACCTTGAACCTGTCAGTTATAGTCTTACCTCAGTCAGAGTGATGGTGCCCACCAGGTCTTGCGAGTCCATTCCCGTATCAGGTTTTATTTCACATCGGCCCATGGTCTGTGCTAAAAAGATAAAATATATCATTATCATCAATATTTCGTCATAAATATGTTGTTTTTTTAAATTTTAATTAAAAAATTTTTTTTTATAGATATGGTTATAAAATATAAAACAAAAGATTATATTGAGCATATCTGTATCACTCTTAGATGAAAGACATTTCACAGCACTGATATTAAATTCAGGGGTTGGTTGAGGTTTCCTATCCTGTTTTGTCCTTGACAAAACTGACGCATACATGTGAACACTGCACCAGTTTTTATCCATCATTCTTCAAACATAAACAAAGAATGAAGAACACATGTTCGTCATAAGTTATCCAGGCTTGAACTGTGTGATATTGGAAGGATATTGACTGAAATCACCACATATAAACAGTATCTGGGTAAAAGTTTATTTCCAAGCATGAACATTCAGGTCCACATGAGCGACTAATACAAATACTTTATTATTATTATTATTATTATTATTATTATTATTATTATTATTATTATTATTATTATTATACTAACCACAATGGGTTATAAATAGATGGGAGTCAAACACATCTTTGGCAATAAAATCAAACTTGATTTCATTTAGCCATGCATGCCTCAAACTGGACATAGGGCCACATAGTCACTTTCTCAGAATGATCTCTTGCATCCTCAACATATGTACATCCATTTGAAAGAGCCACAACACTTTGCCAGTAAATTTATAATTCCTGTGTTAAAGTTTATATATCTTTTAAATGTGAGGATGTTATATGTGTGAGGATATTATGTGTGGTTTTATACAGTGGTTGGTCTTTAAAATTAACAATTTCAAAGTAAAAGGTGAACATTTGGAGTCTGTAAATTAAATAACTGATAAGAGAGAGCAAAATGTCAAAGATTTTTTGTTGACAGAGACATACACGAACACAGAGACAGAGCCCATTCCCATAGCTCCCACACCGGCTGGGCAGCAGGAGCCAAAAAAGAAGGTTGTCATTTAGTTCATACTACAATCAGATGAGGGGGATCCCCGGGTGTGATGTATGAGGGGGTCCCAAGGTGTGATATATGAGGGGGATCCCCAGGTGTGATTTATGAGGGGGATCCCAAGGTGTGATGTATGAGGGGGATCCCAAGGTGTGATTTATGAGGGGGATCCCAAGGTGTGATTTATGAGGAGAATCCCCAGGTGTGATGTATGAGGGGGATCCCCAGGTGTGATGTATGAGGGGGATCCCAAGGTGTGATTTATGAGGGGGATCCCCAGGTGTGATGTATGAGGGAGATCCCCAGGTGTGATGTATGAGGGGGATCCCCAGGTGTGATTTATGAGCGGGATCCCCGGGTGTGATGTATGAGGGGGATCCCCGGGTGTGATGCATGAGGGGGATCCCCAGGTGTGATGTATGAGGGGGATCCCCAGGTGTGATTTATGAGGGGGATCCCCAGGTGCGATGTATGAGGGGATCCCCAGGTGTGATGTATGAGGGGGTCCCCAGTTGAGATGTATGAGGGGGATCCCCAGGTGTGATGTATGAGGGGGATCCCCAGGTGCGATGTATGAGGGGATCCCCAGGTGTGATGTATGAGGGGGATCCCCAGGTGTGATGTATGTGTGATCAACATGACCCTTCTAATCTTCTTGGTGTGATGAAGAAACAGGATCTCTGCTGTACCGTGGTAACCTCCTCTTTAAAAACATCTAGAAAAGACTTGACAGTTTATTGCTTTTTTTATGGGCGTTATCTTTCATTGTATCATAAAAAAATCTTGTGGTAACATGAAGCGTACACTATGCCTCTTCTTCCCTGATTTATGTCAACGTATCGACTGAGAGATCAGGAACCTCCTCACGATTGCAAGCGATGAAAAGATAAGAGAATCTTAAACCATGTTCCCTGATATTAGATAACATTATGAAGCGAGTAACCAAATGATCAGGCCCATGTTTGTTTTTTTATAATGTGCCATCTCAATCTATTGTCATAAATATGTCATAAGCATAGGCATCAGAGATGCATCAACCCTCAGCCCTGGTAACTTGATTTACAACATTCGCTCCGAACAATATTTGTGAACAAAACGTCACTGCACCAAGGTAAATTGATGCAGGGATAAAGAAAAAACATAATAGTGCACATCTACTCCCTTATGTGTGTCAAGTATCATGAAACTGTCATCATTTACTCTAAAATTATTGAAATATTGGGCCTGTGACCTTGAAAAGTAGGTGAAAGTCACCGTCCATCAAACTCGTCTGGGGTCTTCACCAGATGCTTATGTGTGTCAAGTTTCATAAAGCTGCCATCATTTGTTCTTGAGTTATGATGATGCCAAGGATTTCACATAATTGTCCCTGTGACCTTGAAAAGTTGGTAAAGGTCACCATTCATCAAACTCATCTTGGGTCATCACCAGATGCGTATGTGTGTCAAATATCATGAAGCTGCCATCATTTGTTTTCGAGTTAAAGGGTGTTACAGAATTTTTTCTGTAACATTGGCAATACACTAGCAAACAAAATAACTCCACCTACAAATTATTCACCTCCATATATTGAACGTCCTGAAAATGCATTCAGTTTTGAACATATCTCAGTTGATCTGGTCAAAAAAGAATTAAATACGCTGAAATTGTCAAAATCTACAGGCATTGATCAAATCCCATCCAAACTCTTGAAGGATGCTAAACAGAATGAACAATTATGGTTTTCAAACTATTTGTCGAATAGGAAACAATTTGTTACCATTGGAAATGTTAAATCAGAAACATGTGAAGTAAAGACTGGTGTACCACAGGGTTCCATCCTTGGTCCCCTGTTATTTGTCTTGTACATAAATGATATTGTAAAGGTGATTGATAGGTGTAAGATTGGTCTTTATGCAGATGATACTGTCATATAAGCTTCAGTATTGGCTTGATCACAACAAACTTACATTGAATGTAAACAAAACTAAACTGCTAGTTGTCTCATCTGACCAAAAAGAAGCTGAATTTGATGAGGTAGAAATTAAAATACGGAATGAATCTGTTGAAAAAGTCAAAACATTCAAATATCTGGGTGTATGGTTTGATTCAAACATGAAATTCTCACAGCACATTAGTCAAATGTGTACTAAAGTCAACAAATGGCTAAGCCTATTACATAGAATAAGGCCTATCATAACCAGAAAAACTGCCTTGATGTTGTATAAAAGCCTGATTGTTCCAGTAATGGAGTACTGTGATGTAGTGTGGGATTCATGTGGCTGCTCATTAAAAGACCAGGTACAGAAAATGCAGAATAGGGCATGTAGAATTGTCCTTATGGAACATAGACGAGCTCATATTCTTGACATGCATAATGAGTTATGTTTGGACCGATTGTCCACAAGAAGGCAGATTCACTGTGCAACAATGACTTATCAGTGTATAAATGGGTCAGTACCAGCATACCTACAGACAATGTTCACACCAGCAACAGATATACACCAATACCAAACACGGGGTGCAACCTCAAGTAATATGTCTATTAGAGGAAATAATAGGGAATTTGGTAAAAGATCCTTTGGATATAGATCCAGCCTACTGTGGGATGCAATACAAAATGAAATCAAACAAAAACCTTCAAAAGAATCATTCAAGTGGGCATACAGATCTTGGCTCACTCAATCTGTCACAAACCAAATGTAACAATTTGTATATGTCTATGTGGGAAACCAATAATGTAAAATTCAAATAATATTTCAAATGATGTTAACTCATAATAGCTATACTACTATGTTGAAATGTTAATGCACCATCATTGAATTATGTTATATGAATAAATGGTATACGTCAAAGCAGGGTCCCATGGGAGACCAGTACATCAGTACTGAATGGGTTCCCCTGCATAAAGAACGTATATCTTATCTTTATCTTTATCTCTGTGCAAGCTTGCATTATTACAAAGTTCCCCCATGTGGGACGGATTTTAACACACCATGTCAGGGGTGGGAGAGCTCTGAACCAATCTGGTCGGTGCTCGAAACATATCTGGGCGGTATGACATCATACCATTGTTCTGAACCAATTCTGAACCAATCTGGGCGGTTCTGTTACATAACGACTTTTTATGTGTCACAAAAGGCATCAAAATCGTATCAAAATCATCACAAAATGTAACAAATTTCGTTACAGTTGAGTGTGTAACAGTGTCTTGTTACTAATAGTGTAAATTTTATGATACATTTATGACGAGTTTATGGTAATATTTGTGCCTCCAAGTCGGGAATTACCCCTTGTTATGCAATCTTAAATTGGGGCACATTCCTGTGTTACAATTACGCAAAAATCTCGTTAAAAATCGGTTTTAGATTATCATGTGGTTATATATGTAACTGATGAGCATGTTATTTTCTTTTTAAAATGGGTATGATAGTCGATATATAAAAATTAAAGAACGCAACTTTTTCATTCTCGCCATTGTCCACCATAAAACAACGGTCAAATACCACTCAGATTGGCTGCGATTTAGTGCTCAGATTGTTGCGAGCGCCCAGAATGACGTCATTTAGCGCCCAGATCAGTTGTGAGCGACCAGAATGACGCGATTTAACGAGATTGATTCAGAGTTACTGCACAGATTGGTTCAGAGCTCTCCCACCCCTGCCATGTGGGAGCACGGCCCACCAGAGCAGTGAGAATAGAAGTTAGTCTGTGTATGAATGCATCGCCGAGCAGAGATTGCGTGCCACATTGCACAGATGTCACAGGAAGACATCCAGGCCTTGCACGGTTCAACACAAAGGGAAATGTAAGAGCCAAAGTCGAAGATAGTTTGACCCATTTTTGCAATGTGTGTCACATACAGATGCAAATTTATTACCTCTTTAGCTTTAACTTGGAATAAAAGATGCTAAGTCTGTGTTTCTAGTTATTAAATCCCATTTGATATCATTCATACATGGTTATCAATGTTTTGAACCTGCAGTAAGGTTTTAAAGCCTAATATTAACTGATGTAATCTTTCCTAAATAAATGTAGACCAAAGGGCCAGGCGTAATTTATGCTCTGCATAACATCACTTGGTAGTTATGCTTGTTTTCTATCACCTCACTGCTATCATTGGTCTATATTTGCAGCATTTGAAATTTTCAACTCCACATTCTGTTACTAATATGAGCATGATGAGTGACGCCCACCAAAATAGTATGCATTCAGAATTGACCAGCCTCAGGTCATGACCTGTGTTCACATCACTAACCCCGATGCTAACCAATCAATAAACATAACCCCCTAGGTTGATAGCTCTGCTGACTTAAATGTAAACACATGAACCAAGTTAATTGCAAACTCTCTACCAGCTCTGCAGGCCAGGCTAATCGCTTTTCACCCATTTATAAGATATACACAGTAACTGTGCAACTCCTACAAAACAATGGGTGCTTCACACTTTTATTTCTCTCGTTTCCTACCTTACTCTTTGCTATTACAAAATCAAAACTACCATAGGGTTCCAGTCCAACCGCAGCTTGTGACAATTGGCTCAAGAGCACACACATTGAAATGTCTGATACTGAAGATAAATTTTTGACATTACTGTCTATCAAAATTTAAATTCAAAGTCAGTAAATCAAAGTCAAAGGTCACATGACTAAAAGAGTATAACGAGGCACAGCTATGACCCAAGACATTTCTGTATACCATGTTTTAATTTCCTCTTATAAATATTTGTTGAGATATTCTCCTTACAAAACTTGAGACCTTCAGGTCACTGCACTATAAGGCCAATGGTGACATCAATAAGATTTGACGGAATCTGAATCTTCACCTTCATATCTACTTCTATATAAAATATGAAACATATATTACTGGGAGTTTGGAGAATAAGATAATTTCAGGGTATTTATGGGTGTTGGTAGTGAGTGTCCTCTGGTGGCAGATTTTCTGAGGGAACTACTTTCTTTTTAAGCCAAAATGGAACGTTTTCAAAAAAGTACGGGAAAAATGCTCAACTGTCAAAAAGAGTTCCCTTTTCATTAAAACTTTCAAGTCATGAAATGACATTTTATGGTTTTCATTTTTGTAATAAAATTATTGATTTATTATTTGAAAATCACAATGGAATTTCTTTAATTATATTGAAAGCTTCATATCTTTTAACTCATAAAAAGTAGCGTAGTAATATGTCAATGCTCCAAAATTTATTTTGTCATGTCAAAAAAAAAATTCATGTCAAAATGTTAAAGGGAAAAAGTTCTGCAGATTGTGGTACCATAATAAAGTGGAATTCCAAACAACTTTGTAAAAGTGATCTTAACAATATTTACTGTGATCCTAGTGAAACAGATTTTCTATTTTACAAATACATTAAGAGAAAAATAGAGGTAAATTACACACTTTATCATTTCAAAAATATGAATTTTTTCACCTCCCTTCACATATCTGATTGCCAAACTTCCTTTTTATTTCCAAATTATACAAATCAAAATGAGAAAATCTGTTTCACTAGGATCACAGGGAATTTTCTTCCCAATGAAATGAAATAAACACAGCTAAAAACAAGCCTACTCCTGTTGTGTAATTTGCTTGTCTTCTTCATTTCTCTTGAAAACTATCATCAAGGAAAATTAGGACAAAATACGATTTTGAAAGAAATATACTTGTAATCATACCTTATATTTCAAATATCGAGGTGTTTAAATATTGATTCATGTCATTAATGATTTTAATTTAAGGGAATGTATTTTTACACCGTAAATGTACCAATTCCCATCAAGTACAGTATTTTGGTAATTTACTCCTCTGCTACTAGGGGGCACTCACTACCAACACCCATAAATACCCTTAAATGTTGACAGAAGGACAGATGGACATTTCCCCACTCCTAAAGCTATGCGACTCTGCGACAAGTCAGCAGAGCTAAAAGCAGAATCTGTATGAATTATCATACATTCTTTTACCAATCAGTGCACAACCTTTTTTGTATGAATAGTCATGACTTGCAGCCAATATCAAATGCACTTTCTTACCATTGACTGATATGAGAGAGATGTCCTGTTATGGAGGGTAGGCAGGGACTGATATGAGAGAGAAGTCCTGCTATGGAGGGTGGCAGGGACTGATAGGAGAGAGAAGTCCTGCTATGGAGAGTAGGCAGGGACTGATATGAGAGAGAAGTCCTGTTCTGGAGGGTAGGCAGGGACTGATAGGAGAGAGATAAGTCCTGTTATGGAGGGTAGGCAGGGACTGATAGGAGAGAGAGGTCCTGTTATGGAGGGTAGGCAGGGACTGATAGGAGAGAGAAGTCCTGTTGAACTCTAGGTGTAAAATATGTCCTCCGCCCTATTGAAATTCAGTGGCATTGGTGTCTGTTTTGCATTGTAAAATGCCTAAATATTATAATTATTAAGAAATGTTTGGCTGGAAAAGACAGAAAGAAAGTGACATCTATACGCAAGTCGTCTGCAATATCAAAAGCCTGTAATGAAAATTTTTCGAATTCTGATTGGTTAATCAGAATTCAAAATGTATGAGAATTTGGTATGGCTAGCAGTGTTTGTATGTTTGTTTGGGGTTTAACATCACTTTCAACATTATTTCAGTCATTTCATGATGAGACCTTCTTGTAGCAGATATATTGCTGCCTCACTGAATTCTCATGTCACAGGGCCTTGACATGACAACCCACCCGGTCACAGATTTACAAGGACAACAGGTTAACCCTTTAGGCACGGGCCTCAGCTCATGTGTGAAGCTGTATCATAAATTCAATCTCGGCACGGCCTGGGTTCGAACCCACGACCTTTGGATAACTACAGAGGAACTGGTGCTAATAAGCTGGCGCTCTAACCAACAACGCCATGGCCCGTGGCCTGGCTAGCAGTGTTGTCATATGAGCATCTTTTTTTATCAGACTAATAATAAACAAATCTATGACCTACAGTATTTACTTGTGTATAGGACGCTTCGTGTATAAGACGAACCCCCAAAATTGAGGTTATTTTACTTGAAAAAAAAAAAAAATTTCCGATTATAAGACGAGTTGGTTTTTCTTGAGATACCGGCTCTGCTACCATTCAAGCTTCAGCGGCCATTTTAAAAGTGAAACATAAATATGCTTATGATACAAGATCTTAAGGGTCTTATATGCGAGTAATTATGGTAAAATGTAAATACGATGTTCATATTTTTGAAATAAAGAATATTATCACAAATTGTTTGAGAACTGAACAAAACCATCAATCCATTTAAAACGCAATTAAAATTGATCCACATTTGAAAGCATTTCTGTCATAAAGGGAAGACACGACCCAAAGCAGTAGAAACAATGACGAGATATTCAAAACTGTGAATGCTGATAATTGGTATAAGTAAAATTTTACTAATTTTCACAACACTGAAAGGGAAGACATCAAAGTCTGTATAGAATTGAACTGATATAATTAAATAATAATTTTTACTTTAATAGACATACATGTAAAACGTAAATAAGATGTACGTGACGTCCTTGATCTTAGCGTCAAAACAAACATGTGGTAGAATATTTCTTCGTGATATTAATTATATCGCTTTTAATTATTATCATTTATAGCACTCGATCTGCTGTAAATCATCGTGATAATATTGGGTAAATACCTTTATTTATCATTTAAAATGCAATTAAAATCGATCCACGTGTGAAAGCATTTCTGTCAAAAAGGGAAGACGCAACTCAAAGCATGGAAACAAAGATGAAATGCAAAACTGTGAACGCTGATAATTGGAATCAGTGAAAACAAAGTCAGAACAAAGCGTTATGAAATAATAGACATTGGACGTAGCGGATCGATTTTAATTGCGTTTTAAATGATAAATAAAGGTATTTACCCAATATTATCACAAATTAATCCATCCATTTAACATGCATTACGCAATACGAGGTCTTCATTTTAAAAAGCGGGAGTGACGGGGACAAGCTCTTATTTTTGGAGCGAAAACAATTGGAGTGTATCAACTCGCATTGAAATATTAATATATTGCGCAATGATGGATCCCTGGCTTCTCTTCGTGTTGCCACACATGGAATTTACCATGTTCCACACATCAAATTTACGTTTTACTTTGAAACGATGAAATAACAAACATCGGATGTAGCGGATCGATTTTAATTGCGTTTTAAATGATAAATAAATATTATCCCAATTACGCTTCTCAGGTCGAGAATAACAAAGCGTTTTCATTATTTATTATTTAAAACGCAATTAAAATCGATCACTGTGATCACTGATAATTGGAATCAGTGAGAACAAAGTCGAATAATATCAAAGCGATAATACTGGGTAAATAAATACCTTTATATATCATTTAAAACGCAATTAAAATTGATTCACTATATCCGATATTCGTTTTTTCGAAAATATGAATGTTCGTAATGAAAACTTGTAGTGCCGTAATTTTGTCCACAGGTTGCTCTTGTGTATAAGATGACCCCCCAAACATTAACTAAGGATTTGTGTAAAAAAACCTTGTCTAATACACGAGTAAGTATGGTACATAGAATATAGGGAAGGCATGAACGATGTTGAATTTAGTTTGTTAAGATATGTGAACAGAAAAAGTAGGTTAGAGTGTCAAGGCTAAAGTCATTTTTTTCAAGAAGCCAACCATGAATAAAAGAGCAAAGCTCATATGTTGACCCACCATAATGCGGTTCTCTATTCGGACTGTATACCGCATAGAGAACCGCATCAGCTTCCAGCCAGCTCTCACAGCACGTGGACCACTGCACGTGCAGGGATACTCATCAAATATGATGATATATCAAGAGAGAAAACAAAAATCTATGCATTTCCTGACCTTTGAAGGCATTTGATGTTGTAATCTGTCCAATCGACTGTTCTCCCTTCAAGTGGGTGTCTGGCCATCTTCTAAAATGTATCAGCTTGTGGTCTTTGATTTGTATATTCCAAAAATATATTGGGAATATTACTTTATATTGTTCCAAAGTAGTTGCTGAGATATACTCCTTACAATATTTGTGACATCAAGGTCACTGCATTAAGGTCAATGGTGACATCATTAAGATTTGAAGGAATCTGAATCTTCAACTCTCTGTCTACCTGTGTATTAAATATGAAACAAATATTACTGGTAGTTTTGGAGGAGAAGATTTTTAAACATAGTGTTAGTATATAACAGATATGAAGTGTTTTTTATTCACTTCTGATGGTTGTGATGTGGCATGTTCACAAATTTTGAATTCAAGGTCAATGTGTCAAGATCAAAGGTCACATGACTAAAATTGTATGACGAGGCACAGCTTTAACATAAGACATTCCTGTATACCAAGATTTAATTTCTTCTTGTAAGTGGTTGCTGAGATATGCTCCTTACAATATTTGTGACATCAAGGTCACTGCACTAAGGTCAATGGTGACATCACTAAGAATTGAAGGAATCTAAATCTTCAACTCTCTATCTAGCCCTGTATAAAATAGTGTTGGTATATAAAAGATATGAAGTGCATTTAATTCACTTCTAATGGTTATGATGTGGAATGTTCACAAATTTTGAATTCAAGGTCAATGTGTCAAGGTCAAAGGTCACATGACTAAGAAAGTATGATGAGGCACGGCTATGACCAAAGACATTTCTGTATACCAAGTTTTAATTTCTTCTTATAAGTAGTTGCTGAGATATACTCCTTACAAAATTTGTGACATCAAGGTCACTGCATTAAGGTCAATGGTGACATCACTGAGAATTGAAGGAATCTAAATCTTCAACTCTCTATCTAGCTCTGTATAAAATAGTGTTGGTATATAACAGATGTGAAGTGCATTTGATTCACTTCTAATGGTTATGATGTGGCATGTTCACAAATTTTGAATTGAATCTTCAACTCTCTATCTACCTGTGTATTAGATATGAAACAAATATTACTGGTAGTTTTGGAGGAGAAGATTTTTAAACATAGTGTTAGTATATAACAGATATGAAGTGTTTTTTATTCACTTCTGATGGTTGTGATGTGGCATGCTCACAAATTTTGAATTCAAGGTCAATGTGTCAAGGTCAAAGGTCACATGACTAAAATTGTATGACAAGGCACAGCTTTAACATACAAAATTTCTGCATACCAAGTTTTAATATCCTGTAATAAGTGGTTGCTGAGATATGCTCAGTACAAAATTTGTGACCTCAAGGTCACTGCACTAAGGTCAATGGTGACATCACTAAGATTTGAAGGAATCTGAAACTTCAACTATATATCTACCTCTATATAAAATATGAAAGATGTAGTACTGGTAGTTTTGGAGAAGAAGATTTTTAAAGAAATGTTGACAGACGGACGGACAGACGGACAGACAGACATTTTCCCCCTCCTAAAGCTCTGCGAGCTAAAGTCTCAGCAGAGCTAAAAACTGATGCGGTTCTCTATGATATACCAGTATCTCGATAATATCAAGTACCAGTGCGAGACCCTACTTTTGTGTTTTTCTCCCTTTCTAAATAGATATAGGAAAGAGACATGGCTGGGAGCTACCACCCTGAAGAACACAACCAATAAATCTATGAACCATCTATTACAATCAAGAACACAAGTACGAATTCAAAGAAGCTTGCAATCAAGAACACAAACATGAAATCTGAGGGGTTTATAATCAAGAACACAAGTACGAATTCAAAGAAGCTTGCAATCAGTAAGGAACACAAGTACAGGTTTGCAGTCAAGAACACTAACATCAAATTCACAAGAATGAATTCAGAGGGGCTTGCAATTAAGAACACAAACATGAATTCAGAGGGGCTTGCAATCAAGAACATAAGAATGAATTCAGAGGGGCTTGCAATTAAGAACATAAGAATGAATTCAGAGGGGCTTGCAATTAAGAACACAAGAATGAATTCAGAGGGGCTTGCAATCAAGAACACAAACATGAAATCCGAAGGGTTTTACAATCAAGAACACAAGTACGAATTCAAAGAAGCTTGCAATCAGGAAGGAACACAAGTACAGGCTTGCAGTCAAGAACACAAACATCAAATTTACAAGTACGAATTCAGAGGGGCTTGCAATCAAGAACTCAAGCATGAATTCAAAGAAGCTTGCAATCAGGAAGGAACACAAGTACAGGCATGAATTCAGAATAGCTTGCAGTCAAGAACAGAAAAATGAACTCTGAGGGGCTAACAGCAGTATATGGGAACATGCAGTAAATGACAAAGTATTGGGGAGCATGCAGTTATCTTACCCTGCTCCTCTTCATCATCATCATCATCATCATCATCATCATCATTACGATTCCTCCGCCGAGAGGCAGACTTTCTTCTAGCTACAGAAGCTGAAGGAAGAAGACGGAAATTTGAATTGGCCCTTTAATAACAATCTCAAAACATATCAATCCCTTCCTGGATATAACAGTGGTGTGAATATTTTATGTCAAGATATATTGTGTCAAAAGCATTTTTATACATTTTGAGTAATTTGATATGGTCACATTCAGGGATTGACTCTCATTAAGATAATTTAGTGAAATTTCTTTGTAAAATATATAAAAACAAAAAAGCCAAGCGAGATTTATAAGTGAGATAAGTTTCAAAATTCAAAGAATTGAAAACTGGAACTTGCTAATTTATTCAAAAGAGTCGAAATTGTTCAAAATGCAAAATAAATCATTTAATAGCTCCAATTGGTCATGACTCAAATGCATATGGTCTACTATGACTAATATGCTGCCAACTGTAACCCGTAATACCATGGATGCCCAGATGGTTCATATATAGACAAACCCAGTACCTTATAAAACATAGTAGAATTAAACCGGACGGAGGAACGGATGGAAGGGGAGATGGACGCAGGACATACAAAGGGATTCCTAAGATATACTGGAAGCTATTATATCGTAGGCAATTACTGCCGTTATTTTCAGAGCCAAAACTTGGTGAAATCTACTTACACCCTCTTGTTCTTGAGATGCATCTTTTTAGCCTCCCTTGTTTCAATATCTTGTACATGTTTTTCGCACAATGATCACAACAATGATTCAAATTTCTTTTTGTCTCACCCTTCATGACAAAGCTTACTGTTCCATAATATTCAGTCATTATATGTGCATCTTAATTTATAAATCTTAATGCAATAACAATTTCAAAAATATTACATTCTGCATACTTTTTCCAGAGATATTTATGTGACGTCTTTTAAAACTATTGTAATAGAACATATTGTTTTATTGTTTACAATTATGGCAGTCATTGTCAGTGCCAAAACATTGTAAAATCTACTTTAAATAATTATCTCCTATTTGTTATTAGGGTTTAATGCATTTATAAATAATTTCTGTAAATATACTAGTTTTGCGTCCGTAATGTTGACATAAATTACGTAGATCGCAATATACAAGTTTATATGATGATTACACAACAAACACTCGATAGCACTGACATTAGCGTGTCAATGTACGATGTCAGTCTGAAATTTCCCTCCCATCTTGAAGCAAGGCGGGAGGAAGTTTACAATGCAACATTTTTCCCGTCATGCATCGCTCTCTCGCACCAATTTCGTCATTTTTTCACGGACCAGCTAAAAAGCTGGGAGAGCAGATATCGAGAATTACAGCAGTCGTTTTCTACCCCAAAGCTTATAAATGAAAATTTTCTTGAATCATACATAACTTTTGTCCTCTTATTCTTACGATTTTAGACATTGTCCTGGCAACAGGAATGCATGTTACAACCAAAACTAAGAACATACATATCATTTGCAAATATCTTTATTGCAGAAGACGATGTTAAATTCTGTACTTCATGAAGTAAGTGCTTATTGATTGCACAATTTAGGATGGGAATTTTGCATTTAGCCATAGAAACTGGTAGATTTAAAGGTATTGACGTAAATAAAAGTTTTGTCCCAACAGAATATTGAGATTGATGAATATATACTCTGTGAATGCAATACACATAACGATATCAGGAAGGAGGTATATGATAATGTTAAATTTACACATCCAAATTTCGGTAATATAGCTGAAAATGATAAATTTGGATACATATTAAGAAATGAATGGAAAGATGTAGCCAACATTTTGGACGAAGCATTGAGATGTTACATGACAATAGGTCATAGATGTCTGCATGTTTGTGAAAGGTCTTGTAATTGTTCCCTCTACACAGTGACTGACAAGTCCTTTAATGACTAGGTATATTTTGTATATTTTTATGGAAAAAAAAATATGTATGTTTGTAACAAATACCATGTCAATATAATAAACAAATACAATACAATACAATACAATATCAAAAAATTCTGTAAGTATAACAATAGAAGATATACTAATCGTGAGAGTGAACGCCAGCCCATTTGCAAGCCAGGTTGCAAAAGATTTGCTTACGTTTTATTGCGAGCTGAATAGTGACACTACTACAACACTTGTTGCATGCTATCGACCCAGTTTTGGCCCTTGGCAAATATTTTCCACCAAGCAAAAGGTGATATGAGTTTGAAAAGAGAACCTGAAAGATGGCCCTTAGACATGACATATGTTTCTCACACATGTATAAGCATTTACTGTTCTTCTCAATGATAAATGTCAAACTTCTATTTTTAGAATGTATTAGACGACTGTGGTGTCACCACCTTGTTAACCAAAGCTTGAAAAACTGGAAGTGTCCCAAAGAAAGTATTCACAAACAAACTTGAGCACAGGTGAGGTCACACAGACTGATGTTTAATCTAGGGGTGTATGAATGGCTCTTCATATAATGTTAGTCAGATTCCTGGAAAGAATAAATCACACCACTGACTCAAGGGCTTGTCCCATCAGTGATTTACTACACATCATCACAATGTGACAAATAAAGATATTAATTCGCATGAGGATATGTCCAGTTTGGTAGAAATGTGTCGTGGTGTTTTTATGACCCTTTCAGCAACAATGGCCACGCGAAGGTCGACTTTCGAATCAATGTGAAAGTAGCTCTGCCAGCAGTGGGAATCGAACCCATCATCTTCCGACCTCCATTTAAATAATAAAGTAAAGCACAGATCCTTTACTCTTCCAACTGTGCAAATGGGGCCCATGCCTGTTTGGTAGACAGACACCCAATGCAAAAAAATAAGCTGCACAGGCCTCGACACAAAGAGAAAAATGTTGGTTGCCCAGTTGGGCCACCAGAGCATGAGAAGTGGTAGCCCGAAGATTCTAAGAATAATAGGATGTGTGATGCAATAAAGAACATTGCATATAAGGCTGTACAGTGACTAGTGTCTTAGTGGGGTAACTTGTCCCTATCAAAATTTACAAGTCCATTGATCATCATAATAGACATATAAGACAAATATCTATCAAGAATAAGAATAGATATATGATAGTTTGGGACACTAAAAGACCATAAAATGTGATTGTCCAACTGTGCCACTACAACAGAGCATTCACTGCATAATTCAAGGCCTGACTATGTCAATGCACAACAGGTGCATATTATGGCAGTTAAAAATCAGCAAACTGGGAGAAATGAGTTTAAATTCTAATCAGGTCACAATATAGCCCGGAGCAGCTGAACATGTGATGAATTGGATAATTCAGACATAGTCAAAAGTAGGTTAGTAGGTCGCTCATCTGATGCATGGCAGCCTGTCTTACAGTGGAAATAACAACAAGACTTATAGTGTGCTTTGCACTGCACCTGTCTAACATAACCAGGATGGGATCTAATCTACTTTGCCCTACATTTTCACAGTTGCTAACCAACCAAAAAAAAAAGTCAAAGGTTTACCCCCCCCCCCCCCCCTTCTATCTGTCCCATATCGTTACATAACCTTTGGGATCAAATCTTTTTATAATAATAGTCACATAAGGTCAGAAACATGTCTTTTTGAAACATTCCAACATTTTCTGAAAGTTTCATACATTGTCAAGTTTTGTTTTGTACTGGGTTCGTACTGAATGATCAATGTCAAGGTCAGGCACCTGATCACAAGTGATAAACTGATGTTAGTCAACTCTAATTGGTTGATATTTTGGTGGGAAAGACAAGTTTGTTTGAGATATAAAATATTGGGCAATAACGACAGAGAGAGTGAGAAGATTGATTAATTTGCATTACTACCAATGGAATGCAAAGTTGCCAGGTCTTACATAAAGGATTTTGGTCACTTACCCCCAAAAAACCCTTATGGGCGACTTGACTAATTCACTTCATTCAATGGTGAACTGAGTCCTGTTTATTCTCTTTTTCATATGGATCAATTCATACCAATGAGAACATGTATGATTGTGTAGTTTCATGTGACTGACATGTAGCGGATACAGTGCTGCTTCACTGAATTGCCAACCCATTGAGTCAGACTTCTAAAGAAAAAAGGTCAAGGACAAAAGGTCAACCCTTCAGGCCTCAGCTCATTGGCCTCAGCGATTGTAACACGAATGCAATCTTGGCATGGCAGTGAATCGAACCCATGACCTTTGGATCAAATAATGAACTGTGCTGTGGCCATTAGCCTGCAAATGTCTGTCAAGACTGTACGTTATGGCATGCTATATTGAGCACACTCTGATTTATCACAGTACCATCACTAACCACATTTAATGCTGTGAGGAGTGTGCAAATATAGCTGTTAATTTCGACCAATCAATAAACAGTTGATCCTTCAGGTAGATTGATCAGGATTCTTACCCGACGCAATATCTCTGCCTCAGCTATTGAATCTCACTGAATAAAGCATGACTGCCCGATATGTAGTGCTCTTATCGATACAGGTTTTCACGTGTCGATACTTTTGTGCCTTGTGTCAAATAATGTCGATATATATTGATACAGGAACTGCCCAACTTTGATCTGATATGTGTTCATCGATACCCTGTTGTTTTTATTGAAAATAAAATCTTATAAACCCCACAAATCGGTCCCAGTATCATACGTCACGCTCTCAACGTGATTACCGTTACACACGAGATTGCAAATGGCTGCGCCCATGGAACAGGGCAACATCTCAGACAACAGACACAAAACTCACAAAATAATGCGCTTTTGTGGGGTCTGTGCCTGTGAGGACATTTAACCCATCCAAGTATTCAATGTAATTCATTGTGTTTCGCTACTCTACATTTTACTTGGAAATTGCATATCAGTACGGCAATGTGCAGTGTAACTGGAGTGTATCACCACTTTCAGTTTTAAGGAGACAAAGGTCACATAGTGCTTTCTTTTGGCAATAACTCTTGTTTTTTCAAGCCACATTTGTGTTTTCTTCTGGCAATAACTCTTGTTTTTTCAAGCCACATTTGTGTTTTCTTCTGGCAATAACTCTTGATTTTTTTAAGTCACATTAGTTTTCTTCTGGCAATATCTCTTGAACTTGAACAACTCAACGATGATAAGACATTACCATTCCTCATGACATGTAAAGAGTATGAAATATGCATCAACCTCAGCCCTGGTAACTTACTGTTACCTCTGCACAATATTTCTGAACAAAACGTCACTGCACCAAGGCAAATCAATGCAGGGATAAAAAAAAATATAATATCTACTTCCCTTGATAGCTTATGAAACTGTCATCATTTACTCTAAAAGTATTTCAAGAGATGATGGACCTGTGACCTTGAAAAGTAGAAGGTCACCTTCCATCAAACTCATCTGGGGTCTTCAGCTGATGCGTATGTGTGTCAATTCTCATGAAGTTGCCATCATTTGTTCTTGAGTTACTGCAATGATGTGGATTTGACAAAATTGTCCCTGTGACCTTCAAAAGTAGGTGAAGGTCACTGTCCATCGGACTCGTCTGAGGTTTCCACCAGATGCTAATGTGTGTCAAGTTTCATGAAGCTGCCATCATTTGTTTTCGAGTTATTGCAATGACAAGGATGTTCGCTACATACATACATACACACACCCATGCTAGGAGTACTGCAATGGTAGGCATCAGACCATTTCCAGACAATGTTCTCAAACTTCCACAAAAAAAAAAAGAAAAAAAAAAAACAATGATCATCAAAGCTCTAAAGCCATTTTACTCTGTCACAGGGCGACATGTGGTGCACACGATTGAAGCCGGCGGTTTCCAGGATTTCGCCGGCGGCCCAGCCTGCGAACTAGGCGGCGGATGAACTCACAGCTTACACACGATTGGTCCGGCGGAAAATGCCACTTTGCACAGGATTGTGTATAGGCGGGCAGGTCAGCAGGTTCCAATGGCGTGTACCCAGTGAAACTATCTAGCTGGAGTGTGCCTCTGGTGGACATTGTGGAAGGAAATTTAAATTTGGTACTAAAATTAGACTGCTATATGAGGAAGATTTTATGCGGAAATCTTGAATGAATCTACACTAATTCCTTATGATGATGTCTGTGTGATTTTTGTTTGTTTTTGTGAGGTTTTACCTCACTTTATTAATCCATTTCATGATGAGACGAACTAGATATAGTGCTGCCTCACTGAATTGCCAGGTCGCAGGGATTTGACACGAAAACCCACACAGTCACATGTATATGGGAAACTCTGAACCCTTCAGGCATGGCCCCAGCTCATGTACCAAATTTTATCATGAATTAATTTGCTTGTTTTGGCCTGAATTTCAACCAGCATTTCAGCCCATTTGCATTGCATGTGGCGAGGGCAGTTATCTCAAAACTAAAATCATTTTGGTAAAATATTGAGAACTATTAGAGACACTTTTCAGAGTGAATAAATCTATTACAAAGCCCCACTCTGATACCTCCATAATGTCTAATGATCAGTTTCTGACACCAACTTAATATATATATACAAACATAACACTATTGAACCAAGGCCAGGCCACTGCTGGTCTATATTTTAACCCGATTGGACTGAAATCAAAACATTGTAATATTTCACTGCCATAATTTAGTCTAGCACTCTATTGCTTGCTAGCCACTGATATACTGATGGTTGTAAAATTTAATCAAGGACAGTGCTAGTATGTCTTTTTTTCACAATATGATGAGTTGTAAACAGTAGAATTCACAACATGCATGTATGTGTCATTGTATTGCTCACCATCCTGCCCTATCTATGTGTCATTGTATTGCTCACCATGCTGCCCTATCTATGTGTCATTATATTGCTCGTCATGCGGTCTTGTCTTTGTGTCATTATATTGCTCACCATGTTGTCCTGTCTATGTGTCACCATGTGGCCTTGTCTATGTGTCACTGTATTGCTCACTAAGCAGATTTAGGATCCAGAGTGATGTAAAGCTGTGTATCATCTGCATAAATATGATGCCTTAGCCCATACTGCCCAAGGTACTGCTGGGGGAAGGTAAAATTTGGCACCAGAGGTACTGCTGAGGGAGGGTAAAATTTTGCACCAGAAGTACTGCTGGGGGAGGGTAAACTTTGGCACCAGAAGTACTGCTGGGGGAGGTTAAAATTTGGCAACAGAAGAACTGCTGGGGCAGGGATAAATTTTGGCACCAGAGGTACTGCTAGGGGAGGGCTAAATTTGGGCACCAGAGGTACTGCTAGGGGAGGGCTAAATTTGGGCACCAGAGGTACTGCTAGGGGAGGGCTAAATTTGGGCACCAGAGGTACTGCTAGGGGAGGGCTAAATTTGGGCACCAGAGGTACTGCTTTGGGCACCAGAGGTACTGCTAGGGGAGGGCTAAATCTTGGCACCAGAGGTACTGCTATGGGAGGACTAAATTTTGGCACCAGAGGTACTGCTAGGGGAGGGCTAAATTTTGGCACCAGAAGTACTGCTATGGGAGGGCTAAATTTTGGCACCAGAGGTACTGCTGGGGGAGGGCTAAATTTGGCACCAGAGGTACTGCTTACTCTACATTACACATGTAGTATTCAATTACTACCTCTGCAGTCATTGCCCTGTTTTTGATCTCATTCAATGTTTGGAAATCCTGGAGTCATAAATACTTGCCTTGCTCACAAAAATATCATCAAAACTGAATTAACAAACATTAGGGCATAAACTGTAACCACCAGATGTCTGGCACATATACTGACCAATCAGTACAACTACCAGGACAAAACAAATCTATTTATATTCTTTTATGAGTTGGCAGCCAGATGTTTCTGAATACTAATGATAGAGAAGTCCTGCTATGGAGGGCAGTACTGCTGGGTGAGGGCTAAATTCCCTACCTACCCTATCTATTTCACAGGGCATGTTACATGAAACAAAGGTATTATCTTATTTGGCCTGATGATCATAAACCTACAAATTGCATGTTAAATTACCACTAGATTTGGTATCTTGTTCTTTATGTTTATTTATGACTATATACTATTTCAGGTAAGACTTTTGATAAACACTTCAAACTTGTGGAAGTGTTCAAATGTACATATTAAACATTGTAAAAGCTCCATTCTATTTCACGACTTCTTTAATGTAGTCTGCTTATCAAAGTATGTCAATATTTCCTATACACTTATTGCCTTGGTGATTTTCCATAATTTACACAGATATTTGTTTGTATATATTTCTTTGTCAGTCACATGTTACATTTTATCACAAATATCATATTTTTGAATTTAATAGATTTTTTATGTAAACTTTTTCAGTTATACAGTTATTTATACAGTAAACTAAATTAACCACCCCCCCCCCCCCCCCACCCACCCCGCCCTCCCCATCCATAAAAAAACAAACCAAAAACATTAAGGTCACTTGACTGTTTTCATCCTTTGTGGACTTTTTTATGCTGTTATGGTCCATGTGGGTGGGGAGCGTAACTACAGACCATAAAAAGGTACAAACATTTCTCATGACATTTCTCATGACATTTCTCATGAATGCTTTGAAAGAGATTGTCACAGATAAAAAAACTAAACAGATAAAACTATGGTTTTTATCTTCTACATAATCGAAGTGACATTTAATATCTGATGGCATACACTAGAATCTACCTTTCTCAATTCTCCCTATCTGCTCTCCCATATACGCGGCATTTTTAGAGCGCTGCGATCGTATTTGTCCCAATTATTTGCACACGGCACATCCGGGAACAGCGGCGACAGCCTGTTTGGGGCATTGTCGCCTCTGCCTTTCATCTTTCCATCGTTGTTTTTCTCAGTTTTGCCTTCGTAATGTTGACATAACTTACGTAAATTGCAATATACTTATATAAAGATTACACAACAAATACTAAATAGCACTGACATTGGTGTGTCAATGTACGATGTCAGTCTGAAATTTCCCTCCCATCTTGAAGCAAGGCAGGCGAAAGTTTACAACGCAACATCTTTCCCGTCATGCACTGCTCTCTCGCGCCAATTTCGTCATTTTTTCACGGACCAGCTAAAATTCCAGGAGAGCAGATAGCGAGAATTGCCTGTAGCTGTATTCTCATTTTAGGTTCAGCTAAAAGTGATCTCTTTCTGGGGAGTTGAAATAATGATATTGAAATTTGATGCACAATTCCACCAACATTCAGCCATCTTGGTTTCTGTGCTTTCACAGCTTGGCTTTAGTCATCCCAAAAAATTCCCAGTAATGCCTCAGTCACATTTGCACGGGGCGCCGGCCGGGAAGTAACAATCGGCCGACTTCCCAGTCTGCCGGGCACCGGGGAGTTTATAAGCAACAATCTGAGAGATGATGCAGCTGTGGGCACATTATTAAAGGGCACCTGAATGACTGAATGGCACAGACATCTGTAGGATATCTTAAAGACGTCTAGATCATTTGACAGACGTCTGAAAGACATCCTAAAGACGTCTATGTGATATCGCAGGGAGCCTGTGGGATCATCTGACGATGAAATAAAAACACATGAAATAAAAATAACCCTATTTTCACTGCACGATGCCAGCGATAATCTGCCTATGTCCCTGCTCACACTAGAAAAAAGAATTCCTCCAAATATCAAAATTAAAAAAACATTTATAAATGTAAAATAAACACGGCACATTAAAGCTTCCTTTTATATAAAATCTTTTTTGTTAGAAATTTCAAATCATCCATCCATTTCAAAAACATTTTATGCTCAAACTCTTAGCAAAAAATGCTTAGTTTTGAGGTCAAATCATAAATATTTTAATATTATTCTGTTGCCTGAGGCTGCCTTGTAGTTTGTTTATTGAGGGAGGGAACGTTAGGAACGAAGTGGAAATATACCATAAACCATGCATAAACTATGAATAAGCCAATATTTACAGCCACCTATATAAATATACTTATTTACATTAGGTTCTTTTTTCAAATATCTATGGAGGTCAGAACAAATACATCACATACATTACGAACAAATCACCAACGTTTATAAATCATATGTGCATAACCAGATTTTAAATCAGAGTAATAGAAAGTAAATGTCCTCGGAGTTGTGTTATATTATATTTTTTTGGTGTTATTACACCAGCATATAAAAAGACAAATAGCCTCTGGCTGGATACAGCCTTGGGGACGTCTACCTTATTAAACATGGTACCACGGTGAGAAAGTATCCCATTGCATCAATGCAAGTTATGATCATAACAAGTGAAGCCAAGATTCATTGGCCGATGATATATTTATACCAGTAAATCCGAAATTCTAAATCTGGTCCTGCCAATAAACATTACAATACTACTTCATCACCTGTACATTTGGCTTTTTGTTTTTACTCAGCCACTCAAGTTTGTCTGCTGGTTGCTAGATAGTGGTATACACTGTGGTATGCATTATGGTACATACTGTGGTATACATTATGGTATGTACTGGTATGTATTGTGGTATGTACGGTGGTATACATTATGGTATGTACTGTGGTATACATTATGGTATGTACTGTGGTATACATTATGGTATGTACTGTGGTATACATTATGGTATGTACTGGTATGTATTGTGGTATGTACGGTGGTATACATTATGGTATGTACTGTGGTATACATTATGGTATGTACTGTGGTATACATTATGGTATATACTGGTATGTATTGTGGTATGTACGGTGGTATACATTATGGTATGTACTATGGTATACATTATGGTATGTACTGTGGTATACATTATGGTATGCACTGTGGTATACATTATGGTATGTAAAGTGGTATACATTATGGTATGTACTGTGGTATACATTATGGTATGTACTATGGTATACATTATGGTATATACTGGTATGTATTGTGGTATGTACGGTGGTATACATTATGGTATATACTGTGGTATACATTATGGTATGTACTATGGTATACATTATGGTATATACTGGTATGTATTGTGGTATGTACTGTGGTATACATTATGGTATGTACTGTGGTATACATTATGGTATGTACTATGGTATACATTATGGTATATACTGGTATGTATTGTGGTATGTACTGTGGTATACATTATGGTATGTACTGTGGTATACATTATGGTATGTACTATGGTATACATTATGGTATATACTGGTATGTATTGTGGTATGTACGGTGGTATACATTATGGTATGTACTGTGGTATGTACTGTGGTATACATTATGGTATGTACTGTGGTATACATTATGGTATGCATTGTGGTATACATTATGGTATGTATAGTGGTATACACTTTGGTATGTATTGTGATATACATTATGGTATGCACTGTGGTATACATTATGGTATGCACTGTGGTATTCATTATGGTATGTACTGTGGTATACATTATGGTATGCACTGTGGTATACATTATGGTATGTATGGTTGTATACATTATGGTATCTACTGTGGTATACATTATGGTATATACTGGTATGTATTGTGGTATGTACGGTGGTATACATTATGGTATGTACTGTGGTATGTACTGTGGTATACATTATGGTATGTACTGTGGTATACATTATGGTATGCATTGTGGTATGTCTTTATCAAATGCTCACCAATCTTATATGATTTTACCTTTTACAACAATCCAATTTAACACAAAACAGCAAATGCTAAAACATTATTGCCCTCTATCTCCAAAAACATAATGTATTATATCAGATCTTCATGACATTGACATAAGCTTTTGCAATTATGCAAGGCCACAAGTATTATCAGCAAAGGAATTTGGAATTAATTGCTTATCAATTCTGAATCAAAGCACCATTGATCAGTGATATGGTATCTTATTTCTTATCAATTTGAGCCAAATATCCATCCCTCATTAACATAAACAAATGTAATGTAAAAGTGTGGAAACAAGTTTTTCAATAATGTGCGCAATGTAATCCATTTGCATGCCATTTCTGAATTCTTCTAGGATGTGTTTGATGAACATATATTAAAACTAGATAGTTTGTGAGTGGCAGAAGATCAGCTTCTGCAAACTTTTGGAAGTTGTGCCCGATTTCACTTATAAATAGGTCAAAGTGACCTTGTTACATAAATTATTCTAAAAGTCACAAATATAGTCTAAATAAATACTATTTGTAGTGTTTTGCAAAATACCACAAATAGTTAAGTTTGAAAATTGGCTCCCGTGACCTTGAAAATTGCTCAAGGTCACCCAATATCAAACATATCCAAGCCCCAGACAGATAGATTACCTCTGGCAAATCATATTGATGTTGCTGCAATTTTAAAATAGAGCATTCACAACTGAAGTTGCTCATCTGCTTAGTTATGATAATGACCCCAGGTCATAAAAAGTGCACTGAAATACCACGGATATATACCTATATTTACATAATATCATGATCTATTCCTCTCTGATTTGTAAAGGATTAGATTCACAATATTTTGAAAGTTGTGACCCATATGGCCTTTAAGAAGGTCACTGTGGCCTACTTACATATTTTTTGTTGCTGCGCCGATATTCGGCCATTGAAAATGCATTAGAGCCTCGTTTTAAAACTTGGGTGACAAGACCTATTGTCCGGGTTTAGTGCCACGATACTGTGTGACGTCACATCTTGACACATCACGGATCTGTAATTGGAGGTCATTACGACCTTTTTGTACATTTAACGTCATTACTGACACTCAAATTTATGAAATTTATGTGATAAACCATTTATGTCCCTGCAGGGACTGCCAGCAGCCCCTGGACTTTGAGCCAAAATCTGTTATCAGGGACACAAGTAATAATTATGACATAATAATCATGGGAATTCTGATCAGTATTTTGCATTACATCAGTTGTGACTTATCGTCATCCAATCTTCTCACTACCTCTGCTGTCATTGATGTTGTTTTGATGTTGTTCCAAATCTGGACCACCATGTCCAGTCATGCATGTGAGTCTCGCCCACCAAAATATCATACAATCACAATTTGACCAATCTCAGGACATGCTGTGATCAGTGGGCTGAGTGAGAAGCGAACCAACAAATATCTCAGCCATACCTTTATGAATAGTCACATGTGACTTGTGGCTAACAAGTCCTTTTATCATTGGCATCAGAGATTCATCAACCCTCAGCCCTGGAAACATACTGTATAATATTCGCTCCGCATAATATTTGTGAACAAAACATCAAAAAGTGGTGCTCCACATGTAACACGGATGGGAAAAAAATTAACAAACAAAACAAAAATGACAATAAACAAAACAAAAATTAAGTAAACAAAACAAAAATTACAACAAACAAAACAAAAATTACAACAACCAAAACAAAAAATTAAATAAACAACAAAATACATTTAACGTTAGGGGGAACAGGGACATTTCATACAGAGGATCACAGCTGCATGAAATGTGTTGTTGATTGTTGCTTAGTTACCAAAAGGTATGACGTCACTAGTTCATTGATGAATAGCCACAGCACCATTATGACGTCATTACTCCTTGGACTACATGAAATAGTGCACCTTTGTAACATACCAAAGTAAGCTAAATAGGTAACATATTTCTGTCCAAAGGGGATCATTGTTGATACATACACATATAAACATCATTTATTGGTCTTTTATGACTAATCCATTAGCCAGTAGCTGCTGCATTCGACCTCATCACTGCCCAGGGATACAAAATTAGAAGTAAACAAAATATCATATTTCTCCAAATTTCCCACGCTTTTTATAACAAAATTGAGAAGTTTTGCAAGTTTAATTACCAAAATTTAAGAACAGGTGTACTCCAAATATTATTCTATTTAGTTTAAATAGATGGAATTTTGATTAATGGTCTATATTTTGAGATACCTAACTTTCTTCAAACTCAAGTCAAAAATTACCAAATGTTGTCAAAAATTTGCATTTATTTGAATCATTTTATTTACAAAAACACACATTACCTGAGTTATAAGACATCTTTTAAAATTCTGTCTATTTAAACTAAATAACATCATTCTAGCTTAATATTAATGCCTTAGTTCTACAGATTGATAATGTAGTTGTTCACAAAAATGTTTTTCAAGATAGCTCTGTCTTTTCTAAAATTGTTACCAAAAAAACCATCGTTTTCTGATTTTTACTGTAACTTTAAATGTAAAATGATTAAGAATGATAAAATTTTAAAAACAAATTAAAAATCAAATCAAAAGAAAAATCTATCCCTAAGCATTTGATACCTTAAAGGCTGAAATCCTTCTTGTAGTTATTTTTATACAAAGCAATCATCTTGCACCATGTTATTTTTTGGGGTTGAAATGACTTTTTTTGGCGGGAAAAAAGAACTTTAGAAGACACTGTTCCCCCTAACGTTAAACATAAACAATCATTGCAAACTGATGGGGTAGTTAGAAATTATTTTTATTCATCTTTTAAAAACATTTAATTTGGTATATGAACGATTTTTTTAGCACAACTGGTGGCAAAGCTTTCCAGACACTCCGCACCCTTCACACAACCGCTCCCGAGTCAAACCGCACCCGAGACAATCTGCACCCAACACTGACTGTACCCTGACTGACCTGCAATTATCATTATGTATCATCTGCCGCCATATATTTACATTTAATGATGCTAAAACATTGTTAAATCGTCTTTTATTTACGAGTAACCAAAACTGAGCGGGATCCATTCTTGGCACAAATGAACAAGATGAAAAGTTTTGTTTGATGTTTCATACACTTTTAGTAAGTTTTCTCAAGGTTTTGTCTTCTTGGCATTGATTATAGTTCACATTTGCTTCACCTTTGTTATGACATTTCCTCTGCGACTTTTAAAATGGCGGAGCAATATCCGTACATGTGATGGTCCCTGCAAAACAGTTGTAGTTTTGGGTGCAGAATGACAGTTGCGGTGTGGCAGGGTGCGGAGTGTCCTGATACCGTGGCAAAGATGTGCCTTTTCATGCCCGATTACGTAAGTTGCTCTATTATCGCTCAGGCGCTGTCCCAAGTCATCATTCCGACTTTTGCATGCCATTTCTGTTCTAATTGTCCGATTTACACCAAATTTGAATTAAACTTACTGATAATTCTTTGTTCTTGCGATTGGGAAGCATTTCCAAGCAATTTAAAGGGATAATTTTATGAAACGAAGACGATGACATCGTTTTGAACGTTCTGCTTTATTTTACATCACGCACTTCTTTTTTGTTTTACTTCTTTTCGCTTGCGTTTGTTTTGCCTTTAGGCCTAGATGCTCGAGGTGTTTATAATATACAGACAAACTACTCAGAGGCCATGTTGGATGTTGATCGGGACTTTATTGATAGCTGCATTCTGATTGGTCGATAATCAGATCATGACAAGTCATGCATATACATTACATCCTTTCTCCTAGATGTTTTTTCTTACACATATAATAAAGATCATGACTTAACATTTGCTGATGTTCTATAACATAATAATACAATTTCAATGATGTTATATTATCTTTTCACCTCTTTTCTTTTGAGAGAAAAAATGAACTTTTATATTCTGTACTCCATTAGGTGACATTAGCTCACTTTGTACCATAATGACATTTTATGCACTTAGCCATAGTATTATGTGTTGGCTTCATTGACCATAGTCCCACTAAAATCTAAAGTGTCTTTCAAAATTGACTTGTATACTGTCTCTCACTTTATCTGACTCGCATCTGAATCAGTTTGTTTTACAGATCCATTGATATCTGAGATCTTATGACGAGCTGGTGGTTGTTATATTTTTTTGGTATTTTTTATATATTTTTTTTTTTATAGACACATTGACAAAACAATGAACAACATTACAACTGTGGTACCTTTCTCACTCAAACTTTCATACTGACATGGCACATTAGACAAAAACACTGTTCTATATTCAAACATAGACCAAGAATGAGACATTTATGTTTCAAACATCATTTACAGTTACATTTAGCATAACAATTCTCTATATACAATGATAGACTTTTCAAGGGTTATTTATGACTATCATAAGCAATATACATGTACAAAAATATCTCTTGAGGTACAAAAATATAGACAGTGACTTAGGATATTACAATACACACAAGTAAGTTTTCTTGGCATAATCCAACATGCAAAAATACATATCATAATCATGATAATACTTCAACATACAATTCAACATCAGGATGGACATTAAATTTTAAACACATTTTGATATAAGCACATTTCAACATAGCACATCCATCCACTGGAAGATATGGAATTAGTAATCTCACATGAATGGCACATAGCATAGCTTCTCTCCTGAGTGTATGATATTATGCACAACACAATAAAATGCTCCTCATCACATAATCAATACACACATTGAACACAAATGGCTTCTCTCCTGAGTGCATTCGGAACAATATCAGTATCTGGGCAAGTTATTATTCAAGTTTCACAATAAATGATGATTATGAAGATGGACTATTTACAATAACTGATTTGCATATTATCTCTTTTCAGTATCTTGGCACATATTACTTTGGTTATTCACAAATCAAGCCTTTTTGTGGGCTTGCTCACTCGACCACTGCGTGTGGTCACAACTGGTGATTGTACATTTGTTGAAATACTGATATTTGGTTTCTGAGGTTGCTGCAACTGGACGCGTGCAGGCTTACTGATGCTCACACCTGAGCTCTCTGGAAACTGCAACTGACGAGCAGGCGTATCCATTCTGTGACGGCGACTGTCACATGACTTCTCTCCTGTGCGATTTACACTAGGTTGCTGCAGGCTATCTGCAGGCTTCAACGGGGTACGTACAGGTTTCTCTCCTGTGTGTGTTGGTGATTCTACCATAGGTTGCGCTACAGGCAACATTGCAGGCTGTGCTGCGGGTTTCTCTCCTGTGAGTAATCTCTGAGCAGATGTCATCTGTGTGGAGATGGGCTGATCTCCGGCAACTAACTGCGGTTCGCGTGTGCGAAATATGTGTTGGCGATTACGTCTATACACTTTGTGTCCTGCGGAGGCTATGTTATAGCTCCGGGGAGTATCTGACCTCTTACACTTGACGATCCCAAGTCTCCAGGTACCTTTGGGACATCGGAATCTGATGATATCACCCTCTTTGAGGTCTGGCTTTGGCTTGCCAGCTTTCTGGTCATAATAAAACTTCTGCTTTCTTTGGCGCTTCACCAGACTGTTGTGTACTGATTCAGCCACTGCAGGCTTGAGTAGAGATTCTTTCATTGGAAGCCGCGATCTGAGCCTCCTGCTCATGATGAGCTGAGCTGGTGATTTGCCAACTCCATCTAATTCAGTGTTTCTGTAATTGAGCAATGCCAAGTAAGGATCGCCACCTTCCTCAGTTTCCAACTTTTTGAACATATCCTTCACAGTTTGCACTGTGTTTTGACTCCGGACATCATCCAGATGTTCAGACACTGAGAGTATACGCTTGATCAAGCTTAACTGTTGGCATGAGTCTCTTCCGAGGATCGGTTCAACATTCTCGACGACTTGAAATGTCAATTCATGGCCATTTACTTTCAGGGTTAACTGACCAATAGGCTTTATGTCATGTTTGGAAAATGACATAAGTTTCACATGGGAAGTTTTCAGCGACTGAGACAAACCCAACTGTTGCACTACAGAATACGGGAGCACATCCGCCTCAGATCCGGTATCGAGCTTAAACTTCACACCTTGACCTTGGATGAACAAGGTTTCTGTCCATGGAGATTTGTGTGGACTGTCAATTGTGATTTCCCCGACAAACAACGTGTCATAATCATCTACCTCTTCCGGGTCATTTACTATTTCCACCTCATGCACACGTCTCTGACCCCTTCCACGACCACCATAGCCATGACTCCTATGACTACCACGGTGACCACGGTTACCCTGGTGACGATATTTACTTGAAGTTGAGCGACACATGTGTTTGAAGTGACCAGTCTTGTTACATGCATGACAAGACTTTCCTGCAGCAGGACAGTGACCCTGTGCATGTCTGGTGCCGCAGTTTCCACATGACTCATGGAAACTAGCACTCTGCTGAGCTCTCGGGGGGTGAGATTTACTGGGTGGGGCTTTCACACGTGCTTTCACAGTGTCAACTTGTGATACCTGATTTAGCCGATCAGGCGTGATTTCAGCCAATCTACATAAGTCTGTGCATTTCTGCAGGGTGAGATCTGCAGTCTGTAACAACTTTTCCCTGAGTTTTGAATCATTAATTCCACATACTATGCGGTCTTTTAGCAAAGAATCTTTCAAGTCACCATATGCACAATCTTTCACTTTACTTTGCAGCCTGGTCAGATAACAGTCAAATGATTCACCAGCCTTTTGGTTGCATGTGTTGAACTCATATCTAACAACTGTAATATTGACTGTCCCTTTGCAAAAATCCCTAAATTTCTTTGTGAGTGGTTTGATTTTGTCGTTGTCTTCCGGTGTAAAAGTCATATTGGAAAACACCTGCTGGGCTTCTGGCCCAGCCACGTGTAGAAAAAGAGCACATTGTGCTGCCTGATCTTTGACACTAAAACCACTTGCAATATTGTAGAAGTCAAAGGCCCTAATCCATTCATCAAAGTTCTGGGCCACCTTACCAACCATCTTAAGTGGTGGTGGTTGCTTGAGACCACTCATTTTTGGCAAATAATCCCGCTTCTGACACCATATAATATACAGACAAACTACTCAGAGGCCATGTTGGATGTTGATCGGGACTTTATTGATAGCTGCATTCTGATTGGTCGATAATCAGATCATGACAAGTCATGCATATACATTACAGTGTTGACTGATTAAGCTGTAAGTCTATGGAGCATACCCCGATTATCGGTCCATGGCGGCCATGTTTTGGCTCAATAATTCTGCTGACACCGTCAGATGTCGCTTTTGTTTGAGAAGTGATTTGTGAGTGCGTCGTAGAGTAAGAAGATTTTCATTGGATTTTGCCTTGAGATTTTGCAAACTTACGCGAGCTTGATTTTTTAAAATCAACACTTGTTAAATATGTATTCATATGCCAGGACGCATGCGCGAATTGGAATCTATCGCATGCAAACAATGAACACTCCACAGTGGCGTCAGTTGCTTCAACAATAATAACCACAGAAAAACCGAATTACAACCCATAGTATATGACTACGCATTTCCCACGATCATACCGATCCCAGAATAACACAGATAGTTCCTATTTTTGACAATGATTGCCTGGCAATCATTGTCAAAAAAGGAACCATCCGTGTTACAAAAAAAACATAATTGTGCACATCTACTTCCTTTGATAATCCGGGGAGGTCAATTTCCCCGTGTGACAAGTGGAACCTCTCAAAGCTTATATTACATTAGCTCGAGGATCTCTAGCAGTGAATTTGCCTTTTGTTTATTTTGGGTCCGGCGGCCATTTCACGGCTAGAGAGAGATCGTCAAATTTAATCTGCCGTAGCGCAGCCCACTGAGCTGCGCGTGGTAAACACGCACTGCAGGTGTCGTAATTACGTACTCACTGATTAGTGATTACATGGCCTGGTTGTTTGCAAAGTATAATCTGTTTTCTTCAATATCCAGTTGTAAAACAATAATTTTATTCTGTTTTAAGTCAGTTATCACACTTTTAAATGGAGAAGAATTTCAGCTTCTTCAGAATTGAAATGGCCGCCAATGTTAAGACTGGTTTAGACCACGTGACTCAATTTCACCCTCCACTTTTTGTTCATTGTGGGGAGTCATTTTTCACTGTCTCAAGAGTGTTTTTATCTGGTGATGTTTCCTGGCATTTTTACTGCTACAAACATTTGGATATTTCTTGTGATAAAATTAAAATTGTCATTCCTGATTTATCAGGCTTGTACACGTTTAAATGTTGAATAAGCAGGACAGTCATATTCTAAAATAGGTAAGGAATATTTGTGGTGAGGTTTCAATAAATGTCCCCCCAAGATTATTATGCAAACAGTGAATTTCCACGAAGAAGGCAGGGGAATGAAAAAAAACTGATTTTTTTACTAAAGTACTCCACGACCTAAAAACTGCCCCTAAGCTGCTCAAATATGTTTAAAATGCAAATAAAATATAGCAGAATATATCCTAAGGAAAGGGCTAGTTATTTAGGGAGTGGATGCCATGACTAATATTACATAACAGGGTCAACTAATTTAAATAGCAATTACCGACTCGCTGTGATGGGAGTACGTGCAGCTTGAGACAAAAACTTTTTTTTCACATTTTTATGTTTGGCAGCGTCATTCAACTGAGACATTTTGTATTGATCTTTTTAAGTGCTTACCTTCAGTTCCAATCCACGCGACGAGAGACATCAGCAGCAGGAGCCAAAATAGGACATCTTTTCCGTGCATCTTTCCGCTCCTCAGTTTAAAGACTCAGAAATGTATGATTGTATCACAGTGACGATTTAGTGAGGACAGGTGTCATAAGTTAGTGGAGCTATGCGCCTGTGACCACAAAATCGTGTTACACTGTTATATTGGACCGTGAATATGACAGCACCGGTCCTATGTCTATATATATGTATACTTTATGCTGATTTCGTGATCAGGAAGAGGGTTACAAGTGAAGTCGGCCCTGAGTGAAGTCGGCTCCCGAGAGAAGTCGGCCCCTAGGAGAAGTCGGCCCCCAGATTTAGGTGGCTAGATTATCAAGTTACCGGAAGAAAATTAACGGCTATCGAGGTTCTCTAAGGTTAGCTAATGCCCTTAGGGTCAAATAGCCTTCTCGAAGGAGATTTCATGAGTTTTGAGCCGGTTCAGAGTGAATGGGGCCGACTTCAATTGGGGGCCGACTTCACTGGTATTCAGGAAGAGACCGCCCCAATGAGATTCTGCGCCGAACATTTGGGATGACCCATTTGTTATCCCGGAAAAGGGGGTGAGGGTCATATTTCTTATACAATGACAATAATTAATGCATTGGCTTGATACAAATTGCTTCTGAGACATCTGCCTACATGTCGCTACAGCATGTACAGTGTTCACTATAAAAACATTTATCAAAATATTTGCGTGTAGCATGCTCCATGCTACACGCAAATATTTGTTTCCCAAAAAGTTGTCCTATTTATTTTTGCAATTTGGGTCATAAACAGGTGGCGCTGAAGTGTGACTTACCATCTTATACACCAGGTAGAGCCACAGAATATGACATGAACAGAAAAATAAAAACAAAAATTGCCTTCAGTGAATAACATATTCTTTCTTGCTTTTGAATAAGTGACTTATTCATATTATATTACCAATCAAATTATATATAGGGCTATGTAGAATATCTGCATGTTAAAACAGTGTCAGGTTAAGCCGAGAGCAACATAATTAATTGCTCTCAGGGTTTAGGCTTGGTCTCGTTAGTACATTACGAAAGCTTGAATAGAACTGAGAGCAATATAACCACAAACTGACCAGAGAAGAATAATGCAAATGGTGCGTCCAACTTGGCAAGCTTGTCCTATATTGAGGGAGGGGACCACTGACCTACTTTCCCAGGCCCCCTATCACATTGTTTTGGTCTTTACCTGCAGATAGTGGCCACTTGGTATGAGATTGAATTAGATGTTGACTGTGTACTTCAGTCCTTATTGAATATATATTTATTAAGCAAATGTCATGGTTAAGATATCAGAAACGATGTTAAGTTAAGAAACCAATCCATTGAGGCCTACGGTTTGGCCAATAATAAATGTTAAGTAAAATAATCAAGCTGAATGTTTTGTAAATATAAAAGATAAAACAAATTTGTATCCGAGATATTAATATTAAACCTGAGAGCAATATAACTAGCTCTCAGATTAAACTTATCATTGCTCTGGGTATGGATGTTGCCTTTTAAGTTATGTTGCAAATTGTATTTATCGCTGATGCCTCAAAACTGGTTCCCTCAACATGCTGAAACAGGTTTGTGCAGAGTGAAGCGAGGCACATTTTTTATTTTGGTTTCCTTCCCCCCATTCAAAATTGACTTCTACAACTTTGAAACTCCATTTTGTCGTCCCAAATATGAGCCTTCAAACATTTTTCTGCGGATGTGAGAGTCCAAATTTATGTTTTTCCTTCAAGGTTGATATTTTCAATATCCCCCCCCCCCCCTCGATCAAGTGGTCACTGTGACACTATTTTTTTTATTGTTTGCTTCCCTCCAACTTTGTGCGACGAAGAAGAAGGAAACTTTACGTGACAAAGATTTTACTTCATATTGATATCATTAGGGGCGATCCATTTGATTTTTGTGGGGTGGGGTGGGACAGCAGTACTGGATGAATAAATTTTTTTTCTTTGGTAGGGTGGATGAATAATTTTTTTTTCTGGTGTGGGGTGGGTGAATAAATTTTTTTTCTGGTGTGGGGTGGGTGAATAAATTTTTTTTCTTGTTAACAATCCGTCATTAATTACTGGGCGGTTTAGGAAGATTGTTGCTTCCCCAGACTCTGATCCTTCATTTCAAGCAATCCATATAGAAGATAGAAAAACTGGAAGGAGGTGGATGAATAATTTTTTTTTCTTTGGTAGGGTGGATGAATAAATTTTTTTTCTTTGGTAGGGTGAATGAATAATTTTTTTTTCTGGGATGGGGTGGGTGAATAAATTTTTTTTCCAAAATCTCCCACCCCACCCCACAAAAATCAAATGGATCGCCCCTTACGCCAAATAGTTCTGTGGGTATTTCCAAGCGGACCTCTCATGCACTGAGATATTTATATACAAGGAAAACTTTACTGCACATCATGAAAGGAATTTCCCTTGACGAGGTTAGGTCAGGTTGATTTGATGATAAAAGCTAAATATTAAAGTTCAGCAAGAATGCAAATTATGAATATTTGAAAACCTTTGCCTCTCTCAATATTTTGAGGTTGAGAACACTACTGTCTGTAATCATCCCCTGTGAAACTTTTTACATGTTTTATGCTGTTAGGGTATATACTCTGAACAAGAGGAGGCTAGAAACTAAGTCAAGTGCATGAAATCTGAGGATTTTATCATTTTTATAAAAAAAATTATCTAATTACCATATTCACAGAAATTAGAATTCATAAATTATGTTTAAGTCTTGAAAATCTTATCTTGTAACCACATCATAAACTGAACCAGAAATTCAGGCCTTGAAAATGACATCCGTAAGACTTGGAACATTATGTTTTAATGATATTGTAAAGAAAACTTTGTCATTTATCTATGATGAGATCATAATTTAGTTTGCCTAGTGTGATGTTAATCCTGTTTAATGAAATATTACATTTCTAAACATTAAAAATGTTAATATATTAGAATTTGCCGAGCGAAATAAGGCAAGCAATTATGTCATGCTATTTTGTGTTTGCCTATAAACTAAGAATTATAAGTTTCTACAGCAACATATATAGATGCGATAATTTGTTTGTTTCCCCTCAGAGCAAGATATTTTTTGACTTTGAGAGAGCTACGATATTTTTTTTTATAGAAAAACGTACCCCCACCCTCCCCCCATATATAGTCAAATGACCGGCCCCTTATCTGGTTGCACACGAGATTCTGATATTTAATTTCAAACAGAAAACCGATGCCAGCGTTTGGAAATGGTGCAAATATAGTATGAGAAGTATTTTCCCACAGTTTCCTGCAAAATAAAACAAGTGTTGATTTAAAAGTAATCAATTTCGCGCATTTGCAAAATAAGTAGCGTTCTCCAATCAACAATCGGCAAAGCCCAGATAGGTGATCTGGAGACACAAATACAAATACAAATATGTTGTTCTCAGAAGAAGACGCTCTGTATGAATACAATGCCAAAAGGCGTGTGTTTACCCTGCCAGACACAAAAAAAAATTTAAAAAAATAATTATAATAAATAAACAGATAAATAAAGAAAGGAAGAAAAAAGAAAAAAAGAAAATTTATTTGTTCTCACTTTTTCCAGACCAATCCTCTCTAACAGTAGAACAAGCAAAGCAATTTTAATAATTGCCGATACCTAGGTATCCACAAAACATCATCAGTGGATGGTCTGAAA
The DNA here is from genome assembly GCA_949316495.1 of Amphiduros pacificus. Lineage (NCBI taxonomy): Eukaryota > Metazoa > Annelida > Polychaeta > Phyllodocida > Hesionidae > Amphiduros > Amphiduros pacificus. The sequence goes on from OX439011.1 coordinate 27,539,310, forward strand.
CAGTTCAAATTTGATGCATCAATATTGGCATTTTATCTTGTCTTAGAACATGTGGAACTGGAATATAATCAACTTTTCAAATATTTTTTTCAATTTGGCCAAGGTAAAACTCATTGAACCTTCCAGCTAAAGTTCAAGGCTCATCTGATGAAGGCATAGAGTGTCTCTGGAGTTATGTAACAGGTATCAATGATCCCAGATAAATTTTTAGATTCATGTTGGTTTCATGTTGGAGCCTTACCATTTAGGGCCTTCCAGGTCAAGAGAAGGATCTTAAAATCAATTCTCACATGGACCGGAAGCCAGTGCAGTTCACATAGCTTTCCTGAAATGTGATCAAATTCCTGATTTTTCCTACGACACATGCTGCAGAGTTTTGGAGGTATTGTAGCTACCTTATGTCTGATTTAGGAAGACCAGCTAGAAGGCCATTTGCATAGTCAAGAGTGGAGGTAACAAAGGCATGGGTAAGTGTTACAGCTGTCTTCTCGTCTAGACAATGTCTGATGGCCGCCAGGTTCCTAATATGGTAATAGCCTTTCTGACACATTTTTCTGATCTGGACCTTCATGTCCATATTAGAGTCAAAGGTTATGCCAAGGTCCACCACTGACTCACTAGGAGCAATATCGGAACTACCAACCCCCTAAATGTGTCCGGGATACTGCTATTGGTGGCAGTATTGTACTTGTCAGTACATATAAGCATTTCTGTCTTTCCATCATTTATCTTCATCTTGTTTGATAAAAGGAAGTTTCTGACTTCTCCAACACACTCTTCCAGTCTGTGTTTGCTTATATCAACTTGATGAGGGGTAGTATGGTCCACAGGGATGTAGATCTGAGTATCGTCTGCATAAATATGATAGCTAAGACCATATTTGGCTAAGATGTCGGAAAGGGGTGTCATATAAATTGTGAAAAGTATGGGACCCAGGAATGATCCCTATGGGACCCTATATTTTATGGACTTGAGGCAGGACCTGTGAGTCCCTACCTTCACACACTGTTTCCTGTTACTTAGATATGACCAAATCCAGGAGAGGGCTTGACCTTTAACATTGCATCTAGCCTCCAGCCTATCGAATAGGATTCGGTGGTCAATGGTGTCAAAGGCAGCAGAGAGGTCAAGTAACAGCAGAATAACTGACTTCTTATTGTCTAGGTCACGCAAGATATCATTCTGTACCTTTAACAGAGCAGTTTCAGTGCTGTGATATTCTTTATAGGCTGACTGAAACCTGTCAGTAAGGCCATTCCTTACCAGATGAGGGACTAATTGGTCTGCAACTGCCCTCTCTGTAAGTTTAGAGATAAATGTCAGGTTGGAAACAGGTCTGTAGTTCTTCTCAACCAATTCGAGGCCCAGTTTCTTCAGCAGGGGTGTTATGATGGCTATCTTCATATTTTCAGATACTGTTGATTCAATCAGTGATTTATTTATGATGGAAGTAATTATTGGTAAGAGGTTGTCTAAGAGGTCTAGTAGGAGCCAGGTTGGAATAGGATCCAGCTCACATGACTTCTTTGCAGACTTTTTGACCAATTTTTGTACATGAACTATAGTTAAGGGTCTGAACATCTCAAGACTCGCTGTACTATTGTTCGTAGTGTCACCTGGTGGTGAAATTTGGCAGGGTGGAGCCTTATCAATTTCTAGGCGAATTCTTTCTATTTTTTCAAGAAAGAATGTCTGGGGCATTGGTATGTCCTTTTTCTTGTGCATGACTGTGTCAATGACGTTAAAAAGCTTTTTAGGGTCATGCTTGTTTTCCTCAACCAGGTTGGAGAAGTATGTTGATTGAGCAGATTTCAGCATGGAATTGTATTTATTTCTCTGAGAGTTGTACAATTCCTTATCAATGTGAGAACCAGTCTTGTTCATTTTTTCTGAAGCCTCCTCTTGAGAGATCTTTCCAGCTTTAATTGGTCACTCATGTAGTCATCTAGGAAGATGACCTCATGACTGAATGACCCATAGTGTGCCACCAGTTGAGTGAACTCATCATAGAAGGGCAGGGTAAAGTTCAAGAAATTTAGTCAGGAAGAAAACATTTAGTTTCGGGTTTTTATCCTGCCCAAACATTTCTTTTACGTGGGATAGCGTGATAATATTAAAATTATTTTTCGTATAGAAGGAGGACGTGTGCATTGGACAAACTGTGGATGATTTCAGGCTGTGAGGCGGCAGATACAACAATTGTGAGCTTGTGTTCAAGCAGTTATCATAGATTCCATAACATGAACATATACAAAGTCAAAGTTTTCAGGGTAATATTTATTCACCTGGATATCATGAAAACATACTGTTACACTGGTTTTGTACTTGTGGCGTAATCTGGCATATGGGGGGCATGAATGGGGATAAGGAATTATACTCGCTGGCGACTGTGAGCTGGGGCCTTAACCTAGCTACCTAATCTACCTACTGTATACCGAGAAAAATTCGCGCCTAGTTATTTTCGCGCCATCGCCGTTTAAGACAGGTTCGCGCCGTTTTATTTTCGCGAATTTTGGATTTCTAGTACATAATATTATCACAAATTACGCTTTGCAGGTCGAGAACAGAACTAAACAAAAAAATTCGAAACACTTTGTTTTGACTTTGTTCTCACTGATTCAGCGTTCACAGTTTTGCATTTCGTCTTTGTTTCCACTGCTTTGAGTCGTGTCTTCCCTGTTGACAGAAATGCTTTCACACGTGGATTGATCTTAATTGCGTTTTAAATGATAAATAAAGGTATATACATAATATTATCACAAATTACGCTTTGCAGGTCGAGAACAGAACAAAACCATCCATTATTGCGCAATATATTAACAATCGTTTTCGCGCTAAAACAAGAGCCTCTTCCCGTCACTTCCGCCTTTCAAAATTGCGACCACGTGTTGCGTTGAGTCGTGTCTTCCTTGTTGACAGAAATGCCTTCACACGTGGATCGATTTTAATTGCGTTTTAAATGATAAATAAAGGTATTTACCCAATATTATCACAAATTATGCTTTGCAGGTCGAGAATTTATCCATGAAGTAAAACGTAAATATCATGTACGTGGCATCGCAGTAATTCACGTCCGCAACACGAGGAGAAGCCAGGGATCCATCATTGCGCAATATATTAATATTTCAATGCGTGTTGATAGACTCCAATTGTTTTCGCGCCAAAAATAAGAGCTTGTCCCCGTCACTCCCGCTTTTTAACATGACGACCTCATATTGTGTAATGCATCTTCAATTTCGCGTCCATTTAATTTCGCGAATGACGTCCTGGCGCGAATTAACGCGAAAATAAAAAGGTCGCGAAAATTTGTCTGTATACAGTATGTGATTTGGGAGGTAAGAAGGACTGCAGACACAGCGTATACAATGCACAATAGTCGTCTTTAGTCAGTGCTGTATACACTAGAGTCTAGTTAGGAAGGCATGGCAAGAGTGTGATATATGAAATATCCAAATGCTAATACTGAGTCCTGAGGCAGGTTAAAACACCAAAGTCTATACAAGTGGTTGTCACGAGACAGAGTGTTGTGGATCTTCTAGGCAAGTGGTTTCTGCTCCCCGAGTAGCAATTTTGGGGCCTTCTTATTTGGATCCGAGTGCATACTAATGAGCTTCGGCCTGCGTGGCTTCTCTGCAGCGCCTGGCGTAGTTCCGGTTTGGACCATCACGTCATCTTTCTGCCGGGTGAGTAATGCATCTCATTAGCTTGCACTTGTTGGCCTTCACGTTTGCACTCTGTAACCTCTGTGATCTCTTGCCAAATATCGTGATTGTCCATACTTGTATATAAGAGTCTATGGATGGGTAATCTGTTTCCGACAATACATTTCTGATAGTGTCGTTAACACAATTGATATTACAGAAATCGGATTTATCTATACAAGTGTCCAAATGAGTGTTCATATGAGAGATATGAGAAATATGTGGTGCCTTAAAAAAATGTCATTTTTCATCCATTATGATATTTTTGACTTCTTCCTTGGCCTTAACGATCGCCTCCTTGGATCCAGAGATCGTCACAATATTTAATGTGGTTTTCTTGTCAAGTTCTCTCCGGTCAACTTGGATCCCTGCACCGGTGGAGCTTCGAAGGGCGTGAATATTGCTCCCTTTTTTGCCTACCAACCGGCTGGCGACAAAACGAGAGACATACATAACCACATCCTTGGCCTTGCCCGCGGAGGAGGCAGAGGAGGACAAAGAGGATGCAAGAGGAGAACGTGCAGACTTCTCATCAGAGAGAAGAGTTGAGATCTCTGGCATAGGTGGCGTCACTACCAAGTCCGGGATCGGGAGCTTGTTGATCTCCGATATGAGGAGAAAAATTGTCTGTGGTAGGAGAGTTTTGTCACATGCTATGGATAGAGTTGTAGCGCCCTCAAAAACGGGGATTCTCACATAGCTGAAGCCTGGAACATTGATGGAAGGAAGAAGATTAATCAAGACCAACCAGTTCTTCCGGGCAGAAGCATCAATTTGAAGCAGAGGCATCAGGACAGCGTCAACAGAGAAGAGATCCACAGTTCTTCAATTATCATCAATTTATTGGTGAGACAAAACAACACGTGAAAGTACTACAAAATGGCGTCCTAACTGGGACAACCAAATCTCGTAACAAACCGCCGTTAGGTGGCGTGACCCCTCTCTCCTTTCCTCCCCGTCCTGAGAGGATATGACATATTAACACAATAAGTACACACTATGTACTAAACTAATAAACTAAGAGCAAACAGATTACTAATGTCTTTAAAGTCTTTGTTTGTTAACTGTTGTACACATATTAAATTAACGTCTTTGCTGGCGAAATATTATCATGATTATACATATTCAAAGGTATAGTCTCTGCTGGTTAAGCATAATACACATTTAGTAAGACACAAAGATAGCTATTGATACAGCTCCATGGGTATTATGAGCTGCGCTTGGCTCGCACTCTATAAGGCATTATTATGGCCTGTATAATGATATATGTGCACATTTATCACTCCATACACCAAGTACCAGAGGTTTGCCAAGCTGGTTTCTTGCGTGTGCGCTGTGGGCGTCCTGGTGGTGATTGGGGTATAGTCCCCTCATATGGGAAAGTTTCATCTAAGTCTGTGTACTCAATATCTGGTGAATGATCATCAGTCTCTAATGGTATTGAGTCATCAAGGTTTCTCTCCTGTGTGAGGTTTGGTAATGGTGTACCCACAGGTAGACTGGTATCCTGCTGGCCTATAGGCACCACTATTTCTGGCGGTAGCGGTGGGGCCGGTGGTGCCGGTGGTGCTGCAGGTTCTGGAGGCTCCACAGAGGGTGGAACCGGAAGAACTTCCTGTGGGTCTGGAACAGGGTCAGGAACCTGTATAGGTAGTGGGACCCCTAAAGTATTCTGATGGGGAGTGATAAGCTTGGGTCCCTCCTCATGTTCACAGTCTGTCTGTTCCTGGTAGTCTAACCCTCTGATATGGTCAAGAGGTGACTGTACTAGAACTGTCGTCTTGATTGGGTAACAGTCTGTGATACTGATGTCATAGGTTTTGGACCTGTATTGTGACTTGGAGAATTTCCTCACTTGACATTTGTTGTCCTCTATAGATGTCACAATATATTTCTCTCTGGCCTTAGTTTTGTCCTTGTCGCCATAGAGGTACACTAAGTCACCAACACGTATTTCCGGGGTTGCTATAGCTGACTTGTTTTGTGCCTTGGACTTTGAGCTAGGGCCGTGATTATGTATCCTTTTGAAATGCTGTTGTTTGATCAGCTGTTGATCGTCCAAGGGCAACTGTTCACCAGAGACTTGGTCTCGCTGGGTCCATACTTCTGTGGCGGATAGGCCATGTGACCTGATCCTTGAGTTCAAGTTGGCAGTGGCAAGAGCCAAGGTGACTTTAGAGATGGGCCCTCCTTCTGGGGACAGATGCAGACACTCCATGCCTAGCTCCTGGATGGCATGTTCAGCTATGGGATTTTTGTTGATGTTCTTGGCATGTCCCACTTCTAGAGTAATGTTGTGGTGCACTAGGAGAGGATCGTTCTGCAGAGCTGTTAGTCCTGGGGCTGGGTCAACTCTGACATGAACACCACCGTCACACATGGGTTTCACACTGGCCAGCAGTATGATTATTGCATCACGGAGTGTCTCATGACGCTCATTGTCAATGATTGATGTCAGAGTGTAGGCAGACACTTTCTCTCTCAAAAGCAGGATAAATTGTTTATATCTGCGCATAACATCCAGGCTGAAGGTGACACCAATCCTGTCTGGTATGGGAGGGGTGGATTGCGGGCACAGCTGTTTGGGCACGGATTTGAGTGCCAGGCAATGATGGCATGACTCTGCTAGGTCATTTATTGATTTGTCCAGGTCCAGTGCGTAAAAATACCTGCTAAAGAGGTGTTTCATCTGGTTTTTGGATGGGTGGTTAAATCTCAAGTGTAAAGCTGTGAGCAGTCCATCCAGAACTGCTCTTGGCACCACTATTCTCTCACGGACAGGTTGGAAGGGATCTTCTGAATTTACCACTAAGACACCATCAGAGGTGATGCGGACATCATGGAGGTACCGTTTGACATCTCCAATCTTGGTTAGCTTCTTCTATGGACGAGTGCCTTGGGTAAGGTGGGCGGGGGTGCGTCTGAGATCAGTGCACTCTTGTTGAGTAGCTTGCCAGGCCACCCTACTGGTAAATGGCATTTTGCCAGATCCCTCCATGACATCCTGGACTGTCAGCTCCCTGATGACTGACTCTGTGATCTCCTCCACAAATTTGCATATCTGGCAACTCCTCTCCAGGCAGTCTGGTGGGTTGCGACTGGAGAAGTCCGAGGGGAGGTTTGCTACTCCAGCGATGTGCCTGATGTGGACGTGATATCGGCTGGTGACAGAGAGAAAGGTGGTCACTCTGGAGCTCGATGAATACTCCCCTCTGAGCAGCTTGGCATGTGCCTGAACGCAGGGACGGCTGTCAGTCAACACCTGTGTTTTGTGTGAAGACTGGATGATGAATGGAGAGAAGTGCTTGATAGCGGTGGCAATAGATAGTGCCTCCACTCCACAGGGTAGCCATGTGGACTGATGCTTTTTAACTTTGGCACTGAAGAATCCTGCCAGAACAGGTTTGTCCTTGCGGATGACATACAGTGTAGCACCAAGCCCTCTCTCCTTCACTGACCCATCAGTGACGATCCATAGCTGATCATCAGGTCTTGGTATGGCAATGACCTTGGCATCTGATAGACTGGCTTGGGCTTTCTTGAATGCACACAGGAGTTCTTCAGACCACTCTACCTTCTCCTTGGAAGCCTTGCCTGCAGCAGCCTGATCTAGCGGATCCATGTATGTGGCTGAGCCTTTGATCACCCGGCCTAGCACCTTATATGCTCCGATGAAAGATCGAAGACCATGCACTGTAGCGGGGGGCTGCACATCTGCAAGTGCAGAGATCTTGTGTTTGCTGGGACCCAGGGTTCCTGCGGACCAGACCCAACCAAGCACTACTGCTGACCGGGGACAGATGATGGTTTTGATGGGGCTCAGGCCCAGGTTGTTGGTAGCCATTGCTTGCAGGACTTGTTGCCAGTTCCCAAAGAGCTCATCAAGTGTGTCCCCACCCGTGTATAAGTCATCAGCAATCTTCGCACACTTGCCCTCATAGAGGAGGTCGCCCAGGACTCTGCACATTAGCTCCTCTAGGATTGTCTCCGACCCTGGCATCCCCATGGCGGACCTGGTGTATACTCGGATGCCTTTGAAGGGCGTGGCCACGCCACAGTATTTCATAGAGCTTTTGGCCAGGGGAATCTGATAGAACGAGGATTTCAGATCAGTGATTATCAGGTATTTCCACCGGGCAATATGCCTTAGTATTTGGTCAACGCTGGGCATAAGGGAGGGTTGGGGTTTCGAATACTGGCCCACTTCCCCGAATGATGTGACCAGCCGATGACCACCGCTAGGCTTGGTGACCAGGAATGATAAGTTCAAGTACTCGCATACAATGCCGACGTCCTCAGGCCTGGCAAATACTCCTGCTGCTTCTAGTTCATCAAACTTATCTTGTAATAGTAACAATTGATCTCGTTTATAATGAGGTAAACGCCCTTTCCTCTGTGGTGGCTGTGTGGGTCCCATATTGACTGTGGCTTCTAATTTACCACTGGCCCCATTGTACTTTGAGATGGTTGGGTCAAACACTTTGTCATACTGCTGATGTAGTTTGATGAACCTCTCCCTCATGGTGCTGTCCAAACAGTTGTCAGGATCCACACTGACCAGTTTTGAGAATGGGCCACTGGGTGAAGCAGCCGGCGGGCGGGTAAACTTGTCATCATTGTGTGACGTCACAGGAGAACTGGGTACACTGTAAACCGGTCGCACTTGGCAGACATGCTCATGTTTGTTAATGGGGATAGGCTCTGCTGTGTTATTCACTATGCGAACATAACCGTCTACCGATCTGATCTCCTGGGCGTCGGGCCATACAGTCTCTGGGTGTGCCCTATTGTATGCTGTGTCCCATCTGGGCTCAAGTGCCCATTCCGCGTCACTTCCCGGAGTTTTCAGCTCCAGGTATTCTCCAGGCAGAAGACCTTCATTGGAACTGGGTCGCAGAACATGTGCTTGGGCATACCTTATTGTGGCCTCGCCTGTGGGTTCCGGTCCATATTGGACTATGTCCGTCCCGCTCAAGATAATCTGCTGTTTGGCTGGCCTGGTGGCAACATCATTGGCCACCAAGAAGGTGTTGCCTGCCAGGATGTCCACATCCAACTGTGAGACGACGAGGGCATCTAGTTTGAATGTGTGGCGCCCCCTGGTGAGATTGCAGTGTATCTCACCCACCACCTCCAGAGGCGTTATGCCGTCTGCTTGGCGTGCCATTTGTGAAGCTGGTTTGATGGGCATGGAGATCGACCAAGCGAATGATGCTCTTATCATGTTAGTTGTAGCTCCAGTGTCCAGGACAAGCTTGACAGGATGTTCATGGTAATAGGCGTGGAGGTATGGTGATTGGATCACATCCACTCGCCTGACTGTGGGAGTGTCCAATAGGGCATTGGGAATGTCAGTGTTACCATAGTCAGCTTCCACAGCATATTCGGTATCCCCATAGTCTTCGTCAACCTCCCCAATAAGGCGTGCACGCGATGTCATGTATTTCCGGTCTGCTTCTGGCAGAAAACGGCATTCACTGAGGTTATGGGAGTTAAAGCCTTGACGGTCTCCGGTTTTACACAGGCAGCAGAACTTGGCACGTTGAGGAAATCTGCCTCTAGGGGGGGGTTTACGTGCAGGAGGAAGGGACGATGCAATGCGCATGGCACGGGTATCTTCTGTGGCACGGATTTCGTCCAGGAGTGAAGGCAGAGCTTGGGATATTTCCGGCTTGATGTATGCGATAGACTTGTTTCGCAGCTCAGCCCCATATTTCTGTTTGACTAGGTTGGGTAGGGAAGGGTGGATGAGCTTTAGCCAGACCACTACAATGGTATTTTCCAGTGTGGCTGTGAGGTCCTCATCTGCCTCTATAGCTGCACCGTGGTGAGTAACTCCACATTCCCTGGTGAGCAAATTGTCCTCAAAGAAGGCCATGAGTCGTTGGTAGAGGTCCTCAGGCCGTTCATCAGTTTGCAGATGAATGCCTGCCAAATCAAGGAAGTGGCCCCCGGTGGACTGGAAACCATAGTGAAGCCTGATGAGTTGCCAGATATATTTGAGGGAGGTGGACCCTTTGATGATTGAGTTCCTTGATATGACTGTACAGAAATTGGCTATCTGGCCTAGCATGAGTTCAAGTCTCTGTACCTTGTCGGCAGCTGTCAACCTGGGCATGGCGTCTTGAGGATCATCGGCAAAGCCTCTATTTGGCGTTGCCGCAGTCCTTTTTTGCCAGGTCGCATCTTCTGTCAGATATGGTCTGAACTGCCCATCTAGGGACAATATGTACAGTAAGTTCTGTTTCCAGGACTCAAAGCTCACAACTGTCTCATTTTTAGTAAGCTGCCATTGTTTCGGTGCTCTGTTGGTGGCCATGGTGGAAGTGTACAGTGTATGTTATACAGTTTATTCACATTTGGGCTTGGGGAACACTGGGGTGGAGATTGTCAGTGACAGTTTGTTACCATTCACAATGCACATGTGATACCCACTCTGTTTTGATGACCACTTTTGGGGCTTGGAGAGGTATGTAGAGCTTCTAAAATATCCTTTTGTTGATATTCTTCTGGAGGCGTAGATGTGCTGCACCGCTGCCACCACGTCAACAGAGAAGAGATCCACAGTTCTTCAATTATCATCAATTTATTGGTGAGACAAAACAACACGTGAAAGTACTACAAAATGGCGTCCTAACTGGGACAACCAAATCTCGTAACAAACCGCCGTTAGGTGGCGCAGCCACCATTTGGCCTTTAGACCTAATCGTCTTGGCCCACAGCGAGAAGAGAGAGAAATAGGAATGCCCATTCCCACCAGATTCAATATCAGTCATGTCCGGGAGTATGATGACGTGAGAGGCTGCAGGTACCCGATCAGACCTGGTGGAGAGAAAATGCAGACCCTCCGCTGTAGACCTAACGGAAGCATCCAGTCTAGTCAGGCCACGGGAGATCTCTTCCTGATTCCCTTCTTTAGGAAGACAGGCCAGGACCGATTTAGCGTTCGTCGATGGAAGAGAAGAAGGACGGCCAGCACTGTTGTCCACGGCAGACGGAAGAAAGGTCTGTATGACCTCATCTCTTGACGGCTTGAAAGGATGAGGCCAGTTCTGCCGCAAGAACTTGCTTATCAGCATCAATCTGTGCGTTTTCAGCTTGAAGATCAGTCATGGTTTTGGTCAGCTTCAGGATTTTGGCCTCGGCAGACAGGTGGTCACGAGACAGGTGCAGGGGCCCACCACTAACAACTTCGTTAAAAAATGAGATAGAGATGTGCAACTTGGGCAGAGTATGTTATAGAATGTTGTGAACAACATATCACTCAGCTAAAAAAAAAATTCCAATATACATTTTTAGTACTTTCTAGAAGGAAATATTAAAAAAAATACCAGCCAGCTACACTTTGGGATTTTGGCTGTCAGCTGTTATTTTTTACCAGCTGTTAAACTTACCAGCTCAGAATTTGTATGGAATTAACAGCTGTTAATTTTGTTCTTGGATGTCTGTCAATGCCAAATTTCTTTTAACAGCTGGTAATGAGCCAATTTCTTTAATAAATAATTAAATGTTAAAAACTTATAATTACAGTAGAAATATCATTAGGCTTAAACAATCTTTGTCAAATAGGTGGTGTTAAAATCTCAATACTTTACCAACCAGTCAATTAAATTCATCGGTCTGTCAGCTTAGCCATTTTTAAATGTCAAATGTATTTTGAGCCAGCTGATTCATACAAAAAAAGTTCCCAGCTGGTAAACATACCAGCTGGAAATGAAATGCATTAGTTACAAGCTGCCAGCCAGAAAAGTGTGCATATTGGCTCTTTTTGCATATCATATAGTGGTGGGCCCCTGCAGGTGGTCACGAGACAGGTGGTCACGAGACAGGTGGTCACGAGACAGGTGGTCACGAGACAGGTGGTCACGAGACAGGTGGTCACGAGACAGGTGGTCACGAGACAGGTGGTCACGAGACAGGTGGTCACGAGACAGGTGGTCACGAGACAGGTGGTCACGAGACAGGTGGTCACGAGACAGGTGGTCACGAGACAGGTGGTCACGAGACAGGTGGTCACGAGACAGGCGGTCACGAGACAGGCGGTCACGAGACAGGTGGTCACGAGACAGGTGGTCACGAGACAGGTGGTCACGAGACAGGTGGTCACGAGACAGGTGGTCATGAGAGGTCATCATGACTTGCTTCTCGGTCTTGATACGAGCATTGTCCGCCTGCAGATCAGACACTACTTGCAGAAGGCATGTGACCTCAGCATCTGACGCTGCTGACGTGGCAGTCAAACGGTCATACGAGGATCTAAGTGCCTCATAAACATCATAAGGCACTGTTTCAGGCGCGTCAACCCCTCCGTCCTCCCAGGACGCATCGCTACGGAGACCCGGCATTGGGACAGCAACGGAACAGTCACAACTTGCCATAGCAGAAATTCTCAGACGTTAATACACTGAAGGTTGTGGAGAGAATGTATTTAGCTGGGACAAGGTATGTCAGATACTTAACCGCAGGCGTGACACCTTAATGCAGTACTAAGTAGGTAAATTTTGTTGTTTTGGGGAGTATGAATTTTCAGTGTATCTTCGGGTAATGCGGGTCGTTGAAAACCTGACAAAGTTTGCAATAAAATATTGCATGCAGAGATATGATAATTGTGTGCAGTACAGTATATTTTATGACAGGAGAGATGCAATATGCAGAAACAAAATATTTCTGGTATTGTAAAAAAAACCAGTGTTTATATCTACATCTACATCTTTATGTTTACTCGGCAAAACCAATTGGCATCCCGCCGAGAGTGCAAGGTTGTACTTTACGTTTTAGTGATAGAAGGAGAGAAAGATATGCTCATAATGTATCATGTAAATATTAGAAATATCATTATCAAACCATTTTTTATTCCTGTTAATCCGAGAAAATAGGGGATAAATTCATGAAAAATTATGTCCTCTATTTACGATGCCTGTATAAATGGTGTTTTTTTAATTATTTTTTATTGGTGAAATGAATCAAACTTAACAAATATAATATAAGAATCAACATTTCATTCAAGATTGCACTTATTCTATAATTTCAGCTGAAAAACATCTTTGAAAAATACCATTCACGACGTAACATTTTGTGTCCACTTTGTTACATCTGGGGACTCCTGTGTAGTGAGGTAAAATATTTCAGAACACCACCTGGATGTCTTTTCAATGTGATGCCATTCTGGTGCAAAAATATGCTGGTGAAGTAAAATATTTTTGAGCTTAATTCTCTGAAAAGTGCACATTTCTTCTTTACATTTCTTTGGTGACAGGATGTTACATCTGGGACTTTTTATATAACGTTAGAAATAAAAACATTATACTATTTTTTCACCCACCAAAAAAGGTAACTAAAATTTTATAATATTCCACAAGTTGTTACTTCAATGCATAGCTGTTTTGTGGCAGTTTCAACTGGAAACTGAATGTCACCAAAATGTCCAGATGAGAAAATCGATTGTTACATCCTGTTATGAATATCAAAACATCACAAAAAGGATATTTACAATCCATGGAATCTTTTAAAATGTGTATTAGATGCCAGTTTAGTAGGTTTTATCTCATAATCCATTGAAAGATACGGAGCATGTGTCTCTAAAACCTCAAACAAGATCATTGAAAAAAAATGTTCCTGGGCTTTTTAGTGTCCTCTGTTACGTTGGTTTCACTTTTTACATAAAAACTAAGATTAGAATAAAACTTTGATCATTATTCCTGTCCTATCTTTATGTGAAGATGAAAAAATATTGTGACAAAAATCCTGATATTTTGTTTCTACAATGATATGTTTCTTTGTGAATTGTAAACTGTATGTAACAAAAAGTATTGAAGTTGTATGGAGTCCCTGTTTCATTGGTCCATATCACACGTTGATAACAGACCAAATGTAAAGTAATGACACTGAACTACAAATTGATATAGCATAGATACTGTAGAAAAATTATGAGAATTTGAGGTCATCTTCTGAAAGCATTTTTGTGAAATATTGTAACACCAGTCCTTGATGTAACAAGGACTCCATATTGTATGTATTCTGTGGTGTACATGGTATATTAGTGTTTGCATTTCTCCAGACACAATTTTGTCACATATTTTATAAGTTAAATTGATTAGGTGCAAAATGTTAAGATCTGTCCATTCTAACTTTTAATGAATCATTTATAACCCTCATATATTTATCAACCCCTACTTCACCAGATGTAACACAGGACACCAAAATGAAGAATTCTTTTTTTTAATGAATAATGATGAGGCATCACTAAACGTAATGGAACCATGGTTGCTTGAATCTGGAGAATGCCAGGATATTATTGATTATTTATGTATGTCTTAAAAAAAAACAAAAAAACATATGATTTTATGTATCTAGTTTTTATCTCACCTTTCATGTACATATGTAGATATAATCTAGCTATAAGTCTGTGTATTTAGCACGAATAAAATATTAATATTATATAATATATTAATACATGAAAAATACCTCCCAGGAGCAAGCAACAAAACAATGTCTTTCCAGTAAACAGGTCTCTTACAGAAAATAAAGAATTCTCATTCAAACTTTCATTTGGTGCCCTTGTTACATCTGCATATGATTGTTGATTTTTTGGCAATTGAAATGTATTAAATTCAATCTAAAGTACTTAAAGGATAAAAAAGTCACCCTTTTTAAAAATAAGTAAACTTTTAATTGTTAAAATGAGATTTATATGCTTTTAATATGTATTTTTGAGTCCATGTTACATCAGGGACCTTTAAAATAAATTCTATTTTCTTTGTGATCAACATTTGGAACTATCTTCTCATGTTGATTTATGAATGAGTTACCCTTTCCTACAATCATGAAAGCCAATGTTGTTGCTTTAAACATTTTTGAAATTGCTAAAAATTGATGTCCCAGATGCTACAAAAATCACAGGACACCAGATTCTGGCTCAAATTGTTTCTCCAGTTGGTTTGAATATTAATCATGGTCTGACTTTCACCCCTTCATTCCACTGCCATTATTAACATTTAGACGTAACAAAACCTCGCCATAATGGATGTACAATGTGTATTTGTAAGAACGCAATTCTTTTCATGATATGATGAAATTTCAATGTGAATGAAAAAAAAACAATTCTGTTTCTATATATAAGCTAGTGTTAAATTATTTGGCCTCATACGTTTTATAAAACACGTTATGATAAAATATTTGTATAGATTTTGAATCTTGTCTATAATTCCATACAGTCTTGTTTCATGTTCAACCCACATCATCCTCCTGTAGCAAGTTCTTCACACTGACATCTGGTGGTGATTCACTGCCATCACAATTCAAACTGCTCTCGGTTTGGCCATGCGCTTCTATGCTTTCCATGAGTTTTGTCCCCAGTAACGTCAAGATGAAAAAGAACAGGAAACCACCAACAATGATAGAAACAGACAAAACTACAAGAGGTTTGGTCTGCGGAACTAAAATAAATGCTCCCACCAGAGCTGCTGTATCAATGATGTAGACCAATCCAGCAAGTGTTTGTCTGTGAAGATAGGAACCAATAACAGAACCAAGAGGAGCTCCGATCACAACGATAGGGATACACACTCCCATGTACTCCCAGGCATCTGTAGACACTTCCTGCAATATTACCTGTAAAAAGAAAATTATATAGTTAGGCAATATGTTATGTTAATATGCATGAATGTACCAAGCACTGCCCTATGGTCCCCTGAAATTCTTTTGCCATGGATAGATAATAGATTTAGAGTACTTCAAATTTAAAACATACAACCAATAAGACACACTTGTAAATAATAGAAATGACATTTCAAATAAGCTTAAAGCTTCTAGGTTGAACTAAAATGATAAACACACAAAAATCAAGAGTAATGTGGAGATTCATCAAAGAACTACTTACAAGAAAATCCAAACAAGGGTCGGGGCCTGGAGGAGTGACTCACAAGTAATGGCTAAATGTTAGGGCCTGGAGGAGTGCTTCACAAGTAATGGCTAAATGTTAGGGCCTGGAGGAGTGCTTCACAAGTAATGGCTAAATGTTAGGGCCTGGAGGAGTGCTTCACAAGTAATGGCTAAATGTTAGGGCCTGGAGGAGTGCTTCACAAGTAATGGCTAAATGTTAGGGCCTGGAGGAGTGCTTCACAAGTAATGGCTAAATGTTAGGGCCTGGAGGAGTGCTTCACAAGTAATGGCTAAATGTCAGGGCCTGGAGGAGTGCCTCACAAATAATGGCTAAATGTTGGGGCCTGGAGGAGTGCGTCACAAGTAATGGCTAAATGTTAGGGCCTGGAGGTGTGATTCATAAGTAATGGCTAAATGTTGGGGCCTGGAGGAATGCTTCACAAGTAATGGCTAAACGTTGGGGCCTGGAGGAGTGATTCACAAGTAATGGCTAAATGTTGGGGCCTGGAGGAATGCTTCACAAGTAATGGCTAAACGTTGGGGCCTGAAGGAGTGATTCACAAGTAATGGCTAAATGTTGGCCCAAGAAAATACTACACATACAATGTTCAGGTGACTATCTTCCCTAAAATCTATAAAACCAGTTCAAAATCCCATGGTTACAGCAGCATTTTGGGGAGTCTACCAATATATAAAGCAACATGACCAAATTTCAGGAATGTTACTGAAACACAGGAAACCAGCTACAGTAAAACCGCTAATATTTATCTGTAATTGGTCCTTGAAATAAGGACATTTTCCTTCTTGCTGGAAAATAACCAAAGTATTGTCAACTCGGTGAGATAGAAAACAATATTGACCATTTTCATTTTTTCAGATTTGTACACATACACCTCTGACACCTATAGTCTATACTGCACTGTCTTCTATTGGCAAACATGCTCACCCCACATTTAAAATACAATAAAACATTATGCATTGTTATTGTAACATAAAACCAATCACTGCCATTGCTGCCTAATGTATGTGTGGGTAAGCTGTGGGTAAGCTGTCATATATATTGGAATAACAGGGTCAATTAGACCAGGCTCTAACATTCTTGCTAATGGACATGACATTGAGATGATTTGCAACCTTTTTTTCTAAACAGTTTGAATTATATCATCATAGATTTAGTTTGAATTATATCATTGTAGATTTAATTATATCATCATAGATTTAATTTATAAAGTCGGAATGCCGAATAGAAATAATCATTTAAACATTATTAATACATTCGTCAGCATAATTTATTTTTCTTATTTCTGATTATAATGTATTTCAGAAATGTCCTTATTCTCTTCTTTGAAGTCGACAGTGATCATTTTGCAACGTTAAGATTTTGTTACTTACATGTCGCCAATAGAAACCAATTGAAGTGTTAAATGCCATGAGGATAACTGATGTAGGTGTGGCAATCTTTTCTGTTACCCTAAATAATAGGGTCAGCACACTGAAACTACAGATGTCTAGTCCACTGCCTGAAAAACATACACATATATCAGCAAATGATAGCAAATCAATCAAAGCGGAAATCAATGCAAATTGTTGAATTCTACAATATCTTTGAAAACATCTTTATCTGTTTTTTCTGCAAAATAAATCCACTGTCCATATTTATATGATAATCCAATTCATGCAGCATGAATGGAAAAGATGGTGTCTCCTATTGATTATTGACTTTAAAATTCAGGTAATTACACCTTTTTAAAGCAACAATTGACTCAAAGAGCAGGGCATTTAAATCACATTGTTGTTGAACAGAAAAAGTTGTAAATACTAAAAGATCTAAACCAAAGCAAGACCATTAAGACAAGAAAAAGAAAATACTCACCAGCAAATGCAGAAAATACACCTCCAGTAAAGCCAGTGAGAACCAATACAAGGCCCTTCCAAATTATGAAGTCTGGGATATGCTTATATGTGTTTCTCTTGTGATAAAGATTCAAAAGGAATAAGGCAAATGCAAATGAAAACCAAATGGAGACAAATCCCATCTTCTTCTGTGGAGGAGTTAGAGAAGGATCAATGATATGGAAGCCAAATATAATGCCCACAATGCCCCCTAGTGAGCAGAATATCAAGGCAAACCTGTAAAAAGGGAAAGTCATTGGTTTCAAATCAATTTACAAATAATTGAAAAAGTTATATAGAAACAATACCAAAATATAACAATGGTCACAAAACTATGACGCCTAAATGTTACTTTGTCACATGGTCAAAATATAATTTAATAAATTGCATATGATTTTTGTCTTATTGATTGTTTTAAAGAAAGTGGAAGTGACCAAGGTGTATGCCAATTGGGCATACATGGTTGATTTATGATAAGAAAACATAATTATCTACCTTGCATCCATGCAAAATCTACCTTAATGATCATAATATTTCCAGCTGACAAGAAAAAAACAAGTGCTAGACATTCAAAATGCATTTATGTTCAGGTAATTATTCTTTTAAATGCAGTTTTATATTGAGATACAATATTATGTCTGAGTATGGGAATATCTGCAATAAGGCTAGTCCAATCTTAGATATGCACCCAAAGTTACATTCCAAATATACTTTGTAATGTATTTTACCAGGTAAAATACCATAACTTGAAAAATTAGTGAAATCATGTGGACTAATTTTTAAATTAATCCGCATCACATATTCAGACATAAGACTGTATCTCAAGCATAAAAAAATCCTGAACAAATCCTGAACTTCCAGAAAGAATTGAAATAACAAGTACATAGTAGCATGCAGCAAGTAACATGCAGAAAATAAATACTATAACAAAACATACCGAGTTGGGGAAGCTGGGTGAGCGGATTCAGTGAGTTGGTGATTGCGGAAGGATACCCTGAGCCATCACCAACAAACTGAATCCGCTCACACAGCTGACCCGACGAGGCATGTTTTGTTTTTATACCTCAGACAACTACTGTATTTTTTAAAAATGATATATGAAACAAGATATTTATCGTTAAAAACATTTGTAATCAAAGCGCACCTCATTTGACCCCGTCACGTGACCCGAAAATGGTGCGTACAGCCATAGACTGGTTGCCGCCATCTGTGTATATAAACGATGTTCTTGATACTCGAAAGGAGACCAGTCTAAAGATGGCTGACGCAAAATAGTTCCAACTAATCAATAAGTTACGAAATAATCGGCATGCTCGTATTCATTGGAAATCTCGTCAATACACGCATCACTGAGGTATAAAGCATAAGGAATATACCATTCCAGTTGTATTCTCATGAAGAAGATTGTGAAGGCAGCAGCTGACATTCCACATGACTGGATCATGAGGGAGAAGTCACGAGCAATGGAAGGTGAGATGCTGAATGCAAGAGTCATCACTGGGAAAGCAATGGCTCCTCCTCCCTCCGACGTCATCCCTATGCAAAAGAGCATTTTTGCATATATATATATATATATATATATATATATATATATATATATATGCAAAAATATATATATATATATATATTCCTTATATATATATATATATATATATATATATATTCCAAGATTTCACCTTGATCACAATATTTCTATTTTAATGGATTAAGTTGTGACCAAGACTTAATAACCTCCGATTTTAGAGATTTGGAATTGTCCATACATACAAACTACAATGATTTTTACATTCAAGACACAAGTAACAAAGCTAGAATATAATTGTACTGGCTGTGTATGCTAATGTATGACTCATTCCTTGACTCTTGACATTGTGTGAATAAATTGAGGACCTATTGTGCTTTTCACTCAATGATATTTATTAAGTAACGAACACATACAACAATTACATATTAATGAAATGGTGTATGTGATTCAAATAAAACACTGACAAATATACCTAAAATGTCATGATGTATGCTTCTTTACATGAACAGAACTATGTTGTAATTGTAAATACATGGTCCTAATTATGCTAAATGAGATATGGCATAATGGCAATCCATTGTTTTGCACATTAGATTCAAACTCTTTGGTCCCATCATAGAAGCCAACATTGAAAATTTAATATTTACATTTAATAAATTAAACTGAGCAATATGTAATGGCCTTTCCTAACACTTTCATTTTTCAAGTTTCTGTTATTATTTTATTACAAATGTTTGAAAAAAAAAACATAAAGAAATATTCTAGACCTTTTATTTTTTATTCATGCCTTTAAAGAGTATTTCACTATCCATAATAATTCTTTAAAACAAAATATCGTTTGTGATATAGCATTGATAAATTCCTGATTCAGTTTTTATTGTTTATTTTTTATTGATTTTAAATGATATGGTACCGCAAATATTGGCAGGGGTATAAATTGATTTTTACAACAGCCTTTTTATCACTGAACATCATAATAGTTTTGATAACAAATAGTTTTGACGACAAATGACATCAAAACTTTCATATTTTGCACCTATATGGCATGATCATAACAATGCCCGTGGTGGCAACCATTACGTGTTTTTCCCTTAAGCCAACATACCTGACAAAAAGAGGAAAGTCTCAGGTAAGGGTACCGTAGTTAGAGATTAAAAATATGAGCTGGCGTCCTGCTGGGAACACTTGCTTACTGAGATTAGTACTCAGATTAGTGGGGTGTGTCGTCACTTTCACATGTCAAAAATAGTGGGCAAATCACTGTACACACATCTGATCATTATTACTACACATGTTTCTTAATTCATATTCTGGTTTTATTTGACAATTAAAATAATGATTGCAATATTTGAATTTATTTCAAATATAGAAATTCTAATTCTATATTGTTAGTAGTGTTTAAACAACTGTGAAACTAGAGAACTATTTTAGAGGTATCAACACCATTTCCAAGAGGTGATCTTTGCACATATGAGTACATGCATTGTTGGCTGATCTCACTGGACAACAGAGAAATGCACATACAGGTGACATGTGACCTGTTGATTTCCATCCTGTCAGTGACTGATATGGTCAAATATTGACAACTACACATTTTGAAGATCTTGAAAATTGTTTTGGAATATATAATATACCAATCTGATTGAATGTATTTAAGAATGAGCATTGTTTGCAGGTATGTTTTAAGTGTTAATGAATTGTAACAACACCTTAGATAGGTACAGTCCATGTTTATTTTTAAATGTGGATCCAGGCGAAATGTTGAGTGAGCAATCCTGCCATGAGAAAAGGTCAAAGCATATCATCAGACCTGTGAGACACATAATAATGCTGAAACATTGGGAACTATTGCATCGCACTGGATTTATTCAGAGATGCTCAAGGTTGGCCTCATGATCAACTTACTCGAAGTTTAAAGTCTATAATAAATTCTTGAAATTGGATCCTTGTTATAATTTGTTTTTTTCTAAACTGAAATAAAATTGGAATATGAAGATTTCATATTTGTTTTCTGCATATAATTACTATTTTTTATATTTTCTATGTTGGCAAAAAACACATTCAATTCTATATGTTCTGACATGCATATTGCTCAAATATTACCCCAGTATGAAGATTTTATATTTGTTCACTATATAAAGTCAGTATTATTTATATTGTCTATCTTTGCAAAATAAAATAATAAAAATTATATTCTTCTGATATGCAAATTGCTCAATAAGAACTCCAATATAAAGATTTCATTTTTTGGGGGGTATCAAATCATTTCTATTATTTTATATTCTTCTGCATTTGCAATAGACAAATCAATTTATGTTTCCTGAAGTACATATCAAACAGAACCCCAATATTAAGATTTCACCTTCAGCATGAAAATAATACTTTTCCCAACCAGGATTCGAACCCTGGACCTTTAGCATAGAAGATAGACATCTTAACCACTGAGCCATGTATCACCCTGTATCAGTACTGTAGAAAACTTGGAGTCACAGCATTGTATGAGGCCACGGGCCGTGGCGCAGTTGGTTAGAGCGCCAGCTTATTAGCACCAGTTCCTCTGTGGTGATCCAAAGGTCGTGGGTTCGAACCCGGCCGTGCCGGGATTGAACTCATGATACAATTTCCTACATGAGCTGAGGCCCGTGCCTAAAGGGTTAACCCGTTGTCCTTGTAAATCTGTGACCGGGTGAGTTGTCATGTCAAGGACCTGCGACATGACAATTCAGTGAGGCAGCACTATATCTGCTACAAGTAGGTCTCATCACGAAATGACTGAAATAATGTTGAAAGTGATGTAAAACCCCAAACAAACAAACAAAAAAAAGCATTGTATGAAAATTGAAATTGTTCCATTTCTTTGCTAATATAGACATTTTATTTTATTTTTTTGTATTTTCTCCATTTGCCAAAAAAAAAAAAAAAAGAAAGAAAAAACAAAAGAAAAACACATTTTATGTGTTCTGACTTTCATTCTGCTCTAAAAAGACCCCAACATGAAGATTTCACCTTTGAAGATTTCACCTTTGTTTATTGTATCGTCATTATTTTTTATAATTTCTATCAAAATAAAAAATGTTTCAATTCTATATGTTCTGATGTGCAAAATGAAGATTTCAGTTTCAGCATGAATAAAAAAAAAAAATATTTTCCCGGTGGGAATCGAACCCCAGACCTTTAGCATGGGAGACAGATGTCTTACCCACTGAGCCATGTTGATTAGTATGAGTTGACCTTCTCACTGGTAAATCACACAAATAGTCAACATCTTTATCACTTGATCAAGTTATTTTTATAAAGGGATATTCCGTTATTTCACACAACAGCCTAAATTAAATTTGTAGAGTAAAATTTTCCAAAAATATGTTTGTCTAAGATGATATCAATAGTAATGCAAATCGATAAAAAGAAACAGATATCTATAACTCATCTCTCATTTAAATCTAACCATTTTCTAGTTGATTCTCTGTAGGTAGGTATATAAGGTTAGCATGTTATGATTTATATTGAATATGAGGTGTGTCATATAATGTCCATACACATTTTATACATTTAACTCGAACACATAAAACAGAGAATTGAAATTAGCCAAAGAAAATCAGTTACTGGAGTGTTGCACATTTTTCTGGAGAAGTCATATGGAAAGTAGTCCGGTAGGATGTTGATTTCATAGGGAGTTAATGTGTTAATATGTACTCAATGAGTTCACTCATAACAGAAATCAAGATGGCCGAATGTTGGTTGAGAAAGTGCTTGATTTCTCTTAAGGGGAGTACACGTCATGTATTTATCTTGTGACTTTGTGCCTCCATTCAATAATTACTCCAAAGTCCAATTACCACAACAGTATGACAACAACTTACCTGCAATCATTGAACTGATTACCATAGTTATGCTCATGAAGTATTTCTCCCTGAACAGTGGCCAGATATTGTAGGTCACAGCCACACTCCACCAGCAGAAGTGGAAAAAGACAGCTGGTATGAAGATGCCCACAAATCTCCGATGTTTGACCAACACTCGTTGATACCATGGGTCACTATCATTGATCTCCTCCAAGGCAGCTGACTGCTCTGCATTGTTAGTTGGGCCTGAAATACAATGTTCCTCATCAAGGCTATGTATTTTTGTCTTTTTCAGTACAGAGTTTTCAGTTGATCATGACATGTGTTTTCGTAAAGCCAAAATACTTGACATGAAGAGGAAATTCTCAGATCATGGTTCCAGTGGAGATAGCTGCACAAGTGAGAGACAGCTGCATAAGTGAGAGATAGCTGTACAAGGGAGAGACAGCTGCATAGGTGAGACAGCTGTATAGGAGAGATAGTTACAACAGTGATCTCAGATTATTGCTGATAAACTCCCCGGCGCCCGGGACCCTGTGAAGTCGGCTGGTTCTTACTTCTCAGCTGGGGCCTGGCACATGTGACTGGGGCATTAGATGGACCACTATTTTCAAAGCATGGCATTTTGGTGGGAGGAAGAAGACAAGCCTATGAAAATGGACACTCATCAGTAGAAATGACAGACATAGGCATATAACGTTTTTACTGTGCGGGACACATTCACAAATGATACATGATTGAATGTGGACCTTTTTTAAGGCTATTTTTTATAAAATATTGCTGGTGACCTTGAATGACTTTTTGAATGACTTTGAAAATGAAACTCCTATTTCCGTGGATTTTACTATAGATTTCAATATTCAATCATCTGCATCTGTCAAAAACGAGCTCATAGGGTCTTTATTCATCAAGATCCATTCAGAATTAACAATATCAGAGCAATTTTTTATATTTTGGACCAATCTCCAAAGGAAATTAAAGAAAATTTTGATATGCCGAGCTATTTTGAAATAATATCTACAATAATAAAGTATTGTTGGTTAAATTATGAAAGTACATTTTATACCTCAAAGTAAAAAAACTTTAATGCTGAAAATAAAATGAAAATAAAGTCCGTCAATTTCAAGATTTATTAACAAGCTAAATTTGATTAGAAATAGCTTGAATATGGTAGGTGTATGAAAGATGAAAAATGACAGAGTTTAAATTGATCCAATAAGTTTCATACATATATAATATAAGTGTATTTTCAGAAAACGTGGGAACAAAAGATATGAAAAGTTTATATTGCTATAAATTACAAATTGTTTTGAGTTGGCTGTCAATTAAATGTTTTTAAAGCTTTTTTTTGTGCTCCTTGACAGCTATTTTGCACTCATCATTGAACCATGGCTTTTCTTTGGTTTTAGAATTTGACTCTAATCTTCTGGACGCTTGAAATTTTGCTGAAACAGCTTTATGAAATTTCCACTTCGGAATTCATTCATCAGATGGAGGAAAATTATTATCTGAAATATTGGGATAATAATCACTACCCCATTATCCTCCCCTACCAGATGTAGTATAAAAATAGATTTGATGTGCACATGGAGAGACCGACTGATGTTATTGAGCCTGTAGCAAGATGTAGATATGTTGAGGAGTCATCACTACAAAGGCACAAATTATTACGAGCGTGAAGTTCATTTGATATTTGATATTTGATATTTGACCATTATATCCAATCTATTGCTATTTAAAAACTCTTCTATTATACGTCCTTTGTGTTGTAAGCATTTAAGTCCCAAACCTTAAGAGAAATTAATATAATAAATATATATAATGATATAGACTATACTATAACAAATTGCATAATATATATATATATATATATAGTGATCAGAGACGATGACGCATACAAGTCAGAGATTTGTTTGTTTGTTTCAGTCTTATCCAGGTACCACCTGGCAGCTATGCAAGCACACCTCGACCTTTCCATCCTTCCCACTGTCACCACAAGAATTTTGCCCCCTACATTCCACTTAAAATATTGGCCAGAGAATAACCAGAACAATCAACCCTCTAGGCTTCCTCTATCTACTATTGGTCTAGCTACCTACCTTAAACCCCGAGATTTCTGTGAAAATGTCAGTCTGTGATGCATTCAATTTGTACTCTCGTGTAGCGAGTTTGGGATGGTGGCGCTCTAAACCATACACGGTTCTTTCATTCAGCAGTTCTCAAATCCACTCGGAAACAAAGATCGCCTACGTCGCATTAGATTTTCATAATCAAATGCATCTTCAGCATACGACATTTGGCAAGATTTACGGCCAGGCCATTTGATATTTGGGGAATAGAGAAAAATAAATATCATTTTCAAAAAGGAAATTGCTTACAAATCCTTAAAAAAGACTTTCTTGTCACCAATGAGAAAACAAAATGTGTTAAAGACTAACCTTCAAAAAAGTACTTTTTACACCAAGAACTGCAGCCTATATTGCAAGGAATGGACCTCTTCCGCTTTGACAGGGCATTCATTTTCTGAAATAAAAAGAGATTTTGACTAGCAATCAACAAATATATGAGGTAATGATTCATATCTTGCATACAGCAATGTTCTTTTGCACACAAATCTCATAATAAAAAATTTCTTTTACAAATGAAACACCTGGACTATAATGAATCAGGTTCTCGGGAACACACACGTGCAGAAACCTGAACATGTGTTTACACATAACCCTTTCTCATATACTAAGATATCACCTTTTTGCTGTTGAATGCATACTAACATTTCACTCTCTCACTTTGGAATGCATACCAATATATAATTCTCTCGCTGCAGAATGCATATTAATATGTCAAGCTGCAGAGATATTTGGTCCACCAGGTCTTTTGTGACAATAGTGTAACACCTGTTTATATACACCACCAGATTATGCCTCTTGTCGATTAAACAAAACATTTCAATGTTTCATTCATGTATTGACAAAATTGACGAAGAACTACAAAGCAAAGATTACTGTCGATTTGATCAAATGTAAAAAATAAACAAATGTTTCAAAATGTCATGTCTGTAATAGAAGCTTTGTCACTTTCTTACTTTCACAGAAACAGCAAATCGATAAACATGTTGCACATAGGATGAAAGTATAAATGAAAATATAATTGGTGAAAAGATTGAGACAGGAGATTGAAAGACTGCTGAGGATAAGGTTGTTACAAAGGTATTTGAGCATTTTGATATGATAATCTCTGACGACTAAAGACAAAACATGTAAATATCAATAATCTTAATAATCTTTTCAATTTGAACAGGAATCAAATTGTTACCTGACAATTAAGCATATTGCAAAATGCTAAAATTAAGCAAATATGCCTTACTGATCTTCGATCCCACGATGAATACTTCCCTTTGGAGAGATCAAGCACATTTTCAACCTCAATTTGGCCATCTTGATTTCTATTCTAAATTAACTGGTTGAGTACATATCAACATGTTAGCTCTCTATGACATCTGCATCCTATTTATGACTTCCTCAGAAAAATACTACGGTACCTCAGTCAATGACTTTCCTTTTTTATTACCGTTTTGTATTTCTCAAGTCTGGACATTATACGACACACTCAATATTCAATGTAATTTATTGCATGCTTTCCTTATACATACCTACTTGCTGAAAATCAACCGGGAAATGAAGCATCACTTGTATATTTCTACTTCTTCTTTTGATCTATTTGCATCAATTTTGATACCATCTTAGACATACATATTTTCAGAATACTTGGTGCATACGTACAGCTCAGGCTGCTCTATGAAATAAATGAATAGCTTTTTTCATAAAATAACTTGATATAATGATGAAGATATTGATTATATTTGTGATTTACCAGTGAGAAGTGGGTAAGGTGTCTTCCATGCTAAAGGTCTGGGGTTCAATTTTTCATGCTGAAGAAATCTTGATATTGTGGTTTTATTTTAGCAATATGCATGACAGAACATTTAGAATTGAAATGTATTTTGTAAACACAGAAAATATCTAAATAGTGCAGAAAACAGGTCAAACCTTCATATTTGGGTTTTATTTGAGCAATATGCACGTCAGAACATTTCGAATCCAATTGTGTGTTTTATGGCACAGAAAATATGAATGATAATGACTTTATTCAGAAAACAAATATGGAATCTTCATATTTGGTTTATATATTGAGTGTTATCCACATCAACATATAGAATTAATTTTTATCAACCATTAAAAATATAAAATATATTGATTTTAACAGAGCTTTATTTTAGCGATATGCATGTCCGCACATTTAAAATATGAATAATAATGACCTCTAATAGAAAACAAAATATGTAATCTTCATATTGGGATTCTATTAGAGCACAGACACGTATACAAATAAACTATAACATGGAGGCAATTTCTAATCTTCGAATAAGTTAGTCATGATGCCAAACGTGAATATATCCAGTGCATTGCAATAGTTTCAAATGTTTTAACACTTGCCCGTGTCTGATGATATGCTTTGACCTTGTCTCATGGCAAGATTTCACACATAACATTTTGCCTGGATTTATTTGTCAAGTACACAAAAGGACTCTACCTATCCTGGGTGTTATGAATAATGTTCCTTAGGTCCATAGATAGCAATGAATATATTGCAACTAGAACTAACTTAAGAACATAAGGTGATAGGGCTTTTGCAGTATATGCGCCAAATACTTGGAATGCCCTGTCCCCGGAAGTAAAAAATTGCAAAACCAAAGTAGTTTTAAAACTAAATAAAAAACCTATTTATATTAAATTTTGAAATATTATCTACAAAAGCGTCATGAGCAGACATAGTATAAAATAGCACTATACAAATATTTTATTATTATTATTATTATTATTATTATTATTGGAAAATGGAAACACAACCCCGAAAGTGTCATTCCACAGCACAACTGATTCTCGCCATTTTGCATAATGCTACTGTAAGTCCTCTGTGCAAAATTTGCCTGTGCAATGAGTATATGGAAAATATGAATGTAAATATGAATATAGAGTCAGAAATAAACTCCTCAACCCCCTTGTCCACCAATGAAGCCACAAATCTTTACTATAAAACTGATACTATGGTCCTCTGGAAACGCCATATTATGATAACAATAACTGCTATAAAATTATTAATGTTCAGTTATTATGCTCTGATAGAATGTCTGTACTTAAACCCCATATTCTCACTCTAAAAAAATACACTTATTTTACGAAAAATACCTCCACACAGGTACCTCCACACAACTACTAAAGAAATGGATCACCACCAGATGGCTCTGGTGGGTACACATTGTCTAATGCCGTAATCCATATTGAGAATGGTCTGAAAAACCTCTCTGAAAAATTTCAGTACAACTCACAGATGCGAAACACTGTTCTGTATTCAAATCAAGGTATCTGAAGTGGTACCTGCAACTACACCAGAAATTCCAATATGGTAGTCACACTTAAAAACTACTATAACCCTCTGATTGTATCAGCTGCTGAGTCACTGTCAATAGAGGGCAATGGAGGACTCATGAATTGTACTCCCCTTAAGAGAAATCAAGCACTTTCCCAACCAACATTCAGCCATCTTGATTTCTGTTATGAGTGAACTCATTCTACATCTACATCTATAAGTTTACTCAGCAAAACCTATTGGCATCCCGCCGAGAGTGCATGGTTGCACTAAGGGGTGCAGCTGGTACACACCAGCTACTTGTTGCTAACCTTTATACTCTGGCTAGGGAATTCCTGAAGGATGCCGAGCTACCTGGTTCCAATGTAGTTAAATGAGGGGGAAGATTGTTCCAGTCAGTTACTGTCCTCGGGAAATAGCTGTATTTATAAGGATCACAGCTTGTCGCCATTTCGATATAGCGATTTCCCTGGTTTTTTCGTGTAGGAGCTGATTTCATTTTGACATGTTCTGGAAGTTTCAAAGCTATTTCACCATGTATAGCCTTGTACAATAAAACCAGCCTCTGCGTCCTTCTTCTCCCTGCTAGTGAGTCCCATTTAAGATCTTCCAGGATTTTTGTTACAGTGCCTGTTTCTCTCTTCCAGTTGCCAGACACAAATCTAGCAGCTCGTCTTTGAACTGATTCTATATGGTCTATATCTTTTTTGAGATAAGGGTCCCACACACTTGATGCATATTCTAAGTGAGGGCGCACAAGTGTATTGTAGGCAGCCTCTTTGATATTTCCTGGGCACATATTGAAATTCCTTCTTACAAATCCCAGTACTTGATTTGCTTTGCAGACAATGTTGTTGATATGTTCATCCCATTTCATATTTGTTTGGAGCTCAACTCCAAGGTAGGGATGATGTTCAACATGTTGCAAGATGTGACCATTAAATGTATATTTTCTTGTATCAAGAGCTTGGCTTTTTTTCTTGCTGCTCAGGGTGTAGCATTTCTGAGCATTGAAGTCCATTTGCCACTCTCTTGACCATTCTTCCAGCATATTGAGGTCTTCTTGCAGTTTGTCTGCATCATCGTCATTTTCAACTATTCTATATAAGAGGCTGTCATCAGCAAAGAGCCTTATGTTTGAGTATTTAAGCTTCTCTCCAATGTCATTAATATAGAGTAGAAATAGTATTGGTCCTAGTACTGTACCCTGAGGCACTCCAGATTTGACATGGACAGGGTCAGATTCATCACCGTCAATAACTACCCTCTGTTCACGGTTTGTAAGCCAGTTTTCTATCCATGAACCGACCTGCCCAGAGATTCCATAATGCTTGAGCTTGTGATTCAGCCGTTCGTGGCAGACTGTGTCAAAGGCTTTACTAAAGTCGAGAATGAGCATGTCAACATTTTGCCCATCATTTCTAGCCTTGAGTATATCCTGTAGGGTTGTAATTAACTGAGTTTCACACGAGTGGCCTGTCCTGAATCCATGCTGAAAATTTACCAGGATGTTGTAAAGTTCGCAGTGATTCATCATGTGTCTGACAATTATGTGCTCCAGAATCTTACAGGGGACAGAAGTCAAAGAAACTGGCCTGTAGTTTGCGGCACAACTTTTATCTCCTTTTTTAAAGACTGCAACTATGTTTGCTGTGAGCCATGCTTTTGGGACTTCTCCTTTGTTAAGAGAGTCTTGGAATATTTTTTGGAGGATTGGAG
The DNA here is from genome assembly GCA_949316495.1 of Amphiduros pacificus. NCBI lineage: Eukaryota > Metazoa > Annelida > Polychaeta > Phyllodocida > Hesionidae > Amphiduros > Amphiduros pacificus. Next base: position 27,569,297 of record OX439011.1, read on the forward strand.
CTATTTCGTTTGAACATTCTTTCAAGAGTCTTGTGGGTATTTGATCCGGTCCATTGGCTTTTTTGCAGTTTAGGTTAAACTCATTGAGTACATATCAACACATTAACTCTCTATGAAACTAACATCCCACCGGACTACTTTCCATATGACTTCTCCAGAAAAATGTGCACCATTCCAGTAACTGATTTTCTTTGGCTTATTACAATTCTCTGTTTAATGAGTTCGAGTTAAATATATAAAATGTGTATGGACATTATATGACACATCTCATATTCAATATAAATAACTACATGCTAACCCTATATACCGTACTACAGCTTGACAAAGTGATAAAGATGTTGACTATTTGTGCGATGTATCAGTGAGAAAGTCAAATCATACTATTCAAAATGGCTCAGTGGGTAAGACGTCTGTCTCCCATGCTAAAGGTCCAGGCTTCGATTCCTGCCAGGAACAAGCATCTTTCTTTTTTCTTTTTTTTTAATTCATGCTGAAAATAAAATCTTCCTTTTGAAGTTTTATTTTCGCAACATGCATATCAGAACATATAGAATTGAAACATTTTTTGTTTTGATAGAAATTATAAAACAATAATGCCTTTATACAATAAACAAAGGTTGAATCTTTTTAGAGCAAAATGAAAGTCAGAACACTAAAAATGTGTTTTTTTTTCTTTTTCTTTTTTTTTGCAAATGGAGAAATTACAAAAAAAAAATGTCTTTATTAGCAAAGAAATGGAACAATTTCAATTTTCATACAATGCTGTGACTCCAAGTTTTTTACAGTTTTTACATGTTTTTTGCCAACATAGATATCTGATAAATAGTAATTTATGCAGAAAACAAATATGAAATCTTTATATTCCAATTTATTTTAGTTTAGACAAAAAAAGAATTATAACATGGATCCAATTTCAAAATTTGATCATGGACTTTAAACTTTGAGTAAGTTGAACATAAGGCCAACCTTGAGCATCTATGAATATATCCAGTGCAATGCAATAGTTCCAAGTGTTTCAGCACTATCATGTGTCTCACAGGTCTGGTGATATGGTTTAACCTTTTCTCATGGCAATATTGCTCACTCAACATTTAGCCTGGATCTACATTTAAAAATAAACATGGACTGTACCTATCCAAGGTGTTGTTACAATTCATCAACCCTTTAAATATACCTGCAAACAATGCTCATTCTTAAATACATTCCATCAGATTGATATATCGTATATTCCAAAACAATATTCAAGATCTTCAAAATGTGGAGTTGTCAATATTTGACCATATCAGTCACTGACAGGATGGAAATCAACAGGTCATTTGAAGTATTTAAAGTATCACCTGTTAGGACAGTTAGCCTAGTGCCTATTGATTGTTGTCAGCAATGGTATGATAATTATGCTGTCTGCTGTCCCACTCCTTGTCTACAACATTGCGCTCACACTTTTGTGTGGCTCTTTTAGATGACTCATGCATATATCAGTCATTATATCCCAGTCATATATTTTCCAGTTTCAAACAATGATTTTTTTGCACAGAATTGGCTGTCAACTCTGGGTGCCTATAGACCACCCGATGTCTGGAAAAATATGTGTTGGCTAGGCGACATGATTGGTGCTCTGGGTGCCCATATCTAATGTGACCACTCATGGCTAGTAGAACAAAGCTTCTTGGCACCCAGGACTTAATAGATGGATGCATGACAACTTGAAAATAGCTTTATTTACTGCAAATAAAGCATTGTATTATTTTCTTATAAATCATACATCCATTAAAAAACATATAACTATAAAAAACAGGATGTATGCACACCAGGAAAGAAATTAATTGGCGCCCCAGCCAGACCAAGGAAAATACAATAAGGATTTATGTTTTTGCTCAGAAAAAATTGAGAATGGCCAAGTGCCGAAATTTTTTTTTAACATATTTAAGGTGAGGAATAAAAGATAATTTGCTGTCAAAAATAAGTCCAAGAAAGTTGGTTTCATGGACAACAGGTATCCGAGTTTGGCTTAAATAAAGATCAGGATCTGGGTGAACCTTCTATTTTTTTTTTTTACAAAAGTGCATACACACAGTTTTCTTTAAAGACAACTTAAATCTGTTATGATGAGCCCATTATTGTATTCTATTAAGATGTTTTTGGACGTGTCTTTCTATAGTATGCATGCTTGTGGACCTGTAACATAAATTAAAATCATCAACAAATAATGAACAATCTGTTCCAGGTCTCACACAATTTACAATTCCCATTTCCTGATCAAATTCATCAGAAAGTGATGAACCAACTCGGACCCTGAATTATCTATTTGACTAGAAATCATGAATAAAAAGTACTGTAAGACAGTTTCATCACTTATTTTATTTTAAGAATACAGTTGTATATAAGTGAACAAAATATGTACCAATACTCTATGGGTTTATTGGTCACTGCCATTACATTTCATATTCAAATAAGCTAAGATATCAGAGATGTTAAAGAACAGTAATATCAAGCTATGATGGTTCACCGTATTTTGCTTTTTAAAATTAAGTTGAGATAAATGTAATGTCTCCTAAGTATATATTTTCATGAGCAAACGGCAACTCATCCATTTTGCATGATAAAGAAAGAGAATATTCAGGTTACTGAAGGAATTTAATTTGATAGAAATATATATTGATAAATATTAGAATAAGTCATTTTTACATTCAGTTTACCATTTACTCAGTAAAATACAGATATAAATGATCACTGTAGCACACTGATCATGGTACAGTTTCGCATGAAACCCTTAATGGACATATAGGTTGTGAGGTACATGCAGGCTTCAAATGGATAGGATAAAGTATTTTTGACATGTATAACTAGCATGAGACATGTTATCTGAGAGCAAAATTAACATGTGATATTCCTCCTTAGATATGTTAGGAAATTGGTTGTGGCGACATCAGGAAATCTTTTAAATACATAAGCTCTTATTACAACATACAACTAATCATTCATTAGTCAACCATTTTATGTGACATCCAATTAAAGTTTTGAAGCATTAAGATTGGTAGACCTTAAACATATGAACATTAATCTAATTTTGTGACCTCTAACTCCTACATATCTGGCATCTAAAATCATTTAAGTAGTAAATAACAAAAACTTCAAAGTTACATTGCACTACATGCAAGGGGTAGTTATTGGGACATGGATAGTAAGAGCAGATACATTTAAAACAGAGATTGGAAACAACCTAACACAAAAATCACATTAGAAAACTGCCCCATTTACTCCCACAAACACGCAAATATCAGATGCTAAAGTATCTATTAACCTTCTATAATTTCTTAACTTGCTTCACAACTGTAATGGATATTGATCACTTTCCAAACAGAGCATTAAATTCATAAACTTTGCAGGTCTTTTTCACAAACTAAACTTGCAGCCATTTTTCTCTCTCGTGAACTCTCATCCCACGTGTGAACATGTGAGAGTTGGATGGTGCACCAAACTTACTCTTCCAATCTCTGTTTAAATATATATCTCTGGTAAAAGGTTCCATACTTTGTCACTAAACACACCTTATCCAATCAAAACCTTACAGTTCAGCATCATATGAGAAACCTTCATTGCTATTGACTGTAATTTCGACTAAATCTTGCTCAATTGGTGACTGATTATCATCATTCTGAGGCATTTTATTCTCATTGACATTGTGCAGAGACCCACTGCCGTCAGAATTTATCCTGCTCTCAGTTTGGGGACATGAATCTGCACTTTTCATGAGATTGGTTCCAATATATGTCAAGATGAGGAAAAATATAAAGCCACCAGCCATGATAGAGGTAGACAGAATTACAAGACTTTGTGTTTGTGGCACTAGAAGAAATGCTCCCACCAGAGCTGCTGTATCAATTATATAGATCAGTCCGGCAAGAGTTTGTCTGTGAAGATAGGAACCAACAACAGAACCAAGAGGAGCTCCGATCACAACTATAGGGATACACACTCCCATGTACTCCCAGGCATCTGTAGACACTTCCTGCAATATTACCTGTAAAAAGACAATTATTTGATATTCAGACATTTAAAGTAGTGATTAAAATGGTTACTAGAAATTTCAATTTAATGAAAACATAATCTGTTTAGTAAGGCATTGAGTCTATGGTGCAAAACAGACTTCAATATATTTCATACAAATCACTTTTAAATACAAACTTGCACAAGGTTAGTCTCTGATACTTTAACTATTTGACAATTTGTGCAAGTCTGTAATATCACAGAAAAGGAATTGAAGTAAAACATTGACATTGTCTAATTTAACCGGTATCATTCTGACATTGAGATTGTCAAAATATGACACATTTAGACTACACAACATACACGCTGATTTCAGATATGATGAGAATTCTTTCCTATCTTTCCTGAGCAGGTATGTTGAAAGTGATATAAAACCCCATACAAACAAAGAAACAAACAAATGAGTAGGTAAGTGGTTAGAAACTTCGAAATTCAATATCATGCTTTGGTCCGCAAAACCTTTTCAACATGTTGAAAATGTTGTGCAGAAGAGATGTGAATGGCCAGTTCGCACTGTCTTCTTGGCACATGCTCATTGTATTAGGAATACAAACGCTTTGTTTGAATCTCATGCTGAATGGGTTCGGAAAGTGTGTCCGCGTGACGTCAGTTTCTCGTTCACTCACTCGCTTTGCCCACTACGCTACTCATTCGCTTATCTCTGTGTTAGTCTGCTTGCTCTGCTTGCCATGCACACTTTGTTCCTTTTCTGTGCGTTTTGCATCAGTGCTCATCTGCTCTGTCCTCTTTTAGTTGGACTCTTCCGCTCATTTCTTGCAACTCGTTCTATCAAAGCGTTCTATCAAAGCGGACAAAACTGCCTTGAGCGGATGAAAGTGGACGGGCAACATTTTCAAAATCTTCCAGAACACAACTCCGCTGGCCTGTTGGCTACAGTGAGACCAAGACTTGATAATAAACTTATTGATCATATATTGATTGTTTGTTTATTTGGGTTTTTGGGGTATTTATTTGGGTTTTTTGTCACTTTCAACATTATTTCAATCATTTTATGTCACAGGACATTGACATCTGGTCAACCCACCTGGTCACAAATATAGGACAACAGGTTAATCTTATTATGCATGGGCCTCAGGTTGGTTATTGAGATTTTTCAACATTTATGCAATTTTAGTATGTGCTGGAATCAAATCCATGAACTTTGGATCATCACAGAGGAACTGGTCATTACAAGCTTGTACACTAACCAACTGTTCAAAAGTCAGTTTTACCACACTGACCTCTTTGTGAAGTATGGTGATTAAAGCTAATTTGATTGTTAATGTTCTGAGTTACACTGAATTAAAATCAATTGCACTGAATAAAAACCAGTTGCACAAAATTGAATTAATATTAATATTAATATAGAACATTTTGTAAATGGTTAAATGCATGTAACATTATTTTGTCCAGCTACTCCTTTCAGACCTTGTTGGGCCCCCAAAAATCCTCAATCACTTTTAACAGTTAAGGGTCTTTCAATGAAAATTTGTAATCAACTTTTGTTTTTTTTCCTTTATTTCTGATAGTGGCAATCAAGTGCTGGGATTCCCTTTCTTGAAGTTGTTGTATGAAGTAAGATATTCAATGGATTTGTCATTAATATTTGGGTAGATTGGAATCAGACAAAACATGTCCATGTTGTCCTATAACCTACTTGTCGCCAAAAGAATCCAATTAATGTATTAAATGCCATTAGGATGACCGAGGTTGGTGTTGCCGTCTTCTCTGTTACCCTAAATAATAAGGTAAGCACACTGAAGCTACAAATGTCTAGTCCACTACCTGTTAAAAAATAAATATATGACACGTGCATATCATCAAATGATAGTCTGTCAACCTTTTCTTTACAAATCCCTGAAAAATCCCTTAAAGAAATCTTGTAATGCCATTTTTAACCACATCCCATTCTTTTAAATAAAATTATGAAATTGGTGTGATTGAGAATGTTGGATACATCAAAGTTTTTGGTTTGTGTTATCATAATGTAAAATGGAAAACAGAAACCCCTAACCGAGAGCAAGGCAATGGTTTAATAATATATTGTGTGGTAAAGGTAATTAATATAAACAAATCAGAATCAATACAAGGCCACACAGAAAAACAGAGATATACTTTTCAAAGACCTTACCTGCAAATGCAGAAAATATCCCTCCAGCAAAGCCAGTGATCAACAAGACAATGCCCTTCCAAATATTCACGTCTGGGATTTGTTTAAATGTGTTTCTCTTATGATAAAGATTTAAAAGAAATAAGGAAAATGCGAAGGAAAACCAAATGGAGACAAATCCCATCTTCTTCTGTGGAGGAGTTAGAGATGGATCAATGACATGGAAGCCAAGAATTATGCCCACAATGCCCCCTATTGAGCAGAATATCAAGGCAAACCTATTTGTGTAATATAAATGTAAATGAATAGTTCTGAAAGGTTAATTGACAAAAATTAAGACATGAAAATGATAAAATAAAAATAAAACCAGTCACCACCAGTAAATTTAATCTGCATCCAATACTCAAGACATGAGTTGTACCTCAATAATAAAACTGGATTTGTTTTAATTTGTAATTTCATATATAATCAAAATAAAAAAATCTTTAAACATGCATTGCATCATAAACAGGAAGTAACATGCAGTTATCAAATGAAACGATTAAACATAACATAGTAAATATACCATTCCAGTTGTATTCTCATGAAGAAGATTGTGAAGGCAGCAGCTGACATTCCACATGACTGGATCATGAGGGAGAAGTCACGAGCAATGGAAGGTGAGATGCTGAATGCAAGAGTCATCACTGGGAAAGCAATGGCTCCTCCTCCCTCCGACGTCATCCCTAAATAGTTAAACATAGAAGATATATCTCTGCATATTTTAACATTACTTCATTTATATCAATGAGAGACCTACCTGTATCAGGTATAGTGTTGTGTTGAATTGATATGTTATAGGTTCTGACATGACAACTAAGTTCTGACATGACAACTAATCTAAAATTAGTCTGTAGATAGATTTTGCATTGATCTACACAGCCAGTACTGTTCACCCATCTCTATTCCTTGTCAGCCCTAGGATGTGACACAGTTGTTTAGATTGCAAGCTTATTAGAACCAGTTCCTCTAATGATTGAAAGATTTAAAGGTTGTGGGTTCAATTACCCACCATGCCAAGAGTGTGTTTATTTTACAATTACTTATATGAGCTGAGGTCCATACATGAAGGGCTTCCCAATGTCCTTGTTAATTTTTGTCCTTGTAAAACCTGAATTGGGTGTGTTGTCATGACAATGACCTGCGACATAACAATTCAGTGAGCCAGCACTCTTCTGTTTATAAATAGATCTCATCATGAAATAGCTGAAAAAATGTTGAAAGTGATGGAAATCTCCAAATAACAAGTGACCCTTGTCTTGAACTTAGACTTTGCAATAGTAATCAATCAAATGATAAAGTGAGCTTTGCAATTAAACTCTTCCTTCAACATACTATTTTAAATATATGAACACATACAACATTTAAGGCCACGGGCCGTTGCGCAGTTGGTTTTGTTTGTTTGGGGTTTTTACATCACTTTCAACATTATTTCAGTGAGGCAGCACTATATCTGCTACAAGTAGGTCTCATCACGAAATGACTGAAATAATGTTGAAAGTGAAGTAAAACCCCAAACAAACAAACAAACAATACATTTAATTATTCTGAAATTGAGGAACATTCTCAAAAATTATGAAATATACTTTGATATCATTAAAGGTTTGTATTAGGGGACTCTTTAGTATAATATGTACTGAAATGGTCACAAAAGTGACATACAGGTGGCAAATGACATGAGAGCTGCAATTCTACTTTCAAAAGCTTTTAAGCACATCTGAGTTTTCACATTTCAGGACAACAGATGATATCACTTGCAACTGTATTGTCACTGTTTTGGAAGTAAGCATATGGTCACTGGCATAATAAAAACTTTCTAAGTTTACAAACCTGCTATCATTGAACCAAATATCATAGTTATGCTCATGAAGTATTTATCCTTGAACAGAGGCCAGATATTGTAGGTCACAGCCACACTCCACCAGCAGAAGTGGAAAAAGACAGCTGGTATGAGGATGCCCACAAATCTCCGATGTTTGACCAACACTCGTTGATACCATGGGTCACTATCATTGATCTCCTCCAAGGCAGCTGACTGCTCTGCATTGTTAGCTGGGCCTGTAATACAATGTTCCTCATCAAGGCTATGTATTAATAACAATGTCCATCAGCGCTCATCAGGGTTTTTGTTCATGGTCAAAGCTTCAAAAAAACCCTCATCATTATTATATTGCTTATATGACATTTGATAATAATACCATTTTCGCTTCTTAACCCCATACTTAATTTGGTTAAAGATAGTTTGATGGATCCTGTCTATAATCTAGAAGTAACTGTATATGGGCATTTTTTATGATACTATGGATAACGAGGCCCTGAGGCACTCCCCAATGGTGGAAAGTAGTATTAAATATTTTTCAATTTGATCTTTTTTGTCTATTTCTTGAGAAATAAATAAATCTCCACAAGCATTAGGGGTACCTTAATTGAAACCAATGGAATAACTTAGATGAAGTTCTAAAATGTCGATATTTCACACTTCATAATAATGTCTGGAAGATGTACATCCAGTTTTAGCACACAAGAAATAAAATCATTGGCCAAGTATTGTGTAAAGATCTAACTTCCTAATAGTATTATTGTTACATACGTTTTGAGAGTATCAGTCATTGGGGAACATGGATGAGGATCAGAACTAAACTCGCTGGCTACCTGTGAACCGGGCTCTTGAGCTACCTTTTCTACCTATATTAGTTGGGAGGTAATAAGGACTGCAGACACAGAATATACAATGCACAAAGATCTCCTTTATTCGGTGCTGTACACTCTAGTCTGGCTAGGCCAGCATGGCAATGAGCGAGGCATATGAAATACCCAAATGCATGATACTAATAGAGTCCTGAGGATGCATAAAACCCCCAAGTTTACATAAGTGTTGCTGTCACAATGCCTGCGTGGCATCTTCTCCTGCTTCAGGGTTGCGCATGTCCTGCCTGCCTAGCACGGGGGATCACGTCATCTCTATTTGCGGCAAGTGGGGCATTGCATCAGCCTGCACTTGTTAGCCTCATGTAGCACTCAGTAACTGTATATGGTCTCTTGCCAAAGATTGTTATTGTCTATGATTGTCTATATATGTTTATAAGAGTCTAGGTAATAAGAGTCTAGGTAGGTAATCTATATCCTACATTATCTAAATGAACATCAGTAGGCCCCTTCTAACTATGAGCTCCTCCAGGTTCCAACTAGCGTCAAGTAAAGGTGGAGACAATGTCAGAAACTGGAATTTGACACTGGTGCCATAGTCAGCATTGACCCTTTTTTGAATAACTAACAAATGCTTCACCAGCATTAAGGGCAACAAAGGCACAAATTCACAATACTAAGGGTTGCATTCTAAAAAACTATTGAAGAAGTTCTGAGTTCTAATGTTCTAATGCTTGAGAACACTGAACCTGTTAAATGACTTTATTGCTTCTGGATTTATATTTGAAAAATATAAATAAACAAATAAAATGTTCTTTATTTTTCTCTGCAAGTACTGAAGAAAAACATCATTGATGGTGACAAAGATTAGATAATAGGCCACCAATCTGAACCTGAACCCCATTATACCAATTTTTCATTTTTTTACTGATTTAGTTTTGCTGATTTATTTTCCTTGGTCGCACATTAGTGTCAGAGGCTGTAATATATATTATAAATAGCTACCTCTGTTTATATCAATTTGTTTGTTTGTTTGGGGTTTTACAACACTTTCTACATTATATCAGTCATTTCGTGATGAGACCTACTTGTAGCAGATTTAGTGCTGCCTCACTGAATTGTCATGTCGCAGGTCCTTGACATGACAACCCACCCGGTGACAGATTTACAAGAACAACGGGTTAACCCTTCAGGCATGGGCCTCAGCTCATATGGGAAATTGTATCATGAATTCAATCTTGGCACGGCCGGGGTTCAAACCCATGACCTTTGGATCACCACAGAAGAACTGGTGCTAGTAAGCTTGCACTCTAACCAACTACGCCACGGCCTGTGGCCTCTATTAGTGGAGGATAGGAGGTGGTTGGTTATATAAGTGGAGGAAGGGAGGTGGTTGGTTCTATTTGTGGAGGATGGGAGGTGGTAGGTTATATAAGTGGAGGATGGGAGGTGGTTGGTTATATAAGTGGAGGATGGGAGGTGGTAGGTTATATAAGTGGAGGATGGGAGGTGGTTAGTTATATAAGTGGAGGATGGGAGGTGGTAGGTTATATAAGTGGAGGATGGGAGGTGGTTGATTCTATTAGTGGAGGATGGGAGGTGGTAGGTTATATAAGTGGAGGATGGGAGGTGGTACGTTAGGGAGATGGTTGGTTATATAAGTGGAGGATGGGAGGTGGTAGGTTATATAAGTGGAAGATGGGAGGTGGTTGATTCTATTAGTGGAGGATGGGCGGTGGTAGGTTATATAAGTGGAGGATGGGAGGTGGTAGGTTATATAAGTGGAGGATCGGAGGTGGTTAGTTGTATAAGTGGAGGATGGGAGATGGTTCGTTTTATAAGTGGAGGATGGGAGGTGGTTGGTTACATAAGTGGAGGATGGGAGGTGGTAGGTTATATAAGTGGAGGATGGGAGGTGGTAGGTTATATAAGTGGAGGATGGGAGGTGGTTAGTTGTATAAGTGGAGGATGGGAGGTGGTAGGTTAAATAAGTGGAGGATGGGAGGTGGTTGGTTATATAAGTGGAGGATGGGAGGTGGTTGGTTCTATTTGTGGAGGATGGGAGGTGGTAGGTTATATAAGTGGAGGATGGGAGGTGGTAGGTTATATAAGTGGAGGATGGGAGGTGGTTAGTTGTATAAGTGGAGGATGGGAGGTGGTAGGTTATATAAGTGGAGGATGGGAGGTGGTAGGTTATATAAGTGGAGGATGGGAGGTGGTTGGTTATATAAGTGGAGGATGGGAGGTGGTTTGTTCTATTTGTGGAGGATGGGAGGTGGTAGGTTATATAAGAGGATTTCACACTGGTAAAATGGCTAGAAAGTCGGCCTATTAATGACCATTGTTGCTGAAAGGGTCGTTTAAACACCATTTCACAATTTAAAGAGTTCATGAGGTAAATACTGACCTTCTAGAAAGTACTTTTTACACCAAGCATGGCACCCTATATTGCAAGGAATGGATCTTTCTCTCTTTGATCTTGTAGTCATCTTCTTAAAGGCAAAGAGAACATATCTAGTAATAATTATTCATTACCATATTATGTCAAACAAAAATCATGCACAATATTGGATATTTCGTTATACTTTATTCTATGCGCTGGTTCAACCAGACAGGCTTTGACTGTTTCATTCTCATAAATGGTCCATTGTATCAGATAAATAGTGTGCCTTATATAAAAAAAAATTATTCGTCCAGTTGCACAAGTGGATAACTTTTGGAGAAGTTCAAGCTCACTTCTGATTGGACGAGTATTGTTGAAGACGATTTAGTGAAGACGATTGTTGAAGAATATGTTCGGAATGTATGGCAAAACCTTCATGTTTTGTTCAAATTCACTTTATTCAAAAACACCTGTTTTTGAATAAGGCGAGTCTCTTTGGACATGTGCCAAGTCAACAATCATTGAAAAATATTTACATCCCACACATGTTTCTATAAACAAACGTTATGCTTAAATACTTATATTTATGGTTCCCACCTTCAATCTTTACGTCATCAAAACAAGCAAATGCTAAATTCAATGTTTCTTCAGTTGATCTTAATAAATAAATAATACAACATAAAATATATGAGATCTTGAGGTATCAGTGCTATGGAATTTCCATCCCAAATAAAAGATGAAAGATTCATTTATAGCTTTTCATATTAAAATATATTCCACAAACTTACATTCAATGAGGTGCTCAGTATCGCGTTTAAAAGAAATTTATGGCAAGAAAAGCAACAAATATAATCTATCCTGTTTCTGGTCTGTTAATTTTTCTATGTCCTCTTTATGAAACCATCCATGACAGATGCATTGTAAAATTGTGGCCAATTTACGTTTAAAATCGATGAAGCAATACCAGTTTCTTGAACTTAATTTTACACCAATTTTAGTTTTAAACTTAAATCAGTCAAACAAACTGCTACTACTGCTAGTCAAATACCTCAAGATGTGTCTTGTGACTAAAAGTATGCTCCCTTTAATTGTCTGGAAATATTTTGACGCTTAAACTGCAATGAAAATATTTAGCCTTTAAAAGGAATTTCTGGTAAAGTAGTAGTGTTACCCACTACTGGAGAGTATCCGTCGTTGGGGGACGTGGACGGGGGATCAATACTCTACCAAATAGATAGATACTCTAACCTGCTCTACTCTACTGTACTGTACTGTACCATAAGCATAGCTCACTAACTCGCTGGCTGTGAGTTTGGGCACGGATCCTAGCTACCATGTTATACCCTCATATGGATGACGGGCAATAAGGACTGCAGACACAGGATTTACACAGTGCAATAGTTACCTTTATTCAGTGCTGTGATTCCTCCTTGTCTGGCTAGGCCGGCATGGCAATGAGCGAGGCATATGAACTACCAACTTTGCATGATACTTATGAAACCCTGACTATACGCAAAACACCCAAGTCTATAGAGTCACGATACTGAGAGTCGTGGATCTTCAGTGGCAAGTGGTCGCTGATCTCTTCCTCGGGCTCTTCTGAAACTGGGGACTTCTAACTGCTAACTACTACTCTGCTTCTACTAATCTCTCGGCTACTACCCGGATCCACGGTTGCGCGACTCTTTTAAGGGGCCACTCCGCGTCATCTGTGGGGGCTTGCCTACGTGGCTTCCTCACGTGTCATCAGATGGACTCGTCCTGCCTGCGTATCTAACTTCGGCTCGTCCGTCTAACACGTGATCTCACAGGGTGGTGGTTATGGTGACTCATCAACCATCAGTATCGTGCGTTATTGTCTATGAATGGCTATATATTTCCAAGAGTCTCTGGGTGTGTATTCAATATCCTACACTCGGCCCTCCTTCGACTAAACACGTCCTCGTGTTTCAGACGGGAGTACCAACTTATAAATTAGATAATTAAATCTCATACAGAGGACAATTACTTGAACCAAAAATGCCAATCGCTCATGCCAAAGTCCAGACCAAACCAGACTTACAATAGACTATATAAAGTACATCACCAAACCGTCGTAATGAATGTAGTGTACATCGAGATAAAAATACTACGCCCAAGTACAATCAAGTTTAAGCACGAAAACAAGGATACACAGTTATATTATTAAACATGGTACAGACAACACCAAGATTACAACATCAATAAAAAAACCCATTAACCAAGATATAAAGAACATCAAAGGTACAACATCTATGAAAATCAAGTAAACACAATACAAGGTTTCAACATCTATGAAAGATGAAATATCATCTAGGCGTGAAGTACATATGATCACGTAAAATTATTTAATTATTAAGTAAACTTCACATGAGGTTATAATCAAAATATAGTTGAATAAAGAGAATCTCCACACAAAATTAGCATATATATAAGCAAAATAAAATTATATCATCAAAAGTATTACTTCAACACATAACATAATGTTAAGATATTTTAAAACCATAAAAGTAAACATCTGAGGGCGAATGTTACATAAATTGATAACACATTACATTTAATGAGCGAACAACGTATCTGACGGTCGCCTTTGTGGGGCAATGAGAAACAACCCGAGGAGGGCAAAATAGCTCAGTTAGAACCAACTACGCCTGAGGACTTAAATTTACATGAAGAGTAGGGTACAAGTTGTGGATCGTAAGAGATCACGTCAAGGTTAGGTCGTGTACATTATGGATCCACTTACTCTGGATGCAACAGAGAAAACAAGCATTCAAGCACAGGATGGAGTGATGTACCATCACAGCAACAAGGTTAGCGTAAGAGTTATCCAATCGGTACAGAAAGGACGTTAAGATGGTTCTCTGGGAAGAGATATGATCTCATCCTGACGCATGGGCATAAATATTGTCACACAGGACACAAAGACAGTTTGGACCAAGAAAAGCAAAGAGCCAAGCCACGACACTCAGGACAGTGTCAGGACATTGTTACCCTAACACTGGGAAGAGGACTTGACACATGATCAAGTTATATATACTGTAAGTATGTAAGTTAGGGGTACATGAAAGAATTAAAATAAATGTGATGAATAAAATAAAATTGACTTAATAGTTTGGGTAATAATAAAAGGTACATAAAACATAAGTAGCGTGAAATATCGATACACAATATAAATTCAATCGGATGTCATATACTATACACTAAGAAAACGAGGAGCTGCCCATGGCGTAGGAAGTATCCCTACTATCTCTGGACGAATTTCCAAAGTAACAAGAATTACAAAAGCAGCAGAATATTGGAAGATAACATAAAATAACAGGTTACAATGGGCATTAACCAGGCATGTAATCATGAAAGGTTTGTATTAAAATATTTGTTGTGTTCCCTTATTTTAGAGTTACCTATTCCAATTAATAAGATGTGCCATATCCATCATATTTTACCAACCACATGAACTTGGTGTCAGGGTTATATGTATTTCCCGTGTTTTGGACGGTAAAATACGTCCAAAACCTGGTAAATACCCGGGAAAAATAGTATTTCCCAGGTTTTTCCTGCACCCCCGGGAAAAATAGGTTTTGGACGTCCAAAACCCAGTCCTGCTGAGGACAGCTGGTGATAGGGCTTTTGCGACATATGCACCTAAAAACTGGAATGTCCTGCCCCTTGCAGTGAAAAACTGCAAAACCTTAGATGGCTTCAAATGTAAACTGAAGACCCATCTTTTTGAGACACATTATTTACGCCAGCGCCATGAGCAGACTTAGTCTGGAATAGCGCTATATAAATTCTTTATTATTATTATTATTATTATTACTGCCCATTCTAAAAATTATGGGGATAGGTCATTCCAATATGCAGCTCCATTTTTATGGAATAGAATACCTATTAATATTAAAAAAACTGAGAATATAAATACTTTCAAGAATCTATTGAAAACCTTTTTATTAAAAAAAATATTATGTATGTTTGTTTGACCACCCGGTCACATATTTACAAGGACAATGGGTTAACCCTTTAGGCATGGCCCTCAACTCATGTGTGAAATTGTATCATGAATTCAATCTCGGCATGGCTGGGGATCGAATCCACGACCTTTGGATCACCACAGAGGAACTGGTGTGAATGAGCGCTCTATCGAACCGCGCCACAGCCCTCGGACTCAAAAATATTTATTTATTTATTTATTTATTAAAACATATTTATACAGGATAACAGTTTCAGCAAAGCTGTTTTTCAAAAAGGTCCTGTGGGAATAATGTACAATATATACAACATAATAAAACATACATAATATTCATTTATAATATTTCTTTTTATACATATATTTAAAAGAATCTATACTTGGTGCCATCTGCATATAATGTGGTAAGTTATTCCATACCTGAGCCCCAGCATACTGGAAGGACTTTCTATACAATTCCACCCTTGGTTTTGGTACAACTACATTCAATGATCTGCTTTGTCTTGTAGATCTTTCATTTCTTTCATGAACCATAGTTACATTATTACATAGATGTTGTGGAGCAGTACCATGTACACATTTATACATCAGATTAGCAAGATAATAATCTCTTCTAGATTCCATTGACTGCCACTTAAATAGTATGAGATTGATTCAATACATGGAGAATTAATGTCTCATAATCTAATCTGTGCTGAATAGTGCAATATAATAGTCTAAAAGTGCTACGAGCAACCCCCAGGGTTAGTGTATGCGCTGTACAAATGCTTTATTATTTTTACTATTAGAGTGAGACCGAGCTTTTAAGCAAAATGATGTACTCAATCATCAATGGGATTATCAGTTTATTTCATAATATAAATTCAGCAGTAAACCAAATAAGATGAAATCTCTGTCAAAAAACAGTAATGTCAAGCTATTTATTTACAGTATTTCACTTCTTGTTTAGACTATACAGTCTGACATCAAGTTAGATAAAAGTTAAGTAATGAAACATTTCCTTAGCGTGTATATTCACAAGAGAACAACAGCACGACCATTTTTCATGAGAAAGTAGGAAAATATTAAGATCTATTTTCACTGGATATCTGAGTGTAAATACACTGGTGGATCATTCAATGGTAACAGCTGCTGTTAAGGGCAGTCATATTTATTCAGAACATCTGTTCTTTTAAGACCTGTGTCAAGGCCTGTAGCCTCTTGCACTGTAATACATGCCATTGATAAAAATAACCGATTATTTTTCAGATAGCAAAAGGTATCATACATTGTCACTAAACAAACTCTATCCAATTAAAACCTTACATCCTCAGCATCGTAAGAGAACCCTCCATTGCTATTGGATATAATTTCAGTTAAATCTTGCTTAAACTCAGTATCATCATTCTGAGGCAAATTGTTCACATTGACATTTTGTTGAGACTCACTGCTATCACAATTCAAACTGTTATTAATTTGGGCAAGTGGATCTATATTTTCCATGAGCTTGGCTCCAAGAAAGGATAAGACAGCAAAAAATATGAAACCACCAGCTATGATAGAAATAGACATAATTACAAGGGTCTTAGTTTGTGGCACTAAAATAAATGCTCCAACCAGTGCTACTGTATCAATGATGTAGACCAATCCAGCAAGTGTTTGTCTGTGAAGATAGGAACCAATAACAGATCCAAGAGGAGCTCCGATCACAACTATTGGAATACACACAAACATGTACTCCCAGGCATCTGTGGATACTTCCTGCAATATTACCTGCAAAAACAATTAATTGATTTACACACAATGAAAACAGGTAATAAAATTCCAATTCAATAAATAGCATTGGGTCTGTGAATGAATGGTGTCTTAAAAGCACTTCAACCGCTAAGGATATTCAGCGCCTAAAAATGGTAAAAACGTTTTGACTAGATATATGATTTATAAAATCAATATGATTTTAAACAATCTTAACAACACCAAACATCAACAAAATCCTCTCAATATATTAGTTATAGACATAATAAATTTGTATGAATTCAATTTTAAAGAATTTAAATGCCATTTGATGTTTTTGTGGTTCTTGATAAATAGGTCAATGACTAAAGTAAACAAGTGCTCCACCCTTAAAATTGGTTATAAAGTCCTATTTATAAATGATACTATCACAGAAGTATCTACAGTATCATTGTACCCCAAACCATGTGTTTTTTGTCATAAAATCATTCATTTGGTTGTCAGCAGTCATCTCACACATTTCAAGTATATCTTGTAAATGTTGTGATGATCAAATTTAACCTCAAAGTTTGGATGACATATCTCCAAAGTCAGTCCAGAATTGTATTACCCCCTGTCGTGTGGGGTGGTGATGTAGAGAGTGTAATGTTTTGGGAAAACCCCTAGCCCAACATCATGGAGTCGGAGGGAGATTTTACAGATAGTGATAGTTCAACAAGTGTTTCTAACATAATAGAGATCCAAAGTTTATTTGGATCATCTGAAGATGAAAGAAGAGGGTCTGAGCCATATCAGGCTGCTTTATTGAGCAGGGTAAAGTTCAAGGATGGCAATTTGACCCCCCACATCAAACAAGACTTGTAGCCTGCAAACGGTGATTGAGAAGAGTCTAACAGTGGGGATGATCTTCAAGAAATCAAAATAGTATATGTTATGATAGCAGACAGTATGTTTTGACACAACATTCCACACTGTGCCAGTTAACAATTATGAAAACAAAACAGGAACCACGGCCATGGAATTGAATTTATCTTATTTTTCAGTCATTTATATGGACCACAAACTACATAGGTATCAAAATTAAGGACCATTTTCTTCCAATTTGACAGCATTTTCGAAAATGTTTTCCTGGGGGACATCACATTGAATCACTGAGGTATCTACATGCACTTTTCATTTCAGCACCCTGACCATCCTGACCTAGGATGCGAGTGTTTCTGACACTGCTACTTGATCATGGTATCAGTAGTAGAGACTTGCTTAGAAAGTCTTTCCTCTGTTTTGTGGATTGAGAAATGTCCTCTGTTCAGCTAATCTATCTGTTTATTTGGGGCTTTACATCACTTTCAACATTATTTCAGTCATTTCGTGATGAGACCTACTTGTAGCAGAAATAGTGCTGCCTCACTGAATTGTCATGTCGCAGGTCCTTGACATGACAACCCACCCAGTCACAGATCTACAAGGACAACGGGTTAACCCTTAAGGCACGGGCCTCAGCTTATATGGGAAATTGTACCCTGGCCGGGGTTCGAACCCATGACCTTTGGATCACCACAGAGGAACTGGTGCTTATAAGCTGGCGCTCTAGCCAACTGCGCCATGACCCGTGGCCTCAGTTAATTTAATCATCACAAGGTTTGGGATGTGGTCGAATAAGAATTACAGTTCATTTTAGTCTAGGGAACCTCTGGTAACCATTTTTCAGGCCCAACTATTACCACATTCCGACTCAAGAAAAAATGGTCTCTTCATAGATAACCCTGGCTGTGTTTCAAACCTACATATTTTGTGTATTTCAAACTTGTGTTGCCACAATTTCTGGGGAATTGAAAACATTGACCCTTTGTTAATTTGTTGCAAATGTTTACAATACACAATTCCCCTGACCATGAGGGCGGCTTATTTTGAATACATGTTGAAGGTCCAGCTTCACCAACCATTGTGAGACCCAGTTTCCCAGGATAAGGAGATACACTCGTGATGTATAATCCTCCAAAGTTGTATTACCCTCCTGAACCCAACCTTTCTTTCCAGGACAGCCTGCTGTCACAACAAAGATCCCCTTTGTAAATAAACAGTTGGCTAGATTAATGTAGGACGTGTCGTATGATATCTTATTGTTACCATATATTTCATTACATGTTGAAAGAAAATGAGGTTAGATTATTAGGAGTTAGCTCTTTTATTGATTAATGTGTGCAACTTTATCTTGACCTTCCGTGCATGCAAAAAACCCTCAATACTTCTGCCCAGGATTGTCATTGTTCAGGTATCTAATCAATTTTGATCATAATATCTTAAATAATTGGCATATCAACATGTACAATACATCAATAAAAACCTGAAAATCTTTCAGATTCAAAATTATTTTGAAACATTTTATCACATGACCTAATTTGCATAATTTTACATAATGAATAAATGAAAAAAATTGTTTTCAAGTAAAGTAAGAAATAATACGATAATCTGGTACAACTTAAAATTTAAGGTTATTTTGATATTTCAAAAAATCAGACAATTACTATATGTGTAGAACACACTCGAAAAAGGGGGCAGGGCCTAAAATCATATCAAACTCAAGCCATTTAATAAACTCAATGCCATTTAAACAATAAATAACATTTTAATTTTCACATATATATTATGAAATCCAGCTAGAATGTTATGTTCTTCCTCATGAAAAGTTTATAATTTAAGTTTCTGTAAAATAAACAAATCACATATTTTAGTGAGGTATATATGCTAATTAAGTCATGTGACCAGACAAAAAAATATATATTTCAGAATTGAAATCTCTTTCAACAAGTATCAAACATGCTGATTGGACATGTATTTTTGAGACTCTTTTGGTCAATTTTAACAATTACCAAAACTGAAGAGTTCACCAACCAAAAGTATGGAGAGCTGTGTCTGTGTGTTCAACTGTTCCTTTTAGATCATAATTTTTTTACTGTAACATATTACATTTTTTCAGCATATTTCTCAATCAATATTTTTCTCTATATTTTTAAAAATGGCATGCCCAATTCGCTTGAAGCCTCAAGTTGTTGAATAGAATAAGATATTTTAATGGTTTTTTCCAATATGTTTAGGGAGATTGAATGCATGCTCAAATTGCCATTATACAGATAGTTATGCCATGAATGTTTAAAGCTATTTCATGCATATTTTGTAAAAAGTGGTAAACATATTTCAGGGGGTGTCTGGCAAATGTGCTGTGCTGTCTGGAAGATACAAATAAATAACATATGTTCCTGATTGGATGTATATGTTTGTGGCATAACCATGGTGTTGTTACCTACCTGCCGCCAAAAGAAACCAACTAATGTATTGAATGCCATCAAGATCACCGATGTAGGTGTGGCTGTCTTTTCAGTCACCCGGAACAATAAGGTTATCACACTGAAACTGCAAATGTCTAGCCCACTGCCTGTTAAATACATATATGGATACATATCAGCAAATCTTTGTCTATTTACTAAGTTGTATTTATGTAGACTGTTGTATTTGCCCCTAGTTTACTCTGAAATTATTATTATCTGTTATTTCCATTATTCCTAAATGGAAAAGAGAAGTCCCTAATAAGATCAAAGTGGTGATTTAATATTACTCATGTGTGTTTTACGGTAAGTTTAAATTCAAACAAATCAGAATCAAAACAAGGCTATTACCTGCAAATGAAGAAAATATTCCTCCAGCAAAGCCAGTGATAAACAAGATAAGGCCTTTCCAAATTTTGAAGTCTGGGATTTGCTTAAATGTGCTTCTCTTGTGATAAAGATTTAGAAGGAATAAGGCAAATGCAAATGAAAACCAAATGGAGACAAATCCCATTTTCTTCTGTGGGGGAGTTAATGAAGGATCAATGATATGGAAGCCAAGGATTATTCCCACAATGCTCCCAAGTGAGCAAAATATCAAGGCAAACCTATTGTATAAAAGACAAACCAATAGTTTCAAATGTATCACAACTAAAAGGTTGATTAGCAAAACAATGTACATTTGTGATATGATATTAGTCACCAACTGTAAATTGACATCCACTTGTATCTCAGAATAAAACCAAATTTGAATATCAATACGTAAATATTCATGCATGCATTGCATTATGGCGTGCAGTTATCAACATGAAAAGTTTGAATATAATGTAATAAATCACCATTCCAGATGTATTCTCATGAAGAAGATTGTGAAGGCAGCAGCTGACATTCCACATGACTGGATCATTAGGGAGAAGTCACGAGCAATGGAAGGTGAGATGCTGAATGCAAGAGTCATCACTGGGAAAGCAATGGCTCCTCCTCCCTCTGACGTCATCCCTAAATAGTTAAAACATAGAAGATATATAGATGTCATCATGAGATAAATGAGAAAAATTTAAAATATATTGAAATTAATGTAAAACCCCAAAAAGCAACTGATCCTTGTCTTGAAAACTAAGCTTTTCAGTGTGAATAATCAAGAGAGCTTTCAAATCAATCTTTCACAGAAATATCACAAAGAAATGCAACAGTACACTTACAACAGTTAGATACTTTAGAATTCTGAGGGACATTTATGTTGCTTACTGGTACCATGTTCTTAAAGGACACATGCTCACTAACAGAATAAACAGTGTATACTATGTATACTCCAAACTTTTTCAATAATTTTTCAATACATTACAAACCTGCAATCATTGAACCAAATATCATAGTGATACTCATGTAGTATTTCTCCCTGAACAGTGGCCAGATATTGTAGGTCACAGCCACACTCCACCAGCAGAAGTGGAAAAGGGCAGCTGGTATGAGGATGCCCACAACTCTCCGGTGTTTGACCAACACTTGTTGATACCATGGGTCATCATCACTAATCTCCTCTAGGGCAGCTTCCTGTTCTGCATTGTTAGCTGGCCCTGCAATACAATGTTCTTCATCAAAGCTATGTATCCATACATATAAAAGACAATGTTCCTCATGAGGGTTTTTCTTTTTATGTTCAAACAATGTTTTTGTAACTCAAAGTATTTCAAAATCCTTATTGGCTTTTTAATGTCATGGTTGGGAATCAAAAGCACTAGGTGCAGCTGGTGCAAATATGCCTGCTGTCCTACCAACTTTGCCACAGCCATTCATAACTCGCAGGACATTTCAACCATTTACAGATATTCTGTACTAGTACTGTCTATCTTTAACCACATGAGTCTAAAAAAACCCTCTACATTTATGTATAAGTCACATTCTTGTCTTGAATCACATTTGAGGTTCTGGATCTGCTGTTATTTAAAGGTCATGAGCTATATTTCTGGTTTTGTCAGCATTGTTTTCATATTACAATTTTTCATATAAGCTGAGGCCTGTGCATGAAGGGTTAACCCATCTGTGGACAGGTGGATCTTCATTCCAAGGACCTGCATCATGAGAAATCATTGAGGCAACACTACATCTGTTGTAAGTAGGTCCCATCTGGAAGTGACTGAAAGAATCACATAAACCTAACAGAAAAATGAGAATTGGTGTAATGGGGTTCAACATTAATCTGATGAGGTGTTTGTGGTGTTTTATGTGATTATTTCAGTCACTTTCAGATGGGACCTTCATTGAGTGTGTGTGGAACATTTTCAAACCATGTAAATACTATACGCAGGTTGGTTAATGCAGGGTAGTAATTTTTTTCTCACCTGAGGGAGCTGCAACTGCATTACACTGTGCATGTGACTTGCAACCACGTGACCTGCTGCAATTTGCCGCCATAACAGTTGCAAGAAGGAGTTGAAATGTGAGTAATAAAAAAAAATGCGCAGTTGGCTCCATCTAGTGGACAAATGTGGCATAACTGGTAAAATGTGATCGAGTAATGAAGGTAAGCACAGATTGCCGTGGCACACAAAGAACACATGACGAATCACCTTGATGAGGTTGGGACCTGTTTAGGCTTGACACAGGTCTTAATTAACCGCACTTACTCAGTTGATATTTCCTCATGGGTCTCAACAATAGGGAAATAATAGAATGTCATGGAGCTCAGATCCACACTTTCCATCATATCCAGGGGTCCCATAGAGTAAATTATTTAGATATCAAAAACGTGTTTTGGGTTGTAGATACAGGACATATACAACATCATAAAAATAGCCTGCATAGATATTTAAAAAATATAAAATAATCTGTGCAATGGCTTGTCTTGACCTAAATAGTCCATTTTTTTCAATTGCCTGACCTTTAAATAACCTTGAAATAAATTTTTGACCTCAGTGTGACCTTTCATGATGAATATATCAACAATGAAGCTTCTTTAACATACTTATAAAATATTATTGTTAAATATACATAAACAAGGCAGATATAGGAATGAACATATTATTACATAATCATAGTTATATCATTAAAACCAGATCATCTAAATAGCCAGAAATAGTGCCATTAAGTGACCTGCGTACCCTTAGTGGAGATTGCCATGTTTAACTTTGTATAAATAATCAACCACTTTGCATATAAATGTTTTGGAATTGTTTTCCATGACATTTTTATATGGAGTAATGTTTACAAATGTTGGTTTGAGTAAGTGGAGCGATATATCTGTGCTTTAGTTGGTGAACATTAATGGAGGTAATAGAGGAATGGATAAGTTGGTTATAAAAGTGTATGATGGGAGATTACATTCACTCTGGTTAAAAGGCATGAAAGTTGACATATGCCCAATGTTGCTGAAAGGGTCATAGAAACACCATTTCCTAATTTAAAAGAGATAATGAAGAATGCATTGAAATACTAACCTTCCAAAAAGTACTTTTTACACCAAGCATGGCACCCTATGTTGCAAGGAATGGATCTCTGTCTCTTTGAAGTTGCATTCATCTTTTCATAGAAATTTAAAAAAAAGTCAAATTGTTGCTACACTTCGATGTTAAACATAAAATCAACCTTTCATAACAACTGAAATAAAATGACTAGATTAATAGAATAACAACAGCAACAAAAACAAAACACAATAATTTTGGTATTCAATAGATTTCGATGTGCCTACAATTTAAATGTTAAACCAACATACTAAACTAGATTTGACACACCTGATGTATCATATATATTATTGTTAACTTTGGACATCCACCTTTGAGTTGTTTGCCAATCTCACCAGCTTTACCTCTGGTCATCTCAACATTTACTCTGCATTACATAGGTAGTATTTGATAACTGCCTCTGCAGTCATTGCCCTATTTTTTTGATCTCATTCAAAGTTTGGAATTCCTGGTGTCAAAAACACTTGCCTTGCTCACAAAAGCATCATCGAATCTGAATTGACTAACATCAGGTCAAAAACTGTAACCAGGTGTCTGGCACATAAACTGACCACGCAGTGCAACTGCCAGTGCAGAACAAATACATTTTTATTCTTTCACCAATAAGTGGACAGCCAGATTTTTCTGAATACTGATGACTTGCGCTCAATTCTGTGCACACCTTCATACGTTTGGTGGCAGGGACTGATATGATAGAGAAGTACTGCTATCGAGGGTACTAAACTGATTGTGAAAACACAAACATAATGTTATTTTGTGAGCATGCAGTACATGTAGTTAAGATCAAGGAAGCACTCAGATATTTAGAGTGGTTTCACATTGAAATTAGAACAATTTTTGTTTAATGTTAATAATAGAAATAATAGAAAGTTGCAGATACATACTTTCATTATATTTGAATGATGGAAAATCCTTCTAATGAGTGTTTTGTACAAAGTATGACGGTAGAAGGAGTACATATAAGCTGTCCTACTTTTTCTGGTCTGTTAACTCTTCTGTGTACTCTGGAAAGCCTATTGAGGACATAAATTTTCCATAAATTAAAGTGGAAGGAACATTTACTTTTAAATAACTATAAAATGTTCAGACAAAATTCACCAAGCTGATTCATAATAATAATGGCAGTAGTAGTAAAAAGTATTAGTTGTATTGGCAATGATGATTATGATGATGATAATGATGATGATGATAATGATGATGATGATGATTATGATGATGATGATGATGATGATGATGACAAATATTTATGAGAAAGTGAATATTATGCTAGAAACAAATGAATGTGAATAAAAATGTGAGGAATTGTAAATGGTATCCCAAAATTATCAGAGATTGAAAAAGAAGAAATATCAGGTAATATAAGAAAACAGAAATCATTAAGTAGCTTGTTATAACAGAATATAAATCATCAGGTTGCTTGTTATAACAGAACAGAAATCATTAGGTAGCTTGTTATAATAGAAAAGAAATCACAAGGTAGCTGGTTATAACAGAACAGAAATCATTAGTTAGCTTGTTATAACAGAACAGAAATCATTAGGTAGCTTGTTATAACAGAATAGAAATCATTAGATAGCTTGTTATAATAGAATAGAAATCACAAGGTAGCTTGTTATAACAGAATTGAAATCACAAGGTAGCTTGTTATAACAGAATAGAAATCATTAGATAGCTTGTTATAATAGAATAGAAATCACAAGGTAGCTTTTTATAACAGAACAAAAATCACAAGGTAGCTTGTTATAACAGAATAGAAATCACAAGGTAGCTTGTTATAACAGAATAGAAATCACAAGGTAGCTTATTATAACAGAATAGAAATCACAAGGTAGCTTGTTATAACAGAATAGAAATCACAAGGTAGTTTGTTATAACAGAACAAAAATCACAAGGTAGCTTGTTATAAAAGAATAGATATCATTAGATAGATTGTTATAACAGAATAGAAATCACAAGGTAGCTTGTTATAACAGAATAGAAATCACAAGGTAGCTTGTTATAACAGAATAGAAATCACAAGGTAGCTTGTTATAACAGAATAGAAATCACAAGGTATAACAGAATATAAATCATTAGGTTGCTTGTTATAACAGAATAGAAATCACAAGGTAGCTTGTTATAAAAGAATAGAAATCACAAGGTAGCTTGTTATAAAAGAATAGAAATCATTAGGTAGCTTGTTATAACAGAATAGAAATCATTAGGTAGCTTGTTATAACAGAGCAGAAATCACAAGGTAGCTTATTATAACAGAACAGAAATCATTAGTTAGCTTGTTATAACAGAACAGAAATCATTAGGTAGCTTGTTATAACAGAATAGAAATCATTAGATAGCTTGTTATAATAGAATAGAAATCACAAGGTAGCTTGTTATAACAGAATTGAAATCACAAGGTAGCTTGTTATAACAGAATAGAAATCATTAGATAGCTTGTTATAATAGAATAGAAATCACAAGGTAGCTTGTTATAACAGAATAGAAATCACAAGGTAGCTTATTATAACAGAATAGAAATCACAAGGTAGCTTGTTATAACAGAATAGAAATCACAAGGTAGTTTGTTATAACAGAACAAAAATCACAAGGTAGCTTGTTATAAAAGAATAGATATCATTAGATAGATTGTTATAACAGAATAGAAATCACAAGGTAGCTTGTTATAACAGAATAGAAATCACAAGGTAGCTTGTTATAACAGAATAGAAATCACAAGGTAGCTTGTTATAACAGAATAGAAATCACAAGGTATAACAGAATATAAATCATTAGGTTGCTTGTTATAACAGAATAGAAATCACAAGGTAGCTTGTTATAAAAGAATAGAAATCACAAGGTAGCTTGTTATAAAAGAATAGAAATCATCAGGTTGCTTGTTATAACAGAACAGAAATCATTAGGTAGCTTGTTATAATAGAAAAGAAATCACAAGGTAGCTGGTTATAACAGAACAGAAATCATTAGTTAGCTTGTTATAACAGAACAGAAATCATTAGGTAGCTTGTTATAACAGAATAGAAATCATTAGATAGCTTGTTATAATAGAATAGAAATCACAAGGTAGCTTGTTATAACAGAATTGAAATCACAAGGTAGCTTGTTATAACAGAATAGAAATCATTAGATAGCTTGTTATAATAGAATAGAAATCACAAGGTAGCTTTTTATAACAGAACAAAAATCACAAGGTAGCTTGTTATAACAGAATAGAAATCACAAGGTAGCTTGTTATAACAGAATAGAAATCACAAGGTAGCTTATTATAACAGAATAGAAATCACAAGGTAGCTTGTTATAACAGAATAGAAATCACAAGGTAGTTTGTTATAACAGAACAAAAATCACAAGGTAGCTTGTTATAAAAGAATAGATATCATTAGATAGATTGTTATAACAGAATAGAAATCACAAGGTAGCTTGTTATAACAGAATAGAAATCACAAGGTAGCTTGTTATAACAGAATAGAAATCACAAGGTAGCTTGTTATAACAGAATAGAAATCACAAGGTATAACAGAATATAAATCATTAGGTTGCTTGTTATAACAGAATAGAAATCACAAGGTAGCTTGTTATAAAAGAATAGAAATCACAAGGTAGCTTGTTATAAAAGAATAGAAATCATTAGGTAGCTTGTTATAACAGAATAGAAATCACAAGGTAGCTTGCAATCAGGAAACAATTGCAAGGCCTCCAATCGCTACAGGTTTAATGTCGGCTTTTACAAAGTATTCTGGTCGGACATAAACTGTAAACAGCTTACAACAGTGAATATACAAAGCCATTCACATTCACTTTCTAACGTCTAACGTCTAAAGTTTTATTGTATTATGGTCTATATGAATTGGGGTTAGGATGCAGAAATCACTGACATGGAACACATGATAAAATTGTCCACATTTAGAGTTAAGAAATATCCATAATCAGCAGAAGTAGTATATTTCGCCTGCGATATGCCTAGGTCTAAATATTGTCTATTGTGAGTCTAAGGCAAGAGGGACAAACGAAGATTGGAATAATTTCTTATCCTGCCTCACAATGCTGGCGGTAAAATTATCAGCCTAAATGGCGACACAAATGGAATACAATTTTTGGTAAAGTGGTTACCATGGTAACATAAATGTCCAATCACAGCCATTATCGAATACGTCCAAGATATTGATATATACAATGTGCCTTTGATTTATGAAAACAATCCGAGCAATCCCTCGGACTTGATCAGGCAAACCCTATGCGAGGTCAAACTAACCAACGAACTAACTAAGAAATGGACCAGACCCAACTAACTAAAAAATGGACCAGTCTCCCTCTTCGACTATTAATTTTTATCAATGATAGAAAAGTCATCATTGAAAGTCATCTTATTGTGAAGAGAGGAAGGGTCTAAAAACTTCTCCGTGGAGATATATAAATCTGAGTATTAAGTAGCAACACCCCTTATAGTTAATGTTGGTATAGAGGTTAGGATAGAAATCTTTTAAACCCATTTCAACACCTCATTAGTGGTTGGTAGTGTGAAAAATTCTTCCTAACTGTGAAAGTCAAAAGTGACGTGTAAAAAAACTGAAATATACTTGTGCATAAGGTCTTGAAGTAATTTTTGGACATATGCTACCAATAAAATCTATACAGCTTTCTGTTTCGGAGAAGTCATCAGTTGTTTTCTTTTGGCAAGCTGTGCG
This sequence comes from Amphiduros pacificus, assembly GCA_949316495.1. Lineage (NCBI taxonomy): Eukaryota > Metazoa > Annelida > Polychaeta > Phyllodocida > Hesionidae > Amphiduros > Amphiduros pacificus. Next base: position 27,597,686 of record OX439011.1, read on the forward strand.
ATTAAGACACGTGTATCTGTTATTGAACCTTTCTAACCCATTCCACCACTGGCTAAACTAAACTACTGGTTCACATAACACTAGAGTGATTTACACTTGAAAAGACATGGACAATATATATATTTATATATATATATATATATATATATATATATATATATATATATATATATATATATATATATATATATATATATATATATATATATATATGTATATATATATATATATATATATATATATATATATATATATATATATATATATATATATATAATACAATATAATACAATATAAGGGATCATTCACAACAATAAGGGATCATTCACAACAATATTATAACCTAAATAAATAATTCAAAGCTGCTTTACCATGTATTCCTTGTCTATTCTTCCATGTGCCACAAACACCTTTTGGTCGATGAAAACAATTATGATAGGATATTTGACAGAATATTGTTCCTTTCATGAAAAAGGAATACACAAACACTAAATTTGGTTTTAAATAATCTCAGGCTGATATCAACTCTTAAAAAGTGCAAATTTAGACTGGAAAATTTGCTAAGTGAAGAACAAACTTTTCTTGTTTATCATCAGTCAAGTCAAGTCGAAGTCAACACCATAAAATATACACCATATATTAAAGTACACTTGTGGTACAATATACGCTCTTGAGTACAAAACCACTTCAGACTAGTTAAAACATCAACTGTTGGTGTTTCATAAGGCATATGGAGAATAACCTTACCAGCTTTGTTTTGTAGCCTCTGTAGCTAGTCCTCATCAATGTCACCAATATTACCATTGGAATCATGTTTCAACAAGTCTGTGCTAAATTTCAGGATCATACTCAATTCAATTCAATTCAGCTATCGGGCTCAATTTCTACTCTGCATACTCCACAAAGAAAGTGTGAAGAATGATTTGTTTGGAAATTACACAAACATTCTTGGTTTACGGCTATATGGAGTTGATGATTGTTAAGAATGATTGTAAAGAAATAATGTAGAAAAGCAAAAAAAGAAGTGCTGAGCATCCTAAAGGTTTACCTCGGAGGGGATTCCGGTAAATCCTCCATAATAAAGAATGGATCCAACAGAGCTGAACATTTTTCCATACATATGTATATGAATGAATGAAGAAAAAACCTTAGAAACCTGCCAAATATAAACTAATTCGCAGTAGACAATAATGTCTTTAACTTAAAAGAAAAAATAAGTTTATTGTATTTAAATATCAATGATATGAAATACCAAATGCAATATATATTGGCATTATATATGACCCTTGACCAAGGAAACGCATTTTTGTTTTGTGTCAATTGGCTCAAAAAGAAGGGTAGTAGGTCGAGGTTAATCAATAAACAGACTTTCAAACATAAACTATAATTCTTAAGATGCAGTTGTCAATTGTGAATGTATATACAATGTATATTCTGATTGGTTGTAGTAAAATGGAAATTTGTAAATTCAGTAAGAATAGCTCAAATTTAAAATGTGATTTTGGATTGAGTTTTTAAATTCAAAATGATCTAAATGTTGCACAATATAAGGAGAGAATATTTGAATTTAAGCACGGTTAGAGGAGAACTATAGGATCATGTACCTGCACCTGAACCCACCAGGGGGCCAATTCTACTCCTCATCTGCTCGCCAGATGTCACCACTGGCCTCTGGTCTGAGGCGGGCCGGTGTCACCTCATTCACAAAGTTATTCTTATCTCCTTGCCACCCTTCTAGCTTACGTTTGAATATATATACCTAAGTTTGAAGTCTAAATATTAAGGCTATATATGTCAATTATTACCTATGTTACTATGTCACCACGTTACCATGCCTCATTGTTATGCAATGCTGCTCATTCAATCATCTCACTCCCTCTGCTGACAATGCCCCATACATGTGATGTACATGTTATTATCTCCATACATGACATCACATATCATGGGCATATGGGGGAGTGGCCCTGGCGACAGTGAGATGATTGAATGACAAGCATTGCTCTTGGTGCAATGTTGAGTATATGGGGCAATGACACTGGCGACAGTGAGATGATTGAATGACAAGCATTGCTCTTGATGCAATGTTGAGTATATGGGGCAATGACACTGGCGACAGTGAGATGATTGAATGACAAGCATTGCTCTTGGTGCAATGTTGAGTATATGGGGCAATGACACTGGCGATAGTGAGATGATTGAATGACAAGCAACGTAAGCGGTAGCCTTCGACTCTACCTTTTGATTGTGGTTAATACAGATGTCATTGATTCATACTTAGCACAGTGCAAAAAGCTAAAATTGTTTCCCTTACGAGGATGAGAGATAAATTGTTTTCAGGAATATGTTAGGATTTGTATTTACACATTATGTCCATTTAGCCATAAATACCTGTGTGCTCAACCACGGCAACTGACCTGTGCACAACCCCAAGGGAAAAAAAATTATCTATTTATTTGAGCTATGCTTTCAACCCTAAATGGGTTAAACCTACCCTCCATAGCAGGACTTCTCTCTCATATCAGTCCCTGCCACCAAACATATAAAGGTGCGCCCATAATCTGTCAACTCATTGGTGAAAGAATATAAATAGATTTGTTTTGTACAACATGTTTTACTTGGTGTTTTTACGACCCTTTCAGCAACTATGGCCATATCAGGTCGATATACAGGTGACTGTACAAGAATTGGTGCAAAAAAGGTACATCAACACTTGTATCAAACAAAACACAGACCTTCTGGTAATATCAAAATAAGATTATCATTCATTTATGACGGACATCTATGATTTAACAGACCAAATTAATACCAAGCACAATGCCCTTGTTCAGATATATATTCTCCAATAACTTTATTTTTTTTGGTCGGATATATGTCACCATAAGCCTACCCTCTTTTAAAACGTTATACATGATAAGCTGTATTTAAATTACCAATGTCACTATGGGCCAAGTTAGATGTGAGTATGCACTGATATGACATTTATTTGATATATTACATGATATTTATTTCAATCATCTGTGTGTATAAACACCATTATATTTTGGTCCCTTATGCTTCCACCGAACTGCCACCTGACCATAATTTAAATTAAATCAAACACACAATATATATATATATTGTTGACAGCCGGATTGACTACCAATATTTATTCCTATAAAATAAATATATCAAGCTGGCCTTTCCCACCTTTATATACTCCCAGGTACCTCAGACCTGACTTTATGTACTCCCATGTACCTCAGACCTGCCTGAGACTGACACTGGCAAATCTCACCTTTATATACTCCCATGTACCTCAGACCCACCTGAGACTGACTCAAGCTGACTTTTCTCACCTTTATATACTCCCATGTACCTAAGACCTGACTTTATGTACTCCCATGTACCTTAGACCTGCCTGAGACTGACACTGGCAAATCTCACCTTTATATACTCCCATGTACCTCAGACCCACCTGAGACTGACTCAAGCTGACCTTTCTCACCTTTATGTACTCCCAGGCACTTCAGACCTGACTAAGACTGAATCAAGCTGACCTTTCTCACCTTTATATACTTCCAGGTACCTCAGACCTGCCCTTGACCTTATCCATCATGCCAGCAATCAACCAGATAATTTTTTGAATTATTTGTGTACTTACATGAATATAAAAACAATTATGCTCCTGTTCATATATGTTTTGTAGATTATATTTTTCACTAAAGCCTAATTTTACTTTGCGGTCTACTAAAGCCTAACATTGTGATAAATCCTATTTTTGGGCCTACTAAACCTATTGCTACTTTAGGGCCTACCAAAGCCTAATACTAAACTGAACCCTACTTTTAGGTTTTATTGATACTGTGCCTAATGCCAGAGAAGGAGAAGGTTGTTAGCTATTACATTCCAACATTATAAGATATTCATGAACAATGCACAAATAACCCTCAATACTTCCACCCAGGATTGTCAATGTTCAGGACCTACTTCCTGTTTCAAAACCTTTTTGATCATAATTTCTCAAATGATTGGCCTATCAACATGTACAAAACATCAATCAAAACCTGAAATTGTGCAGATTCAAAATTATTTCCAAAAATTTTATTACATGACCTAATTTACATAATTTTACATAATGAATAAATACAAAAAAATTACTTTTAAAATAAAGTACAAAATTGTATGATATTCTAATAACATTTAAAATTCTAGGTTATTTTAATATTTCAAAGAAATTAATCAGACAATTATTAAGTATGTAAAGAGCACTTGAAAAAAGGGGCTGAGCCTAAAATCATATATAATTCAAACTCTGCCCACTGAATTCCATTTAAGAAATAAATAATGTTTCGATTTTCACATATAAATAATGAAATCCACCTAGAATTTTATGCTCTTCCTCATGCAAAGCTTTAGATTTAAGGTTTCTGTAAAATTAATGAGATATCAGTACTAATTAAGTCATGTGACCAGACTAAAAAATGGATTTTTCAGAATTGAACTTTCCATGGATGTGTCAAACATGCTGATTGGACATGCATTTTTGAAACTGTGATCAAAATCTCTTTGGGTCCATTTTAACAATCTGCAAAACTGAAGAGTTCACCAACCAAAAACCAATTGGAGAATGTTATTGATTCGGCCAGTAATACACCAGTCATATTTGCGCTCATTTCAGTAAAGATGCCTGGGCTGTGGGTAATTTTACAAAATTGGCCAGCAGTTCAGATTGCCGTGAGGGCACTGGGAGATCATCGGCCACAATTGGGCATGTCGTACAGTTTATTGAGAGCTTTTAGCTGCAACATAAAAGTTGCCAGTGTTTATCTGATGTCTTATAACTAAATATCATCTTAAAGTACACGGCAGGCTCCTGTACATCCACCCAGGATTGTCAATGTTCAGGATCCACTTCCTGTTTCTAAATACTTTTGATCATAATTTCTCAAAAAATTGGCCTATCAACATGTGTTATACATCAATCAAAACCTAAAAAATTTCCAGATTAAAAAGTATTTAAAAAGATTTTATCACATGACCTAATTTGCAAAATTTTATATAATGAATAAATACAAAATAAATACTTTTAAAGTAAAGTAAGAAATGGTATGATATTCTGATACTACATAAAATTTTAGGTTATTTTGATATTTCAAAGAAATTAATTGGACAATTATTAAGTGCATAAAAAGCATTTGGAAAAAGGTCGGAGCCTAAAATCGTATTGAATTTAAGCTCCGCCCACTATTTTGAATGCCATTTAAGCAATAAATAATGCTTAGATTTTCACATATAAATTAGGAAATCCAGCTAGAATTTTATGCGCTTCCTCATAGAAACTTTAGATTTTAAGTTTCTCTAAAATTAAAAAATCACATATTTTAATGAGCTATCAATATGCTAATTAAGTCATGTGACCAGACTAAAAAATACATTTTTCAGAATTGGAAACTTTTGAGCTTTCCATAGTTGTGTCAAACATGCTGATTGGACATGCATTGTTGAAACTGTGATCAAAAACTCTTTTGATCAATCTTAACAATCTCCAAAACTGAAGAGTTCACCAGCCAAAAGTGTGGAGAGCTGTGCCTGTGTGCTTAGGGCTCCCGGTGGCATTGTACGGTGAAAATGGGATTTTTCTTATTTCATGTGTTCACAGGCCATTATCAGATATTCCAACGAGCTCCCTACGATATCATATAGACGTCTTTAGGATGTCCTTCAGACTTCTGTCAAATGATATAGACATCCTTAGGATATCTTACAGACGTCTATGCCATTCAATCTTGCGCATGCCGTGCGATACCCTTTCGTAATGTGACTACTAGTCCAGTCAAGATATGAAATGAACCAGACAAAATTAGAACAGAAACCATTTTGCTGTTATTTGTCTCAGAATGTAACCCAGATGAACATATAAAAAGTCTACCAGAATCAACTCATTGATATTTCATCCTACTTCATGCATACATTCAGGTTTCTTTTTATGATTAAAGGTTCCCTGCACACTGAATTAATATCATGCTCTGTTGGTGTAAAGCAGTTATTTAAGGCCATGATTAGGAAATATAAACCTTCTGTAATGTTTATTGTAATGTATTTCATACGATGCCAGCATCATTCTGCTATGAAATACATTGTATATACTGTACTTAAGGTTACCTTTAAGATGGAAAGAAAAAAGAATATGCATTAATATCAGTTAGAGCAAAGGACTTTGACAGAAATATTGCCACTCTTTGTGGACAGCATGATGAAGACTCAGTCAAAACTGTCAAAGCTAGAATATAATTTGCTAATGACCTACATGTTGCCACTGCTGTCAACCATCAGGCATGCAGCATAGGCAAGTCAATTCCTCACAAATTCCAAATAGATGACAAGCAGACAAAAATCACTTCTAGGGAGACCAAAACACGGAATAGACAGTGAATCATACAGTCACAAATACATGAAAAAGCAAATAATGAAACATTATGGAAAAAGGTCATCATTACAGAAATTAATGGAAACCAAAAGTTGTTACAATATGGAGCGCTGCATGATTTTTATTCAAACCCAAAGCAGGACAATTCAGAGGATGAAACATTTAGAATAATTCAAACTGCAGTAAAACTAATCATGTATGGCATTAAGATATTGCAACACAAGTGTGAAATTTATCCAGCCTGTGATCAGATGTCATCTCCTAGGCCCGATTTTTACATCATACTTTAAATCTTAAATCTGAGCATGTACTCAGATTTGAAGCCATACTAACCAAAGTTTGCTTCCAAAAGTATTTTTTATTTTTTCATAATGCTCAGAAGTATGTACTTGAATCATATGCCGTCATATTTCCATTGTTTAATTGAGTAAATACTCCCATGATGTCATACTCAAATAAGAAAATACAGAGGCTCAACAGGGGCTCAGAATGGAGGATCACTTTATGTCAAGTTACAAATTTTCCAGTGACTGGAATGTATCTGCATGTGATTCTGTTCTAGTAAACCTTATCTAATCCATTAATTTAACATAAATTGTTCAATATTTCGTAAAAATTATACTTTGGAGCATTGACTTCAGCTTGAAGTCAGCCTCTAATCTATCTCAGAATCTGAGCATGAAAGCTTCAAACCTGAACAATAAAAAGGTCTGAGAACATTGGAAAAATTGAAAGAACTTGGATCTGAGTAAATTCTCAGAACATGAGCATGAACTTCAAATCTGAGCAAAAAACCTCAAATCTGAGTTTCCCAAGCACGATGGAAAAAAATTAAATATGTGTATATGCTCAGAATCTGAGCATATAAAATATATATCATAATATAATATAATATAATATAATAATAATATGATATATAATACATATATAACTTCAAATTGAAATACGATGGAAACATCATAGTGTTCTCCAATCCCAAATCGTCAAAGGCCAGATAGGTGATCTGGAGAGATTTGAGATTATTGCTTTTTCTATATTATCCCGTTTGCATGACATTTTTTAAATACCCAACCCTATTTTGTGATAATTCATATTTTATGTATAATTATATCTAAAATCTCCCAAAAAAGCTTAATTATTCTTTGGATAACATAAAATTAAGAAAATATGAATATTTGATATCAGTCGCCAGCTGCAAAAACTGAGTCAAACCTGTTAAAACAGCAGTTGAATGATATGTTGCCATGAAACTGTGATACAAGCAAGCTATCTCGTTAAAATTAAGCAAAATATTCCAACCATGGTTATTGCATTTTGCTGAAAGTACGGAGTACTGGCTGTACTCTTTTGAGCAACATTGTTAGAAAAACTTTACTATGCAGGTGTTTGCACTCGATCCCTGGTCAGCTTATCAAATTTTGTTGACAAAGTGTGGAATGGATGATATGAATTTTAGCAGAAGACCCTCTCCTTTCAAATGGCACTGACCTTAATGTAGGTGAGCTGGGTAATGATATTTGGTCGCAAAGTTCGGGGTATAAGCATTAGAATTATACAAGACAAGGAAAACATGCTTGAAAACCTCATTTCATGAATGCTTTAATCATACTCTGCATAAACTAGGGTTTCATGCAGTTACAAAATATGAATATTGTAGCATTCACTCTCCAGTGCTGTCCTCTTTTGGTGAATTTCTCCACTAGCGTGTCTAGATATACCCAAGTTTCATCAAATGATTTAGCCCCTGCCACCATTTCATTGCCCTCACCATCCCTTGATACCATGGAATTGTCTTTAAATATGGAATCGCATAGAGAGACATCGACATCTGGGGACACACAGCCGTCCCAGGATGTTGGACAGCCGGTAGGTTCACCCAGTTCCGGTGGACAGCCCCTTAGGCTGTCATTGAATGTCACCATTTTAGATGAAACCACCTCAAGATCAAGCAGCTGTTAGAAGTTTTCTAGGAATGGTGGATTATTATCGCCAGTGCGTGCCAGGATTCGCGACTCTGGCAGTGCCCTTGACGGAGATAGCCAAGCCAAAACAGCAATTTCAATGGGGACCGGAGCACCAGAGATCTTTTGATCAGCTAAAGGAGGCACTGATTAAAGCACCTATCCTTGCACATCCAAATGTAAATAAGCCTTACATCTTATACACAGATGCATCAAATAAATGTATTGGTGCTATCCTAGTGCAAAAAGACGATAAAGGTATAGAGAAGGTAATTCACTATCTCTCTCACAAATTGTCGGACACAGCGTCATTGGCCTATCATTGAGAAAGAAGCATATGCAATTGTTTATGCCCTAAAGAAACTTCATCCTTATCTGTGGGGAGCAGAATTTGAGATTTACACAGATCACAAGCCTTTGGGATGCCTTTTTAAGGATGAAATTAGAGATACCAAACTCCAATGATGGGCCATACAGATAGCTGAATACAGTGCACCAATTCTCTACCATAAAGGGAAGCTGAACGTGTTGTCATGTAGAGCAAGTGTTGCACCAGTTGCGTTAAATGATCATGTTGGTGCAGACACAATTGAAGTACCAGATGTATGGGAGACAGATTACATAGATATCAATCAACTCTGGCAATATATAAAAGAACAGTTTCCAGATTATTTTGTGGAAGCGGATCAGGCTACAGATGAGACAAGATATGTCCTTGATCAAGGAATCCTTTATACGCTTGCTGAACCTCATCCGTATGCCGGGATTTATTTGCGACTTGTGCTGCCTCAGCAGTTTAGACAGCAGGTGATTGACAGATGCCATGGTGAAATAGGTCATTCCGCAGCAGAAAAGACCCTGAAGAGAATCCAGGAAAATTATGTGTGGCCAGGCATGAGGAAATCCGTACGAGAGTACCTGTCAGGTTGTGTCCGATGCAACACTCTGACCCCACCTCATCCGGCCATGCCACGAGGAAGGATGCCAACACCTCCACGTCCTTTTCACACTTGGGGCATTGACCTTGTTGGATCCTTCCCACGTGACCAGAAAGGAAGGCAACATTTGCTTACCTGTAAAGATCACCTTACAGGATAGGCAGAAGCCATACCCATACCAACCAAGAAGGCTGTCACCGTCTGGGATGCATTCATGCGGGAAATAGTTGCCAGGTATGGCCTACCCTCAGTCATTGTCTCAGACAATGGGGGTGAATTTACAGAAAAGGCTTTTGAAAATTGGATGCTGGAAAATGGAATACGGCATCATTTGACATCGCCTTATCATCCCCAATCTAATGGGATGACCGAGTGCTTCAACGGCACCATCCAGAGATTGTTGTTGAAATTGACCGGAGGAGAAGAAAGAAAATGGAGCAAATACCTATCAGAGAGTATTACAAGAATTCTGAGAGACAACCAAAGCTGCGTATCAGTCAAAGGCCCCAGCAAGATCCAAAAGACTGCCTATTGGGACTTTTGTTTCTGTGCATGTGCTTAATTCCAAGAAAGGCCAGTCCAAATGGCAACCAGATTACCGAATACTTTCTAATCATGAAGGCGGCCTCTGTGTGGAGCAATTGAGACAGCACGTGTGCAACCAGAGAAATGTTAGGATTATCCCTGAGTCCAAATCCTATGAAGAGGTAGACCCACTACCTGTGCGAAGGGAAACCGAGAAAAGCCTTCCTCCCTTGGAAGCAACCCCAGTACCAGTAGGGCCCAATCCCTACATGCCAACCCGAATGGCTCCAGCTGCCACAATTAACCCAACTTTCATTTTTGAAAGTCATTTAGATCCTAGGGCAACCCCCTTTCAAATAACAACTAGGCATTTGAATGCATGCATGGAACACATCCCTTTTCAAAACCATACTATTGACCTCCCACCAGGAGTTCACAAGCTGAACTTTCCAAATTATGAGGCAATCAAGAAACCTCCTATTAGTAGATTGCCTTAGTGGTTGTTTTTATTGTTCTTGTTTGCTTTGCTTACTCTAGGTATATGATTTATTCAAAGCTAGGTAAGAGAGTATATACTGGAGGTAGGAATCCAAAAGATACTACTAAAGTGTTATATGATGCACATGTTGAAATGGCTATTGTACAGGTGGATATGCCGGAAGAAGAGTAAAAATGATACATGATCATGTTACGATATAAACATTTATCATATTGCTGCATTATCACAGTATAATCGTGACAATTTTACAAGGAACTTTATAAAACATTGTAGCACCAAAGTTGTGTGGTCTGATTTTTGTGTTTAACAATGAATATATTATAGACAATATAGGAATAATAAGGCAGACACTTTATGCATCATATGGAAGAAGAATCATATTGTCACAAAAAGGTGGAAGCCCAACCAGGCTTAAAAACCATTCATCCTAGCAGAAACAACACTTCGCCAAGATGACACTTAGTGATCATGAAGACTAAACCATCTTCATCGACGACAGGTTTGTGGAATATGAGGACGCCCTCTGTGCAGTGACATAAAATACAGATGCAGAGACATATTACAGACACTGTATTGTTTAAATCAATTATAACTCCAATATATATGATGTCATATTCAATCAATTATAACTGCAATAATGAAATCCCTGGCGCCCAATAATTTGAACTTCTGAAATCTGCGAAGAATAATGAATTGATAGGTTTTTTTTCAAAATAACATTTTAAAATTTCTCTTTTTAGCTCTGCTGAGACTTTAGCTCGCAGAGCTTTAGGAGTAGGGAAAAAGTCTGTCTGTCCATCCATCCGTCTATCAACATTTCTTTAAAAATCTTCTCCAAAACTACCAGTACTATATCTTTCATATTTTATACAGAGGTAGATATAGAGGTGAAGATTCAGATTCCTTCAAATCTTAGTGATGTCACCATTGACTTTAGTGCAGTGACCTTGAGGTCACAAATTTTGTACCGGGCATATCTCAGCAACCACTTATTAGAGGAAATTAAAACGGTATACAGAAATGTCTTATATCAAAGCTGTGCTTCGTCATACAATTTTAGTCATGTGACCTTTGACCTTGACACATTGACCTTGAATTCAAAATTTTTGAACATGCCACATCACAGCCATTAGAAGTGAATAAAAAGCACTTCATATCTGTTATATACTAAAACTATGTTTAAAAATCTTCTCCTCCAAAACTACTAGTAATATTATTTTCATATTTTATACAGAGGTAGATAGAGAGTTGAAGATTTAGATTCCTTCAAATCTTAGTGATGTCACCATTGACTTTAGTGCAGTGACCTTGATGTCACAAATTTTGTAAGGAGCATATCTCAGCAACCACTTATAAGGAGAAATTAAAACTTTGTATACAGCAATGTCTTAGGTCATAGCCATACCTCGTCATACTTTCTTAGTCATGTGACCTTTGACCTTGACACATTGACCTTGAATTCAAAATTTGTGAACATGCAACATCTCAACCATTAAAAGTGAATAAAAACTTGTTCATATCTGCTATATATCAACTCTCTGTCGAGCAAGATATACATTTCATTCAGATTTGACCTTTGACCTTGATAATGTGACCTTGACCTTTGTATTATTGTGAAGGCCATAGCTCATGAATGATGAACTGGAGACACTAAATATCTGTTATGTATCAACACTATGTTTAAAAAAAAATCATCTCGAAAACTATCAGTAATATATGTTTCAAATTTAATGCATAGGTAGATATTGAGGTGAAGATTCAGTTTCCTTAAAATCTTAGTGATGTCACCATTGACCTTAGTGCAGTCACCTTGAGGTCACAAATTTTGTACTGAGCATATCACAGCAACCACTTATTAGAGGAAATTAAAACTTGTATATAGAAATGTCTTTGGTCAAAGCTGTGCCTCGTCATAGTGAAAAAGGCGAAGTATCCAGACGATGAGGTCGACAACGTTCGCAGTCCCAAGCCAATACCAACAATGGTTTCGATCTTAGTTGATCTCATCAGTTGGATGGGGACTGACTGCGTTATCCTACACCTTGTTTATAAATTGGATGAGGTGGAGGTGCTGGCACCTCTGGAGGTACCTTACGCCTCCCCTGTAGCGCCTCCAGGTGGAGGTGTTATTGTGGTTTCCATTGGTTACCAAGTGGAGGTGCTGGGGGAAACCCCTGTTTTCGAGGTGCGTATTATCTTTAATCCCGGCTTTGGGGTAATTGTTTGCATATTTTTGCAATTTACGCGTTGATTTTTGAGGTATAGATGACTTTTTTATGTCAATTTGAATCATATTTGATTTGCTATATAATGTTTTTAAATTTACGGACCCTCTCCCTTGAAGCCACCAGACTATTTCGTTTATTTTGCGCTTCGTACAGCCCCGGCGCGGGGTAGGAATCTCCATTTTGAAAACGAATTTTATTGCTCCCGTTTCTTTCTTTTGTGGGTTACGAGATTGTTTGCAATAAAGATGTGCATAGGATGAATACCTTGATTTTTGTTGGGTTTTGACCATTTTTTACAGTCAATTTTTTTGGGGGTGCGGTTGTGTAACGTGGTGTTACGATAATTCAACAGATTTGGTTGAACAGACTCACTCAAAGAGACCTTGGTTTCTAAATGGTTTTATTTAGATAAATTAGGTTTCTTTTTAGAATTTTGTTTGGTTTAACGTTGTAGGTTTCACCAGATGTTTGGGTTGCCTTCTTTTGGTGTAAGTATTGGTTTTTGCTCCGTGGAGAGTTGGATTACTCTCCCAGGAGATTCAACAGTTCTGCTAGAATCTCCAAGTATTTGGCGGGGGCTGTGCCTTGTCATACTTTCTGAGTCATGTGACCTTCGACGTTGACACATTGACCTTTAATTCAAAATTTCAACTTGAGCAGATGATGATTTTGACCAATTAAAATGCATGTTACATATCAAATTTGGCCCTAACTTGTTATCTTGATTCTCATTGGCTATGTTATTCAAAATGGCAGCCTCCTTGACAACTTAGTGATAGCTTTTAGATTTTTGAAAAAATCATGATAGAATGGAAAAAGAACCTAATGGAAACTAGATAGAATTAGACCTCTGAAAATACAACATCTTGCCTACTTTGGGATCTTGTATGGAAAATCATAACCTGGTTGCTTGTTGTACTTAATCTCAGTTCATGTGTTTTCATTCAAGTCAGCAGAGCTATCAACCCATGGTGTTATGTTTTCATACATAGCTTAATTGTCAAATAAAACTAATAGTATCTGTCCGTTTAACACTATATTATAGGATAGATATACAAAGGGAATGTATTGCCATTTAACACAGTATTATAGGATAGATATATAAAGTGAATGTATTGTCATTTACCACTGTATTATGGGATAGATATATAAAGGGAATTTATTGCCATTTAACACAGTACAATAGGATAGATATATAAAGGGAATGTATTGTCATTTAACACAGTACAATAGGATAGATATATAAAGGGAATGTATTGTCATTTAACACTGTATTATAGGATAGATATATAAAGGAAATGTATTGCCAATTTGATGGCAAAGATGATAGAAATAATTGAAAAACGTAAAAAAAAATCACCAAGACGATGAATACAGTGGAGCCAGCCTTGCAACTTTCATATGAATAAACCGAAGAATCCAAATGTGATCAAATTTGATGAAATCTTATATCATTATAATCAAGCAAATAAAATAAAAGAACCAATACATATTATGGAAATCAACAAATGTTTATTCAAGCATATCAGCATTTTATTGTACATATGAAAGACTATCTGAACAATATATCATCCAGTTTAGTATCGGATTAAACAATATCAAAACAAATATTAAGAAAAAAAACATAAGGAAAAGAAAAAAAAATAGAATTGAAATTAATGATTTTATGGATTATGTTGAAAACAATTTATTTCTCCTATCATTACCATTATAAATTACCATTATTTTATTAATTATCCTATTATTATAATGATCGTCTTATTATCATATTATTAATTATTATTATTATTATTATTATTATTATTATTATTATTATTATTATTATTATTATTATTATTATATAAAACATATTCAGGTTGACAGGGCAACAACACAAGAGTTTCAACATAGCAAAGATTTATGTCTATATTTTTGGCCATCAGAGGCTTCATCTTATTAGTTGTCCTGAATGTAATGTTTTTGCGCAACCTGCTTTAGTGTTGACCTCTCAACAAGATAAGATACTACATCCTATCAAAACTTAAGGACTATATCATCACAAGAAAAACCTCCATTGACATTGGCTTCAACTTCATTAAGGTCTTGCTTGATCTTGACCAGATTATCAGAATTCTCGGGCAAACTGGTGACATTGGCTGATATTGATTCAGTTGCATCACTCTTCAAACTCCTCTCACTTTGGGCATTTGGATCTATGCTTTCCATGATTTTAGTTCCAATAAATGTCATGATGAAGAAAAATATAAATCCGCCAGCGATGATAAAAACAGACAAAACTACAAGACTTTGTTTTTGTGGCACTAGAACAAATGCTCCAACCAGAGCTGCTGTTTCAATTATATAGATCAGTCCGGCAAGAGTTTGTCTGTGAAAATAGGAACCAACAACAGAACCAAGAGGAGCTCCAATCACAACTATAGGGATACACACTCCCATGTACTCCCAGGCATCTGTAGACACTTCCTGCAATATTACCTGCAATAAATAGTTTTAGGATCTATAGGCTAAGGCTTTCCATGGAAAAAACATCAACCCAAATTAAATGTACAAAGAAATAATGTACAAAAACCCCAAAGATAGGCCTTTGAATCTATGGCATAAAATGTGTTTAACATTCTTTATTATTGAAAACATTTAAAAGCAAATGTGTTCAAGATTAGTATGTTTTATCTAATGCATGACTCTGTGAATTGATTTTACGCATACACATAGAATATACATTCTGAAATTTAAAGTGAATTATTGATTGTATTGGTCTGTAGCATTCCGAGGTGGAGTTGGTTAAATGATAAAACCGTTTGAGAGTAATATCAAAGAGAACTCTCTTTGCTACCCCAGTATGTCAAGAGTTCGTGCTTTCTGCTGTTAAAATCGTGGCCATTTCTGTTTTCATTTACAATATTCATCACTGACAATCTTGTTTCTTGGTCCTTATTGTTGGTGTCATATGCGTTTTTTGTGTGTAATATGTGGTTTTGTACAGAGTTAGGTCCCCTACCCACCATGGAGCTCAACAAGGGCATGCCTTTCTGGGCCAGTAAGTCCAAGCCCTGATGCTGTGAGGATACAAAATGTGATATACTCTTGGAATAAAGACCGGTATAACTGACAAACCAGCCCAGTGCTCAACCTGTCTGGATTCCATATCCTCCCTGACATGGCTTGCATCCCAAGGCAAACATGATGCGCATTTAGTCACCGTATACATCATGCAGGGGGCAGTGGGGCTATTCTTTAATCCCCGCACCCTCAGGTGAAGATTGCAGTCAGGCAATTAGTCAGAACCATTAAGGGAATTGGGGTGCTATTGTTCTCTTTATAACATACCTGTCGCCAATAGAAACCAACTATTGTATTGAATGCCATGAGGATGACTGATGTAGGTGTTGCTGTCTTTTCTGATACCCTGAATAACAAGGTGAGCACACTGAAACTGCAAATATCTAGTCCACTACCTGTTTTAAAAACAACATAAATATTTACATCTGATTCAGCAGATTATAGTGTGCCTTTAACACTTCTCTACATTTTAAAACTGGTCAAGACAAAACAGGTTGTAACCCCAAAAATATATAAAGAAATATAATGTAAAAGAAATATATAAAATTTAATAAAGTTCTCACCTGCAAATGCGGTGAATATACCTCCAGCAAAGCCAGTGAGTACCAAAACAAGGCCCTTCCAAATCTTGAAATCTGGGATTGTCTTAAATGCCTTTCTTTTGTGGTAAAGATTCAAAAGGAATAAGGCAAATGCAAATGAAAACCAAATGGAGACAAATCCCATCTTCTTCTGTGCAGGACTTAGAGAAGGATCAATGATATGGAAGCCAAATATAATGCCCACAATGCCCCCTAGTGAGCAGAATATCAAGGCAAACCTGTTATAAAAAAGGAAAGTCATTGATTCTTGGTTGGCACACAACTGTAGTTTGACAAGTGACTATATTTGTGTGAATGATAAAATACATAATACAAACAATTAATTAAACAATGAAACATGAATATATTCAGTGATGGACATTCAAAGCTTGTTTTTTATATAATCGTAATACCATTCCAGTTGTATTCTCATGAAGAAGATTGTGAAGGCAGCAGCTGACATTCCACATGACTGGATCATGAGGGAGAAGTCACGAGCAATGGAAGGTGAGATGCTGAATGCAAGAGTCATCACTGGGAAAGCAATGGCTCCTCCTCCCTCTGACGTCATCCCTTGAAAATAGAGCAGACATATGCTGTAGGTGTATGTATGGAATTTTGAATCACATTTCCAATATATTTTTGTCATATTTTGGTGAGACCTACTTGTAGCAGGTATAATTCTGCCACATTTAATTGTCATGCTACAGGTACAGGCCAGTCACAGAATTTCAAGTACAGATATGTAAATTAAGGCTAATGCATCTGCAAACATATTGAAAAGTTTCGCAACTGAGCATAGCCCAAAAGGCAGAACAGTCAGATAATGATGTTCAACTGGGTAGCCTTGATTGTTCCCTGTAAAGACCGGCCCACTAGCACAGTCGGTAGAGTGTAGGATCCGTATCCTTTAATGGTAAAATAAGTGGAGGACGGGAGGTGGTGAGTTCAACTCCCACTGCCAGCAGTGTTACTTTCACACAGGTTAAAAGGCTTGAAAGTCAACCTGATATGGCCATAATTGCTGAAAAGGACGTAAAAACACCATTTCAAAATATGTAAAGCAGAGCAAAAGCTGGTCCAAAGGATGCACATACACAAACAAGAAGGTTGAAGAGAAGTCACACTTGGCGGTCGAAGCTGAGTCATACTTGTCTTGGCATTGGGTTGCGGCGCAGAGCACCAACTTATTGGCACCAGTTCCTCTGTGGTGATCCAAATGTTGTGGGTTCAATCCCCGACCATCAAAATTGAACTCATACAATTTTACAAATGAACTATGGCCCATGCGAAAGGGTTAACCCGTTGTCCTTGTAATTCTGTGACTGGGTTGGTTGTCAAACAAACATGTCTATCAGAGCTTCAACATCCAGAATTGTGGCACATTTTAATAAGCAGTAATCAGAGTCAATGCCACCATTTACTGACTTCTTGGGAGGCCTTGATAAGCCGTGAGTGATGTGATGTATACATAGATTCCATTTAAAAGACTTAAAATACCATTTGGTGTTTTGTGGTTCTTGATAAATAGGCCAATGTCCTCAGTAAACAAGAACTTCACCCTTAAAGGATTTTTCCATAGAAATCTCCACATTATCTATTGCAAAGCATAAAGGTCAGCATAAAGGTCAGTAGAATAAATTAAAGATGTATATGGCAAACTTTCTGATTAAATATATTACCATTACAACAGCTTATCCATAAGTGTGTATACACTGATATCCAGTAGATATATTTGACCAAGCAAAATATGACAGCAAGCAAAATAAGACAGCATAACAAATTGCATGCAACAATTAAACGCATTAAACTTCACAAATTTAAAAAAAAAACTAAATAAAAATAACAACAAAAACAAAAATAATAGCCAAAACAGCCATTCACTCCTGCACCCCTCAAATTGAGTTGAGGACTGAACAAAACAAATATTTCTTAATTAAGGGGATGGAGGAATTTTTATCCTGCAAATTGTAAAATATTGCAATATCCTTTTCATTCTCTGCCAAGTAAGTCTCGTTTATATTGAGGAGCTGATGTTACACTTCAAATTCACAACTTTATTCAATATATACTCTGATAATAATAATAATAATAATAATAATAATAATAATAATAATAATAATAATAATAATAATAATAATAATAATAATAATAATAATAATAATAATAATTATAATAATAATAATAATAATAATAATAAATTTCTATAGCGCCATTTCAGACCAGGTCTGCTCATGGCGCTTTTGACGGTTATGTTCTCTGTAGAGATGAGTCTTTAAATGCCGTTTAAAACATTCAATAGTCTTAGCATTTTTAATTTCTAAGGGCAGGGCATTCCATGTCCTTGGCGCATACGCAGCAAAAGCCCATTCCCCATATGTTTTTGAATTTGTTTTTGGGACTAAATATTCATTGTTTTCATTAGATCTAAGATTTTTTTCCCCAGTTTTTGGTTTGAATAATTTTTTGTATCTTCCATGTTAATAAGGCAATCTTGAAGTCAATCCTAGCTTCAACCGGTAGCCAGTGTAGATCTATTAGTTTTTGTGTAATATGGTCCCTTTTCTTTAGCTTACCAACAACCCTGGCTGCCGCATTTTGTAGTTTTTGTAATTTAGCCAGTTCACATTTGGGAATTCCAGCCAGTAGAGAATTTCCATAGTCCAGTGTAGAGGTGATAAATGCATGTGCCAGCATATTTGAGGTTTTCTCATCCATGCATCCTCTTATTCTGGCCAGATTTCTGACATGATAAAAACCATTCTTACAGATTATTCTTATTTGTTCTTTCATAGCTAATCCCTGATCAAAGATTACGCCTAGATCCTTAACTTTGCTTGATCTAGGAATTTCAGAAGAACCAACTGTTATTTTTTCAGGTAAATTTTTATTTTTCAGGTCTGAATTTTTTCCACAGATCAACATTTCAGTTTTTCCATCATTAATCTTCATTTTATTATCTTGCAGGAACGTTCTTATTTTACTTATACATTCTTCTATTTCTTTTGTAGATATTTTATTCCATCAGGTGATTTTGGATCTAGTGAGATGTATACCTGAGTATCGTCAGCATATACATGGTGCCTTAGATCATACTGCCCAATCAGATCTGCCAGTGGTTCCATGTATGTTGTGAACAGAATGGGACCCAATACGGAACCCTGGGGAACGCCATAATTAATATTCATATTTTCCGATTTTTTTCCATCAATGGTAACACATTGCTTTCTTTGTGATAGGTAAGATTTGAACCATTTTAATGCCGTGCCTCCAATGCCACATCTTTTTTCAAGCCTATTTAGCAGAATGTTATGGTCAATAGTATCAAAGGCCGCAGAGAGAAGTAAAATAAGCATAACTGTCTTATTGTTGTCAATATCCATTAATACATCATTCTGAACTTTCAGCAGGGCAGTCTCCTTGCTGTGAAATTCCTTGTATGCCGACTGGAACATACTCTGAATGTCCTTTCCCACCAAATGTCCTACAAATTGCTTTGCTACTGCCCTTTCAATTAGCTTTGATAGGTAGACTAGGTTAGAGACTGGCCTATAATTCTTCTTAAGCAATTCTAAGCCCAATTTTTTAATTAGAGGTCTGATTATTGCTTCTTTTAGCCTCTCAGGCATGTTTCCCATTGTAATGGATTTATTTATTATTTCAGTGATTAATGGTAATAATTGTGCCATACACTCATTTAGCAGCCATGTGGGGATGGAATCCAGTTCACATGACTTCTTGGCTGCTTCTTTTTGTAATTTTCTGACATCATCTTCACTTAGCAGTTTAAAGTTATTTAGTCTAGCTGGCTCGTAACTACCAATGACAGAACAAGTGGGTGGGACCATCGATCCCCGCTTCCCAAAATATTTGCCTCTATTCCATTATTAATGATCCTGAGCTAAAAGATTCATAATGGCTACTTATTTTTAAGGTAGCGTTCTTTCTGCCATGTTTTAATCTTTGTTTCAGGTCTAGGTTTCTTGATAATACACGTGAAAGTGCAAATAATTATACAGAAATCATTTAAAACATTACAAACCTGCTATCATTGAACCAAATATCATAGTTATGCTCATGAAGTATTTCTCCCTGAACAGTGGCCAGATATTGTAGGTCACAGCCACACTCCACCAGCAGAAGTGGAAAAAGACAGCTGGTATGATGATGCCCACAAATCTCCGGTGTTTGACCAACACTCGTTGATACCATGGGTCACTATCATTGATCTCCTCCAAGGCAGCTGACTGCTCTGCATTGTTAGCTGGGCCTGTAATTATAACACAATGTTCCTCATCAAAGCTATGCATTAATAACTCTTTATAACAATTAAAATATTCTTTAATAGGTTTTCTATTCATGTTTTGACAAATGTTACTTTAAACATAGTTTTTGCTTTTTTTCTGGTCGGCTTTTCATTGATTACTGTTCTGTTATCTGTTGACTACTGGAGACAATCACTTCACTTTAAAGTCATATAACAAGACACAAACTGATTAATTAATTCAGCTGATCTTGAGGCACATATGGCCTATTATGATATTGGCTGTTAAGGCTTTATTGCCTGAAATGAAGGAATTTATATGTCTAAATGCGCCATTTGCATTTTTTTACTGGAATGGTTATGATTTTGATAATATAGAGGGCACCACACCCTGGTGACGTCACAAGAGAATTGGTGCGAATATTTGTACTTTATTTTTTTTATCAAACATCACACAGCTCTGCTCGCAATACTAACAGACATTTATGATTTACAGACCAAAAACTAGCTCATGGCAAATACGTTCTCTCATGTTTATCCTCTCTTAGAAGGTTAAGCATAATAGACGATATGTCACCAACGTCAATATGGCCCTAATTTGTTGGGAGAATACACTGACATGGGCCATATCCATATATGCTTTGAAATAATCATAATGTGTACAGTATAGAGGGCACCAGTGGCGCGAATACCAATGATAATGTCTCAAAGTAAGATTATTATTCATTCATGATATAACATAAATGTATGATTTAACACACCAAAATCAAGCCCAGTGCACTCAATCCATAATACCTTTGTTAATTCCTGTCTGATATATGTCACAATGAGCCTAAATGGTATCGACTACATATGTTTCAGGGTAAAATGCTTGGCATATGTTCCAGGCAACTCCTACTATTTTTTCACATCACATGATAGTCTTGACATCACATGATAATTCAAGACGATGCAATATTAAGTCAAGGCAATGTCAAGACATTGCAACGTTAAGTTGAAGCAATGTCAAGACATTGCAACGTTAAGTCAAGACAATGTCAAGACAATGCAACGTTAAGTCAAGGCAATGTTAAGACAATGCAACATTTAGTCAAGGCAATGTCAAGACATTGCAACATTAAGTCAAGGCAATGTCAAGACAATGCAACATTAAGTCAAGGCAATGTCAAGACATTGCAACGTTAAGTCAATGCATTGTCAAGACCTGTTCAGTCTTCCCAATTGTGGCGAGACCTTCACCCCTTTGCCAGACCAAAAACATGTTTACTGGACCGAAATGATTAAAGAAAAAAAATAGCTAAATTAAATACAACTTTATGAAAGCAAATCCCACTCATATACGAGCTTTGAAAATGACTTCCAAACTTGTTGATGCATAGATTTTGTTATAATATTCACAGATATACATTTCAGACATGAGATCTGATCATGGAAGAAATTATGCCGGAAAAAAATATCGGTCAGGACCGGAAGTCCGGCAATGATCGGAAAGACTGCCTGTTATCCTGCCTGTTAAAATAGGAAAAGGTGAGATTTACAGTTTCTAAAAATGCTTTGCTCTCCAGTGTATGGTTTATATCCTGGTGATCCAGTGTATGGATTTTATCCTGAGAATTTTAGGATATACCTAGCTGTTTAAATTTAATATGGAGAAACATTAGCTCGACAGAAATGTGGTGCAAGAGTTTTCATGCCCATAGTTTATATACAGTATATGCATAATATAGACACATGTCTGAAATCAAACATATTCTTCCCATTTCGTTTGCAGACAGCTTATGATAAAAGGTTCCAGACATGTTTTCATTAAGTGTATTAATACTTAATACTGCATCTATGTGTAGAGGATTTAGAGAAAATAGTGATTATAGATATCTCACCTTCCAGAAAATACTTTTTACACCAAGCACTGCAGCCGATATTGCAGGGAATGGACCTCATCCTCCTTGCCATCTTCTGAAAAATAAAAACCCAGTGATTAACATGTAAAATGTCACTTATTGAAAAGGGGCATGGCATTATGTCGCAGTGACAGGCTTCTTACTTATTTAATATACTTTTTGGTTTTACACATATAATGGCTAAGACCAGTACTTTGAAAAAGGTGGACATCTACAACGGAGTGCCTGTTGGATATCACAGTCCTAGGTTTATGCAACCATTTGTTTTGTAAAAATCCAATTGAAAATTCCGCAGTTAGTATAAAGAAAAATAAGGCGTTGAGTCCTGGTGACAGGTTTATATCAAATGCTTTTAAGGCTTAATAGTGTTATAGATGATATTGATAAAACCGAATCTCCACATGCAAAGTAGACATTTAACTCTAATGTCTATATCAACATTGACTTTGCAAAAGTGATTCATTATTTTTGTGCTCCTTTCACGTGTATGAGATAATCTGATTGATTTGATCAATCTTCCATTTAATAGTGTTTATGTCCTAGTAATCATCATGTGTTTTTACAGTATAACATTATATATGATTATGGATGTTGAGGTCTGGAATATGAATGATGATCACCTTACAGCTATTTGGCATAGATAACAAAGCTATTCGCTCTTCTCGTCCAAAGTTTAGCAAGTTGCCTCAAGTTGCCTCTTCCTACAGGTATTCACTGTGTATTTGACATAAGATATATACTGAAAATTGCGGCATCATATATAATTATATATATCTACTTTGGAATGTAGTTGAATGCAACGTTTTTCCTGAAATCTAAATCATATATTTGCGAAAAGTTATTTACTAGTTACCAGTTCATTTTTCGTTACATTATAATTCAATGATATATACATAAACAATTTCACCAAATTAGATCACTTTGTAAGCTTCTGAAGAGGGGACAAGACATATGGAATATGTCCAATTTTTAATAAGGAATTAGTCATATTTTATTTTTTCTAATTGCTCTTTATAATTGTTCAATTAGTGAAAAAATCAGGAGGTTTCAATCATCTCTTATCATAATTTGTAATTACAAAATTTCAACAATATTTGTTTCACCTTTAAATTTATTTCTTTGTCATTAAGATGTTTATGACAATATATAACTAGTAAGTAACTTCCCGCACCTGACAAGTGCTCTTGGCTAAATAACTGATAAAAGATGACTTTTAGCATATTTGGCGCAGCCCAACACATTAAACTGAGTTTTCCATTAATTGAAGCCAGGAAAGAGTAATTTATTGGAAATAAAGAGCTTGCTACATTGTTCATATTCATAACCTTCACAATGCAGATAACATCTCAATGAAACTTAGCAGCAGATTGTGGTTGACTCTCAACAAAAAAAAACAATGAAAAATATATGCCTGTCTCCAGGTCAATGAATTCACCCCGGACTCCTTGTAGCGTAGCAGAGCGTTCTAGTATCAATGGTGAAACCATTTTCTTGGTCATTTCACACACGCACAATTAACCACGAGGGTGAAGATTATTGGATATTGGATATTTGACGTTTTTTTCAAAATGTACCAAAATTTATATTACTATGCAAACATCTAGGATCAAGTGAAATTCGGCAAAAAAAAGGATATATATCCTGTTTAAAAAGGATATATCCCTTTTACTCTGACAAAACTGAATGCAATAAAAGATATGTCAGTTTCAAAGTGTTGTGGCACTGTCTTAACAACTTTTGAGAGGCTAAAGGGGGGTTGGACATGCTTGCTAGACATGTCTAGAATAGCCCCTGAGGCATCAATATGTGGGGCAAAATCTGTGGGTAGCAGATATGGTCCTTCTCCCCTGACATACTGGAAAACCATATATTGTCATAAATATCACTTTCAAAGTGTTGTGGCACTGTCTTAACAAATTTGGAGAGGCTAATGGGGGGTTAGACATGCTTGCTAGACATGTCTAGAATAGCTCCTGAGGCATCAATATGTGGGGCAAAATCTGTGGGTAGCAGATATGTCCCTTCTCCTCTGACAAAGTCGGAAATGGGTTTATCACCAAAAATTGGGTTTCTCACTTTCCAAGAGTTGTGGCACTGTCTTAACAAATTTTGAGAGGCTAATGGGGGGTTAGACATGCTTGCTAGACATGTCTAGAATAGCCCCTGAGGCATCAATATGTGGGGCAAAATTTGTGGTAGCAGATATGGCCCTTCTCCTCTGACATACTGGAAAACCATATATTGTCATATATAGCACTTTCAAAGTGTTGTGGCAATGTCTTAACAAGTTTTGAGAGGCTAATGGGGGGTTAGACATGCTTGCTAGACATGTCTAGAATAGCTCCTGAGGCATCAATATGTGGGGCAAAATCTGTGGGTAGCAGATATGGCCCTTCTCCTCTGACATACTGGAAAACCATATATTGTCATATATAGCACTTTCAAAGTGTTGTGGCAATGTCTTAACAAGTTTTGAGAGGCTAATGGGGGGTTAGACATGCTTGCTAGACATGTCTAGAATAGCTCCTGAGGCATCAATATGTGGGGCAAAATCTGTGGGTAGCAGATATGGCCCTTCTCCTCTGACAAAGTCTGAAATGGGTTTATCACCAAAAATTGGGTTTCTCACTTTCTAAGAGTTGTGGCACTGTCTTAAAAAAGTTTGAGAGGCTAATGGGGGGTTAGACATGCTTGCTCGACATGTCTAGAATAGCCCCTGAGGCATCAATATGTGGGGCAAAATCTGTGGGTAGCAGATATGGCCCTTCTCCTCTGACAAAGTCGGAAAAAAACACCAATACTTGGGTTTATCACATTCTAAGAGTTGTGGCACTGTCTTAACAAATTTTGAGAAGCTAAAAGGGGGTTAGACATGCTTGCTAGACATGTCTAGAATAGCTCCTGAGGCATCAATATGTGAGGCAAAATCTGTGGGTAGCAGATATGGCCCTTCTCCTCTGACAAAGTTGGAAAAAAACACCAATACTTGGGTTTATCACATTCTAAGAGTTGTGGCACTGTCTTAACCAATTTTGAGAGGCTAATGGGGGGTTAGACATGTTTGCTAGACATGTCTAGAATGAATGAATGAATGAATGGTTGCTTAGAGGCACATCAACCACTAAGGTTATTTAGTGCCTAAAAATGGTAAAAATGAATGAATGAATAGTTTCACATTGACACAATAAAGTGCCAAAACAGTAAAAATAGAAACGTAATATTGACTAGAAACAAAATGTAAATGTTAATACAATATGTAGATAACACAAGAATTTATCAACTGTGAACAGCATTTATATAATATCAATCAAATATAATAAATATGTATAATTTGTTTAAAAGACTTTATCAGTATGATGTTTTGCAGTTCTTGATAAATAAGTCAATGACATAAATAAACAAAAGCTCTGCCCTTAAAACTGATTATAAAGTCCTATGTGAGTTAAAAACGATACTATCACAGAAGTATCTACAGTATCAAATAACGTATGTAAACCTTGTACATTAAAATATTGAGTTCGTATATTATCAAAATCGATACACTCAATTAAAATATGTTTAATAGTCAAAGCCCTTTGACAACCAATACATTCAGGTTGATCTTCACCTTTAAGCAGATAACAGTGCATCAAATGACTATGTCCTATTCTTATACGGGTTAAAACTGACTCTTCCCTACGGTTAATTCTAATAGCACCTTTAGTTTTGCCTAGAACGGGCTTAATTTCATGTAATTTATTAAAAATAGCTTCGTTCCAGCGCAACTGCCATTTAGAACGTAAAAAAACAGTAATATATTTCTTAAACTCTGTATATGGAATAAGTAAATCTATTGGGCGTTTGTCCAATGCTGCTTTGGCAGCTTGGTCAGCAGCCTCATTTCCATGGATTCCAATATGACTGGGGATCCAATAAAAACGTATTTCTTTATTTTCATCTGTACAGAGTCTATGATACCGTTCGAGAATTTTGTAAATAAAGGGATTTTTCCAATCCTTTGCTTTCAATGCTTGTAAACAAGACAAAGAATCAGAAAAAATTAAAAATGTTTGATGTGGAGAAGTCTCCACATGATCCAAAGCAAGGTACAAAGCATGTAGTTCTGCAGAAAAAATCGATGATTTATTTGGCAGACGTTCTGAATAAATATGATTGCCCTTAACAGCAGCTGCAGCAGCCTTCTCATCATCAAATGATCCATCAGTGTATATACACTGATATCCAGTGAAAATAGATTTTATTTCTTCATATCTATTTATATAGAGGGATGGATCTGTTGAGCATTTCTTTAATTCTGACATGGCTAGATTAATATTTAAAGTTTCATAGGTCCATGGAGGTGTTTCTGGATATTGAAATTTAGCTATTTGATTCGGATTTAAATTTAGGGATTGTAAAGATTCCTTGATGCGAATGCCAAAAGTTGGTATTGTATTTGGTTTATTTTCAATAAGATCAACATAATTTGGATTGAATATAGCGTCATGTACAGGATTGTCTGGACAAGCAGCAATTTTTGCAGCATACTGAAGGGCAAGCTTTTCTCTTCTTAAATCAAGAGGCAGTTCATAGACATGTCTAGAATAGCCCCTGATGCATCAATATGTGGGGCAAAATCTGTGGGTAGCAGATATGGCCCTTCTCCTCTGACAAAGGCGGAAATGGGTTTATCACCAAAAACTGGGTTTCTCACATTTTAAGTTTTGTGGCACTGTCTTAACAAATTTTGAGAGGCTAAAGAGGGGTTAGAAATGCTTGTTAGACATGTCTAGAATAGCTCCTGAGGCATCAATATGTGGGACAAAATCTGTGGGTTGGAGATATGGCCCTTCTCCACTGACACACTGAAAAATCATATATTGTCATATACAGCACACACATGCACAATTAACCACGAGCGTGAAGTTTATTGGATATTGGATATTTGACCAAAAACTACCAAAAACTGGGTTTCTCACATTTTAAGTGTTGTGGCACTGTCTTAACAAATTTTGAGAGGCTAAAGAGGGGTTAGAAATGCTTGCTAGACATGTCTAGAATAGCTCCTGAGGCATCAATATGTGGGGCAAAATCTGTGGATGGGAGATATGGCCCATCTCCTCTGATAACGTCGGAAATTGGTTTATCACTTTCTAGGAGTTGTGACACTGTCTTAACAAATTTTGAGAGACTGATGGGGGATTAGACATCCTTGCTAGACAAGTCTAGAATGAATGAATGAATGAATGGTTTATTTACGGCACATCGGCACATTGAGGTCATTCAGTGCCAAAATAGTAAAAACAAAAACGTTATATTGACTAGAAACAAAATGTAAATATTAATACAATATGTAGATAGCACAAGAATTTAACAACAGCATTTATATAATATCAATCAAATATAATAAATATGTATAATTTGTTTAAAAGACTTTATCAGTATGATGTTTTGCAGTTCTTGATAAATAAGTCAATGACATAAATAAACAAAAGCTCTGCCCTTAAAACTGATTATAAAGTCCTATGTGAGTTAAAAACGATACTATCACAGAAGTATCTACAGTATCAAATAACGTATGTAAATCTTGTACATTAAAATATTGAGTTCGTATAATATCAAAATTGATACACTCAATTAAAATATGTTTAATAGTCAAAGCCCTTTGACAACCAATACATTCCGGTTGATCTTCACCTTTAAGCAGATAACAGTGCGTCAAATGACTATGTCCTATCCTTATACGGGTTAAAACAGACTCTTCTCTACGGTTAATTCTAATAGCACCTTTAGTTTTGCCTAGTACAGGCTTAATTTCATGTAATTTATTAAAAATAGCTTCGTTCCAGCGCAACTGCCATTTAGAACGTAAAAAATCAGTAATATATTTCTTAAACTCTGTATATGGAATAAGTAAATCTATTGGGCGTTTGTCCAATGCTGCTTTGGCAGCTTGGTCAGCGGCCTCATTTCCATGGATTCCAATGTGACTGGGGATCCAATAAAAACGTATTTCTTTATTTTCATCTGTACAGAGTCTATGATACCGTTCGAGAATTTTGTAAATAAAGGGATTTTTCCAATCCTTTGCTTTCAATGCTTGTAAACAAGACAAAGAATCAGAAAAAAATAAAAATGTTTGATGTGGAGAAGTCTCCACATGATCCAAAGCAAGGTACAAAGCATGTAGTTCTGCAGAAAAAATTGATGATTTATTTGGCAGACGTTCTGAATAAATATGATTGCCCTTAACAGCAGCTGCAGCAGCCTTCTCATCGTCAGATGATCCATCAGTGTATATACACTGATATCCAGTGAAAATAGATTTGATTTCTTTATCTCTATTTATATAAAGGGATGGATCTGTTGAGCATTTATTTAATTCTGACATGGCTAGATTAATATTTAAAGTTGCATAGGAGGTGTTTCTGGATATTGAAATTTAGCTATTTGATTCGGATTTAAATTTAAGGATTGTAAAGATTCCTTGATGCGAATGCCAAAAGTTGGTATTGTATTTGGTTTATTTTCAAAAAGATCAACATAATTTGGATTGAATATAGCGTCATGTCTAGGAGTGTCTGGGCAAGCAGCAATTTTTGCAGCATACTGAAGGGCAAGCTTTTCTCTACTTAAATCAAGAGGCAGTTCATCTGCCTCAACTGCCAAGCTATCTGCAGGCGAGGTACGAAATGCACCAAGGCATAGTCTTAACCCTTGATTTTGTACAGGATCGAGCATTTTGATATATGATGGACGTGCTGATCCATATACCATACACCCATAATCAAGTTTGGAACATACCAGTGCTCTATATAATTGTAATAAAACATTACGGTCCCCTCCCCAATCGGTATGGGCGAGAACCCGTAATAAATCTAATGCCTTCTGGCATTTCTTTTTTACATATTTAATATGAGGGATAAAAGATAGTTTTCTATCAAATATAAGTCCAAGAAACTTGGTTTCTTCGACAACAGGGATTCGAGTTTGGCCAAGGTGTAGATGAAGATCTGGGTGAGCCTTCCACTTTTTACAAAAGTGCATACATACGGTCTTTTTCAAAGAAAACTTAAATCCATTGTTATCAGCCCATTCTTGTAATCTATTTAGGTGTTGTTGAAGCTGTCGTTCTATTGTATGCATGTTTGCTGACCTGTAGCTTAAGTTGAAATCATCAACAAAAAGTGAGCAATCTGCTCCTGGCCTCATACAATCTACAAAGCTGTTAATTTTAATAATAAAAAGGGTCACTGATAATATACTACCCAGTGGAACACCCATTTCCTGATCAAAAGCATCAGAAAGTGATGCACCCACTCGAACTTTAAAATGTCTGTTTGATAGAAAATTTTGAATAAAAAGGGGTAAACGACCCCTTAATCCCATATCATATAAATCACTCATTATTCCATATTTCCATGTGGTGTCGTATGCTTTCTCTAAATCAAAAAATATACTAACCACATGTTCGCCTTTTATAAAACCCTCTCGTATAAACGTTTCTAAACGTACCAGATGGTCAACAGTACTTCGCGTTTTTCTAAAGCCACTCTGTGCAACAGAAATATAAGCCGCAGTTTCTAAAAACTAAACTAAACGCTCGTTAATCATTCGTTCCATTGATTTACAAATACAACTTGTTAACGCAATGGGATGATAATTATTTGAATCTGACGGGTCTTTGCCAGGTTTGGGAATAGGAATGATAGTGGCTTCACTCCATGAAGGAGGAAAATTTCCCAAATGTTATTAAAAATATTCAAAAGATGCCCAAGTGTTTGGTCAGGGAGGTGTTTGAGGATTTGATAGTGTATATGATCAGGTCCAGGAGCGGTATCATGGGATTTATCTAAAGCAAGTTTTAAATCTGATATTGTGAATGGCTTATTATATTGTTCCAAGTTATTAGATATGAAATTTAGTTGGTTTCTTTCTTTTCTATTTTTTATTTGTTGAAATTTGGCAGAATAATTATTGGATGAGGAATTCTTGGAAATTGTTTGACCTATTGTGTTACCTATTTCGGTGGGATTTGTAATTAATTGGCCATTATGATTTAGATGTTTGATCCTTGCTCCACCTCCCTTCCCAGTAATTTTACGCACCATATTCCAGCATTTTTTTATTGGTGAACGTGTATTTAATTTAGAAACGTAATCTTTCCAACTTTTTCTTTTGCTTATTTTAATAATATAACGGGCTTTAGCTCTTTTTATACGGAATTGGTGCAAATTATATTGAGTTGGCTGTCGATTAAATATTTTTAAAGCTTTTTTCCGCTCCTTGACAGCTTTTTTGCACTCATCATTAAACCAGGGTTTTTCTTTAATTTTAGAATTTGGCTTTGATTTGGGAATACACCCATCAGCAATATCATACAATGTATCCGTAAAAACTTGAAGAGGATCATTTACGTTGTTAAAAATTTCTGGAGTTATTTTATTAAAACAGGATGACTGAAATTTTGCCCAATCGGCTTGATGAAATTTCCACTTAGGGATTCGTTCGTCTGGTGGAGGAAAATGGTTATTTAAAATAATGGGGTAATGATCACTACCCCACTGATCTTCCTCTAAATATGTTGGAGAATCGTTATTCCAAAGGCACAAACTATTATTATTTAAGAAATCTTCTATTATACGTCCTTTGGCATCAGTATTATTTCTGCCACCCCAAAGATAGTTGTGAGCATTAAAGTCACCAACTAGCATGTATGGTTGTGGCAGCTGAGTTATTAGGTTATTTAAATCTGTAATATTAATTGGTTCACTTGGTGGTAAATACACTGAACATATTGTCAATGTATTGTGCAAGGTAACCCTTACAGCAGAAGCTTGTAAATTAGTATTTAATGTTACTTAACTGTGGGGTATACAGGAGTTAACATAAACAGAAACTCCGCCATGTGCTCGGTCCATAATGTCAATTGAACCGAATATATTATACAGTACATATCCCTTAAATGTTGTGGAATTATCTTTGAATTTAGTTTCTTGTAAACAAATTATCGATGCATTATATTTTTGGGCTAATAACTCCAGTTCTGGCCTGTTTGCCTCAAATCCTCTACAGTTCCATTGTATGATACTGCTGGTAGCCATATTTAAAATAATGAGTATTAATATAGGATTTAACATAATCATTTAGGTTTATGATTATGTTTTAAGTGGACAGGTGTAAAATGTATATCAGAAAGATCACCTGTGTCCATCCTTTCTAAGGATTTAGTTCTATTTATTTTAGTTTTGCTTTGATCTTTGATTTCTTTTTTGTCTGATTTCTTAACTGGTCTATCGCTATATACGTTTTTTATTACTGGATGATGTGGAGGGAGTTTGTGAAGAGGTTTGAGCGGATTGAACTGTTGGTACATTTAGTACTGGGGTAGTGGGTGTTTGGGTTTGAGTGGATGTTCCTGAAGATTTGGAGGTATTTGAAAAATAGGAATAATTCTTTTCATTGATTGGCCAGGTTATTTCTGTCTGTATTGCTATTGTTTTTGTCTCTTTGGTTTTTAAGGTGGTAGCATAAGATGCTTTGGAATTGTTAAAACTTTCTACTCGTTTACGTGCCTCAGGAAAAGAAATGTTTTCAGTGTGACGTATTCGCTGAATTTCCTTTTCTTTTAAAAAGGAGGGACAATTCCGCGAATACGATGCGTGATTGCCTTGGCAATTCACACATTTCATGGTTTCCGAAGAACACTCTTCTCCACTATGCTGGGCTGTACATTTTGGGCAAGTTAGAATTCCTTTGCATCGATCAGATCCATGTCCATACCTCTGACACTTGAAGCAGCGCAGAGGGTTTGGGATAAAAACATCAACTCGGACGTTTAAATAGCCAACTTTAATAGATGTTGGAAGCTGCGCTGCTTCAAATGTCAGAATAAATGCATTGATTGGAACTTTGGTTCCATCCTTTTTAATAAATATTCGATTGCATTGGACCACATCTTGATCTTTTAGTTCATCCACTATTTCCTCTTCAGAAACTCCCGCCAGATCTGGGCATCTTATCACTCCTTTTTTACTATTGAGGGTCTTATGAGCCGTTATCAAAACTGGAACTGTGACCAACATTCGGCATCTTAAAAGATTGTCCGCATGGCTCTTCCGCTCAACTTCAATTAATAAACGCGTTCCCATTTTTTTAACTGTTTTCGGCACCCCCGCAATGCCTTGAATCCCCTTTGCAATTGCAAAGGGGGACATTTTTGCCACGATATGTTCAGCATCGGAACTTTCCGCAATTAAAAATCTAGGCCATTTTTCTGTTTTATTTGAGTAATCATCACTATCTATGTCATTCCTAGGTCGTTTTTGTTTGTTTTGCGCCATGTGTGTTATTTTAAATTTCATCAGTTAGGTCCCCTACCCACCACGGAGCCCAACAAGGGGACGCCTTTCTGGGCCGGTGACTCCAAGCCCTGACGCCATGAGGATACCCAACATGACATACTCTTAGAATAAAAACTCCACCCTTTCGGATTTTATTTATATCCCTCGATTGACCCAATCAGCAGTAATCTCCTTTCAGGAAATATCAATCAAAAATTTACAATTATTCTTAAATTTTAAACATTGAAATTGTCACTAATAAAAATAAAATAGCCAGACTACATTTAGGGAAATATACCACAAGCCGGTTAAATCAGACCCAGGCCTATTCTGATCTGCCCGTCTGGTGAACATCTGGATCCAAGACAGGCGTGTTGCAACTGGACCGGTATTCCTGCCAAACCAGCCCAGTGCTCAGCCCGTCAGGATTCCATATCCTCCCCGACACAGGTCGCATCCCACGGCAAACAGGACGCCCCTTTAGTCGCCTTTTACGACATGCTGGGGGGCAGTGGGGCTATTCTTTAATCCCCGCACCCACAGGGGACTAAAGTAAATGGGGTAATGATCACAATCCCATTGATCTTCCACTACTTCCCAGTCCCAAGAATAGTCTAAAATAAATTTGGAATGCACATGGAGAGATCTATTGATGTTAAAGAGCCTGTAGCAGGATGTAAATAAGTTGTCATTCCAAAGGCACAAACTGTTGCTATTTAAGAAATCTTCTATTATATGTCCTTTGGTATCAGTATTTTTTCTGCCACCCCAAAGATAGTGACATATATGGCTGTGGCAGCTGGGTTATCAAATTATTAAAATCTGCAATATTAACTGGCTGACTTGATGGTAAATATATTGAACATATAGTAAATGTATTTTGCAGGGTAGCCCTGACTGCAGAAACTTGTAAATTAGTATTTAATGTTACTTTACTTTGGGGTATACAGGATTTAACAAAAATAGAAACTATGCCATGTGCTCTGTCCATAATGTAAATTCAACCAACTTTTATCAGTCACATATCCCTTAAATATTGTGGAAATATCTTTGAATTAAGTTTCTTGTAAACAAATTACCGATGCATTAGATATTTGGGCTAATAACTCCAGTTCTGGCCTGTTTGCCTCAAATCCTCTCAAATTCCATTGTATAATATTGATGATAGCCATATTTAAAATGATGAGTAATAATACAATCTGGTCAGACATAATCATTTAATTCTACTTCGATTTTGCTTGGAGTACACCTGAATGTTATGTATATCAGGAGGATCATTTGTATCCATCATTTCTAATGATAATGTTCTTTGAAACATATTTTTTCCTTGATCTCTAGTTCCTTTTTTGTCTGACTTATTAACAGGTTTATTCTGCTGTGAAGGATTGGAATTTGCACCTTTATTGCTTGATGTTGATTCAATTTGTGAAGGTTTTATGGAAGATTGTGCAGGTTTTATTGAAGTTTTATTAAAGGGGTAGATGATACAGGAATCTGTGTTGATATTGCTGTTATTGATTTGCTCAAAAAGGAATAGTTCTTTTCACCAATTGACCATGTTAAATCTGTTTGAACTGAAATGGATCTTTATCTTTTGATTTTGTAACAATAGCATAGGAATTTCTTTGGGGGGTATCTTTGCTTTCTACACATTTCCTGGCTTCTGGAAAGGAAATGTTTTCTGTGAACTTTATTCTCTGAATTTCTTTTTCTCTCATAAAAGAGGAACAATTCCGAGAATTCACCTTCAAAATCATTGCTTTTAAAAGAGCGAGATTCACAATTTTCACCACTGTGTTGGCCAGTGCATGTTGGACATGCCAAGTTGCCTTCACAATTATCTGAGGAGCCATGACCATATTTCTGACATTTGAAACAATGCAGTGGGCTTATAATATATATATATTAACTCTTACATTTAAATATCCAATCTTGAATGATTGTAGTAATTGCTTTGTTTCGAAAGTGATAATATGCGTATTGATGTGAGTTCTGATGCCATCTTTATTGACTCTAATGCCTAAAGTCTTCCCATCTTGGGTGAATATTTGGATCCAAACAAGGGTGTTACAACTGGACTGATGTTACTGCCAAATCGGTCCAGTGCTCAACTTCCATATCTCCCATTACGTGTCTCACCTCACGCCAAACAAGGCGCCATGGTTATTTTTTTTGTTTGCTCTTGTGAATTGACAAAAAAAAAACAGGGAATAAAAAAATCAGAGGACCATTCTAACACCAGACCCACATGGGTGGTAGTGATCAATGAATTTACATCAAATTTATAATTTTTTTAGGAGTCCTAGAGGCCATTGAAGGACAATGATGGGTTAAATGGGAACATGTACAAAGAAATGTGCATGTTCAAAGAATTGCCATAAAATTTGATGTATCAATTCAACAAACTTTAAAATATAATATGGCAAACCTTCCAGCTCCAAATAACAAGCAAATTTCCAGCCCTAATTCAAAGACGTAATCGCAAACATCTTCAATTTTAAAGTTACATGAAGTAAGTAAGAAGATAATGTTAAAGCAAATCAGATTTGAATAACCCAAAAGGACTTATACAAATGAAAAATGTCTACCGGCTATGTGCAAATTTTCAACAATTAAATACCTTGCTATATATGATATTTCAGTATGTCAGAGAAGGGCCATATCTGCTACCCACAGATTTATATGTCCTTTGGTATCAGTATTTTTTCTGCCACCCCAAAGATAGTGACATATATGGCTGTGGCAGCTGGGTTATCAAATTATTAAAATCTGCAATATTAACTAGCTGACTTGATGGTAGATATATTGAACATATAGTAAATGTATTTTGCAGGGTAGCCCTGACTGCAGAAACTTGTAAATTAGTATTTAATGTTACTTTACTTTGGGGTATACAGGATTTAACAAAAATAGAAACTATGCCATGTGCTCTGTCCATAATGTAAATTCAACCAACTTTTATCAGTCACATATCCCTTAAATATTGTGGAAATATCTTTGAATTACGTTTCTTGTAAACAAATTACCGATGCGTTAGATATTTGGGCTAATAACTCCAGTTCTGGCCTGTTTGCCTCAAATCCTCTCAAATTCCATTGTATAATATTGATGATAGCCATATTTAAAATGATGAGTAATAATACAATCTGGTCAGACATAATCATTTAATTCTACTTCGATTTTGCTTGGAGTACACCTGAATGTTATGTATATCAGGAGGATCATTTGTATCCATCATTTCTAATGATAATGTTCTTTGAAACATATTTTTTCCTTGATCTCTAGTTTCTTTTTTGTCTGACTTATTAACAGGTTTATTCTGCTGTGAAGGATTGGAATTTGCACCTTTATTGCTTGATGTTGATTCAATTTGTGAAGATTTTATGGAAGATTGTGCAGGTTTTATTGAAGTTTTATTAAAGGCGTAGATGATACAGGAATCTGTGTTGATATTGCTGTTATTGATTTGCTCAAAAAGGAATAGTTCTTTTCACCAATTGACCATGTTAAATCTGTTTGAACTGAAATGGATCTTTATCTTTTGATTTTGTAACAATAGCATAGGAATTTCTTTGGGGGGTATCTTTGCTTTCTACACATTTCCTGGCTTCTGGAAAGGAAATGTTTTCTGTGAACTTTATTCTCTGAATTTCTTTTTCTCTCATAAAAGAGGAACAATTCCGAGAATTCACCTTCAAAATCATTGCTTTTAAAAGAGCGAGATTCACAATTTTCACCACTGTGTTGGCCAGTGCATTTTGGACATGCCAAGTTGCCTTCACAATTATCTGAGCCATGACCATATTTCTGACATTTGAAACAATGCAGTGGGCTTATAATATATATATATATTAACTCTTACATTTAAATATCCAATCTTGAATGATTGTAGTAATTGCTTTGTTTCGAAAGTGATAATATGCGTATTGATGTGAGTTCTGATGCCATCTTTATTGACTCTAATGCCTAAAGTCTTCCCATCTTGGGTGAATATTTGGATCCAAACAAGGGTGTTACAACTGGACTGATGTTACTGCCAAATCGGTCCAGTGCTCAACTTCCATATCTCCCATTACGTGTCTCACCTCACGCCAAACAAGGCGCCATGGTTATTTTTTTTGTTTGCTCTTGTGAACTGACAAAAAAAAAACAGGGAATAAAAAAATCAGAGGAAGGGCCATATCTCCTACCCACAGATTTTGCCCCACATATTGATGCCTCAGGGGCTATTCTAGACATGTCTAGAAAGCATTTCTAACCCCCATTTAGCCTCTCAAAATTTGCTAAGACAGTTCCACAACTCTTAGAATGTGCTGTATATGACAATATATGATATTTCAGTATGTCAGGGGGGGGAGGGCCATATCTCCTACCCACAGATTTTGCCCCACATATTGATGACTCTGGAGCTATTCTAGACATGTCTAGAAAGCATTTCTATCCCTCTTTAGCCCCTCAAAATTTAAGACAGTGCCACTACTTTTAGAATGTGCTGTATATGGCAATATATGATATTTCAGTATGTCAGGGGAGAAGGGCCATATCTCCTACCCACAGATTTTGCCCAAAATATTGATGCCTCTTGGGCTATTATAGACATGTCTAGGAAGCATTTCTAACCCCCTATTAGCCTCTCAAAATTTGTTAAGACAGTGCCACAACTCTTAGAAAGTGAGAAACCCTGTTTTTGGTGATAAACCCATTTCAGACTTTGTCAGAGGAGAAGGGCTATATCTCCCACCCACAGATTTTGCCCCGCATATTGATGCCTCAGGGGCTATTCTAGACGTGTCTAGCAACCATGTCTAACCCCCCTTTAGCCTCTCAAAATTTGTTAAGACAGGGCCACAACACTTTGAAACCGCCATATCTTTTAAAGTATTCAGTTTGTCAGGGTAAAAGGGATATATCCTTTTAAAACAGGGTATATATCCTTTTTTTTGCATAGTAATATAAATTTTAGTACATTTTGAAGAAAACGTCAAATCTCCAATATCCAATAAACTTCACGCTCGTCAATTGACCCTCAATACTTCACCTAGGATTGTCAATGTTCTTTTAATCCTAATATCTCAAATAATTGGCCTATCAACATGCGCAATACATCAATACAAACCTGAAAATTTTCCAAATTCAAAATTATGTTGAAAAATTTTATCACATGATCTAATGAATAAATAAAAAATGAGGTTTGAAGGTATGTAAGAAATGATATTATATTCTGATACTATATAAAATTTTAGGTTATTTTGATATTTCGGACAATCATTAAGTGCATAAAACACACTTGAGAAAGGGGGTGTGGCCTAAAATCATATCAAATTCAAGCTCCGCCCACTATTATGAATGCCATTTAAGCAATAAATAATGTTTAAATTTTCACATATAAATTATGAAATCCAGCTAGAATTGTATCATTATGCTAATTAAGTCATGTGACCAGACTAAAAAATACAATTGTCAGAATTGAAATCTGTTTAGCTTTCCATTGTGGTATCAAACATGCTGATTGGACATGTATTCTTGAAACTGTGATCAAAAACTCTTTTGGTCAATTTTAACAATTTTAACAAAACTGAAGAGTTCACCAACCAAAAGTATGGAGAGCTGTACCTGTGTGTATATTCGTTAATGTTTAAACCTATTTGATATTTGTTATATTATATACGTATATTATATGTTGAGTTCTTATATTCAATAAATAATCGGTTGAACCTCATAGCTATTTTCTTGGAATACTCTTCATAATGCATCACCGTATAGTTACATATAGTGCTTTACATGGCCAAGGACCAGAATATTTAAATGAACTTATCCACCTTTATCAACCTGTTAGAGCATTACGCTCATCTACTGATGTTTTTTTGTTGTTGAAAGTTTCTGATCTGTTTAAACACCCTGTGTGTTTACTTAGTTCAATCTGCATACACCAAACTTTATATTTAAAAATATTTACACGGTACATAATTAATGCATCTATAATGCAATTAATTTCATAGGTCTCTAAGTTTATTCCTCATTAAAACATTTTCATATATCACATTTAAAAAATCAATATTTGAATCCTCAAGACTACATGCCCATTGTGTCATTATGATATTGTTCAATTCATTAATTGACAAGTATCTTGCTTTTATATATTTTAAAACTAAGTTGTAGTTGGCCAACAAATGCTTCATGTTTTCTCCCATCACAGAACATTCGGTAAACATAGAGCTTTTGGCCACAAGCATGACTAGTTCGTTTTGGCCGTGTATTGCTTTTTGTGTAAATTTCATGAGCCTTTTCTCAGCTACAACTGCCAAAGGAAATGTGTGTACAATACGTTTTTGTGTTCATTGGAAATCTCCATATACACTTAAGCTGACACATAAGTCATTAAAATATGATGACTCAAACATACACAATCCATACGTGCACATTCAATATTTCATGAATAGATTATTCTTCACAACACTGTTCAAATTGCCAAATCCTACCATAAAGTTGAACTGCTTATTAAAGCTTCAGTTACATTAATTTAAAATACTGTCATGATTTTAACTATCGAGAAGATGTCCAACAAGTTTAACATTTTCTGTCTCATGCACTACATCACCATTTACATATTATATATTAAATAAAACACTGGGAATGTTTCCATTTAGTTCCTCTAAAAACTAGCAGTTTGCTCTTTGCATCATTAAATTTTATTTTAAAAACATCTGCATTTTCTTCACATTTTCTGACCATATTTCTTAATCCAGCTTAGCCAATGGGTACTACATAGACCCGACCAATATGGCAGGCATATCCAT
This sequence comes from Amphiduros pacificus, assembly GCA_949316495.1. Classification (NCBI taxonomy): domain Eukaryota; kingdom Metazoa; phylum Annelida; class Polychaeta; order Phyllodocida; family Hesionidae; genus Amphiduros; species Amphiduros pacificus. Next base: position 27,637,168 of record OX439011.1, read on the forward strand.
TTTGGCTGAGTGGAGTAAACAAATCATCAATATAAACTCCAAACAGAAGAGGCGACATAACACCCTCCAGCCCCCCCCCCCCCCCCACCCCCGTTTCCCACCGTTAGATACGATAAATCTTTCAGAAAACAGATTGTTCCATTCAACCTGCCGCTTTTCCTCTGTGGTGAGCCAAAGGTTGTGTGTGAGTTCGATCCAAGGCAGTGCCAAGTTTGAATTCAATTTCTCATATGAGTTGGGGGCCTGTGCCTAAAAGGTTTACCTGTTGTCCTTGTAAATCTGTGACTGGGTTGTCATGTCAAAGACCTGCGACATGATAAGTCAATGAGGCAGCACTATATCTGCTACAAGTAGGTCTCATCATGAAATGACTGAAATAATGTTGAAAGTTATGTATAAAAATGATAAACTATTTAGTGAAGTCTTAAAATGCAATGTAAACATTTTTCTAAAAATACTCAGATATTAAAGGTAAAACTGCAAGGATTATGCCAAAATTACTTTAAAAGTACATTAACATTAAGTAAAACATTAAATCCAAATAATTATAGAAAGAAAAGAGTCAATAATCATATTAAACACATAGCTCTAAGATTACAATATACAGACCTGAGCCTTCCGATAAAAATAAATACACTTACACAGAGTTTTTTAATGAATTCACTGATGTACAATCTTACTATAGTACATACACCCATGAAGTACTGTTTGTAGGTGAATATAATTTTCATATGAATAAACTGAATAGGCCTAATGTTGTCAAATTTAATGATGTTCTTGACATATATAATTTGCATAATCATATAACAGTACCAACCCATATTATGGGAAATACGTTAGATTTATTAATAACTAGCATTCTGATCAAAGCATAATTAAACTCACATTAAATATTCAGACTAAAATAAACAACAAAAAAGTTATCATACAGAAATTACAAGAAAATGAACATAAATAATTTTAAAAAAACATATTGCAGAAAAAATTGGGGAAAATCAATCTTATAACGACGCTGATCTAAATGAGTTGTTAAGTAAATATAACAAATTGACAAGTATACTTGATAAACATGCTCCTGTGGTTGAAAAAACCATAAACAATAGGAAAATGTCTCCATGGCTATCTGATGATATAAAGATAGAAAAGAAGAACAAAAGAAAACTTAACAAAGAAGATCTTTGTTCAGATAAAAAACAATTTCAAATACAGCGAAATAAATACAACAATATCATTAAATCGGCTAGAAACAATTATTTCTTGGAAAAAATAAATTGAAATAAACCAGACCCCAAAAAATTATTTAAAATATTAAATAAATTATTACACAAAGGAAGATACTCCTTTCCCTAAACATAATGATAACAAAGAGTTAGCAACGGAATTTAATAATTTTTTTCTAGAAAAAATTACACATCTTAGAAAAGACATGGATAAAAATGATACAAATACTGAACCACTGACTGAAGAATCTAAATTTAATACACATCTTGATAATTTCACCATTTTAAACAGTCTAGAAATTAATTAAAGAATCATCAAAGAAGTCGTGTGAGTTGGATCCCATCCCGACTTGGCTTCTTAATGAGTGCATGGGTCATCTGCTACCCCTAATAAAAGCAACTATAATAAATCAAGTACAATGGGCAATATACTGTTACCCACTCATGGAGAGTATCCGTCGGAAGCTGAATGAAGTCACCGTGCGTGACTCTTTTCCGTTGCCGCATATTCAAGACACCTTAGACAGCTTAGGGGCTCGTAGGTTAACACATATAAGCACACTTGACCTCATGGGCGGGTTCCACCAAGTGAGCGTTCACCCCGACTCTCGACCCCTGACCGCCTTCATCACCCACCGTGGTCTTTATGAATATAAACGTCTCCCGTTTGGTGTCATCAATGGACCCCCAACATTCCAACGTCTCATGGAGACTGTGTTACAGGGCCTCTCTGACCTCTGCCTTATATATTTGGACGATGTCCTAGTCCACAGTCCTTCTTTCGAGCGTCATTTGACCGATCTTACGCGAGTTTTTACGCGTTTCCGTGAAGCTAAATTGAAACTCCGCACTGACAAATGTTTCTTCGCTAAAAAACAGGTTAAATACCTCGGTCACATCATATCTAAAAATGGCATAGAAGTAGATCCCTCGAAGACTACGGCTGTTGACAAATACCCTGTACCCACCTCTTGCAAAGATGTACGAGCCTTTCTGGGATTGTCAGGATATTATCGTCGGTTTGTTGAGGGATATGCGAAAATTGCGCAGCCGCTCAATGTCCTTACCAGTAAAAAGAGCACATTCGAGTGGGATAAAATAAAACAGGCTGCCTTCAACTCTCTCAAGGCGAAATTGGTATCGGCTCCGATACTGGCTTTCCCTCGCATTGAACCCGATAACGCATTCATCATTTCGACTGATGCCAGCCTTTTTGCGATCGGTAACGTTTTGAGCCAATTGCAGGATGGCTCTGAGCGAGTCATTGCTTATGGAGGCCGAGCCCTAAATCCCGCTGAGCAAAATTATACATGTACCGAGCGGGAATGCCTCAGCATCATAGCTGCTTGTAAACAACATGAGCCGTATCTCAAATACGAGAAATTCACTATAGTAACTGACCATTCTGCACTACAGTGGTTATTTCGTTCTGAACCTAAAGGACGCCTGGGAAGGTGGATGCTGACCCTTCAACAGTTTCGTTATGAGATTGTCCACAAACAAGGGAAATCAATTCCGCACGCTGACAGCCTTAGTCGCCGCACGTACCCGTTGGAACCAGGCCCCACCCCGGAGTTAGAGCTCAAATTGGCTGCCGCCTCTGACCTGCCCTGCGATATTGACCCTCAACCGGTCTCCTCCACGGAGGCTGCCTAATGTTTGTCTGATCTTAACCAGTCGTCCGGCACTTTGTACACCTTCAGTGACATTAGTGTGAAACAATCTGCTGATCCCTCTCTTCAGTCCTTCATCAAGTATTTTAAGTCAGCCCACCTCCCTTCAACCCAGCGCGAAGCCCACAAACTCCTCGCCCAGGTAGATGACTATTACTTGCAAGAAGACGTGTTATTTCATTTGTACGTGACCCCAGGTAAAGGCCCGGCCAAGGACCGTTGCAAAACTCAATTGGTTATCCCACCCACCCTTCGCCATGATTTGCTCGAGGCTTTTCATGATAGCTCGATGGGTGCTCATTTGGGAACTGACAAACTATATTCTACAATACGCCAGAAATATTATTGGCCTGGTATGCATAGTGATATCATGAACTGGGTTCAGTCCTGCCAAGTTTGTAGTAAAACTAGTAAACTCCCGAAAAATAGACAAGGTTCCCTACCACCTATTCCTGTTTCACGCCCCTTCCAGCGGGTTCACACTGATCTTATCGGCCCACTCCCCAAAACCGACCGCGGTAACAAATATATCCTTGTTTTTCAAGACGCTCTCATACGTTTCCCTGAAGCTTTTCCCCTCCCTGATCAGTCAGCCGTCTCGGTGGCAGAACGCCTCTTTGAAGATATTTGGTGACGCTGGGGAAATGTTGAATCCATTGTAAGCGATCGCGGTGGGTGTTATGCTAGCGTAATCGCTGAAGAGTTGTGTAAATTGATGCAGGCTCGAAAGGTCATGACTACGCCTTACTGCCCTCGTAGCAATGGGATGGCCGAACGCAGTGTTCAGTCAATCTCTAAGAATCTGACGCGTCTTTGCCATGACAAGCCTACCTCTTGGGATTTGTTCTTGCCCTCTGCCTTGTTTGCCATGCGATCGTCAGTACACCAAGCCACGATGTATAGTCCGTTATTTTTAATGACTGGCCGTGACGCCAAACACCCGTTTGAGACATCCCTACCCGACCCAACTCACCCCAGTCCCTCTGTCCGCCATTACGTACGGAATATGTTTGAACGTGTTGAAACTGCGCGCAAATGGGCTAAGGAAAATAACGATGTCATGCAGGCCAAAATGAAGTCTTATCATGATTCTCGGAATAAAGGTTGGAAGTTTCAAGTTGGTGATAAAGTGTGGATTTACTCCCCCGCCACCAAAGTCCCTGGCCGTAAACTTAAATCCCCCTACAGTGGCCCATATTACTTGATCGAGCAAACTGCTCCGCTCAATTTTAAAGTGCGTGCGTGCGATACCCACGTGGAACCCAAGTCTTCTATTCATGTTAACAGATTTCGCCCTTGCGTCACGCGTTTCGATCGCCCCGTTTCTCCGCTACAATTCGAAGACGGCACTCCACCGGGTGACGACCTCCCGGCCGATGCAATCCCACCCTCGGACCTTTTGCCGGAGAATGACCCTCCAGACCCTGGTGGTGGTGATGTGCCCGCTCAGGCCAACGTTTCACCCGACTCTGATGCTGACGACGCGGATGACGAGTCTGATAAGCAGTATGAAATTGAACGTGTTCTGAAACAGCGTAAGGGCTCACAAGAAATGGAATACCTAATTAAATGGAAAGATTATGGTACTAAAGACAATACATGGGAACCGTTTTCCTTCTTGGGAAAAAAGACTCAGGCAGATGTACTTGCCAACCCTCCCCCTACTGTTAGGGAACGAAAGAAATGAACTGAGTAGTTTTGTTAAGTGTTGTACTGTTGTAGATGTTGTCATTCCTTACAAATCCCTTATTCGTTGTGTTTAGTTGTTGCTTCAGCCGCAAATAATTGTCTCTGTATTCTATGTTGACTCGCTTCCTGTACCCTGCAAACAGCCTGCTATAATTGTCTTCGCCGAATATCGATTTATACACGGGGTCGCCAATTTGGACAACCTATCCCAATTTGGTTTCGCAGGTGATAGTATAAAGGCAAGGATCCTAAGATGATCTGCGACAACGATCGCAGTCCCTACCAAGACCAACAACGGTTTCGATCACTTTGATCTCTTCAGTTGGATGGGGACTGACTGCGTTAACCTATGATTTGTTTATATATGGAGCTTGAGGAGGTGCAGGCACCTCTGGAGGTGCTGCACCTCCTCTCATGGCGCCTCTGGAGCAGAGGTGTTTGTGGGTCATGTGACCTCATTGTGGAGGTGCTGTGAGGGACCCCCCTCGAAGGGAGTTGCGTACAGTGTTATATGAGCGATATAATGTCTTTAGAACCACGTTTTGGTCGATTACGCTGTTGTTTTTTGGGTTGTGTTTCGGTTTTTTGCACCAAAACGAATCATTTTGATTTGTTAAATAATTCTTTTTAAATTTACGGCCCCTCTCCCTTGAAGCTGCCAGACTAGTTCGTTTATTTTACGCTGCGTACAGCCCCGGCGCGGGGTAGGAATGTCCATTTTTTTAACGAATTTCTGTTCCCGTGTCTTTCTTTTGTGAGCGACGGGGTTCTTTTCAGTAATATTAAACATAGGAAATATACCTTGATTTTGTTGGGTTCTTAGCCGGCTTTCTGGCCATTTCTTATTTGCGTATCTGTATTGTACCTTTGTTGTATAATTAAATACTTTCCCGTCTATTTTGGCGGGATGGAGCGAGAACAAGAAACTATTTTTTTGTTGAGAAACATTTATTTTCGTTTCTGTGATTTTTGATTCTCGTTTCTTATTTTTACATATGGTTCATAGTTTGTGTTGTTGAGATAGTTTTTGGTGGTTAACAGCTGTTCAGACGGCTTGGTCGTCGACTGGTATCTGGAGAAGTTGTTCCAGAATCTTCATGTAAGCTGTGGGGGGGTTTTGTGTGTCCCATTCTAGGTCTTCCCAAAGGTCCACAAAATTTATGTGGTCTTGGGGGGCCATGGGAGTTTCCTCTTGGGGAGATGGTGGTTCCCTAGAGGGTAGAGGTGAGTGATCCTCTATCCTCTCAAGGTACCCTGTTCCCGTCTTCAATCGGTAAATCTAAAACATGAAGTGGATGTTTAATCATATTTCTAGAACGTTGGTAACATTCTAGGAATGTTACTAACCTTTCAATCCAAGGTTCTGTCCTTGTTATTTGTTTCTAGTGAATTTGTAAACGTAAGGGGGGTTCTTACTATCTCTGTGTGTGTAGTCTGTGGTCTCTGAGGTGGAGGCCTGTGTAGACTGACTATGATGGTGGCCTGTGGTGGCCTCAGCTGATGGTAACAATGAGATGTCATTCTCCGACATCAGAGAGCATATTTGGTCTCTTTTTAGATGTCGCCGGAGGTTGTCCCGTCTTGAAAACGTTGTAAGACATGTGTGACACTTGTACCTCACTGGTTGGAGGGAGTGGGCGGATCTTGCGTGGCGTAGCATCGCTCTGCGTGTAGAGTACGCTCTGCCGCACGTAACGCACAGCTTGTGCGTGGTCTGTTCCGCCATTATGTGCTGAGTGGTTGCTATGGACTCATTGTGTATTGTTACGGTTGCTGGGGCGACGGCGGTGTTCTGACTTTGCGCCGTCGCTCAGGATATGTCTATTTTGGGCTCCCGATGTTGTCTCGGCGTGAGAAAAATCGAATGCGGTCAGCTTTTTAAGGGATTGATTACTTGATTTGCCTTAGCGCTGAGTGGGAATACTACTACGCGCCCAAAATAGTTTATTGTAATGATTTTCTGTTATTTTCAGAAAACGACAATTTTCTCCGGGTTTTCGGTAGTTTAGAACCTATTATAATTAATGGTATGGTTCAGTGTTTGATCGTGTATTATTAGCCGTTTAGGGGATAGATTTTAGACTAGATTGTAATCTATTTTATCAATAGTATGTCTGCAAAGGGTAGGAAAATAATCTTTTTATCTCCCCTTCTCATTCAACCCGTTTGGTATGAATGTCCTCAACTTGTCTATCCATTCCAGTTCTCTGGCAATCCGTGTCTGGTCGTGTGGAGTTGGTTTTTTGTATAGAATGTATATTACCTGGAATTCCATGTCACCTATACTGTGACCTGGTAGGTTGAAGTGGTGGCCTGTTGCTTGGTCACATTCTTTTCTCCGTATGTAGCCTAAATGTTCATTGATTCGTTCTTTGAAAGTTCTGTAAGTTTCTCCTACATATTGTTTCTTGCACTGTTTGCAAGTGATTAGGTAGACTAGATTTCTTGTATTACAGGTGTATTTGTCTGGAGCTTTGTATTCCCGTCCAGTGATGGAACTACGCACTGTTTTGTGCGTTCTACATGATAGGCAGAATTGGCACCTCCATGGTCTTCTGCAAGGTGGTGCAGTTGGTTTAGGTATTTTGGTTGTGGTGTTGCAAGCAGCCCGGACTAGCTTGTCTGAGATGTTTTTTGGACGTCTAAATGCTACCAGGGGTTTCTCTGGGAAAGCATCCTTGTTGACGGACAGTTTCAGTAGGGGCCAGTACTTCCCTAATATTCTGTGGAAGTTGGGGTTGGCCTCGTTGTAGGTGACTACTAGTGGTGTCTTGGATTGCTGTTCCGTTGGTTTGTCTTTTGGTTTCAGCAGATCATCCCGGTTTGTGTTTCTTGCCCTCATTCTCGAGGATTCTAAGATATCGGTTGGATATCCCCTTCTTTGATAGTCTTCTTTTCTTAATTCAGAATGTAAATCATAATCTTCAATATGTGTACAGTTCCTTCCGCCTGTTTTGCAGTGTTTGGGATGTGAGGAGGTGTAGTGTAGATAGTTGTGCGTGTCCGTGTCTTTGGTATAAAGGTCGGTGTAAATGGTGCCGTTTGCGCCGTCGACCTTTACCAGAGTGTCAAGAAACTCCACCTCGATCTTAGAATGTTTTGAGGTGAACTTGATATTCTCATGCGCGGAGTTGCAGTATTCACTGAAGTCTAGGAGTTTCCCTTCTCCTTGGTCGAATACCATAAAGATGTCGTCTATGTACCTGAGGTACAGGGCTGGTTTAGACGGGGCGTTCTTTAGGAGTTTTTCCTCTAAGTGTGCCATAAAAAGGTTGGCATATGAAGGTGCTACTTTTGTGCCCATTGCTGTACCTCCTGTTTGTAGGTAATGTTCACCATTAAAAGTGAAGTTATTCATTTTTAGTACTGCCTCTAGGAGGTTCATTAGGCTTTTGATTGAAGCCCTACCTGTGTAATTTTTTACCAAACACCTGTATACTGCGTTGAGTCCTTCGTTATGAGGGATGTTTGTATACAGGCTAGTCACATCCATTGTGGCTACAATGATTTCATTAGTGCTATGGAAAGAGGAGATCTTCCTAATGAAATCTGTGGTGTCTCTTACGTAAGAGGTGGTTTCTTTTACAAAGGGTTTGATGTGCTCGTCAACGAAAGCAGAGATTTGTTCTGTGGGAGACCCATTTCCACTGATAATGGGTCTTCCTACGACCTTTTTCTTGTGTATTTTTGGTAGGAAATAAAATTTGGCTGTTCTTGCCTCATGGGGACACAACGACATATAAACGTCATTGTCTATTTCGTCCTGATCATACATTTTATTCAGTATGTCCCTAACACAAGATTGTTGGTGTTCTGTGAGGTCGTGTGCCGTTCTGACATAAAAGTTCATGTCGTTCAGTTGTCTTTCTGCTTCTTTTTTGTAGTCTTCGGTGTCCATGACCACTATGGCAGAGCCTTTGTCTGCCTTTTTTATAGTGATCATTTGATTGCTACTTAGGGATTCTAAGGCGTTTTTTTCCTCTTTGTTGAGGTTTTGGGTACGGGGGGCCCTTGGGACAAATTGTTCAATGTCCCTTTGTACACATTTGAAGAAGGTTTCGAGCACAGGGTCTCGAGAGGTGGATTTTGGTTCCCATGTGCTTTTTGGTTTAAACTTAGACTGGGGATCCGAGACTGGTGGGGCAGTGTTGGAAATGTTGGGATTGTTTGTAGGAGCAAAATGAGTGGTGATGCTCGGTTGGGAATTGGGGGTTGTGTCTCGATTTACTGGGGGTTCCGGGTCAGAATCGTGCCAAAAAGATTTGAGTCTCATCCTCCTGAAAAAGGATCTCAAGTCAGACTGAATTTCATGGTTCTTAGGTTCACCTGGGGTTGGGCAGAACTTGAGTCCCTTTAAGAGGGTGTTTCTCTCATTGTCTGTCAAGTCATGGCTTGACAGGTTGATGACTGAGCGTTCATCCTTGTTTTCAAGGTTGATATTGACACTTTTATCAAAGAACGAAATAGATATTGTTTGGTTTTGAACTATTTTATTTTTTCTAGTTACATTGGGATTCATTGCGGGGAGACATTCATTGAAATTGTCCATAGTATCGGAGGTGTCTTCCTCCGTTTGTTCATTTGTATTGTTACTATTGTTATTGTTGAGTTTATTGTTCTTTGGGGACACTGTCCATTTATGTGTTTGTATTATGTCCCTTTTTGTTTGCCCAGTGTGACCTTTTTCAACTGAACAAGTTGATGAGGTCACCGATTGTGGGCTTTTTGGCGTTCTTTTTATTGGTGGACCCCTTGTTGTTGGGGATCCTTCGTTTGGCTTCCTTTGTGATCCTATTACGAAACTTGGCCTCCTGTTTCGTAGGGATGGTCTTGCTTTTTCTGTTTCTTGGGACGCCGAGGGGTTCTTCCACGGTCCGCTCAAGATCGTAAGCGAATCGCTTACGTTGCCGGTTGGATTCTTCGACTCTAACCCGGTTCGCCACCATGGTGGCGGCGGCCTGGGCCTCGGTGAGACATTCGTTGTCAACTTTAGAGCCAAGATCTTTCCATGCGGCGTCGGCGATGTGTTTGTTGGTCGTCGACATGTATTGTGCGTGTGTGGTCTCCATTTGTAGAAGTTCAGTTTCAAATTTGCATACTTTCTCCCGCCATGTTTTGGAGAAATTGGAGTCGCTTGCGCCACTCGGCGGACTGATTTTGATCTGTAATAAGAGACATCAGAAACTATATTGTTCATAGTACAAGGCATTATCTTTTGTTGCCGGGGTTTAAGACTCCCGTTTGATAATGTGCTCGAGATTGTATTAAAATCCCGAATCGGGTGCACGGGCTTCGTGTTAGAAGGCCGCCCGGGCGAGCTATACGAATGCAGCCAGAGATTAAGTACACAATGGGACGTGTGTATTGTTTCCCTTGACGGGGGGCATTGTTCCCGTAGGCGATTGTTTAAGCTGCAATATGTATACAATGGCCATTGTTTACTGGTGTTTGTGGCCTGTTGGACAATACTGCTCTGTTGTATTGTCTTTACGAACCTCATAAGATGGTTGTTATGGGTGATATTATATAGGAGAATATATAGAAGTTGGTTTCTTTTTACCTTGAGGCGGCGTGGTATTACGTGGCCGTCCATGGCTGCGTATTTCAGCAGTGAGGTGTGAATAGCATGGTACCGTGCGTGCCTTGCTAGGGCATTCCTTGCTCGCTTGTAGATACCCTCATGGGCCGTTGGGATGTTTGGCCTCCCTTTCTTGGCTGGAGGGGCGTTGTCGTCTGAACGCTTGCGTTTCGCGTTAGAAGACGACAGCCCGGAGGACCCTTTCGCAGGTGACTTTTTCTGATACTTTGCTCTGATGACCCTCGTATGACTCCGTTTATGCCGGCCTAATGGAATTATTTATGTATAGCTTTGTTCTTCATGATGATTCGATTGACATCTGTTTTCCCACGTTTCCATGTGGCCTTTTGTCCGTTGTTGGTGGCACTCTGATCTGTGCCCATCAGACCCTTACTAATTGGCCCTGTGAAATTGGCCTTTCTCCTCGTTAGTGTGTCTCCCTCTGTTCACCCACATGACTCATGACAGGCTGCCTGCCACTTTGTTACCTGCGTGCGCAAGATTGGATGCTGTGTGCGCGTTGCTGCTGGGATGATATAGCGGTTCCGCTGACATCTCAGACACTTTCAGCCTCCGCGCCTTCAAGTAGCTTCCTCCTGCCTACGTGCTTCGTTCCATCGTTGTGGTCACCGCATTTCGTGTGTTAGATTGACTTCTGTGTTACTGACTGGCCAGTTCTTAAGTTGAGTCCCCACTACACATTATCGTGAGTATTCTCATTTCTTACAGTGGGTCCTTCTTTTGATATAGTAATACTTGTGTCTCTGATTATACGTTGACTTCTGACTTGACTTTGATGACCTTCCAGCGTTGTAGCCTAAAACGTGAGTGTTTCCTCCGGTCCTCTCGCAAACTAATATGTTGATTGAGCCATGACTACTTAACCACAAACAATAACGAAGTTTGCAAAAGCAATGCATGGCGCTTGATGTTCGACGGTTACTTTAAGGTTTCTTATTCTTCACTTATGCCGCAAACAGTAGTATAGTTTGCGAAGGCAACGCATCACACAGGGTGTTGGATGGTTGCATCCGGATTTCTTAATCGTCACGTATACCGCAAACGGTAATAAAGTTTGCGCAGGCAACACATTACACAAGGTGTTCAAATGGTTGCGTTTTGGCTTCATATTTGCATTCGTTCCGTAGACAAAGAAACAAAGTTTACGAAGGCAACTTATCACACAGGGTGATCGATGGTTGCATTGGGCTTCATTATTCTCCACTTATACCGCCAAAAGTTGTTGAGTTTGCAAAAGTAACGCATCACATAGAGTGCTTGGTAGTTTGCATCGAGATTTCGTATTTTTCACTTATACCGCAGGCAGTAATAGAGCTTGTGCAGGCAACACATTACACGGGGTGTTCAATGGTTGCGTTTTGGTTTCTTATTCCCATTTATTCCGTAAACAAGTAAACAAAGTTTACGTAGACAACGCATTACACGGGGTGTTCAATGGTTGTATTTTGGTTCCCCGCTTCTTCTCAGTACCATAAACAAGGATCGTTAGGTTTACGAAGACAGTGCATTCCACAGGGTGTTGGTTGGCTGTATTACTCAAACTGTCCCTCTCTGTACCACAACAGTAATGGAGTTGTGAAGACGGCGCATTCCACGGCGTTGGGTGGCTGTATCTTATGTATATTCCGCGCGATCGGGTGTAAGACGCGATGAAATGATTAATATATATTCCGCGCCTCGGGACACAGGCTGCGATGATTTTTTGCGCACTCCTCCACTAAAGATGGATGGATTGCCTTCTGTACCGGTACATGGACGATTTTTTTTTTAGGCTCATGAGTATTTACGCAGAGTGATGGTTACAACTGCTGTTTTGATAACATTTTACGACGACACACTACGACGGTTAGCCTGATCCGGATGTTTGACTCCACTTTCATACCAAACTCACACCACTGATAACGCTGTGTATGTTGGTTGCTCTAGTACACACTGTGCTGATTTATAGTTAAATTGACTGCTTGATGACAAGTCGTAAGTGCCGTTTCATGCCGACCCTATAATTTATCTTATGCCAATTATACGTTCTTTGTTCGGATCTATTTGAAGTCGGTGACTGCCTTTTACTGCCGATATTAGACTGTACGTTGACACCCTGCTATTAGCTGTTTGATGCTAGATCTTATCTTGTGATGTAGACTGTGTTCTTGTATCTTATACCATGTTATTATCTCACCTCTACTCCACGGTTACGTGGCTTGACTATGTGCTACTCAAATTACACAGACTTTGATAGCATGTTTCCCTACCAGTTTTCATTCTTCTCTGTCCCACCCGCATGCCTGAGTAACATAACTAATCGTTACATCGTTCACCCTTCAGGTGAGACGACTATGTTCCTGTCATGACTCCTGCTGACTCTCCTATCACCCTTCCTGATGCTCCTCCACTAGCCTTTCTTTCGGACGAGGAAGTTAACGACATTTTGGAGGCACTCCCCAGTGATAAAACTTTGTGGGCTAACGTTTTTGATACAGAAGACCCGTCATTTCCGATCCCCACTGTCCCTCTACAATCGCCACCAACGTCTGTCTCTCCCGATCCTTCTGTACCCCTCCCTCGATTTGCCTCAGTCAACGGCAGACCTCACCTCCTCCCCATTACTCCACAATTACCACCTGCCTTTCACCCGCCACAAATACCACCCCCGCCTCCCACTCCACATCAGCTAGATCCCAGTGCCACGTGCCCCGTTCTTTACGTCCCCCGCGACCAACCCGCCTTCGCCTCGGTGGTACAGGCGTGCCCCAAGTGTAACGCCAGTGTCCGCGTTCAAGAATTCACTCTTATCCCTTACCATTGCTTGACTCGTTTGGGCTCGAGTACTCGCTTCTAAACCATGTATGTAGTATGGGTCCTTTTAGTCCTTGCACCCACGGTGTCTGCTGTCAGTGTTTTGGGCCGCCCAAATGTCGGTGCCCTCCTTACCAAGCAAGGCTACGTTGCAAACAGTGCAGCGACATGGCAAGTCACGTTTGCCGTCCCACATCTTGAGCTACCGGCTTCTACGCCTCCGTTCAGCATGTGTGATGAAGAAATTCTGTTGGTTCTCTCTCCTCGACGAAGGCGAGATGTGTCTATCGCCCACGGTTTTTGTACCACCTTTGGTTCCCTAACTGCTGCTTATCGGAATCTTAATGATTCCCTCACTAACCATATCCATCGTTATTGGCGATCTATCAAGAAACTATGGCCGATCACGCAGCCCCCACCCCGCAAGAACGGACGACAGAAACGTTCGTTCCTACCATTTGTAGGTTCCTTCCTCGGTTCTGCTTTTGGTTTGGTCACTGACAAACAACGAAATAAACTGATGAAGAGAGTTAGCGTTGTGGAAAGTAACTCCAAACGCTTGCAAACAAATCTCAATGCCCTACATGCTCAGACCTCTTCACTGGTGAGAGTTACATACGAACGATTAGACATTGTTTCTGATGGTGTGGTAAATAACACCTTGAATATTGCCAGACTTCTCCACAACAGTGAGTCACTTGTTCACAGACTCGAAGTTGTGCAGGTCCAGACCGATGCGCAACGACTCCTTTTGAGATCTTTATCTGATTTCACGTATGCCAGTGTTTCTGAAATTGGTCACATTCAAGCCTTAACGTTATTAGAATCAGAAGCACGTGCAACCCTTCTTGCCTTGGAAACCATTGCTGAAAACAAGTTGTCTCCTATTTTGGTCCCCCCTGATGTCTTACATAAATCTATGAGACAGGTTGCCAGGTTACTGCGTGTGCAATACCCAAATTTCAAATTGATGTATGACCAACCCAGTGCTATCTACGCCATTCCAGGCGTAACGGCCCTCAACAGTGACTCCCATTTGTATATTGATGTTAGCCTGCCACTTGTAGTGAAAGATAATGCCTTTACAATATATGAGGTATCGTCTTTCCCGATACCGACGGGAGGCAAGAAGCCAAATCAATTTACTCGTCTCTCGAGGTTCTCCGATTTCATTGGTATATCCCGTGATGAGAGATTCTACATAGAATTATCTAGGGCTGATTTGGCAGAATGCTTTGGGTCGGGCGTTCGCCATTGCTACAGGACCTTCCCGGAATTTCCGGTTGACATCCCGTCTTGTGCCTTGTCAATTTATAAGGGCGTGGTTCGTGACATTATGTCATATTGCCAGGTAGACCTCATAGAACTTAAATCCCCGTTGCGCGTTGTCAGGGATTTGCAGAACTCATCCTTTTTAGTCATCGGCCATAGTGAACCTTGGTTAGTCACGTGTCAGTTAGATGTCACCCCCACTGAAGTTGAACCCTGCACTTTCTGCACATTAACTCTGGGTTGCGGGTGTAGTATGCGATCTAGTTCGGGCGTGTATATTCCGCCGAGCCTGATCCACTGTGACAAGAATGTTATGACTCGAGTGGCTAAGTCCTACATCGCAAATTTATTGTTTATTTCCCTGTTTCACAATGACACTGCCATGCATGGCATGGCAGCTGACACCTTGTTCCCTGAACCGCCTGGCTTAGATGTTCCAGATTTAGACTTACTTACTTTGGGTGTAGATGAGTTTGTTGACAGACAGGGTATGGTCATTGCTGATCTAAATCGCACCGCTTCTGCGTGGAAAGATTCGCAAGTCCAATACATCGACCCCTCATGGACTTTGCCAGGTAGTTTTACAACGCAAGACAGCCCAGGTTGGCTTAAATACAATTGGGACTGGATTATCCATAGCATGTGCGATTTGCCTGTTTGTCTTACACGGCAAATACGCACATCTTCAGAAAACGGTCTTATTATACCAACTCAGCCATGTGCCCGCTTCAGATGCCTTGCCCATTTTCCCTAATTCCCATCCCCTCGCCGCAGACACGACTTGTCCTCGGTCATGCGCATGTTTGACCGAGACACGAAATGCCCTAGGTCGAGTATTTTCCTGGAACTTTTTTCTGGCACGTCTAGAGTAGTTCTCTTTGTGACCGAGATCCTGACATTCCCGGGTTGTATTAAAGTTGCCCCTGGTGAAGCAATGCCTCACGCTGAACTTTCAGGTGGATGCCTTAACCGTCACCTCATAATTGACTGGGATATGACTATGTTACGGGACACACATCGTGAGCTCAAGTTCCACATGCCCTCTGTTATCAATGTACCCTTACACCTCAGGATGCTCACTAGGTCTGTCATATCTTCCTCCCACGCCCATAATTTGCTTATTGGGTGCGACAGCTACTATATACTTCACGCACTGCCCTCTGACTTACCCTTACGCCCTCGTGGCAACATGCTTACTCCCCTCAGTCGCAAAGCCCTGTCATCACCTGATGATCCCCGTAAACAAGATAAGAGACGTTGCATTAGGCATTTCAGCTCCGTTTTCCCCACATTTGACCAGTTACATGAAGATCATCAGGACAATAATCCCACAACACGTAAGAGTGTTCTATCCCCCGCTAAATCATCACCTTGTCTGACATTCCATGAGCCCCCTACGAAGAAGGTCCGGTGGGGCGATCATACAAAAACAGAGATTACACCTGGGGATGCACCAGTCACCTTGGGTGATCGACTGTGAATAATTGCAGAAAACAAAAGAAAATATACAAGACATATTGCTAGAAAGATAGGTGGCGCCTGCTTCCTGGGTGCGATATTCACTCACCAGTTTCCCTTTCAGGCAAATAATCACCCCCTTTCCTTTGAGGATTTCCAAACTAGGTAGGTATGGCTGACCCTCCACCCCAGCCTCAGGTAAGTTCTCCCTCAAATGATAACCAAATTGTACCCATGGAGTCACAAAAATTCAAGATGGACATGTTTGAATTACACCTCCTTGCTTCATTTGTCACAAATTCTGCCACACCAACCCTGCCTCTCCATTTTACTTCACAAATTCTGATCAAAATCAGGACTAACGCGGCTAGGCCGGCGTATTAGCTTACTATGTTCTCTACCATGACACCGCTAGTTGTTACGCTTGTTTTGAATTAGATAAACCTTGTAGCTCTAAATGCCTTGAGAAATTAGCACTCCGCTTCTTGAAGCTATTTTTCGGGTCCAATCCCATGACATGGGCCATGGCCGAACGTGTGGTGCGTCGAGCCCTTTCATATTTTCGGCTAGAAGGCAGAGATATTTTTTCCCCTAAATATTTCATGGCTTTAGCATCATTGGACCCGTGGCTGTCATACATTTCCATTCACGCTCCTGGTGTCCCAGACTCTGTGGGTACTCGCCCTCCCTCTGTGGAGTGAGACGCTCTACTAAATGCTTTTAATCCAGGTGCCTATAACCATTGCGGTGCGGTGACTTTTGCTTATTTTTTTCTCTCCCTCTTTTACTTATATAACCCTACTAACACTTGACACTCACAGGATTGTTGTTTTTTTTTGTACTCTGACAATGTATTAATTTTTTTTTTAAACTTTTGGGCTGGATTTTATTATTTTTTTTTACCGTTTAACGCTTTACATGGTTACGTGTTGTCTTTCATGCTTTACTTTCAGATGGTTTACCTCGAGGACCCTGATGAATTCACATCTCGCTATGCCTCACGGCGCGAGACTTTCTTCACAGAGGTATGTAGCGTCTCTCTAGAAAACCTTCCTATGGAGCGGTATTTGACGCTAGAATCGATCATCTCTCATAGAGACGGTAACGTTGCGCTGGCGGGATCCGCCAGGTGTCTCCCTCGGTTTATAGACATTCCGAGAGAGTGCGCCCCAGACAGGAGAGTGCCTTTCCTCCACAGCTTTAGTGCTTTTCGATTTGTGGTTATGGAAATACACACTTCTTGTGGGTTGGGATTTTATAATATTCCCCGTGGCACCCACAAGTCCTTCATTATGACTCTGGCTGAAGTATGCCATTTCGCATACTTCCCTGGCCTTGCAAAAATAGTTCATAGAATATTATCGGACTGTGTCTGTTGTGTACTGGCACCATTGCCTGATATATACAGCATTCCCTTGCTAACTCCTCCTGAGCTCCACTTTGACTTGCTTGGCCCCCCCTTAATATTCCATAGCCCCATGTCTGACCTGCTCCCACCTGTCACTGAGTCTCAGGTAGTTGTCTTTTCGGATGATTTATTACCCCATTTACCCTTGTCTAAGATCTTCTCCCCTAAACCACTTTTTAGGACTGCCCGCCCTGATCCCTCATATGGTGGCTACGGGTTTTTCTATTTGCCTTTTGTCCCTAAAGGACCCCTCCCCCAGGCTGTTTGCTATGATCGTCTGTCGTCTTCCCCCTTCAGTACCCCTTGTGCCCTATTTATCAGAAATGCTGTACACTCCGTTTCAGGTTGTCGTAATCGAACCCCTGTCCTCCTTCCTGCCCCCACGGACTTCGGCACATGGGTGATGTGCGAAATTAGTTCGGCAGAGGGGTGATCTGCAAAAGAATATCTCATAGGTGCAGAAGACCCTCTTGAAGCACCAAGTATGAGATAAGTACAGTTATGATTGCAGTAATTTCGAGAAAACTGACATTTTGGGTGCCCTGTAGATTTCTTATATTGTCACTGTCTTATATTGAAATGTAAGATGAACAGTTTCCTGCCCCAAATCATGATAATTTTTGTAATATTTCTGACCGAAACCAACAAATATAAATAATATTACATGCCGTTATCATTCAGTCTTGCTAATTATCATTTATGATTGCATTATCTTTGACAAAACTGACATTTTGGTTGCCCTGTAGATTTCTTATATTGTCACTGTTTTATATTGAAATGTAAGATGAAGTTTCCTGCCCCAAATCATGATAATTTTTTAATATTTCTGACCGAAACCAACAAATATGAATAATATAACATGCCATTATCATTCATTGTTGGTAAATATCATTTATGATTGCATTATCTTTGAGAAAACTGACATTTTGGGTGCTCTGTAGATTTCTTATATTGTCACTGTTTTGCATCGAAATCTGACATGAACAGATTCTTACCCCAAATCTTGAGAATTTTTCAATATTTTTGCACAAAAACAACAAATATGAATAATATTACATGCCGTTATCATTCAGTCTTGCTAATTATCATTTATGATTGCATTATCTTTGAGAAAACTGATATCTTGGATGCCCTGCAGGTTTCATACATTCTTACTGTTTTGTATTGAAATCTGACAGAACAGTTTCCTGCCCCAAATCATGAAAATTATTAAATACACTGCCCGAAAAATAAGATTTACAAAAATAAACATGTAATGTTTTTCCATTGTAAAGACCAATGAAGATCTTTCAGCTAATAAACAATTTTGTAAATACCATTTACTTATTTACAATACTTAAATATGTTGTATTTTACCAAATATATCAATCTGCACATATCAGTTCATAAACAATGTTGTAAAGATTGTTGAATGTCTTTACAATATTGTATTTATGTTGTTAATATCAGTATATATTCATATCACCTTTAATCAATATTATGGTTAATTGTATTTTTCAACTTGGACATTTTGATCATATATTCGTATATGTAAATGAGAATAGGTATTTATTTTATACATGTTACATAAAGAGCTTCACATGAAAGGACAAACAAATATGTAAAATTACTTCTATGATTAGTAGCTCTTGGAATTGCATATATGCACATATGCATACAACATTGGAAAATGTGCATTTGAGGACTTTATTTGAGGACTTAAAAATTGATAAATTACTACATCAGGATATTATATATTGCATTGTAAGTGACAAGATATCTCTATTTGCATGTTCCTCAGGTTGTTCAGATACTATTAGAACTTTTCAGAGTGAAAATATGTTCACTACAAGCCAAGATATTAGCAAATCTTGCATGGGAAGTGAAAAGAAATGTATAAAACATTAAAATCGCACCTGCCGTTTTTTACACCTTTATGGTACTATTCAATATTCAGATCTTTTAGATATCTCTATTTCCATGATCTTGAGGTTGTTTAGATACTGTTAGGACTTTTCAGAGTGAAAATATGTTCACTACAAGCCAAGATATTAGCAAATCTTGCATGGGAAGTGAAAAGAAATGTATAAAACATTAAAATCGCGCCTGCCGTTTTTTACACCTTTATGGTACTATTCAACATTCAGATGTCTTAGATATCTTTATTTCCGTGATGCTGAGGTTGTTTAGATACTGTTTGGTCTTTTCAGAGTGAAAATATGTTCACTACAAGCCAAGATATTAGCAAATCTTGGATTTGAAGTGATAAGAAAGATATAAAACATTAAAATCGCACCTGCCGTTTTTTACACCTTTATGGTACTATTTACCATACAGATCTCTTAGATATCTATATTTCCATGATCCTGAGGTTGTTTAGATACTGTTAGGACTTTTCAGATTGAAAATATGTTCACTACAAGCCAAGATTTTAGCAAATCTTGCATGGGAAGTGACAAGAAAGGTATAAAACATTAAAATCGCGCCTGCCGTTTTTTACACCTTTATGGTACTATTCAACATTCAAATCCCTTAGATATCTCTAAATCCATGTTCATGAGGTTGTCTAGATACTGTTTGGTCTTTTCAGAGTGAAAATATGTTCACTACAAGCCAAGATTTTAGCAAATCTTGCATGGGAAGTGACAAGAAATGTATAAAACATTAAAATCGCACCTGCCGTTTTTTACACCTTTATGGTACTATTTACCATACAGATCTCTTAGATATCTATATTTCCATGATCCTGAGGTTGTTTAGATACTGTTAGGACTTTTCAGAGTGAAAATATGTTCACTACAAGCCAAGATATTAGCAAATCTTGGATGGGAAGTGACAAGAAATGTATAAAACATTAAAATCGCGCCTGCCGTTTTTTACACCTTTATGGTACTATTCAACATTCAGATCTCTTAGATATCTTTATTTCCATGATGCTGAGGTTGTTTAGATACTGTTAGGACTTTTCAGAGTGAAAATATGTTCACTACAAGCCAAGATATCAGCCAATGTTGGTTTGTAAGTTACATTGGGGAAGAGATCCATTTCTTGACAATTCTTGACAAATTCTGGTTGACATTTTTATTTGCTGAGTTATAAATTAGATACTGATAGAAATTCAGTTGGTGTTTGGTTTTACACTGCAGACAGCATGTGAGACATGAACACATTATCCTTGTCAATAGTTTTCCCTTTTTTCCCACTCTTGCAAATGTCCAGATGTTTTGGGGTTAATCAGTCTGGGTCATCCGGTCATATAATTTATCTTCTTTCATCTGGGACAAGGGGCATTCATTCGCCCCCTCATTACATCAATGGTGACCTATAAATCTTGTTTAACTTCCTGGAAAGTTACCATTTGGCAGAAAACACTCACACAGCAGATGAGCGGGCAGGACTAGGATACTTGTGTGCCTCACTAAAAATTATTTCAACACACTTGTAACACATTGAATGTCCATTTCCATACAGGAGCAGTGACAGGCTGAAACCTCCACATGCCATTTACATATCATAGTTCATTTAACAGTATGAATTTAGGTGGTAGAAAAAGGAAATATTGTTTTGCAGGGCAGTTTCCTCCAGAAAACACTACCTCCAAGGATATACTTTTTACTGTAACAATATAATTTGATTTTACTCTGTTTCAGGACTGCATATCTCCAGGCAAGGTCAATGAGCTTTTACGAGATTATGCACTGTTTTGACAAGGGAGATGATTGAAAAGATCAAACCATCAAGGTCAAATATAATAGTCTTGTTTTGTTTCAGAGGTGCTAGTTTTCAGACAGGGTCAATGACAAGTCCACATACTGTTCTCACAAGGACCTTGATTTGAATGGTTACATATTATTCAATGACAACCATACATTACACAACCTTTCCTTTTGTTTTGTTTCATATCTACTTATTTTGATGCAAGGTCATTGACAAGAAACATACTTTGATGTACAGTTTGTTTTGTTTCAGGATTGCTGGTTTCAAATGAAGGTCAATGACCTTCCAACAGTTTATGCAATGTTCGTACAAGGACTCAGATTAAAAGGTTCACATATATCAAGGATTGATATACATTGCATTTTGTCTTCTTCCAGGACTGCTTGTTTTGATGCAAGGTCAATGACCTTTTTCTATTTTGTGCACTGTTCTATCAAGGGCCTTAATCGAGAGAGTCACAAATTATTCAATATCTTATAAACTGTCATTTTGTTTCACCTTTTTTATTTTATTTTTTTTTTACATGAAAGGTCAATGACCTATCACTATTCTTTGCACTAACAAAGACCTTGATTGATAAGGTCTTATAAAATTCAATGATACCAACTACTGAAAAAGGTCCTTGATTGAAAAGATGACACACAATTCAATAATATGATGTGCCTTGTCCTGTTTCACTATTGATTATTCCCATGTTAGGGCATTGACCTTTTTTATGTAAATAAACTTTTGCTGTTTGTGCATTATTATAATAAGGGCCCTGGTTGAAAAGGTCACAACCTATCCAAGGATAAATATCTTGATTTTAATTATGTTTCAGGGCTGCTTATTTTCAGGCAAGGTCATTGACCTTTTACAAGTAATGATACAGCTCTAACAAGGGACTTGATTGAGAAGGTAACATATAGTTTCAGGATATTTATGTTTTGTAGTAAGGCTCCTTTTTTCCTTTCAAGGACAATGAACCTGTATTTTAGAAAACTTTTGTGCAGAAATGGTTAATGACCTTTTGCCATTTTTGGAAATGTCTTTCAAATGTGTATGTTATTCTTACTTCTATGAATTATTTTCATTTCAGACAGATTGTTTCAGCAATTTTATTTCAATGACCTTTGTAATTTTTATTTTCCTAACAATGGCCATCAGTGCAAAAATCCAAATGCCCTTTATTATCAATTATCCAAATGCCCTGAGGTATAACCTTCAAATAAAGATCTCTCTTGTAAATATGCTGTCTTTATATATAAGCATCTTAGCTAAATATTGTAAATGTCAAAATAATACATTTAAGCATATTTTGTGTCCAAGTAAAGATCATATTTGACAAGCTTTTCACATGCATCTTGTTCATCTTTACATGCATATAGTATCTTGTATTTGTCTTGTTTATTTGAAATTTAACATCTTTTCTGATTTTGTAAAGATCAAGGAAAGATCATATTTGACGAGCTTTTCACATGCATCTTGTTCATCTTTACAAGCATATAGTATCTTGTATTTGTCTTGTTTATTTGAAATTTAACATCTTTTCTGATTTTGTAAAGGCTTGCAAATTCCGGTCTTTACTGTCTTTGATGCATACATTAAAGGTCTTGTAAATTGCCAATTTACAGTTTGTAAATATGGCTGAAAGGTCATGTTAATTTCAAATTTACTTCAACAATATATACATATTGGCCTCTTGTAAATCTAATTTTTCACGCAGTGATATTTCTGACCGAAACCAACAAATGTGAATAATATTACCATCCGTTATCATTCAATGTTGATAAATATCATTTATGATTGCATGATCTTTGAGAAAACTGACATTTTTGGTGCTCTGTAGATTTCTTATATTGTCACGGTTTTGTAATAAGATATAGGATGAACAGTTTCCTGTCCCAAATCTTGATAATTTCTTAATATTTTTGTACAAAACCAACAAATATGAATAATATTCCATGCCGTTATCATTCTTTCTTGCTAATTATCATTTATGATTGCATTATCTTTGAGAAAACTGACATTTTGGTTGCCATGTAGATTTCTTATATTGTCACTGTATTGTATAGAAATATAAGATGCACAGTTTCCTGCCCAATATCTTGATAATTTTTTAATATTTTTGCACAAAACCATCAAATGTAAACAATATAACATGCCGTTATCATTCAAGGTTGATAATTATGATTTTTGATTGCATCATCTTTGAGAAAACCAGAGATATTTAAACATGTACAAGTGCCTTCGGCTGGGAGAAGTTGCAATCTCTCACATATGCAGCTATCTCTCACATATGCAGCTATCTCTCACATATGCAGCTATCTCTCACATATGCAGCTATCTCTCGCTTATGCAGCTATCTCTCACTGTTGTATTAATCTCTCGTACATGCAGCTATCTCTCACTTATGAAGCTACCTCTCACTGTTGAAGCTACCTCTCACTTATGCATCTGTCTCTCATTATTGTATTCATCTCTCACTTGTGCAGTTCTTACTTTTGCAGTATCACTTGTGCAGCTATCTCTTACTGCTAGGTTTTGCAGCTGTCTCACTCGTGCAGCTATCTCTCACTGCTGTAACCTTCTTTCACTTACACAGCTGTCTCACACTCGTGTAGCTGTCCATTTAATGTCTGCATTTTACCCATGAAGGCCCCTATATGCAAAACCTAGCAGGACCACCACTTTTCAATAATTAGTTCAATATTTAGGTCAAATTCCCGATGGTTGAAAACAAATCTCAAATCCAGAAATATAAGCATATTATGGGTAATATTTCATATCTAACATAATTCTGACAAAAATAAGTGAAAACTACCCTATTCATTACATGTATGGTACGCAACCCATCACATAAACTTGCAAACTAAAGTTGAAGTGAAGTGAAGGTCTGGCATCAGCAAATTCCACCAGAGGGCAGGCAACGTGGTGACAGAACAGCGAGATCGCACTCTCTTTTTAGTGGCAAAATTTTATTGCAGCCCATACCTCACAAAGCAATTTTTTTTTTTTTACAAATCTCGTCACCCTCCGGCTGGGATGTGTACCTGTCTTGCTCGCCTGTTGCTATCTCTCACATGTGCAGCTATCTCAATTTTGTAGCAGTCTCTCACTTGCATCTATGCAGCTATCTCTCACTTTGTAGCTCTCTCTCAACTTTTGCAGCTGTCTCACACTTGTGGAGCTGTCTCAGCATTGTCAGCATTTCACCCATGTGGGCTTTTTTGTTCAAAACCTAGCAAGACCTCATTAATTAGGTCAATAATTAGGTTAAATTACTGATGTTGTAATATTCAGGCCTAATACCGAAATGTATGCATATTGTAACCAATATTTCATATCTTGAGTAATTCTCACAATAAATAATTGAGAAGTAACGCAACCCATCATATAAATTTGCAAAATGAAACTGAAGTGGAGACTGGTCTTGAGTCAAAAAATTCCACCAGAGGGCAACGTATTGAAGCAAAAGCAACATAGCACACTCTTAGCAGTGGTGAATTATAGCTCAGTCAATACCTCACATAGCAACTTTTTTGTTGCTTAAAACTTTTTTGTCCTCCTCTCTGGTCAATTTCATGCATTTTTTAATATTGAAAATATGTAAAAACCAATAAAAACTAAATGAAATGGTTTTTTATAAAGTATTTAACAATTTGGAGCAAAAGTATTGATATGTAGTCATAAAAAGTTATTCTGTGCCAAAGTTGAACTTGACATGTTTTGGGTAAGATGAAGATTCTCTAAACTTGTTATGTAGTTTAAATCCACCACATTTGAAAGATAAAATAGATGCATGTTAATGATAAACATAACACCTAAATTATCTAAAACTGATGTGGCTGGCGCTTCTTGATGACATCAGATTTTTCGCAATAGGTGTTCCTGAAAAGAATCTTATAAAAAAAGACATTTTTGCACGAGTTAACAATTTTGTGTTACCAATGACAAAGAACATAACTGAACATTGAAGTGTGTGTCCCCCTTTTATTGCGACATTCCATCACATTCCAAACTGTAGAATATGATTTTGGGCCCTAGCAGCACATCTTCATTACATAAATGACACAAATAGATTTGTAATGATAATTCTCCCTGAATTCCCCCTTAAAATTTCAATTCTCGATGAGTTGTGTCATTTTGTGCAGAAAATGCACCTTAAGCGGTATTCACACTTTTAAAAATGGCTGATCACAGCCCAAAAACTACAATTATTTGCTCAATTCAATTTAGTGGAAATGTAACTCCAGCTTGGACCTTAAGAAATAGGTCAAGGTCATGTTTAGATTTAAGCCTTTGAAAGTTAAAGGGTATATGCTTCGTTGCAAAATAACTGGGTGTCCAGCACATGTAGAACTTGATATATTTGTGTCATGATGTTACAGACCACATCAAAGTATGAAAATCTAAAGATAAGCCAATATTTAAGTATCTTTTTGCAAAAACCGTAGCAAAGATTAAAGGTAATAGGTTAAAGGAATTACTGTGAAAATACTGCTTATGGCTTTAAAAACAATACACAAAGCCACCTGGTGTATGTCAAAAGTTAAATGTTCAGTGAGGATTCAATATATGATTTGCCAAGCCGTTTCTATTGAGGAAAAAAACTTCAGCCAAATATATTCATTTCATTTTCATTTTGCTTTTAAAACTTTACCCAAAGCATTTGAGAATGGAAATCAAAATCTGCTAATGAGAAGGACAATCTCAAAGCTTTTAATGGCCCCTTGAGAGTATAGCATGATATATTTTTCATTTGGACAGACAGAATGCAATGTCTTAACTCAGGGCTTACCGCAATATGGGGGCAAGGTTTGTCGCAGATGTTCATGCAACCCAGTCAGCAAAAATCCCAAATGATTTTCGCCTCTCCATTTAGAGCGATCTTGAGCATCCAACTCATGCTACTCCAAACCAATCCCCCAGGATTTGTCATTTGGGGAGGCTGGTACCTAGAAGAACTTCAAGGAGCTGTGGGTTTTGTGTAAACTGTAAATGGTCAAACATAACATGCATGTGTTATTTTTACACAAAAATATTTTGTATCAATTTGTGTTCTTTTTCATCCCAAGAAAGATTATTTAACATTATGTCAGGGTATATATAAATATTAATGATTTCCAGTTTATCATAATTTCAATCTTAAGATAATACATTGATCTAGTATGTGTCTCCCTTTTATTGAGACTGCACCCAATTCACCAAATACTCATTACACAAATATATGATTTGATAATGATGGTAAATACTTTGGGCGGGCCCTAGCGATGTGACCTTTTATGTATTGTAGTATAATTGCACATATTGACATTCAAATTATGTCAAGAATGTAGCTTTTGTTGGAAACAGTCTTTTCTTGACTTATAAATATTCTAATTTTACTAAATATGCATAATAAAAATCAAGAAGTTTTGGAAAGATTTAATTTTAAAATAACTTATTTCTAGCCCAATATTTATTTTAAGCAGTATTTCACAGGTGATTAACTGAAGACTTTCATCACTGTATATTGAAAAATTACCCTCAAAACTACATTTATTCAATAGCTTTTGATTAACTCGCACAATATGTCAATGAAGTTTGCAGTTGGTTGACCTCAAATAAAAAATTTGCAATCAGAAAAATATTCTTACCTGCTTTACTGGATTTTTCTGAGGAATCATTACTGAATAAAGCAAACCATTTTTTTAACCTACCTGTATATATCCTATGTGGCAAGTGCATCATGTCTGTGCCAATTGTAGTTATAATAGATATATCTAATAGATATATCTGTCAACTATAGTCTTTTTTAAACAGAATTGAAATTGCTTGAATAACTTCCGAGTTATACTCGTCAGCGACCAGTTTCCGCCGATGAAGTAGACCGTGACTGGCAGCGGCTACAAGGTTCCTCTCCGGCTTAGCCGCTGTAATCGGCGGTTATTGGTAGCGATGGAAAACTGGTCAGGCACAAGTAGATATGATGATTTTTATCGGAGGAGTTTCCCGTTTTTGTCCAAATGGCCAATGTGATGTCATAGGTCAAAATTCTGCTGCCGATATAAAAAAGAGTAAATATTGTACAGTTTTCAGACTTTGCAGGCTAATAGATATATCTGTAAACTATAGTCTCTTTCAAACAGAATTAAAATTGCTTGAATATCTTCTGAGATATGATGATTTTCATCAGAGCAGTTTCCCGTTTTTGTCAAAGAGCTGTCATGTCAAAAAAATCAACAACTTTCGGCCGCCGATGTGAATAGAATACACAATGTACAGTTTTCAAACTTCGCAGGCTAATAGACACATTTGTAAACTATAGTCTCTTTCAAACAGAATTAAAATTGCTTGAATATCTTCCGAGATATGATGATTTTCATCGGAGCAGTTTTCCGTTTTTGTCAATGTGGTCAATGAGCTGTCATGTCAAAAATTTCAACAACTTTCGGCCGCCGATGTGAAAAAAGTACACAATGTACAGTTTTCAAACTTTGCAGGCTAATAGATATATCTGTAAACTATAGTCTCTTTCAAACAGAATTAAAATTGCTTGATTATCTTCTGAGTTATGATGTTTTTCATCAGAGCAGTTTTCTGTTTTTGTCAATGAGCTGCCATATGTCAAAATTCAACAACTTGGGAAGATATTCAACTTGGAAGATATTCACATCAATGTCTTTGTACTTACCTGAATATGTTATACATTTTATGTCGGCCAAATTTCACAATATAAACAAATTCAAACTTGTCAACAGCAGACGAGTAGTGCTCAGCGTTCCACTCCAGGGAGTCTAGCTGAGTGAAATTGAAGCCCAGTGTTGTAAACATTGCAATTAATCCAATTACATTCCAACTTATAATCCCATAAGATATGCTTCATGATTGCATCCTAACACAAATTCAACTGCAAATGTTCATTGACAAATTGCATTTTATATTTTGGCATCACTGAAATACATCTACTCACCTGAAGATGTGAACTATGCTCTGATTTTTTGGCGCACATTTCTCATGTTATATGTATCAGAGTAGCTTGCCATGGCAACCAGAACCAGGACACTATTTGACGTCATTGTGTTCAGGGGTGTCAGCTTCCATGTCAAACACAAAATCAAACTTGGCATACTTTAAATGATGCCTCTTTACTCAGCATCTATAGAATATGTTGCAGAAGTAATGGAATCTATCAGTTTTGCTTTAGAATGAATCTAATTACTTTTTGACAATTTCTTGTTATGAGCTGAATTCTCTTTTCAGGAGAGTTAATCTCACCTCTTTGCACTCTTCCATGGCAGGGAAGGCAGCTTCCAATGCCTTGATCTTTTCACGGCAGATATCTGATTATCAATATATTCTCTGAGAAGATATATTCTTCAACATCTTATTTTTTGTTGTTGATTTCAACCAGCTTTTAAAAAGTCTTCAATATTCTTTCATTTTAACCAAAGCTTATCTTGCAACCCATCGCAATAGATTTGCCCCAGCAACGAGATCACACACTCAGGTCAGTGGCAAACTTTATTGCAGCCCATACCTCACACAGCAACTTTTTTTTTTTTTCTTCAAATCTCGTCACCCTTCCTCTCTGATCACGTTCATGCTTTTTTTATATATGTATGTAATTAAATGCCTCTGAAAAAAGTGCATATCGCGATGTGTTGTTATTGCGTAATCGTTTTCATATTCACACATTCTCTTCTCCTGATCCTCACCTTTCAGAAAATGTCTTTCTTTAATCCATAAGACGTTTATTAACAAAGATATTCACTTCACAACAACAACCACATGTATCAGCTTGGAAGTCCGCCATGTTTACAATTGAGTGGCCTACTTTAGACAGCTCTCACTCGAGACTGGACAAACTCCACCAGAGGGCGACATAGTGAACCTATCACCTCTGTACAAGGTGCCTTTTTGTGCTGGCTCACCACATCCACCAATTTTTATGTAACTGTGCGTCTTACTTATTTTTTTTCTTAAATTGTACTCAGATTGGTATATTATGATATATTTCACCCTTAATACAAAAGTTTGTGCATATAGAAACAAATATTAAGAAAAATAAAACTTGGAACTACTTTCTCAACCAGAAGAGCCATTTCCTGGGGTAGGGATAAGGCGGAACCACAACAAAGATGGCCGCTTTGTTTACAATTTATATTCTTTTAATCTTTTATACTTTTGGTTAATCTGACCAACAAAAAATGTTCAAATGTTAGCAAATAAATTTTAAAACATCTCAAGGCAACATCATATTTGATAATAAGAGATGTTAATACGTCAATCACATTTGCAACACACTGACATTTCTTGAGCACATGGCCAGTAAAAGTAGGACCGGATGAATACTAATCTGGGTTGGCCAGAGGTAATAGTTTGCGTGTGCCTCTGGTGGACAGTGTGGAGACTGGAGCCAGCCAGATCAGGGTCCACCACGCTACTCTCACTCGTGGATTAGCATTCTTTATTTTTTTATAATTTCATTCAAATGCCTGCAGAATGTTATTCTCATTTGATTTCTTCATGTTTTGCGAAAGTATGATGGTTATATTAACATTTAATACAATGATATCTGGACATTTAATACAACTTTATTTGGACACTGCAAAACTAGGTCATCCCCGCGAGTATACTCGTCAGCCGCACTGCGAGGGTTAAGAATAATGAGAAAAAATATATGATCTAACATAATCACTTGTTAATTTTACGATTATGCTTCGAGTGCACAGGTGTAAAAATCATATCCGGAGGATCACCTGTGTCCATCCTTTCTAAGGATTTAGTTCTATTTATTTTACTTTTAACATGTTCTTTGATTTCTTTTTTGTCTGATTTATGTACTGGTCTATTACTATTGATACTTTTATTATTATATGATGTAAAAGGAGTTTGTGAAGAGGGTTTAGTGGATGTTGTTGTTGGTTGAGTTACTACTGGGAGAGTGGGTGTCTGAGTCTGAGTAGATGTTGCTGAAGATTTAGGAGATTTTGTAAAAAAAGAAATAATTTTTGTCGGTGATTGTCCATGTAATTTTGGTCTGAATTGCTATTGATTCTGTTTCTTTAGGTTTTGCAGAGCTGGCATAAGATGTCTTTGTTGTGGTCAAACTTTCTACTTGCTTCCGTGCCTCTGGAAAAGGTATATTTTCAGTGTGTCGTATTCACTGAATTTCCTTCTCTTTTAAAAAGGAAGGACAATTCCGCAAATACGATGGATGATTTCCTTGGCAATTGACACATTTTATCATATTTGAAGAACAATCGTCTCCACTGTGCTGAGCGGTACATTTTTGACATGTTACAACACTCAAATATCCAACTTTAATAGATGTTGGAAGCTGCGCTGCTTCAAATGTCAGAATAAATGTATTGATAGGAATTTTTATAAATATCCGCTTGCATTGAACAACATCCTGGTCTTTGAGCTCATCCATCTCCTCCTCAGAAACTCCTACTAAATCTGGGCATCTGATTACTCCTTTTTTATTGTTGAGAGTTTTGGCTTTTCCGCTCAACCTCAATCAACAATTTATTTCCGATCTTTTTAACGGTTTTTGGTACCCCGGCAATGCCTTGTATCCCCTTTGCAATTGCAAAGGGGGACATTTTTGCCAGGGTATGTTCAGCATCAGAACTTTCCACAATTAAAAATCTAGGCCATTTTTCTATTTTGTTTGAATCATCGTCGCTGTCTATGTCATTCCTTGGTCGTTTTTGTTTGTTTTGCGCCATGTGTGTTTTTTTTTTTATTTCATCAGTTAGGTCCCCTACCCACCACGGAGCCCAACAAGAGGACGCCTTTCTGGGCCGGTAACTCCAAGCCCTGACGCCATGAGGATACCCAACATGACATACTCTTAGAATAAAAACTCCACCCTTTCGAATTTTATTTATATCCCTCGATTGACCCAATCAGCAGTAATCTCCTTTCAGCAAATATTTATCAAAAATTTTAAAATTATTCCTAAATTTCAAACATTAAAATTATCATTAATAAAAATCAAACATCCAGAATATATTAAAGGAAATATACCACAAGCCGGTTAAATCAGACCCAGGCCTAATCTGATCTGCCCGTCTGGTGAACATCTGGATCCAAGACAGGCGTGTTGCAACTGGACCGGTATTACGGCCAAACCAGCCCAGTGCTCAGCCCGTCAGGATTCCATATCCTCCCGAAACGGGTCGCATCCCACGGCAAACAGGACGCCCCTTTAGTCGCCTTTTACGACATACTGGGGGGCAGTGGGGCTATTCTTTAATCCCCTCACCCACAGGGGAGCCAAAATAATGGTATTAGGAGTAGTACTTCAATTACTGTCTTCAAGACTAGATTTAAGACATACATATTCAGGAAGAAATAAGCACTATGTACATTGTCTGGTATTAGCTCTATACATTTTTTTAATTATTTTTTTATTATTATTATAAACTCAATACAGTCATCTGTGTAACTTTAGATTACATTTAAACCAAGTTTAACGACTTTCAAATCAATTGTTCAAATCAATACACTCTGATATATCATTTACCTGATTTATCTGGAACCAAAATGTCAGTGGTTTCTGCCTTCATAAAATCTACATCAAAGTTTATATCATCTGAAGCTTCGTAGTACAATATGATATTACACCAACATATAAATAATATTTCCATTCCAAATGTGAGACTGTAGAGGGTGACCTCCTAAAGACATTTTACTAAGTTGAGACATCCATAGGAAGGCTGTTCACTGTACTAGATACTATTCACTGATATATTCGATGATCTAACTGACATGCTGGTCACACTGTTAATGGAGCTGGGATGATGATCTTGCAAAGATGGTATATTTTTGGTTTCTGTCTCCTTGTCCTGCTCACAACAATTCTTTATCCAGTAATAAGAGTTTATAACCACAGCAAATACTTGACATATTCCGCCAAAGTAAATGGAAGCTGGATAATAGTTTGTGAGATCATACAAAACACCTATACACAAAAGAAAGATTTATTTTATGAGAACCTCAGATAACTTTTTACCAAACTAACCAACACATCAAAAAGACATGTTAAAAGACCACTTTTTTTCTATATATTTTATTATATTCAACACTTTGATATTTTAAAATTTTATTAATGATAATAATAATTAATGATAATAATAATGATAATAATAATGATAATATAGTGCCACCTACCTGCTATTGGTCCACCCATAATGTATCCAAATGATCCAAAAAACAATATAAGACCTAAAGCACTACAAATATTATCAAGTCCAACCATGTCTGCAGCTACAATGGCCTGCACAGAATTAAAGGGTGATATCAGCACCCCATATAATGTAGCATATGCCAGTAAAATACTGAATTTTTTGGACAATGTACAAAGTAATGTCAACAACCCAGCGAGCATGACCCCTTTGTTAAGTAGGCCAAGAGGTGACATTACTCTTTTTTGTGCTAGGAGACCATATCCTAATCTTCCAAATAATCCGCCAAAGCCGATAGCAGAGAAGAGCCATGCTCCCTGAGACATGCTGAATCCCAGAGACCCTGCATAGGCAGACAGGTGGATGCCAATAACAGACTGGCCTACTGCTGAGATCAGATTAAACATCAAATATATCACAAATTGGGTTTTTCTAAACAATTTGAATTTGAAGATTTCAGTTCTCTCCTTTTTGGAGCAATGATCTACTCTTTGTGCTGGATGCATGAGGGCTTGAAACACTATGAAGTGCAGTGTAATTCCACCAACAAGAAGTACAGCTCCTCTCCAACCAAAGGAGTCCTTCAGATAACTGATTAGTGGAGGAAAGATGATGTTTCCCAACGATGCTCCAGCTGTGCAAAAAGGTACTGCAAAATTTCTATATTTGTCAAAGTGAGAGCACATGGAATTCATCACTGGAAGATAAAGCATGCCCATGCCTAAACCTAGAAAACAAATTCATAAATGATGAGCAGAAATGATAATAATCTCAACAAGCGAAAACTTAACTACTACTTACCAGTTCATTTTACAACTTTTTTCCCAAGAATTTATATTTTATTTATATTTCCCAAGAATTATATTTTATGTATATTTCCCAAGAATTTATATTTTATTTAAACAAGAAAAAGTGGCGATCCACATGCAACACGGATGAAAAAAAAATAACAAACCAAGATTGACAACAAACAGAACAAAAATTAAAATAAACAAAACAAAAATTACAACAAACAAAACAAAAATTTAAATAAACAAAACAAAAATTTAAAGAAACAAAACAAAAATTTAAATAAACAAAACACAAAATGAAACAATCATTGCAAACTGATGGGGTAGTTGAAATTATATTTATCTAAAAGCATTTAACTTGTTATATGTACAATTTTTTTAGCACAACTTTATGCAAAGATGTGCTTTTTCAGCAGGCTCGATAACGTATGTTGCTCTATTATCGCTCAGGCGCTATTGTTATAACAAAACATACCGAGTCGGGAAGCTGGGTGAGCGGATTCAGTGAGTTGGTGATTGCGGACGGATACCCTGAGCCGAAGGCGAAGGGTATCCGTCCGCCATCACCAACGAACTGAATCCGCTCACACAGCTGACCGACGAGTGTATGTTTTGTTTTTATACCTCAGACAACTACTGTATTTTTAAAAAATGATACATGAAACAAGATATTTATCGTTACAAACATTTGTAAACAAAGCGCACCTCATTTGACCCCGTCACGTGACCCGAAAATGGCGCGTACAGCCATAGACTGGTTGCCGCCATCTGTGTATATACACGATGTTCTTGACACTCGATGGGGAACCAGTCTAAAGATGGCTAATCAATACTTTACAAATAATTGACATGCGCGTATTCATTCGAAATCGCATAAATACGCGCATCACTGAGGTATAAAAATCAATGATCAGACTTTTGCATGTCATTTCTGTTCTAATTGTCCAATTTACGCCAAAATTTGAACTAAACGTACTGAAAATTTCATGTTCTAGCGATTGGGAAGCATTTCCAAACAATTTAAAGAGATAATTTTATGCAACGATGGGCGAACACGCACTTCTTTTCTTTTGTTTTACTTATTTTTGATATGTATTCATGCGCAAATTGGAATCTATCGCATGTACACTCCACAGTGGTGTAAGTTGTTTGAGCAATTATGACCACAGAAAATGACCACCGAATTACAACCCACAGGATATGACTGCAAGTTCCCCATGATCGTACCGATCACAGAATGACACAGATAGTTCCCTTTTTTCAGAATGATAATTGTTTCATATGAGAGATATTTTCCTGGTACTGTTCTTTTTAGGATTCATCAAGTACTTTCTTGATTCACTCACGAATTGAGCAACTATTAATAGTAAACAAATGACCAATCCTCACATTTATAATGTTTAAACACTATTTATAGGCTAAAAAACCAGCTAAGGATGTCCTCGACGATCAAGAGAAGTCATGTGTTAATTGAAAATTGAAATATTTTAAATATTTTCCAAACTACGTCTTACGTCACTAGATTATTCCGGATATGGAAACACTAGTAGCGCCCCCGGGTGTAAAACAAGACTTTGGCCCCATGCATATCCACTCTGATAAGTGGCTCAATGTGGTGATTTATTCTTATGATGACAAATCCCTTCACATTATCCAAGCTCATGGTGCTGTTGGGTGTTGGTTAAGTTGAAAGAAAACCCTGAGACCTTTGGGAAATATCTATTTCACTCTCATTTTGACGAGAAACAAAATCACAGCCTGTGCATGGAATCATGGGAGTGCTTTAAATTTGGTGTTTTGTTCTCAGATTGAACTGATGTCATCTATCTATGAAATACACTATCTATGAAATACACTTTACTCTCAGGCCCACCAACGCTTTTCACAATTTTGTTCAGTTAATGGTCTTTGTCACATGCAATACATGAAGTACACCTTGGTCACATACAGAGAATAAATAGCAAGTCTCGTGAATGGAGATGAGACCTTCTTATAGTTTTTTTGTGGATTTAGATCATTTCCATGATTGAGAGATCCCTAACATGCACAGGCAGCCTAATGTGTGTAAGCCATAGCAAAGAACCACGGCAGTAGCTTAATATGTAAAGCTTCAGTGAATACAATTGTGGGTATGGTAAAAATAAAACACACTGTATGTCAATTTATAGATTTAGTTGTCATGGTGATAACTCCAGGAAGTGGGGAGCAGGAGGCCAAATCTGGGAAACTGCCCAAATCCGATCACATTCAAATTGCAGCTTTTCAATACTCACACAAAATATTTGAGCAAATGGGAACTGTCAAATTCTTTATCTAAAGCCTCAGCTGAAAAGGTAAATATCTATAAGATAACAAGCCTTATTATTACAGTTTCCTTTCATGATAGTTAAATATGTTTGCATGTATTGGTGTAAGTCAAAATGAAAGTGAACATAGTACATTATGTGAATTGAATTGGAAACATTGTGACCACCATTATCAATTTGCTATTTTATTTTGCTGTCCATAGTTATCTAATTGCTCTTTTAAAAAGATGATCACATCCTCAGTACAGAACATTTTATATTCATGAAAATGTATGTGTCCATAATTGTTATGTTTGGTTAAAAAAGCAATATAATGCAACACAGTCTCGATTTTTCCAAGATGCATAACACCTAAAAGTCACTGTTGATTGACAGCCGTGGTCATAGGGGTCTAATGGTCTGTGGTCAGGCTGGCCAGGCAACTTACGGGGCCAGGATGGACCATAACCCATACCAGACTCGGGTAATATTGCTTATGTAGTATTGATCAAATAAAAATGTCATTACCTGTCATAATTCCAAAAGAGAAAACAAGTTGGTAGACTTGTGTCGCAAAGGAAGATAAGATAACACCGGAAGAAGCCAAGGCGCTGCCGAACAATGCCACTCTCCTTGATCCAAACAGATTGCATAGTGCTGCTATGACTGGAGCTGACATACATTGGATGCCCATCGGCAGAGAACATGCCAGGGCTACACTTGCTTTGCCCTCATTATCAGTAATATTTAGAAATAGTTCATAGAAAATTCCTTGACTCCAACCTAGTCCTCCAACTAAGATGTGTATCAAGAATCCAATGGCCAGCGTGACCCATGCATATCCGCTGTCAGGCTTCATGCTGCAAAATAAATCATGTATTCGTTTTAATGTACAATATCCTTCTTACTGTGACTCAAACTAAATAAATTTTAGGATATTGAGAATTTCTATAACATTCTATATGTGGCAGACAATCAATATATTGGTGCAGTTTCCAACTACAAATCTGTCATAGACATAACAGATTAGAATAGGAAGAGATCAGATGGTATATCAGGTGCTATATGCAAACCTGATACAAATCTGGATAACATTCAGCCTTAAAATTCAGTACTATGCAAAAAGGGTTTTTGAAATTATTGGTCTCATCAAAATGAAGAACACATTAGAAATTAGAGCATTAGAAATGATTGAAAGAGATAATCAATTTATCTCTTCACTCCGTATGGTCAGTTGCGCTCCACGCAGACCCAGAACAGTTTAAATGCCATGCATTTTCCTATTCCACTGTTGTCATCACAGCAGTAATATGAAATGCCTGCACACACAACCTTGTGTTTTATGAATTTAATGTCGTGATAGCACTTGGTATGAATTTATTCTCGATGTTATCATTGCTTTGAATAAAACTCGGAAAGTTATGATTCAAGTTATGACGTGCATCACTAGAAATGGCAGACATAGGGATATAACTTTTTTACTACTCAGAATACATCTACAAATGATATGTGATCGAATGTCAACCTTCTTAGGCTATTTTGATCAAATATTGCCAGTGACCTTGAAGTGACCTTTCAATGACCTTGAAAATACAAAGCCTATTTCCACGAAATTATCTACATGTTTTATCATCCTATCATCTACATCTTTCATATACGAGCTCGTAGAGTCCTTATTCATCAAAATCTGTTCATAATTAACAATTTGAGAGCAATTTATTGTTTTGTGGTCAATCTATAAGGCAAAACAGAGGAAAATACTGTAACACTAAGTTTTTTTTTTAAATAATATAAAAATGCCAGCTTATTGGGGGTTAGTTGATGAAACTATATAGAATACTGCACAGAAAAACACATTAATACTAAAAAGAAATTGAAAAAAAAGTCCATCAATTTCAAGATTTATTATGAAGCTAAAATGATTAAAAATAGGTTAAATCGGTAGGGTTACAAAAGGGACAAATTGACAGACTTTGACCTCACATTTATTTTTGAGATATTAGATAAATTAAATATTAATCTTATTTCAGACAATAATCAGCAATAAGTTGCTCTTAATAATACCTAAAAAAGAAGAAACACTCCCTGAAAAATATGAGAAAATTCGTCATGAATAGAAATGATTAAAAAAAATATAATAAAATATATATTGAATGTAGAGTCAATTGGGTTATAACATTTTGATAATTTTTGAAAAAATGGCATTCTTTGTGGTTGATATGGTCAATGGAAGTTGAACACGGCCACGGTCGAACACGGCAGGGTGCTTTCTGGATGTCCGCTCCTCCCACTGCTATAAACCTGTTACATGCGCTATGTCACTCATTCTCGCTGATGTAACTTCCACTTTAATATTGCTATATTTTAAGAATAATATAACGTGTTATTTCGCTTATAAAATCAGCCTTATTTCTAATCTCTATTCGGTCAGAGGGGCACATTCATTGAATATGACTGAATTATGTTTGTGTCCATTAAAGTGACAGGGTACCCACAT
Source organism: Amphiduros pacificus (assembly GCA_949316495.1). Taxonomy (NCBI): domain Eukaryota; kingdom Metazoa; phylum Annelida; class Polychaeta; order Phyllodocida; family Hesionidae; genus Amphiduros; species Amphiduros pacificus. The sequence goes on from OX439011.1 coordinate 27,674,708, forward strand.
TTTGATTCACAAGAATATTAACGGATTTCAATGATATAGGGACTTAACATGTCTTGTGTTGTCCTCTAAAAATGCATCTGAAAAAAAAACAATCATTTGTATTGTTATTTTTAACATGGTAATCATTTACATTTTAATCGTTTTATGTTTTAATAATTTGCAATCTAATCATTTACATTGCGATCATTTACATTGTAATCATTTAAGTAGGCTATTTCCATAATCCAAGGTAGATGTAATGAAAGCATGAGATGATGTTACAGCTGTCTTCTCGTCTAGACAATGTATAATAACATCCCGTCTGTTCATTTTCTTGATACTGCGTGTGCACTTCGAATGGTGGACGTCTTTTTTCTTGAAGCGTCTCAATCATTTAGAATCGACTTGTAACATTGGTGTAAAAACGGCAAAATTCTCAAAAATTCTATAATTATTATCAGTAAAGGTAAGTGAGATTACAGATTTCTTTCTTCTTTAAATGAAATTTAGCAAGTCTTTACCTACCTGGTGAATTCATCGCTCAGTTTCAAAACTTGAACTCATAATAACGCTTAAATCGCTATATCAACGTTTCTCAAAATCCTCGGATCACCTTGAATATACACATCATATAATAAATTACATCATTCGGATCGATTGATCGGTTTAACTCAACTCTGGTAACACAATTCGCTTTAAATACTGAACTCCTCACAAACGGTTAACTTTTTCATACTAACGGCCATTCTCGCTCACTTCTACAACTGCCAGCGAGCGAACAACAAACGTATTGAAATTCTCTAGTGGAATATTCGCAAAATCTTACGGAGAGCGAAAACATTGAAATAAGTCGGAAATATACAACTAACGTGACAAAACTAATGGTAAGAATTAGTTATAGTCAATCTAATTGTTCTATTTCTTTTCTTTTCTGAGGTGCGCAAAAAGGTAAAAAAGTAATAGATTTAGAAAAGAATAGAAACATAATGCAATATAACAAATAAACACCGTCTGCTCCAATATCAACAAAATCTTTTGATATTGAACCATCACAGCAGTAGTGACAAAATATTATATGAACAACAATTACAATATCAACTAAATCTTTTTGATATGGAATTACCAAGATAATTGAAACCAATATAGAATCTATTACCGGCAAGGTTATAAAATTGAAATGCATTACTGGTACAGTAACAAAGAACTGAAACGGATCATATGTACAATAATTAATACAATATCAAAAAAAAAAAATTATATTAAAAAACTAAAGTAATTGAAACCAACTGACATTGCTGGCACGGTAACAAAAAAATGAAACACATTACCGGCAAGGTAATAAACAATCAACCAACTACTACATAAAACTTTTTTCTTTGATATTGGTTATATTGTAATATCAACGTGATTGCTTTGATATTAAAACATTAAAACATATTGAAAATATATAACAAAACACTAAAAGAAACACATACAGTGATATACTATATATATGATACTTAGCAACAAAACATTGAAGAATTTCCTTACTTGGATCATAATCATATAACTATATTAAGAAACAATATATTAAGAAATAAATATTAATACAATATAATAACCCGTCTGTTCATTTTCTTACAGTGGGGTACAAGAACATCACCGATAGAACCAGAGGTTAAAAGGTGAAGTTTGATAGAAAATCACAACGCAAACAGCAAACAATAGGAAAGAAATGTAAGATTCAATAAAATGGTAAAAGATGAGAATAAAGATAAGATTTGCCACCAGTGGGCGCCACTAACAATGATAATATGCAACTATATGAAATCAAATTGATAACTGGTGACTTCTACTCAAAAAAAAGATAAAACTAGATACTACAACAATAAGACAAAATCATCAGTTAATATTTCTGATTTACAGATGGCCTCAAAGGTACAAAAGGAGACCAGAGCAGCCCAAAACAAGAATTGGGCAGAAGTTGAGGGGAAAGAAATCGCTGAGGGGGGCTCCAGCCCACCCTCATCCCCCTTCAGACTACAATTCAGTTGCCCTGGCAACTGAACCAATAACTGAACCTACTGGTACCGGAGTGACTGGCAATGATGAGACCTATGGTAGAACAAAAGCAGAACTAAGAAAAATCAAGAGTGAAAGGGAGACAACAGAAAAAATCAAGAACGAGCTCAGGAGGTTGAGACTTGAGAACACCACTCTCTCAAGAAAAAATGAGCAGCAGATCCATCGGCTTGATGAATACAGAATAAATGAACTATCGCTTGAAGCTAGAATTACGGAACTTCAAAAAATGAACGAACTTCACATGGAAACCATCAAGAACCAAAAAAATAGAGAGAATAAGAAAAAAATTAATGCAATCGCCAAGGAAAGGTTAGTTGTTCAGTCAAGCTTTGAAGAAATGTCATCTTAGGACAAAGTGCTATACTTAATGGATAAAATGTATAGTGACATCACATCTGGCTCATCACATGGGAATCGAGTGGGTGATGCCAAGAATGAAATTCACGGTATACATGATCTGAGAGAGGCTCTGAGAAACCCTGATTTTAGGGACAGTCGGAAGAACTTTGCTGCTATTGTAGTGTGCCTGGGATTGCAGGAACTGATTGATGGTGGGGGTGGAGGTACTGTCCTTGACACAATGATGGATCAGATCCAAGCACGGTCAAAATATGTGGCCTGTCAAATTTTCATTGCACAAATCCCACCTATATCCATGAAATGCAGTGATAAGATGACCTTTTTCCACGCCATGTTCAACATAGATTTAGCCAACGCCAAATGTTCTCAGAAAGTGCTTGTTCTCATAACATCACCAGACATCACCAAGCCATCAACATCTAAAATAGTGGCATCAACATCCAATTCTGCCCTTCTCTCAGCTGCTTTCAAAACATGGTGTGAAAGCATCAATAACAGGATAAAGATGAATCAGGGCAAATTCCAGCTAGAGGTCGCCACCACTGAGGATAGGTCAGAAAATGGTTCTAGCTCAGAAAGAGGGGAACCTGATTGTGATATTGATTTCAATGACTCAGATTACCCCAATAAAAGGGTGGAAACGGAAATCCCCAATGAATCAGCCTCTATGCTAATTGGAAGAGGAGGAGAATGTATTCAACAGATGGAGGCTCACACAAACACAAAGATTAAAAAAAAGTCAAGTATCAAACATGTAATTGAGAAATGTACTCTATGCAACTCTAGAAATAAGAGTGTCATACACTATGAACATTTTAAGAAAACTAGATCAACTGTATTAAATATTAGAAATAAGAAAACTGTAATTGTAAACATATTAAGTCCATGTGAAAGTATAAAGGTGGATACAAACAACATTAAAAATGTTAATATGATTAAAAGTGGTAACATACAGACAAAAGATCTGTCAGAATGTAACTATAGAACAGTTAATAAATAAGATGAAAACGATCATGACTTGCTAGTTATTACTGAAATACTTAAATGTGATTGTAATAAATGCCACAAAATTAGTATAAAAACAGGAACCAAAGTGAACACAGTTAAAAAAGCATATATCAAAAATAATGTAATTACACATACAGCAAATACCTCAAATAAGAAAACTTCAACCTTTTGTTTGGTTTCACGAAAGGGAATCAGAAATGGAAATAGTAATATATCAAATTATAATAACTGCTACATTAAAGACATTAATCAGTCAAACCAGAGATATATTCTTGAAGACAAAAATAAAGGTATTCCTCAAGTGGACATTCTTAATGGAAAGCATCTCGATCGTTCAAGATATTAAATAAACTATTTCACCCAAAGGAAGACACCCCCTTCCCCAAGAACAATAAGAAAGAACTAGCAACAGAATTTAATCATTTTTTCTTGCAAAAAATTGCGAATTTAAGACATGGCATGGACACTAATAACTCAAATACTGAGCCTATAGTCGAGGAGCCAAAATTTAAAACCAGACTAAATAAATTTGAACCACTAAAAGAAAGTGAGGTTAAAACACTTTTAAAAGAAGCAGCCAAGAAGTCATGTGAGCTGGTTCCTATCCCAACATGGCTTTTAAATGAATGTATGACATAGTTGTTGCCATTAATGTTGCCATTAATGACTGAAATTATTAACAAGTCCATTATGTTAGGAACAATGCCTGATAGTTTGAAGGAGGCAATCATTAGACCACTAATTAAAAAATTGGGTCTAGAATTACTTAAGAAAATTATAGACCAGTCTCTAATCTAGCCTACTTATCAAAACTAATTGAGAGAGCTGTGGCAAAACAATTTGTTGGACATCTGGTAAAAAATGGCATTCAAAGCATGTTTCAGTCAGCATACAAGGAATTCCACAACACTGAGACCGCCTTGCTGAAGGTTCAGAATGACATACTGACAGACATTGACAATAATAAGGCAGTAATGCTAATATTGCTAGACCTCTGTGCGGCCTTTGACACAATTGACCACAAAATACTACTTAATCGACTTGAAAAAAGATGTGGTATTGGAGGTACTGCACTTAAATGGTTCAAATCGTACCTATCAAATAGAGGACAGTGTGTTACAATTGAAGAGAAAAGGTCTGAAAATATGAATATTAATTATGGTGTCCCACAGGGTTCTATACTGGGTCCCATCCTATTCACAACATATATAGAGCCACTAACTGATTTAATAGAGGAGAATGGTTTGAGACACCATGTCTATGCGGATGACACCCAGTTATACATCAGCTTGGATCCTAAGTCCACAGTTTGAATGGAAATATCTACAAAAGATATGCATATGCATAAATAAAATTAGAATTTTCTTGCCAAATAATAAAATGAAGATCAATGACGGTAAAACTGAAATGCTCATTTGCAGAAAAAACTATACCACAGAAAATTACAGAAAAAACTATACCACAGAAAATTACAGTGCGATTATTTGAAGTTCCTAGATCTAGCAAAGTTAGGGACCTAGGAATAATTCTTGATCAAGAACTATCAATGAAACAACAAATTAAAATATATGCAAAACTTGTTATTACCATGTCGGAAACCTATCTAGAGTAAGAGGCTGTATGGATGAAAATACATCAAATACACTGGCGCATGCATTCATCACATCTACACCACTGGATTATGGAAATCCTTTACTGGCAGGAATGCCTAAATGTGAACTGGCTAAACCTGAGAAACTGCAGAATGCGGCTGCCAGGGTTGTGGGAAAACTGAAGAAGAGGGATCATATTACATCATATTGCCCCCAGTTATCTCTCTAAGTTATTGAAACTGAAAAATGGGTAGATAATGAATATATAATTCCGAAAACATACTCAAAAACCTATGGGGACCGAGCTTTTGAAACTGGAATGTCCTGCCCTTGGAAGTGAAAAATTGTAAGACTATTGATTGCTTTAAAAAGCAATTGGAGACTCACTTATACAGAGAACATTACATTCGGAAGTGCCATGAGCAGACTTGGTCTGAAAAAGTGCTATATAAATATTTTATTATTATTATTATTATTACTATTATTATTATTATTATTATTATTATTATTATTATTATTATTATTATTATTATTATTATTATTATTATTATTATTATTATTATTATTATTATTATTATTATTATTATTATTATTATTATTATTATTATTATTATTATTATTATTATTATTACTATTACTATTACTATTACTATTACTATTACTATTACTATTACTATTACTATTACTATTACTATTACTATTACTATTATTATTATTATTATTATTATTATTATTATTATTATTATTACAAGTGAGCCGAAAATAATATGAAGTGAAATAGTGACCATTTATTGACAAAGTAAAATAGTCCTAAGGAATACACAATATTTTTTGTATATTAAGGTACGATAATTTATCCTGGAGTGAAGTCGTCTAGACGTTGTGAACAAGGTAAACACAGTTGCGTGAGGCTATGAGATGCACACTTCTTTCCACTGTACATCATATAAACAAATGATCACAGTTTCGTCAATAATTGAAATAGAAAGACAATTTAACCTGGAGTAAAGTCATCTTGACGTTGCGAGCAAAGTAAACACAGTTGCGTGAGGCTACGAGATGCACATTTCTTTCCACTGAATATCGTGTATACAAATTATCACAGTTTCATACATAATTGGAGTAGAAAGAAGATTGAACCTGCTCTAGAACCGCAATGACGTTGCGAGCAAGATAAGCATAGTGACGTCATACAGGAATGTGTCATGATGACGTCAGACAGTGTTGTCATAGTGATGTCAAACATGGAAGTGTCAACATAGTAACGTCATGGTAACATTATAAATTATGTTAATATGATCATGCAGAATACTGCTGTTACCTTTTTGTAAGTACCTCCCTCTGTACTGCTTAAACTACCAGTTTTTGGCTATTTTGACTAATAATAAAAGGAATTTATGCTGTGTCCCCTCCACCTTTCTTAATATTTAATCTTTTTTTTTCCCAATGAGCCCAAGATCAAGCACATGTCCATTTTGGAGTCAAAAGTCAGTCACATACCATACCTGTCAGTAGGGATGAGCATCTCAGTTTTATCATCACTTATTTTCATCTGATTTGAGATCAAGAATGTTATGACCTCACCGACACACTCTTCTAATTTGTGTCTACCGATATCTGCCTGTTGACTGGAGGTGTAATTGAGGCCATATTTAGCCAGGATATCAGACAGTTGGGACATGTAGATGGTAAAAAGCATTGGACCCTGGACAGATCCCTGTGGAAACGTACTTTATGGGTTTGAGAGATGACCTATGGTACCCCACTTTGACACAATGTTTCCTGTCACATAGGTATGAGCGGATCCAGGCAAGAGTGTGACCTCTGACATTGCATCTTGATTCCAAGGTCGATTGTATCAAAAGCTGCAGAGAGGTCAAGCAATAGTAGGATTACTGACTTTTTTGTCAAGATCATGTAGGATATCATTCTGCACCTTTATGCCTCAGTCACATTTGCACTTACAGTATATGACCTTTTCTTGAATGAGGGTCTCTTGCAGGGAAAGGGTTTCACACATGTATATTCTGCTGTGGGCACATTTTGGTTATCATTTGGCAAGGTTATCTGATTGAACAATTAATTTTTGTAACAGATACCAAATGTGTCATGTAATGTTCCTGATCCAGAAAAAGTTTCACTATTCTCATCATAGATGTCCCATGCCACTCGAGTAGCAAGGCCTGGTTGGGCTACCAATCCCGGGCCCACTGGCAAAACAACATCTCGGCTTGAAGCTGTCATTGCTAGAGCAGTTTCCAGTTCTTCTACAGCATGATAATTAATACAGTGGCCAAAATGATTCAAGATTTCAACTACTCGTCTGCTTCCTGTCATACTTTTGAGCCCAATTCCAAAACATATGTGTTTACTTGGTTTTAGTAGGCCTTTGGTTATGGTGAATAAGACATCATTAGCTGTAGAAAGTGAACATCTTTCTGTACGAGATGCAGGTTCACCAACCTTTTCTGAGCCACTGTAGAGTACACTGAAGAAATGTATAAGTATATCTGGGGGCTCTCCTCCTTTCTTCAGAGCATCAATAATTACTGATGATGGCAATTTAGAAGCTGATAACTGTTTGACTATGCTTCTTAGCTGCAGTGCTGCCTGAGTTACTACATAATCATATGAGGAGGCAAATTTTTTGCATTCTGTATAGCAGCTTTATCTGTCAGGGATTTGTGGTGTTGGACATTGACATCTTTCTTGCTAGATTTACTAATTATTACCTCATCCTTGAATTTCATGAGTATCATGTCTGTGAGCTTTTGTGTATTGAATTGTGTATACTCTATGTTATGTTCTGACAGAAACCTTTCATACCTATTGTGGATTGATGTCATACTCTGCTCGTTTTTCATCAACAATTTTCAAATGCACCAGAATTTTCAAATGCACCAGAATGGGCCTCTCGTACTGAAGACATGTCTGCTTTCTCTTTATTCTGTTCTTTTCTCCTCTCAGCTTCTGCAAGATAATACTTGCGGCAAGTGTGGTGATATCTGACCTCTTTGGCAATGAAATCTATATCTTCATATTTCAGGAGGAAATCTTGGTCATCAAGTAGGTGTGCTGCATCAATAATCATTGAGGATGCTTCATATGTTTCACACTGACCCAGCCTCTCATCAACTCCTTTTCTATATTTGCGCCTTTTACCACAGAAAACACACACTGCTTCAAGAGCACCAGCTGTTGATGTACCTTGCAATGGACCTTGAGACAGTAAGACATGTTTTCTTGCTACAAGGTCACATTCTGTGATGTCATCAGTTTCTCAGACATTGCTTTTCTTGATTGGAGTGAAGTTTTTATAACATTTGCTATGGTAGCCTTCATTGTCATTGGAATGTTGTGATAAGGCTTTGTATATTGCAGAGTATTTTGAATTTGAACTAAAGTTTGTAAGGTGGATATTCTTAGCCTCATGAACTTTATTTTATGTTTGAGGATCAATTGGCTTAACTTGCTCTTGATTCTGTGGTCCAACATGGAGTATGCAGATCAATGCATCTGATTGAGCCATTGTCCTAAAATGCTAGATTTACTGTTACTATACAGCTATACTATGAGTAGAACAAAATGGCCAAAGTACTGTACTGGCCAGAAATATGGGAAATGTACTATTCATTTAATCAGGGATGCCCACAATTAGACCCACTTACATATTATGATCAACTTACATATTATGATCTTCACTGATTAATTAATATCTGTATTAATTAATATAATCATTGTTCCTATAATCACTGTTCCTGATAGTATCTTTGGATTTATATACAATGATCAGTAAACAATTTCATGTTGTTACACGTTAAACTGAAATACCACTCTGTCTGTTAGTGATTAAATATCGTTTGACTATGATTTCTGCTCTGCATACTAAGTAACACCAAATTCTCAGTTCAGAATAAGTAGGTCATCTGGTCCCTATGGTTACAACAGTTGCCTCTTTCACTTAAGCCCAGGTGGCAGCTCATAATATACTTTTATCACATATAATATTACAACTATAATTATTCTTCCAATTATTATTGCTTGAAGAACTAGTAATTTTATGATCAATCATCTAACTACATTTTCTTCAAATGCATAGAATCTGGTAACATTACGTTAGCATATTTTAATTTTATACCCATGATATACTCATTTTTGTGACTGAAAACAGCATTTATGCATTTTAGACTATATTTTGAGCTAGGAAACATCAATAAACCTGTTTTTAAAAAATGGACAATTGGATCTAAATAAATGTTAAAAAGGCCTTAAAAGTTAATAAAAAATGCACTTTTTCAACAAATTAGTCACAATACCCTTATTTATCATTTATTTCCTCAATCAGGCTATTAAAGGGTACCATTCCGCAAATTTTGGTATCACATTTATAAAATCCATGAAAAAGTAACGATTTTAAAGACAAAATTCCTATTTTAAGAATTATGCCAAATTAACTGACGTTGAGGTAAAAAACGTCAATTTACACCCAGAACCCAGCCTCTGGTGCGAGTAAGAAATGGATTTCTGTATTCTACACAATATTTTGAACTAGGAAACATCATCAAACCTTTTGCAACAAGAGGGGAATTAAATCTGACCTAGCTCTGGGACTAACCAGGCGCCGACCAGGAAGTAAGAATCGGCCGACTTCACAGTCTGCCGGGCGCCGGGGAGTTTATCAGCAAAAACCTTAAATATGCCGTAGCTGTGGTCACATTATTAAAGGGCACCGCACGGCACGTGCAAGACTGAATGACACAGACGTCTGTAGGATATCTTACAGACGGCTAGATCATTGACAGACGTCTGTAGGATATCCTAAAGACGTCTATATCATTTGACATACATCTGAAAGACTATGACGTCTATGATATATCGCAGGGAGCCCGTGGGATCATCTGACGATGGTCTGTGAACACATGAAATAAAAATAATCCTATTTTCACCGCACGATGCCACCGACAGCCCTAAGGTAATCTGCCGATGTCCCTGCGAGACTCTGCCGTGTACTTTAAGATAATATTTGCCGATAAGACATCGGGGAAACGCCATCATAGAACTAAGAGTAGGTATATATTTTCATGTCAGATGGTTCTTGTCTGTAAATAACTACAAAGGTTAGTTGTTTACCCTTTATTATATGGAGCTCCATGGTTCTAACCATGGATGGGTCCATCCTATTGGTTATGAAAGGTAGTTCACGCCTGTGTAAAATGCCCGGGGGGGGGGGGGGGGGTACTCTCATGATTTTAACCCGCAGAGGCTGGGATGGAACTGAAAACCCCAGAGCCTGAATTAGGAAAATATTCTATTGATATTGGTACCCTGATTTAGGACTAGCTGAAATTTGGTACCCTGATTTAGGACTAGCTGAATTTTTGATACCCTCATTTAAGGATGATGCAGAAGGAGGAGATTTGGAAAAGGGGATTGTGATCCCTGTTTTAGGGAGAAATTTGAAAAACAGTACCCTGTTTTAGGGGAAATGATGAAATATCAGCGAAAAGGACCCTATTTAGCCCAGCTTCCCCGGTAACGCTGACTATGAGAGTACCCCCCCCCCCCCCCCCCGGGGTAAAATGCCAGTGTGTCCAATCCTGGGGAAGGAGTGAAATTTGAGGGATCCCTCCTCCAGTTGTCGTATAGCCCTCTCATCCCCAGATTCATGCATCCATGTTTCTGTCATGAATCGGGCTTGAAGATTATTCTCAAAGAAAGTCTCTTAACTCCATGATTTTACTGGAGATGCTTTGTACATTAGAAGAACCAATTAGAACCTTGTTTATTTTGTGTTGCATGCAGCGCTACCATTGTTTATAATGCCAGGTGAAACACGTGTTGTATGAGCCATCCCGGGAATGGACAGGTTCTGATTGGCTAAATGTGTATTGATCTGAAATACACAATGAGAGCTTATTTTGCCGAAACTGCATTTTCTTAACAAAATGCATGAAGTATATCTTCTTGTTTTTGTGAACAAAGAAGCAGAACAAATATTTTTTTTCCAAATAAAGTTGATTTGGGTGAGATATTTGTGTATACGCAGTAAAACTGAACTGACATTTTTGCTTTCCTGCCCCATGTACAGATAGCATGTTCGATTTTATGTATTCGCAAGAATAAAATCACTCTATTGTCCCAGTCTGAAGGTGTCCCACTGTTAGCAAGACTTTACTAAGCAGGTGTTTGCACACGATTACTGGTAACAAAATGTGAAATGGATGATTTGTCTTTTAGTAAAAGACTCATCCACTTTCAAAAGGCACAGAGATTTATGTAGGGGAAATATGATGGGTAATAACTTTGCAAAGTTTGGGGTAAAAACATAATGTGCAAGGAAAAAGTGCTTGAAAACCTAATTTCATGAAAGTGATTTTGTGGATGGATGGATGGATCATGGATATTTTTCTAAATTTTGGTTTATGATTTTGCCCATGGAATTTCTTTTCGTGATTTACATTGCCGTAAAATATCTTTTAGTATGACATGTATCACCATCTCGTTAACTTATCAAATAATTATTTTAATATTTTCTTAGATGAGACTCTACAGGTAAATTTATGAGGTAAGCATGTAATTACTTTCATCAAGTATTAAGTGTATCATATAATGTCTAGACACACGTTATATATTTAACTTTAACCTGAAAAAACAGAAAATGGTGATGAAACAAAGATTGTTAGTGACTATGTATTCTGATCATTCATTTCTGATCATTCACATTCCAATTATTCATATTCTACTCGTTCATATTCTACTCATTCATATTCTAATCATTCACATTCTAATCATTCACATTCTAATCATTCACATTCTAATCATTCAAATCTACTATAACTACTACTACTATTACTACTACTACTATTACTACTGCTACTACTACTACTACTACTACTACTACTACTACTACTACTAATAATAATAATAATAATAATAATAATAATAATAACAATAATAATAATAATAACAATAATAATAATAATAATAATAATAATAATAATAATAATAATAATAATAGTAATAAATACTTTATTTATATAGAATGATACAGAAATCAGAAATACTTATCTCAATGATGTTCTTAGGTCCTATAATCATTCACTTCATATTCCTTCACGAAATTCTCATTCACTTATGAATTTTAACATATAGCTCATGTACATTCTTATCAAATGTATGTATATGTATATGTATATGTATATCATATATAAATATAAATATATATATATATATATATATATATAAAATGGTGATATATATATATATATATATATATATATATATATATATATACTACTACATATATATATATATATATATATATATATATATATATATATATATATATATATATATATATATATATATATATATATATATCCTATGATATTCATATAATATTCATTCTTGTGATTAATAAGTACCTTGAACAATTGAATAATTAGCTTGACCCAATGCTCTTCACACACTTATCTTCTGAAATAACTGGTCATAATTTTCTTATACATTTCAAGGCTTGAACATTTAAATCCTTTATCTTAAGTAATCAGGTATGTTTTTCAAAATATGGTGAAATGATGCTGAAGGTTGAGCTCAAGGTACAACTGAACAATGGTGATTTAACCTACATTATGTAGTACATGTGCCAGCGTACTCATTTCAGCCATTCAACATCACTATGTGTTCTCCAGACAATTCTATCCTTCTGCCGTTGGAATTCGTGGAAAAATCATGTGGATTTTCTTTTGATATTGGTAAGGACTTATTATGAAAAAATCTAAACAGATGAGAAAGGATGAATTTTTCTTCCCTAAATATACACATTTTTTTCTGAATCTACAATTGTGTAATTGTATTATCATGATATGTACTATCAAGTCATTAACCTTAGGGTGCAAAATGAATCTTATCGCTGCAAAGGTTTATGGCCTATATAGTAGGAGGATGCAAATAATTTAATTTAAGTTAATGCACATTCATAAGGACTTTCACATTCATAACATTTGGGCCATTTCGTTTGAGTGGCAACTTATTAGCATCAGTTCCTCTGTGGTGGTCTACATGTTGTGGGTTTGATCCCCGTTCATGCCGAGATTGAACTCATGATTCAATTTCCCATATGAGCTGAGGCCTGTGCCAAAGGGTTAACCCGTTGTCCTTGTAAATCTGTGACCGGGTGGGTTGTCATGTCAAGGACCTGCGACATGACAATTCAGTGAGGCAGCACTATATCTGCTACAAGCAGGTCTCATCACGACATGACTGAAATAATGTTGAAAGTGATGTTAAACCCCAAACAAACAAACAAACAAATCTACATATTGTGGGTTCGATCCCTGGTCATGCCGCGATTGAATTTTATAATACAATTTCAAACATGAGCTGAGGCCCATGCCTAAAGGGTTAACCTGTTGTCCTTCTAAATCTGTAACTAGGTGGGTTGTCATGTCAAAGATATTTGTGTAATGACAATTCAGTGAGGCAGCACTACATCTGTTACAAGTAGGTCTCATCACAAAATGACTGACATAATGTTGAAAGTGATGTAACAAACAAACAAATCGGAACATTTTTATTGAAAGTTGAAATAATGAAGTTATCTTGAAAACAAAAATATATAGAACAATTTCATATAAATAGCATAAATGAATTGTTATATACAAATCATAAGGTTTACATGTGGAAGAGACAATTTGTTACAAAACCAAACAAATTAGTGCTGCTTGGCTGATTTACATCATTGGCAACTCAACCCTTAGCTTCATGTCTTCTCTTTTGATTTATGTAATTCTGGTGTTATTTAAAATGTTTTAAACAAAAGCATAGGGAAGGTTCAATGCGCAAAGAGCATTTGTACTAAAATGTGACCCTGCACTCCAATCTTGCAAAAATATAATAATCATCACTTTATATAGTGTACTTCTATAGTTGGTCATCTTGATTTCTATTATGAGGGAACTCATTAAGTATATATTAACATGTTAGCTCACAACTAAACCAACATCCTATCATGCTACTTTACATTTGACTTTTCCAATAAAATACACAGCACTCTAGTCACAGAAATTATTTGTTTCATAACCATTTTCTGTTTTGCAAGTTCAAGTTAAATATATAAAGTGTGTCTGGACATTATGTGACACGCTTCATATCCATAATTACAGGCTTGCCATATATATTTACCTCATGAGAATCAACTTTAAAATGCTGTCTTTACATTAATTGTAGATAACTACTTAATTTGATCTAATTGCACCTTTTTTTCTTCTTTCTTCATGAGATAAGAATATTTTAATGATATTGACAACCATCAGTTTGAAATAATGAATACAATATTATTAAGATTATGATAGGTGAGCTGTTGATGAAAATGATATACACAAATGATATACACAAACTCTATATGTCTAAACAAAAGCAGATGGAGTTATAATGGTTGTTACTAAACTACCGGAGTGTCACATTATTTTAAAAGGTCACTGGTATATGTATGTGTATGTGTATGTGTATTTATTTCTAACCCCCAGAACGGAGAGCATAAACATTATACAATAAAACAAAACATTATATAAACATTAAAGTCAATCTTATCAGACTAAAGATCAGGTAGTACAAACTTTTACACTTTAACATGAGAGAGTTTCATATAATAAAATCATAATGATGCAAATTACATAATGATTTCCCTCTTTGTTTCATATACTGTATGAATGTGTTTTGATACTTCACATCTTGTGTCCATGTCCATGTCACCTGTTTTCAATGCCCATATAATTTTCTCCCTTGTGTCCATATTGTCCACATACACATTACCTCTAACACGGGTTGATATCTCATTTAATAAGTTTAACCTTCCTCTTCAATCCAGAACATTTTAACAAAAAGTCCTTTTCCTTTTTACAACACATACATATATTTTCATTATTAGTGTCCAACCATACACATCCACCTAATAAAACCATTACCACTGTTCTGCATTTCTCTCTTATACCAACTACCTTTTTTGCCAGGTCCCACCATTGGCATAACCTTATCTCATTAAATACCTCCCTGTATAATGTCAATGAACTGTACAAATATATCGAGCCCCACCACATGCCATACTCTCTACTCATAATTCTATTTGAACACTGTCTTCTCCATTCACCTTTTGTCATTGATATTCCAGTTGTAACCATTTTCATCAGATCACCCTCAAGACCATATTTCACACATGTCTCAATCAATACACTCACTGGTCCTGTTGTTTTGCACACTTTTGATCAGGAACAGATCTCATGAAGCCTATACACACAACATTGTCTACACACACTTGGCAAATTCAACAAATTCCAAAGAAACATCAACCTGGATCTATCAATCCAGCTTTCAATAGTCACCCATCCCATAGGGGCTAAACAGCCTGATCCCACTACATTTCTGGGTAGACCTGGACATTTTTGGCCATTTGTCGATGTGGTGTCTCAAATTTACTGAGTGTACTGTCACTTATATTCCAAACCTCTATCCCATACAGCATGGTGGGAATATATACTGACCAGTATATTTGTTATGCAATTACAGGGTTTAAGATACTCCCTGACTTCACCAAACTCTGCATGGCAGTTGTTGCTCTTCTACCTTTAACCAGTTTTTTTCAACATACTCTTTATCCTTACCCAATATCACACTAACATGTATGGCACTCTGTGCCACCTGCACATTGTTACCTCCAAGTTTAAATGTTACCTTTTCATTCTTATGATTCCCAAATCTTTACACTCTTCTGTGCATGATGCCCATATCTCCATCTTCGACTGTGTGTGTATGTTACATTCATATTGTGTTGTAAGGCTCTGGGTCCAATAGACACCAAAGCAACATCATCAGCATATGCCATATCATGACATGCAATTTTGCCATACATCAAGTATTGCACACCATTTACCTCAAGATACTCAAAAAGACTGTCTATAAAAACCTGGTACAATTTGGGGGATAAAACCCCACCCTGATGTACCCCTTGATTTATATTAAACCACCTGGACAAGTTGTCATTTATATGTACTGTACATTTAAAATTTTATGGCTTGAGGACCCACCATAGATCATAATCAATACAAATGCCTGCTTTGTGTCTAACAAACATACATATGCATTACTGCCACCTTCTGTCAGATGTGTTACTCCTTCCTGCAGAAGGAGAGATGTATGAAGGCTTGATGAATGGCTCTGTGCTGCCCCCTGACATTTACTCACTACTTTCTCAACCCATGGTTTAGCTCTCTGTAACAATATTGTTTCATAAAACTTGCTCAAAACAGGCAGTAAAGTGATACCTCTGTGATTGTCTCTGCATTTAGAATCTTTGCCACCACCCTTAAATATGTTTTTTTTTATACACATTTTGAAGTGTTCTGGAACAAGCTTCCTTCTCACTTATCTTCATTTGTGCTATCACATGTAGGTGTGTCATGTTTTTCATAATGCTCAGCCCAAGCCTCCCAAATATCCTCTGTTTGTGTTACTTGTGTTCTGGGACTACAATCTCTATTCCATCTCATGTGTGCCAGCTTAATATCCTCCTTGAACTGTTTTAGTGCTACATTCCAAAAAGGTTTGACATGGTTTCTAAAATTAACCACTGGAATAACCTGATCTTCCAGATGTACCATGGCTTTAGCACTCTGACACCATCTGTTCTACCTCTGTGTCAGACAAATTATCACCAATACAAATCTGATCACAAATAGGCCCCTGCTCTATTTGCTCAGATACACCTACACATACCATATATCTGTTTCTCAGACAGTTTACCCCATTTTAAACATTTACTAGATTTCACAGGTTCTTTCTCCAATAATTTCAGACATACAGTAAGTGGTGAGTGATCAGACCTGTTTTCCACACATCTTTTCCAAACTGTACACTCTGTAATATAATCACATGCATCATCATCTACCACACAGTGGTCAATATATGATTTCCCTACTTTTGAATAGAATGTTCATGCTGGTCCCTTACATTTCTCTATCATATCAACACATGTCATATTTAGTCTTTTGAATAAAATCATTTACAGTTGCACCATGTCTTTTATGTTGTATCCCATCCTATTGGTCCATATTCAGGCCAAGCATTCATATCTCCAATGACTAAGATATGCCCATCATTCTTATATCTCTCAATGAACATTTCCAATTGTAATACAACCCCTACATAATCAGCAAATTTACAATAATCTGTGGTAGGTATACTGAGAATATGAACAATGGCTCACTGTTTGTTTGTAACCTAAAACCACATATTTGATCATGTTTTACATCTTTTAATGGTGTCACTGCATTACTGATGCACTTTTTCCAACAAATGCCTACTCCACAATGACCAGTGACCTGTGAATACTGTGTGTACTGATTTAAATCAGCACTCTGACATAAAATAGAATTCACACTCATATAAACAATGCTCAGATATGCATATAATATCACACATTTGTGCCACTTGTGTTGACAGATAGTCTCTTCCTATCCGAAATGTTTTCATATTATATGCAGATACTCTACATATATTGTTGTCAATGTTATTGTGTGCCATAACTGAAAGAAATGAATACACATAAAGAAATATAAGATATATCACAGTCGACTTTCTGTCTATGAGTCCTATATCCATGACAGTGTCTTTTATGTACAAATAATATCACAAAATATAAGCATATACAATTGTCAATCACCATTACACCATCAACCATTTCACCAGTATGAATCATCTGACCAGTCTCTGTCACTCTCACCATGCCATTCCTCTGCCTCATATTCATTATCATATGTGTCTGCTGTCTGCTCTCTGTGCCATCTTCTTTTCCTCCTGGTTGGATCCCAAGGATTACACTCCACATTCTCTGGCCGTATATCATCATTTGTTGCTAGTAACGCTTGTGACCCAGCACTCTTATTCCCTTACTTTTAGCATAATCTACCACCATCTTATGCACTTTGGGGTCTGCATCTTTGTGATGTAATGTTTTTTTTTTCCAGGAATGTGTTTTGCATATACAATTCATCCTTTCAACTGTCCCCAAGAACTCTCCTTTTTCTACTTCTTGGCAACCTGTTGCCATGGTCCATGGGTGTCATAATGGCATCTTTATATGGTGTTGGGGCTTTTTGTACTTCTGTGATTTCAACATCATCAGAAGAAGAGGAATCTCCACTGCTTTCCTCTGGTGGGGCTGTTGGCTGTGGGGTAGGTCCTGCTAGACTCTCAGGGGGCGCTGATGGCATAACTTGGCAACCCATGTTCATACCATTAGTGACACCTGTTGCCAAACTGGTACCCAACACACTGCCAAGCCTCTCACCTGTGTACATAGGTATGACCTGAGATTGACCCTGCTGTCCACCTTGATACATACTGTGGGGATTAACGTCTGTGACCTGATCTAACTGTACAGGTACATGTCTGTTGTCCCCTATTCTCTCATATAACCTTGCACATAAAGTTTTTGTGTCTCTCAATTCATCAAAGATAATACTGCAAGTCCTTGTAACATCAGTCAGACTGCTCCTTAACCAATAGACTTCATCACTTTGATCAGTAATTCTTTTCTGGAGACAACTTATCATGGCATTAATGTCACTGTGTGAACCATCAGATATCTCAATTGAATCTCTGGACATTTCTACTAAGGATCCCTTATTTGATGCAGACAAGATCTCCCTTGGAAAGTCTTTCTTTATTCCAACACAATTACTATATAAATCATACAAGTCTGTAGCATACTTATGTTTTGTGCCTTCTCCACGTCTCTGCTTCATTGTTAAAGTACATTCCTTCCCAACCATACTGTTATTACATCTATTTGCCTGGCAAACACCATTTCTCTAAATTACAAAGTTCCTATTCTGTTATCTGTTCTATAACATCCTAACACCTTATCCTCTCAGCCAATACCAGTATTTCATCAACTTTCTGTGGTAAATCCATATATGAGCACAAATTTCTCATATATAATAATCAGCATCACTACAGATATTTAAGTGGGACGATATTGATCCGGCTGCTTTTTATTACATGTGGATCGCCAGAGAATGTCCTTCAACTTAGCTATGTCTGTAAGTCCATCTGAGGCAAGCTCAAAGGCTTGTTTTATAGCTTTACTAACTACTGGTCCATGAATGGCACTACTATCTGGTATCCTAGAATTAGACATAGTTGTTTCACAGTTTCAGTACATCAGCAGCAAATGAAATGCCCACTGCATCGGGTGGGTCACTTGTAGACTGCTCAACCAAGGTGTGTAGTACTTTCTGTAGTGATACACATTGATGGCATGACTTGGTTATCCCATCAATAGCTCAATCCATATCTTGGGCATAAAAATACCTTTTATGAGTGTCTTTAGTTGATGAGAACAGGGATGGGCCATTTTGATATGCAGTGCTGTAAGCAGGCCGTGAAGTACCTGGTGAAGTACAATAATACATTCCTTTGTTGGGCCCATAGGTGTATCTCGCCTTACCACTAATAATCTATCTTTTCCTATTGTAGCTACATTGAAATACCTCTTAACATCTCTTATATTTGTTAGCTTCATGGAGGGATGAGCACCCTGTGGTACTTGAGCACTGACACATCTTAAATTTTGGCACTCAGTCTGGGTCTGTAGCCAAGCTGCTCTGCTAGTGAATGGTAACTTAAAAGATCCATCTATTATATCCTTATTAGAGACAGGATGCACCACACACTCCTCAGTTATAGCTACAAATAGACATATTTGACAGTTTGGTTGCTCACATTTTGGTGCATTGCGACTAGCAAAATCTGATGGAAAGTTGGCTGATCCTGCCAAGTGACGAGACTTGATACCTACTGACTGTAGTCGGGAATCTTGACGCCCTCAAACTCGCAGAAAATTCCCCTCTACACAACTTGTCATATGCTTGTATATATAGTGTTTCACTGCAGCAGCTATGCTTAGAGCCTCTAGTTAGCAAGGGATCCAGGATAGTTGACGTTTTCTTAGCTTTGCACTGAAAAATCCTGCTAATCCTGGTTTATCCTGACATGTTAAATACAGGGTAGCTCCCAAACCATAGTCCTTATCAGCAGCATCTGTCACAATCCATAACTCATTATACCTTGGCAGTACTATTAATTTTGATGATTTAAGAGCTTCCTGGCTTTTACTGTCTGACCATATGAGCTTATCCTGAGACTTACATCCTGCTACAGCTTTATCTAATGGACTGAGATATTCAGCATAGTGTGGAACTACTCTAGATAACACTTAATAGGCACCAATGTAGGACCTTAGGCCTCGCAAATTTACAGGTGGAGAACATTTGGACAGTATAGAAATCCTGTGTGGACTGGCAGTTAGGGTCCCTTGAAACCATATCCATCCTAGCACTACTGTTGTGAGAGGTGCTATCCCATTTAATCCCTTGTCCTCCTAAATCTGTGTCCAAATGTGTTGCCGTGTCAAGGACCTGCAACATGACAGTTCAGTGAGTCAGCACTATATCTTCTACAAGTGGGTCCCATCATGAAATGTAAGTAATGTTGAAAGTGACAAACAAACAAAAATGCCTTGTGAAATGGTAGTGTGTTTACCCTTACAGCTGTTGTAAGTCGGTGTATGAGAGGAATGGAACGATGCACCTCATATACCTCCATCTCTCATAACTTTAGCATCTTGAATAGCTGCAAACTCCTCTAATAGTGCAATCAAGTGTTTGAGAAACCTCTTACTTTATAGATGAGAGTGTACGTGATCGCAACTCTCTGCCATATCCTTGTTTAATGAGTTTCGATAGATCAGGGTTTATCAACCTGAGCCAAATTAGAACCACAAAGTTCTCCAGTATTGGAACATTTGATGCATTATTGAATCATTGACAGAGAGTATACTGTCAACAAATGATATGAGCCTTTGGTATAGGTCCTGTGCGTGTTCTTCTGGCTCTAACTTAATATCACCAAAGTGAGCACCATAAATCTGTATCCCATATTGCATTCTAATACTCTAATACTGTCATATACCATTCATTGATATAGAATCTCTCACTATGGCTTTCCGTGACAGAACAGCGCAAAAACCTGCCACTTGGCTTAGCATTATTTCTAAATGTGTGACTTTCTGTCCTGCAGTTCTTCTCTTATGTTCAGCCACAGTATCTGGGTCATCGGTGAATCCCCTAAGTGGAGTGTTCATAACCATGCTGCATTACCAACTAAGAAGGATACAAAGTTGGAATCTTGTGATAGAGTATAGATTAGATTACCCTTCCAATTTTCAACCGTGTTGATTGTTTCTGTTTTTGTTAAACACCACTGTTTGGGAGCTCTATGTGTAGAAGCCATGATGATATAAGGTGGTACAGAGTCTCCTGTGATGCTAATGTTTTACTTGCCTTGTTTAGATTGAAGTCATTATTGTGTAGTGAACACAACTGCCAGGTTTATGCAAAGTTGGAGGAAGATTTTCCTTTGGAGGAAGATTTTCCTTTGGAGGAAGATTTTCCTTTTCCTATGTCATTCAGCTCATATAGTTACTCCTATTCATGTGTAAATTCAATTACCTATATTGAGGGCCACGGGCCGTGGTGCAGTTGGTTAGGGCGCCAGCTTATTAGCACCAGTTCCTCTGTGGTAATCCAAAGGACATGGGTTCGATGCACGGCCATGCCGAGAATCAAATCATGATACAATTTCACACATGAGCTGAGTCCCGTGCCAAAGAGATAACCCATTGTCCTTGTAAATCTTTGACCGGATGGGTTGTGGACCTGCGACATGACAATTCAGTGAGGCAGCACTATATCTGCTACAAGTAGGTCTCATCACGAAGTGACTGAAATAATGTTGAAAGTGATGTAAAACCCCACACAAACAAACAAATAACCTATTGACAATACTATGAATTAGTGCTAGGTAATAAGTTTGAAATAAAATAGTGGACTCCCTGGTCAATGAAATGCATCTAACATTTAATTATTTAAATGTGCAGTATATTTTCTTTGCAGGAGGTTCTGTGGCAAAAGTGATTTACAGATCAAAGCAAGACTACAAAGATGGAAAACTACTAAAGATGCAGGCAAGTTACAAATACACTCAATGTAGTTGAAGTATGTGAAAGGGTTATCAAAGACTGGTTATGCAATCATGCGTGTCTATTTGATAAAAAAAAGATCATTAGTCACTCTTCGAAAAGAGAAGGGCATTATTTCCAGGTGATATAATTGCCCTTATATAGCAACAATCGGATTCCAAAAGTGAATATAAATAAAATGCAACATTAAAGAAACATATTAGCCACCTTTTATTTTATATATTGAATTGGTTTGATTACTGCACAGGCGGACAGCAGGTTAGGTCCTATGAGACTTCTCAAAGGGAGTCGGACTGAGATCGATGGCATACTACAAGTCATCCTCACGGACTGTGATATATCTTTTCCCAAAGATACAGAGCAGGGGCCAAATGTCAGACCGGAAGTGATAGTCACAGGAGTTGGTTCCGGATATTTTCAATCCAAAATAGAAGATACTCTCAATATCAGGTGTGAACTTCTAGAATTCTTTTGCAAATATTTACTTTTAATTTTTACCTGAATCTCTCAGAAATACGTTTTTATTAAATACTGATGCAAACAGCACATGATACATTCATGTTGGCTGTTTTAAAGACGTCCTGACTCATGAAAAACGTCATCAGTTTGTGTTTGCCAAACACATGTAAGCATATTGTAAAACATTCATATACACACGAATACATGCGCACACATATATGTATGTGTGTTCGTGTGTGTGTTTCAAAACCTCAAAAACTACATATATAAGAGAAAAAAACATATATCGAAATTCTCACAAATTTAAGTGAAATAAATATTTTATTACCTGTACTAACTACTCTCATTCTAATAACTACCTGTACTATCTACTATCATTCTAATAACCACCTGTACTATCTACTCTCATTCTAATAACCACCTGTACTAACTACTCTCAATCCAATAACCACCTGTACTAACTACTCTCATTCTAATAACCACCTGTACTAACTACTCTCATTCTAATAACCACCTGTACTAACTACTCTCAATCCAATAACCACCTGTACTAATTACTCTCATTCTAATAACCACCTGTACTATCTACTCTCATTCCAATAACCACCTGTACTATCTACTCTCATTGCAATAACCACCTGTACTAACTACTCTCACTCTCATAACCACCTGTACTATCTACTCTCATTCTAATAACCACCTGTACTAACTACTCTCATTCTAATAACCACCTGTACTATCTACTCTCATTCTAATAACCACCTGTACTAACTACTCTCATTCTAATAACCACCTGTACTATCTACTCTCAATCTAATAACCACCTGTACTAACTACTCTCATTCTAATAACCACCTGTACTAACTACTCTCATTCTAATAACCACCTGCACTAACTACTCTCATTCCAATAACCACCTGCACTAACTACTCTCATTCTAATAACCACCTGTACTATCTACTCTCATTCTAATAACCACCTGTACTATCTACTCTCATTCCAATAACCACCTGTACTAACTACTCTCATTCCAATAACCACCTGTACTATCTACTCTCATTCTAATAACCACCTGTACTATCTACTCTCATTCCAATAACCACCTGCACTAACTACTCTCATTCTAATAACCACCTGTACTAACTACTCTCATTCTAATAACCACCTGTACTAACTACTCTCACTCTCATAACCACCTGTACTGACTACTCTCACTCTAATAACCACCTGTACTAACTACTCTCACTCTCATAACCACCTGTACTATCTACTCTCATTCTAATAACCACCTGTACTGACTACTCTCATTCTAATAACCACCTGTACTATCTACTCTCATTCCAATAACCACCTGTACCCTCTACTCTCATTCCAATAACCCCTTTTACTATCTACTCTCATTCTAATAACCACCTTTACTATCTACTCTCATTCCAATAACCACCTGTACTAATATTTACTACTCTCATTCCAATAACCACCTGTACTAACTACTCTCCTCATTCCAATAACCACCTGTACTATCTACTCTCATTCTAATAACCACCTGTACTATCTACTCTCATTTTAATAAACACCTGTACTATCTACTCTCATTCTAATAATCACCTGTACTATCTACTCTCATTCTAATAACCACCTGTACTATCTACTCTCATTTTAATAACCACCTGTACTATCTACTCTCATTCTAATAACCACCTGTACTATCTACTCTCATTCTAATAACCACCTGTACTATCTACTCTCATTCTAATAACCACCTGTACTATCTACTCTCATTCTAATAACCACCTGTACTATCTACTCTCATTCTAATAACCACCTGTACTATCTACTCTCATTCTAATAACCACCTGTACTAACTACTCTCACTCTCATAACCACCTGCACTAACTACTCTCATTCCAATAACCACCTGTACCCTCTACTCTCATTCCAATAACCCCTTTTACTATCTACTCTCATTCTAATAACCACCTTTACTATCTACTCTCATTCCAATAACCACCTGTACTAATATTTACTACTCTCATTCCAATAACCACCTGTACTAACTACTCTCCTCATTCCAATAACCACCTGTACTATCTACTCTCATTCTAATAACCACCTGTACTATCTACTCTCATTTTAATAAACACCTGTACTATCTACTCTCATTCTAATAATCACCTGTACTATCTACTCTCATTCTAATAACCACCTGCACTAACTACTATCATTCTAATAACCACCTGCACTATCTACTCTCATTTTAATAACCACCTGTACTATCTACTCTCATTCTAATAATCACCTGTACTATCTACTCTCATTCTAATAACCACCTGCACTAACTACTCTCATTCTAATAACCGCCTGCACTAACTACTCTCATTCTAATAACCACCTGTACTATCTACTCTCATTCTAATAACCACCTGTACTACTTACTCTCATTCTTATAACAACCTGTACTAACTACTCTCATTCTAATAACCACCTGTACTAACTACTCTCATTCTAATAACCACCTGTACTAACTACTCTCATTCTAATAACCACCTGTACTAACTACTCTCATTCTAATAACCACCTGTACTATCTACTCTCATTCTAATAACCACCTGTACTATCTACTCTCATCCTAATAACCACCTGCACTATCTACTCTCATTCTAATAACCACCTGTACTATCTACTCTCATTCTAATAACCACCTGTACTAACTACTCTAATTCCAATAACCACCTGTACTATCTACTCTCATCCTAATAACCACCTGTACTACTTACTCTCATTCTAATAACCACCTGTACTAACTACCCTCCTCATTCCAATAACAACCTGCACTAACTACTCTCATTCCAATAACCACCTGCACTAACTACTCTCATTCTAATAACCACCTGTACTGACTACTCTCATTCTAATAACCACCTGCACTAACTACTCTCATTCTAATAACCACCTGTACTATCTACTTTCATTCCAATAACCACCTGTACTAACTACTCTCATTCTAATAACCACCTGCACTAACTACTCTCATTCTAATAACCACCTGTACTATCTACTCTCATTCTAATAACCACCTGTACTAACTACTCTCATTCTAATAACCACCTGCACTATCTACTCTCATTCTAATAACCACCTGTACTAACTACTCTCATTCTAATAACCACCTGTACTAACTACTCTCACTCTCATAACCACCTGTACTATCTACTCTCATTCTAATAACCACCTGCACTATCTACTCTCATTCTAATAACCACCTGTACTATCTACTCTCCTCATTCCAATAACCACCTGCACTATCTACTCTCATTCTAATAACCACCTGTACTATCTACTCTCATTCTAATAACCACCTGCACTAACTACTCTCATTCTAATAACCACATGTACTGACTACTCTCATTCTAATAACCACCTGCACTAACTACTCTCATTCTAATAACCACATGTACTATCTACTCTCATTCTAATAACCACCTGTACTATCTACTCTCATTCTAATAACCACCTGTACTATCTACTCTTTTTCTAATAACCACCTGTACTATCTACTCTCATTCTAATAACCACCTGCACTAACTACTCTCATTCTAATAACCACCTGTACTATCTACTCTCATTCTAATAACCACCTGCACTATCTACTCTCATTTTAATAACCACCTGTACTATCTACTCTCATTCTAATAACCACCTGTACTATCTACTCTCATCCTAATAACCCCCTGCACTATCTACTCTCATTCTAATAACCACCTGTACTATCTACTCTCATTCTAATAACCACCTGCACTATCTACTCTCATTTTAATAACCACCTGTATTATCTACTCTCATTTTAATAACCACCTGTACTATCTACTCTCATTCTAATAACCACCTGCACTATCTACTCTCATTCTAATAACCACCTGCACTAACTACTATCATTCTAATAACCACCTGTACTATCTACTCTCATTCTAATAACCACCTGTACTATCTACTCTCATTCTAATAACCACCTGCACTAACTACTCTCATTCTAATAACCACCTGTACTATCTACTCTCATTCATATAACCACCTGTATTATCTACTCTCATTCTAATAACCACCTGCACTATCTACTCTCATTCTAATAACCACCTGCACTAACTACTATCATTCTAATAACCACCTGTACTATCTACTCTCATTCTAATAACCACCTGTACTATCTACTCTCATTCTAATAACCACCTGCACTATCTACTCTCATTTTAATAACCACCTGTATTATCTACTCTCATTTTAATAACCACCTGTACTATCTACTCTCATTCTAATAACCACCTGCACTATCTACTCTCATTCTAATAACCACCTGCACTAACTACTATCATTCTAATAACCACCTGTACTATCTACTCTCATTCTAATAACCACCTGTACTATCTACTCTCATTCTAATAACCACCTGCACTAACTACTCTCATTCTAATAACCACCTGTACTATCTACTCTCATTCATATAACCACCTGTATTATCTACTCTCATTCTAATAACCACCTGTACTACTTACTCTCATTCTAATAACCACCTGTTCTATCTACTCTCATTCTAATAACCACCTGTACTAACTACTCTCATTCTAATAACCACCTGTACTATTTACTCTCATTCTAATAACCACCTGTACTATCTACTCTCATTCTAATAACCACCTGTACTATCTACTCTCATCCTAATAACCACCTGTATTATCTACTCTCATTCTAATAACCACCTGTACTAATACTAACTACTCTCATTCTAATAACCACCTGTACTATCTACTCTCATTCTAATAACCACCTGTACTATCTACTCTCATTCTAATAACCACCTGCACTAACTACTCTCATTCTAATAACCACCTGCACTATCTACTCTCATTCTAATAACCACCTGTACTATCTACTCTCATTCTAATAACCACCTGTACTATCTACTCTCATTCTAATAATCACCTGTACTAACTACTCTCATTCTAATAACCACCTGTACTAACTACTCTCATTCCAATAACCACCTGTACTAACTACTCTCATTCCAATAACCACCTGTACTAACTACTCTCATTCTAATAATCACCTGTACTATCTACTCTCATTCTAATAACCACCTGTACTATCTACTCTCATTCTAATAACCACCTGTACTATCTACTCTCATTCCAATAACCACCTGCACTATCTACTCTCATTCTAATAACCACCTGTACTAACTACTCTCAATCTAATAACCACCTGCACTAACTACTCTCATTCTAATAACCACCTGTACTAACTACTCTCATTCTAATAACCACCTGTACTATCTACTCTCATTCTAATAACCACCTGTACTATCTACTCTCATTCTAATAACCACCTGCACTAACTACTCTCATTCTAATAACCACCTGTTCTAACTACTCTCATTCTAATAACCACCTGTACTATCTACTCTCATTCTAATAACCACCTGCACTAACTACTCTCATTCTAATAACCACCTGCACTAACTACTCTCATTCTAATAACCACCTGTACTATCTACTCTCATTCTAATAACCACCTGCACTATCTACTCTCATTCCAATAACCACCTGTTCTAACTACTCTCATTCTAATAACCACCTGCACTAACTACTCTCATTCTAATAACCACCTGCACTAACTACTCTCATTCTAATAACCACCTGTACTATCTACTCTCATTCTAATAACCACCTGTACTATCTACTCTCATTCCAATAACCACCTGTACTAACTACTCTCATTCTAATAACCACCTGTACTATCTACTCTCATTCTAATAACCACCTGTACTATCTACTCTCATTCTAATAACCACCTGTACTAACTACTCTCATTCTAATAACCACCTGCACTAACTACTCTCATTCTAATAACCACCTGCACAAACTACTCTCATTCTAATAACCACCTGTACTAACTACTCTCATTCTAATAACCACCTGTACTAACTACTCTCATTCTAATAACCACCTGTACTATCTACTCTCAATCTAATAACCACCTGCACTAACTACTCTCATTCTAATAACCACCTGTACTATCTACTCTCATTCTAATAACCACCTGCACTAACTACTCTCATTCTAATAACCACCTGTACTAACTACTCTCATTCTAATAACCACCTGTACTATCTACTCTCAATGTAATAACCACCTGCACTAACTACTCTCATTCTAATAACCACCTGTACTATCTACTCTCATTCTAATAACCACCTGCACTAACTACTCTCATTCTAATAACCACCTGTACTATCTACTCTCATTCTAATAACCACCTGTATTAACTACTCTCATTCTAATAACCACCTGTACTAATACTAACTACTCTCATTCCAATAACCACCTGTACTAACTACTCTCATTCTAATAACCACCTGTACTATCTACTCTCATTCTAATAACCACCTGTACTATCTACTCTCATTCTAATAACCACCTGTACTATCTACTCTCATTCTAATAACCACCTGTACTATCTACTCTCAATCTAATAACCACCTGTACTATCTACTCTCATTCCAATAACCACCTGTACTATCTACTCTCATTCCAATAACCACCTGTACTATTTACTCTCATTCTAATAACCACCTGTATCCTCTACTCTCATTCCAATATCCACCTGTTCTATCTACTCTCATTTTAATAACCACCTGTACTATCTACTCTCATTCCAATAACCACCTGTATTAACTACTCTCCTTCTAATAACCACCTGCACTAACTACTCTCATTCTAATAACCACCTGTACTAACTACTCTCATTCCAATAACCACCTGTACTATTTACTCTCATTCTAATAACCACCTGTACTTACTACTCTCATTCCAATAACCACCTGTACTATTTACTCTCATTCCAATAACCACCTGTACTATCTACTCTCATTCCAATAACCACCTGTACCATTTACTCTCATTCCAATAACCACCTGTACTATCTACTCTCTTTCCAATAACCACCTGTACTATCTACACTCATTCCAATAACCACCTGTACTATTTACTATCATTCTAATAACCACCTGTACTATTTACTCTCATTCTAATAACCACCTGTACTAACTACTCTCATTCTAATAACCACCTGTACTATCTACTCTCATTCCAATAACCACCTGTACCCTCTACTCTCATTCTAATAACCACCTGTATTAACTACTCTCATCCTAATAACCACCTGTATTAACTACTCTCAATCTAATAACCACCTGTACTATCTACTCTCATTCCAATAACCACCTGTACTTTCTACTCTCATTCCAATAACCACCTGTACTATTTACTCTCATTCTAATAACCACCTGTATCCTCTACTCTCATTCCAATATCCACCTGTTCTATCTACTCTCATTTTAATAACCACCTGTACTATCTACTCTCATTCCAATAACCACCTGTATTAACTACTCTCCTTCTAATAACCACCTGCACTAACTACTCTCATTCTAATAACTACCTGTACTTACTACTCTCATTCCAATAACCACCTGTACTATTTACTCTCATTCCAATAACCACCTGTACTATCTACTCTCATTCCAATAACCACCTGTACCATTTACTCTCATTCCAATAACCACCTGTACTATCTACTCTCTTTCCAATAACCACCTGTACTATCTACACTCATTCCAATAACCACCTGTACTATTTACTATCATTCTAATAACCACCTGTACTATTTACTCTCATTCTAATAACCACCTGTACTAACTACTCTCATTCTAATAACCACCTTTACTATCTACTCTCATTCCAATAACCACCTGTACTAACTACTCTCATTCTAATAACCACCTGTACTAACTACTCTCATTGTAATAACTACCTGTACTAACTACTCTCAATCTAATAACCACCTGTACTAACTACTCTCATTCTAATAACCACCTGCACTAATTACTCTCATTCTAATAACCACCTGTACTATCTACTCTCATTCTAATAACCACCTGTACTACTTACTCTCATTCTAATAACCACCTGTACTATCTACTCTCATTCTAATAACCACCTGTACTATCTACTCTCATTCTAATAACCACATGTACTATTTACTCTCATTCTAATAATCACCTGTACTATCTACTCTCATTCTAATAACCACCTGTACTATTTACTTTCATTCCAATAACCACCAGTACTAACTACTCTCTTTCCGATAACCACCTGTACTATCTATTCATGTAAACATAACCTGGTACATGTTTACTTGTAAGGGACGGACCATTCAGGGGGATGGAGAAAAATATTTGGCCGATTTTTTGTTTTTGGCACTCAGCCATTCTCAAATATTATTTTCACAGTCGCTTGGGTCATCATCCTATTTAGGCCTTCATGGGATGCATGTATGGTATGATAAGATAGCAAAATGTTGACAGATAGACCCATAGACCCATGTACACAGTGGCCGACTGATGCTATGGCCCCATACACTTTTCAGGCGTCGGGAGCTTAAAATTATCAATAAATAGTTATGATTGTTAATGAATTGACTTCAAATCATTTCTTTCCCTATTTACCATAAAGGTTTGGCTTTAAAACTGCGCAATATAAACATTTTTAAGAGATATGAATTTTTTAAAACCTGCATTCAACTGCAAAAAATAATAAGTTGAATATGTTGAATATGTGCTATTAAGCAAATGTCATTGTTAAGATATCATAATTGATGTTAACTTAAGAAATCCAGATTATTGAAGTCTATGCTTTGCCAAATAATAGAAGTTTAGTGAAGTAATCAAGCTGAACGTCTTGTTAACGCAAAAGATAGAACGATTTTAGCAAAATATTGTATCTGACAACAATATAACATTTATTATTGTTCTCAGATTGTATATCAACTGAAAGGTTAAGATGTAAA
Source organism: Amphiduros pacificus (assembly GCA_949316495.1). NCBI lineage: Eukaryota > Metazoa > Annelida > Polychaeta > Phyllodocida > Hesionidae > Amphiduros > Amphiduros pacificus. The sequence goes on from OX439011.1 coordinate 27,706,166, forward strand.
TTGTATTGACATATGTATATGCTGATGCCTCAAAACTATCTCCCGAAATATATTTTGGGTAGATTGTACCTTTTCTGGGGAGGCAAAATATTTTTAAATTTCCTTTTCCCCTTAAAAATTGACTTCTACAAGGTTAAAATTCCATTTTCCTCAAGCATTTGACCCTTCGAACATTTGTTCTGCAGATGCGCAAGTCTCAATATATTTTTTTTCTTAAGGTTGGCATTCTCAATATTTGTTTTCTTCATCAAGTAGTTTCACCGAAATTTATTTTTCAACTTTTCTCCGCTCCCCCTACCCGGAATGAATAATGGTCCACCCCTAAATAACTTCCCGCTCATGTCGAATGAGATATTCTGACAGATTGAGATGGCACATTATCAAAGAATGCCGTATTAACGCATTTCAGAATCAAGAACGTATCAGAGTTTGATTGTTTCGCTTATGGCATCCGGGTACTGCTGAATCACGTGTCAGACGCTGACATGTTTCTCCCCAAGTCAGAGCAGGCCGTACATGAGAGCTTCAAGGCCACTAACCGTCTTAAAGACTGGGAGAAGGTCATGATGAAGACGTGCACACTTAGGTACCTTAGCCACGGCGAGGAGGAGGATTCTCTGCAATCTAATAAGGAAACTCGATATTCAGACCAGCCTCGGTTTCCCGTTATGATCATCCAGTGTGGGTCTGCCTTTAGCTTCATGAAGGTGAGCTGGGGCGGGGCGGGAAAGGTCGCATGAAGGTGAGCGGGGGGCAAGGTCACATGAAGGTAAGCTGGAGCGGGAAAGGTCGCATGAAGGTGAGCTGGGGCGGGGAGGTGGGCAAGGTCACATGAAGGTGAGCTGGGGCGGGGATGGTGGCTAGGTCGCATGAAGGTGAGGTGGGGCGGGGAGCTGGCAAGGTCACATGATAGTGAGCTGGGGGGCAAGGCCGCATGAAGGTGAGCTAGGGTGGGGAGGGGGGCAAGGTTGCATGAAGGTGAGCGGGGGTGGGGGGGGCAAGGTCGCATGAAGATGAGCTGGGGCGGGGGGCAAGGTCGCATGAAGGTGAGCTGGGGGGCATGGTCGCATGAAGGTGAGCTGGGGGGCAAGGTCACATGATAGTGAGCTTTGGGGGCAAGGTCGCATGAAGGTGAGCTGGGGCGGGGATGGGGCCAAGGTCACATGAAGGTGAGCTGGGGTGGGGGGGCAAGGTCACATGAAGGTGAGGTGGGGCGGGGGGGGGCAAGGTCGCATGAAGGTGAGGTGGGGCGGGGGGCAAGGTCGCATGAAGGTGAGCTAGGGGGCAAGGTCACATGAAGGTGAGCTGGGGCGGGGGGGGGCAAGGTCGCATGAAGGTGAACTAGGGGGCATGGTCGCATGAAGGTGAGCTGGGGGGCAAGGTCACATGATAGTGAGCTGGGGGGCAAGGTTGCATGAAGGTGAGCTGGGGTGGGGAGGGGGGCAAGGTTGCATGAAGGTGAGCTGAGGCGGGGAGGGGGCCAAGGTTGCATGAAGGTGAGCTTTGGCGGGGAGCGGGGCAAGGTCGCGTGAAGGTAAGGTGTGGGGCAAGGTCACATGAAGGTGAGCTGGGGGGCATGGTCTCATGAAGGTGAGCTGGGGGGCATGGTCGCATGAAGGTGAGCTGGGGACCAGAGTCACATGAAGGTGAGCGGGAGGGCAAGGTCGCATGAAGGTGAGCTGGGGGCAAGGTCGCATGAAGGTGAGCGGGGGGGCAAGGTCGCATGAAGGTGAGCTGGGGGCAAGGTCGCATGAAGGTGAGCTGGGGGCAAGGTCGCTTGAAGGTGAGCTGGGGGCAAGGTCGCTTGAAGGTGAGCTGGGGGGCAAGGTCGCATGAAGGTGAGCTGGGGAGGCAAGGTCACAGTCAGTGTTGGGGTTAATGGATTATATAGACCTGTAGTTCGTTGTTTACGGAAGAAGTATAGCTAATGTAGACGGTTTATGGGATGAGTGCGGTTAGTAAAGACGATCAAAAGGCTCAGTACAACCCCAGATGAGTTAGTGCAATACATATATAGCTGGCAAACAGTTTTTGCGGATGGTAGATGGTTAATGGAATGAATGCAGATAGTGATGAGGAAGTTGTTTATGGAATAAGTAGATGGTTAATGTAATTATTGCAGATAGCAAACATAATAAGTTAAAGTAAAACTTGCAAATGGGATAAATATAGCAGGTTGTTTATGGAATAATTATAACTAGTGTGCAGAGAGTCAATAAATTAAGTACGGTACATGTTTAGGTGGTCGATGGAACGAATACAACTGATTTCGCAGATTAAAGAATAAGTGTGGTTAGTTTTGTTGAATAGATAAATACAGATAACGTTAATGGTTAATGGTATAACTTAATGATTAATTGTATAACTTGAGTAAGTGGGGATTTGAATGAGTAAGATTTTATAAGATGTTAATTGCCTATATATTTGTCCATGTTTATGGATTATAGATGTTTGATTTATTTGAAAATGATATAATGGTTTATTTATACCTCAGTGATGCGCGTATTTATGCGATTTCGAATGAATACGCGCATGTCAATTATTTGTAAAGTATTGATTAGCCATCTTTAGACTGGTTCCCCATCGAGTGTCAAGAACATCGTGTATATACACAGATGGCGGCAACCAGTCTATGGCTGTACGCGCCATTTTCGGGTCACGTGACGGGGTCAAATGAGGTGCGCTTTGTTTACAAATGTTTGTAACGATAAATATCTTGTTTCATGTATCATTTTTTAAAAATACAGTAGTTGTCTGAGGTATAAAAACAAAACATACACTCGTCGGTCAGCTGTGTGAGCGGATTCAGTGAGTTGGTGATGGCGGATGGATACCCTTCGCCTTCGGCTCAGGGTATCCGTCCGCAATCACCAACTCACTGAATCCGCTCACCCAGCTTCCCGACTCGGTATGTTTTGTTATAATATACAGTTGATTTTATTATTTAAGTCATTTATTATAGCGGATAACACATACGTATAAAGGTTACACCTTTCTTTAAATGCAACTTGAGATATGTATGCATACATTTGTGATAATACATTTTAGAGATAGAATATCCTAAGTTTCATAAATCGTACATTTTAAGTTAACTTTGGCTAAGAAAGACAATGTTAAACATGAAATGTTAATAAACAAGAAAAAGTGGTGCTCCACATGTAACACGGATGGGAGAAAAAAAATACAAACAAAACAAAACTTACAACAAACAAACAAAACTTATAACAAACAAAACCAAAACAAACAAAACAAAAAAGGTCTTGGATAAAATGGTCTTTTTTTAAAAAGAAATCTTTATTCATCTTTTAAATACAATTAATTTGGTATATGAACGAATTTTTTAGCACAACTGCATGCAAAGATGTGCCTTTCCAGGCTTGATTACGTAAGTTACGCTAATATCGCTCAGGCGCTATCGCAAATCATCGATCAGACTTTTGCACGCCATTTCTGTTCTTATTGTCCGATTTACACCAAATTTGAACTAAACTTACTGAAAATTCCTTGTTCTAGTGATTGGAAAGCATTTCCAAGCAATTTAAAGGGATAATTTCTCATATCGATGGGCGATGACAATATTGCCGTCTTCAAGCACTTCATCTTTGTTTACTTGTTATATGAACGTATTCATACGCTAGCGCATGCACACGATGAACACTCCACGGTGGCATCTGCTGATTAATAGTGTTCTCCAATCACCAATCGGCAAAGCCCAGATAGGTGATCTGGAGGGGTTTGTCAAACGTCCATGGTCTCTACCAACTGCAACCAAAGAAAGGTTTGGTGGAGTTGATTGAGCTCTAGTGAAGTAAAAAGTCGCCAGCTGCAAAAACTGTGGTAAACCCGTTTAAACGTCAAAACGGGTTTGACTCAATTTTTGCAGCTGGCGATTATTATCAAGTATTTATATTTTCCTTATTTAATGTTATGCAAAGAATAATCAAGCTTTCTTATGAGATTTTAGACATAATCATACATAAAATATAAATTATCACTAAAACAATTGGGTATTTGAAAAATCACATCTGAACGAGATTATACATGAAACAGTAAAATTCTCAGACCTCTCCAGATCACCTATCTGGGCTTTGCTGATGGGTGATTGGAGAACACTAGCTGATTCAACAATTATGACCACAGTAAAAACCGAATTACAACCCACAGGAAACGACTACCCATTTCCCATGATCGTACCAATCACAGAATAACACAGATAATTCCCTTTTTTGAAAGTCATTGCCGACAGTTACAAAAAATTGAAATTGTTAATGAAGTAACAACAAGGTTTTTTTTGCCTGGTTGCCATAAACGTTTGTTTTTAAAACTGCCCAATTCAAACAAATCAGAGATCTGAAAGACCTTTCCATGAATTGTCAAACCTTCCTCTAACAGATTGATAATATAACAGTTGAATAAACAGTAAATTGAGCAAATGTCATCATTACGATTTTGATTGTCTTTACAAGCCCTCTGCAAGCTTGAAAACTTCTACCCTCTGGACATTTTTCTTCCCACAGATATCAATATTTTTCACTAAATATTGTCTGATGGAATTTATACAACTAGTTTATGTGATCAAAGGAATCAAAAGTGTTGCAGAGTGGCATGAGTGCAGATATTTCTGTATGGATTGAGTGCAGATATTAATATTTCTTGATGGAATGAGTGCAGATATTAAAATGTCTTTATCGAATGAATGCAGATATCATTTCTTAATGGTAGTGTAGATATTGTTATTTCTTAATGGAATGAGTGCAGATATTGTTATTTTTAATGGAATGAGTGCAGATATCATTTCTTAATAGAATAAAGGTAGATATTGTTATTTCTTTATGGAATGACTGCAAACAGAGCAGTATGTCAATAGGGGAAATCTAATAAAAACAGGGCTCTATATTCATAGTATATGTATGTCATAGTATGTACGGTACACATTTGCTTTGCGTCTAATATTTTTCAGATGACAGAAAATGATAGCACTGTACAATTTTCTGATGTGACTTGTATGTCTGGCAAATTTTTTCATGGACTATGCAATGCGCTTACAGGAGAAAAGGTTAAATATTAATATATACATTATAATGTAATACAACGTCATGAGAGATGATTGGTTGAATGCTTTCATATTAAATTATGTTCTATACTAGCCCTAGGCCTAATTTGATTTCTTAAGGCTGTCATTGATAGTCTGATGATTAAAGGTTTACAAGCATGTTAAACATACCTAATAATACTGACTTTGTATGGATTAAGGATTTCTCCCAGATCTATGCCATGGCTGAGGCAGCGGACGGGAGATCGGTCGACTTGTATACGGATGATCTGAAAGAACCCACAGAAAAAACAGAGGCTGAGAAGACAGGGGCTGAGAGGACAGAAGCTGAGAAGACAGGGGCTGAGAAGACAGGGGCTGAGAAGACAGGGACTGAGAAGGCAGAAGCTGAGAACACAGGTGCTGAGAAGACAGGGGCAGATGGTGATGATTACTATGGGGACACTCCAGATGGAATCAAAATATTTCCATTTGGAAAAGCTGCAGATAAGGACCGGGGTGAGACTTATGGAAGTTAAAAAACATTTTAAAGGCATCAATTATTGATGACGTTAATACAAACATGATTCATTCAGGTTTAGATATTACTTATTAAGAGCTCAACTAAAAGCCGGTGAGAGATGAAACACAAGCTGTGCCATCCAGGTCTGTCATAAGAACTGTTCTATGAAAGATCAACATATAAAAAGTGCAGTCCATGTATTTCTAGAACTCTTTCTTACAGCACAGTACTTTAGTTTCTGTTTTACTTTTGTTTTTTGTTTTAGATCAACTTGATAAAGCAGACATGGTACGCAGTTTGTTTGATACTGTTTGCTTCAATGTGGCCCAGATGGCGCAACTGGTCTGCTCCCATTGTGACGTCAGACGGGCCTACTTCTGCGGTTCCTTTGCTAGCTTACCACTGGCCCAGGAGAAAATCACCATTGAATGTGCTTCAAGAAATATGTTTGTAACCAAGGTATATATCATTTTTCGCTATGCCTGGCATAGCTTCTGCAGTGATATAAGAACAATTTTCTGTCATTCTTTCTCTTCACTTTGATCTTCTCTTCTCAAACTGACAAACTGATATTCAGGTAGGTAAGATATTGTATTTTTAGGGGACCAGTTTTATTTTCCATTAGGCTCAGAAATGTTTTTATGATTTTTTAAAGCAAATCTAATAACTGTCTGAGTTGTCAAGAAGACTGCCATTTTGTAAACATGACAAATATCAGCCAATGAGACATTTTGATTGGTCTAAATTATCATCTGCCAAAGTCTCCTTTGAGAAAGGTATTTAAGAGTATTTATGGGTGTTATAAAAGGTTTTCACCTGAAACCTTTCCGAATGACTTGTTGCCAGTCCTTGTGGGCGCAGTCATATCTAAGCATTCTAATGTAAATAAATCAATTAAATCATTCATTTAGGATTTCATTAAGGGTATTTATGGGTGTTGGTAGTGATTTGAGTTGGTAGTGATTGAGTAGCAGATGTTCTGAGGGAACTACTTTCTTTTTACACTAAAATGGAATGTTCATTCTAGCTAAAGATTAATGCCTTATTTTGCATATTGATAGTGTTGTTATTCCCAAAAATGTTTTCCAAGTTAGCTCTATCTATTTTTTTATTATTACCAAAATAACCATTGATTTTTACCAAAATTCCATCCCTTTTCATTTGATACATTAAAAGCTGAAGTCAGTTACAATTGTTTTTCACTATGCCATTTTAGGGATTCAAATATGGGGGGGGGGGAGATTTTTTTTATGGGAGAAAAGAACTTTAAAATACGCTGTCCCCCCCTAACATTAAATTTGCAGGCTTTTTCAGTTAATGTTCCCAAACATTACAAAAACGCAATGATCAGCATCACTCCAAGGCCATTGTCCTATGTTTTTATAATGTGTTATCTCAATCAATCAGGAATACGTCTTTTTACAACGTCTTTTGGAAAAAGCAGATTATCAAACTTCACCAGAGGGCGACATGGTTCACGTGTGCTTCTGGCGGACAGTGTGGCACATTATATATTGGGACCTAGCCTCTTGAATAATGGCACATCTGGTGTGAAAAACGTCATCAATGTGTGTGCTTCTAACACATGCTTTTGATAACTGTGTAAATATTCCTTCCAAATATCTGATATTGTATATTTTAGGGTAATAGCCTAAGAAAAAGACAGATAACATATTTCAAAAGATTGAAATTTCTAATTCATTTTAAATATTTAGTTTTGTGATAAATGATCAGCATATATTGCTGTAGATTTGAAAGTATTATGTTTTTATTATGATTTACGGTGCAATAATGTGATTAATGACAGCAATACATACTGTTATTGTGTAGGATATAGATTACTCACCTAAAGACGCTTATATACAAGTATAGACAATCATGACATTTGGCAAGAGATCACAGAGGTTACAGAGTGCAACATGAAGGCCAACAAGTGCAGGCTAATGAGATGCATTACTCACCCAGCAGGGAGATGACGTGATGCTCCAAACCGGAACTACGCCAAGGCGCTGCAGAGGAGCCACACAGGCAGACGCTTATTAGTATGCACTCAGATCCAGTAAAAAAGGCCCCAAAATCGCTACTCGGGGAGCAGAAACCAATTGCCTATACCCAAAGACATCGTCAAAATGGACTAGAAATCTTTGGATTTTAGAAATACCATGCACTGCCCCACAGAGAACCGCATCAGTTTGTTCTCACTGCACGTGCTGGTCAATGACGTCATGTCAATGGTTGGCACGTGCACGAGGCGATTACGTAACGCAAATATGATGTACTTCAAGAGATGAAACAAGTTTTTCAGGAATCTCCCACCGTAGAGTATACAGAGCATTATGAACGGTGTGCTTTGGACAGCAGACGCAGAATACAAAGACAAAACAATTCCAGAGAAAAATATTCCAAAAAATTAAATATATTCCATGTTTTTGCCAACTTTCTTGGCTGCAGAAAATTCAGATCACTTTTGTGCCCGGAAGTCAGCCTACACACGTGCATGCTAAATTTTGATTGGTGAGTTCAACACTTTTGAATGATGTGGGTATTGTTTTGATTGACCTCTCGTGAAAATGTATTGTGACGTTACATAACTCCTTCAGCTACCAATTACTTCCGGGCACCAAAGTGATCTGAATTTTTTTCATAGCCCTTTTGTAGACTTTGAACCAGATTAAACAAACTTTTGCAAAATCTTTTTGGGAAACTGCAAACATGGAACCAAAGATAATTCATTTTAGAAGATGGCCAGATACAAATTTGGAAGCAAAGCAGTCGTTTGCACAGTTTACAACATCATCTGCCTCCAAAGGTTAGGAATTGCTGAGATTTTTGTTTCCTCTCTTGATATATTACCATATTTGCGTACGCATCGGTATCCCTGCACGTGCACGGGCTGTGAGAGGCTGGAAGCTAATGCGGTTCTCTATGCACTGCCCACCCAATTTAACTCACGACTATGCTAGAACTCGACTTCCGGCAACTAACAATCAAAGAATTATGTACTGTTTAAATCAACTTAAGATGTCAGCCCTGTTTGAAAATATTTCTTTGTTATTTCTTCATCTCGGCATCGTTTCGCCATTGTTTACGAGTTTGCGCAATCAGGTGAAAGTGGGTCAGTTTATTCACGGGAGTGACAGCAACGATCTGAAGCTCAACAACGTTGTGGTCCTTCTGACGTCATATGAAGATTCTCCCTTTGCGTTTCCATGACGTCATCACTTGGACTCTCCTAAATGCCATTTCATGTTGTCAGGTTTAATATCGGGTAAAAAACTGGAGAAAAAACACTACAGAAAGCTCACGGATTTGCAATTTTAGATATTATGACTGGGAAAGACGATGACATGAATCAGAACTGCAACAGTCAATCGCCGGAAGTCGAGTTTAATTACTGGGGAAACTTCAATATGATGGGCAGTGCGTGGTGTTTCTAGAAACAGTGGATTTCAAGTCTATTTTGCCGATGCCTTGATAGAAGATCCATGACACTCTGTCTCATGATAGCCACTTGTATAGACTTGGGTGTTTTATCCAGCCTCAGGACTCAGTATTAGCATTTGGATATTTTATATATCACGCTCTTGCCATGTCTTCCTAGCCAGACTCTAGTGTATACACACTCCCGCGCAGTGTCGCCACCGTCTCGACCATCCACCCTCTCCATCATCGACAATACCACCACTGCCACAGGTGCCTTTTTGGCTCCGATTTGCTCCCATACGCCAAATTTTGCTCACAATCGCTAGAGTATATAGTTGAGTAAATTTATTAACTTTACATAGTTATCTATATGGGTTGTAATCATTTATGAAACATTGTACCAATAAAGGCAGTATTTACAATGTTACACTCAGAGTTTGCTGGGAACTATTTAAAAGTCATGCGGGGCTACATTCAGAGGTACGTGATTTGGTCTTGAGGGCAGACTTATCTTTACCAGGTATTAGGCAGACGACAAACTGAAGACGCACTTTTGGCCAAGATGGACACAGGTGAGGGCATTAATTTCGTAGGTCAATGTTTTGTTTGTTCAGACATTTCTCCATCAAGGTCATTTAAAGTTGACAGTGTGAAATGGAAAAGAGAAACCATTACTTCGAAATTGTGCCATATTGTTGGAGAAGAGAATTGTGGCCTACTCATCAACTTAGTAAAGAATGCAAAGCTACAAATGTGTAGGCCCTGTCTGAGAATGCTTAATGAATTCCATGAATTCAAGACGATGCTGATGAAAAATTGCCAATCTTTCAGTGGCGAGAAGGTGTTTGCAGGAAAAAGGCATTTGACAAGCACACCAAAAGCCATCAAAAAGAAGAGAGGTGAGTACTTCTGACATTCTACTTGCACTCATTCTATATCTTAATACAAAACAGTGACAATATATGAAATCTACAGAGCACTGTTTTATATTGAAATGTAAGATGAACAGTTTGAATGATAATTAGCAAGAATGAGTGATAACAGCATGTAACATTATTCATATTTGTTGCTTTCCGTCAGAAATATTAAAAAATTATCAAGATTTGGGGCAAGAATCTGTTCATCTTACATTTCAATATAAAACAGTGACAATATATGAAATCTACAGGGCACCCAAAATGTCAGTTTTCTCAAAGATAATGCAATCATAAATGATATTTATCAACTATGAATGCTAACGGATGGAAATATTATTCACATTTGTTGCTTTCGGTCAGAAATATTAAAAAATTTTCATGATTTGGGGCAAGAAACTGTTCATGTCAGATTTCAATACAAAAAACAGTAAGAATGTATGAAACCTGCAGGGCATCCAAGATATCAGTTTTATCAAAGATAATGCAATCATAAATGATAATTAGCAACAATGAATGATAACAGCATGTTACATAATTCACATTCGTTGGTCATGTAACATTATTCATATTTGTTGCTTTCCGTCAGAAATATTAAAAAATTATCAAGATTTGGGGCAGGAAACTGTTCATCTTACATTTCAATACAAAACAGTGACAATATAAGAAATCTACAGAGCATCCAAAATGTCAGTTTTCTCACAGATAATGCAATCATAAATGCAATCATAAATAATAATTAGCAAGAATGAATAATAACGGCATGTAATATTAATCACATTTGTTGGTTTTGGTCAGAAATATTTAATAATTTTCATGATTTGAGGCAAGAAACTGTTCATCTTTCGCTTCTGTGCAAAACAGTGACATTGTTTGAAATCTGCAAGTTATCCAAGATTTCAGTTTTTTCAAAGATAATGCATTCATAAATGATAATTAGCAAGAATGAATGATTACGGCATATAATAATATTCATATTTGTTGCTTTCGGTCAGAAATATTAAAAAATATCATGATTTGGGGCAGCAAACTGTTCATCTTACATTTCAATATAAAACAGTGACAATATAAGAAATCTACAGGGCATCCAAAATGTCAGTTTTCTCAAAGATAATGCAATCATAAATGATAATTATCAACGATGAATGATAACGGCATGTTATATTATTCATATTTGTTGCTTTCGGTCAGAAATATTTAATAATTTTCATGATTTGGGGCAAGAATCTGTTCATCTTACATTTCAATACCAAACAGTGACAATATATGAAATCTACAGAGCACCCAAAATGTCAGTTTTATCAAAGATAATGCAATCATAAATAATAATTAGCAAGAATGAATGATAACGGCATGTAATATTAATCATATTTGTTACTTTCGGTCAGAAATATTAAAAAATTATCAAGATATGGGGCAAGAAACTGTTCATCTTACATTTCAATACAAAACAGTGACAATATAAGAAATCTACAGAGCATCCAAAATGTCAGTTTTCTCAAAGATAATGCAATCATAAATAACAATTATCAACAATGAATGATAATGGCATGTTGTATTATTCATATTTGTTAGTTTCGGTCAGAAATATTAAAAAATTATCATGATTTTGGCCAGGAAACTGTTCATCTTACATTTCAATACCAAACAGTGACAATATATGAAATTTACAGAGCACCCAAAATGTCAGTTTTATCAAAGATAATGCAATCATAAATGATAATTAGCAAGAATGGATGATAACGGCATGTAATATTTATCACATTTGTTGGTTTTGTGCAAAAATATTTAATAATTTTCATGATTTGGGGCTGGAAACTGTTCATCTTACATTTCAATACCAAACAGTGACAATATATGAAATCTACAGAGCACCCAAAATGTCAGTTTTCTCAAAGATAATGCAATCATAAATGATAATTAGCAAGAAAGAATGATAATGGCATGTAATATTAATCATATTTGTTGCTTTCGGTCAGAAATATTAAAAAATTATCAAGATATGGGGCAGGAAACTGTTCATCTTACATTTCAATATAAAACAGTGACAATATAAGAAATCTACAGGGCATCCAAGATATCAGTTTTCTCAAAGATAATGCAATCATAAATGATAATTAGCAGAAATGAATGATAACGGCATGTTATATTATTCATATTTGTTGCTTTCGGTCAGAAATATTTAATAATTTTCATGATTTGGGGCAAGAATCTGTTCATCTTACATTTCAATACCAAACAGTGACAATATATGAAATCTACAGAGCACCCAAAATGTCAGTTTTATCAAAGATAATGCAATCATAAATAATAATTAGCAAGAATGAATGATAACGGCATGTAATATTAATCATATTTGTTGCTTTCGGTCAGAAATATTAAAAAATTATCAAGATATGGGGCAAGAAACTGTTCATCTTACATTTCAATACAAAACAGTGACAATATAAGAAATCTACAGAGCACCCAAAATGTCAGTTTTATCAAAGATAATGCAATCATAAATGATAATTAGCAAGAATGGATGATAACGGCATGTTATATTATTCATATTTGTTGCTTTCGGTCAGAAATATTTAATAATTTTCATGATTTTGGCCAGGAAACTGTTCATCTTACATTTCAATATAAAAAAGTGACAATATATGAAATCCACAGAGCACCCAAAATGTCAGTTTTATCAAAGATAATGCAATCATAAATGATAATTAGCAAGAATGGATGATAACGGCATGTTATATTACGGTATTCATAATTGTTGCTTTCGGTCAGAAATATTTAATAATTTTCATGATTTGGGGCAAGAATCTGTTCATCTTACATTTCAATATAAAACAGTGACAATATATGAAATCTACAGGGCACTTAAAATGTCAGTTTTCTCAAAGATAATGCAATCATAAATGATAATTAGCAAGAATGAATGATAACGGCATGTAACATTATTCATATTTGTTGGTTTTGTGCAAAAATATTTAATAATTTGATCCAATATAATTTGAGCTTCTCATTTTTTATTCTTTTAGGCAACTCAGAGAAAAAGATGGTTGAAATTCCTTTTAATCCATCCATCCAGCTGTTTTCTCCTTCAACTGGTTCAGTGCTATCAGACAATGGCAGTTTGTCTCCTATTCAAGACAATATGGAGGATAGTGGACTGGGAGGATCCTTGTCATGTATCCAAGAAGAAATCTCAACTTCTCCAGAAAGAGTTAATCCATCACTACCATTTTATCACCAGGATTTAGTAAAACCAGTACCACATGTTCATTCAAAGCCTCCACCATCAAATGAAGGCATAGCACTGGAAAAGAAGGGGGTACAATGGGATCCTAAATTCCATTCAACGAATTGTACTCTTTACAGTAAACAGTTTCAGTCACTGGAGGAATCATTAAAATGTGGAACTGTAGAGGGTGTTGTCAACACCATAGTGAATATACCAGCCATTTTAGCTGGTGTGCAGGAGAAAATACTGAATGACATGCGAGCCAAATGTGTAGAACTAACATCACTACAGAAACCATCTGTCCTTAGAGCACAGCGCTCTATCAACAATCTTGGAGATCAGAATTTAGTGGAAAAATGTGTAGAAGAGATGATGCAACGGTCAGTATTTTTTACTATGATCCATAATTTAAGACAAGGCTTATATTAAAATGTTTAAAAAAATGCATGAAGTCACAGAGGTTAGGGTATCACACCGGTATGCGATATTATCAAAATACCGGTATACAGACATCGATACGATAACCGGTATTGTCATTCTGGAAACTTTACAAAAAAATAAGAATGGTCACCACAACTCTAAGGCCATTGGTTTGTATATTGGTTTTAATATATATTTGACAGGTGCCCTTTCTTGCTTGATGTGCTCACAACTGTTGCAACACCAGAATTCCAGAGACCAGAGAAGAGCCTCATGGGCCCACTTGCTGTTATTTACAGTATTCTGCTATCCAGAAGATCTGTACAACTTTCAGCTATGCAAAGAGTGTTAACAATTTCAGTTGTAAAAGGTGGATTAAATGAAAATGTGAGTTGATACCTATAGCTTTCAAATTGGTAATATTTAAGATAATTGTTATTCATGATTACAGTTTTAATACTCAATTTTTAAATTAACCCTTACATCAATTTTTAGATTAATCCTTACATCAATTTTTAAATTAACCCTTACATCAATTTTTAAATTAACCCTTACGCAGGAATGGAGTCTGTGAAGCCACAGTCAAACTTACAGGTTGGAGTCAAATTTCAAGTAAGTTACCAAATTAATAGACAATTTATCATAAAGATAACTTTTCCACAAATAAACACAATTGCATGTACTTTTTAAGATAATATTTTAATCAAATATAAGCACATGTGCATGGACTGGTCATTAAAACATTCTATGTATATTTATTGAGGCACTGGAAGGCCTCCCATTGCATCTTAGTGATGCCCATCCAGGTTTCCATCTACTTATATTGTTTCTTTGATAGATGGTACAGCTATGTGACCACCTTGATAGTGGTAGACCTCTCTGTTTGAGAATTGATAGAATTTTGATACATTTTATGTGTTTGACCAAGTATGCTCTCTTATAGTTTGTACTCTTTAGTATGACAGTCTGACTATCTTGTAGGTATGGTAAAAACTTGAGTGATCGTGTCACATGATTGAGCACTCAATACAAAAATATGACTTCCTTTTTGTGGTATATTTTAACATTTCAAGAGTGTTATGCTGAACCATGGCCTGCTCAATACCAATATATTTTTCCATTTAAGGGCAGATTTTTAATATGTTTATGGCATAAAAAGTTGGCAGCAAACATCAGTTTTTTTTATACACAAAATTTACCAAACAAGATCATAAGATGTGTAAATGTAAATTTATTTTTGTAGTGTCTCATGATGCTGAACAAGATTGGAATCACACTTTCATCAACCTCAAAGTTGAACCTTCTGGATGAATGTGCACTACAACAGAAAGATACCTTAGTGAACGCCCTGAAAAATTGTGCACTTTGCAATCTGGTAGGAGACAATTGTGACATTAGAATTCAGACACGTCATCAGGCTTCAGATCATCAAATTCAAGACTGCCATTACTTCTCCATATTATTGATATTTTCTCGCATGGCAGACTGTGCCAGAGGCTTGTCAATAAAGCAACCAGTTGTGAATGTTGGAAATCTAACGCCAGAGATGTTTCTTATAACCACACCTGCAGAGAGGGAAATCCTTCTTCAGTCATACAAGGTGCTTATTGGAAGGATTTTGGCCAGCAACATACCAGCTCTTCATTGGATGACCACTATTCTCCCCCAACACATTCCCCACAGGTAAGTTCATTATATGTTACATATACATATTTGGTTAAAATGCATCTAAAATATTGTTCACAAATATTGGCTCCGTGATTGAAGAATGGCATAACCTGGGCTAACTTGCCGAACCCAATGATTTTTGCACGGTTATAATATACAAGATATCAATGGACATGAAAACATTTTATCAAAATCACAAAAAGGATATCCTTTATGGTATTTCAATATGTTTTTCAGGTATGCTGATGTGATGGCCAGGAAATCAACAACAGTTCCATTGAAGCTCTTGATGTGCAATGAAGCAAAATATGAAGATTGCATTCAGATCTTGGACGAATGTGAACAACAGCTCAGAGAGGCTTTTACCACTGCATATGGTTTGTTAAATGATAAATTACTGTTAGCATACCTTATGAACCTTTTTTTGCTATGAGGGTCCATAGAGGGACTGCAATAGCATTAAGAATTTTACCACTTTTGAAAACTTACCAATCCTAAATTTGTTAGGTTAATTAAATCAGTCCCACCCACTGACAATCCAAGTCAGTATTGCAAGCTTCTTGATCAAAAGAACCTAAGCTGGGACAGGCAGGCCAGTGTCCATTGTTCTCAGATAATTAAGCTGTCTGCTGTGTCATCATTTGTCTTCAACACTGGGCAAATACTTTGTGTGACATAACAATTAGAAGTTTTAGTGACACAAAAATGATAATTTGCCTGATGCATATCTTGTGATTTCTGGCATCATGGTAACTATTTGTTGTATGGAATTCACCTATGAGAGTTGTTATTTGGCAATAATAGTGGAAAAGACATACCGTATATTGAAATGTGAACTTCTAATTAGTGGTTGTATATTTTAAGGTGGAACAGAACAACTGGAAAAATTCAAGGTGCCAATTTTGGGAGACCAGCTGACCAAAGTGAGACTACACTATGCTAAACCATTGAGGGCTCATGCATTGGACCCTGTCAAGAGATTTGAAGACATTGGGCCAGTTATGTGTACAATGTGGCACAATAAACAGGACTTCCTTCATGTGAGTGTTTTTTTTTAAACCTTGAACAAGATATTTTAAGGTACTTTTTTTAGCTATACATAACACTTCATACATAATACAGCTTCTGTAGTGATGGGAGGGAAATTGTCTATCATTATTTTTGTCAACTGTGATTTTCTCCTGAGTTGTCAAAGAGGCTACCATTTTGAATATGTCAAATATCCGCCAATGACAATTGAGATATCAAATTCAACATGTAACATGCATTTTGATTGACGCAAATTATCTGATCAGGTCTGCTCTGGAAAAGGATTTAAACATCATTTCTGAAGCAATTTTCAGAAAATTGATATATCAATATTTATAAAGATATTAGATGAGAGGTTTTTTTTTTAATTGTAGAAAGCATACAAGCGATTCTATAATAAGGAATCTTCCAGAGACAGAGGATCATTATTCTACTTTAAAGTTATTCTTCGACGTACAAATGTCAACGGACAAGTCAAATCCAACTACGTCGCCCATGAAGAATTATTTCTACTTCTAGGCGAGGCATTGATTTTGGAACAGGCCTTGGAATTTCTTGGGATGGATTCATATGATGACCAGCCAACTAAGGTATGCATACTATTTGACAATAATATAGGAAGAAGGTAATATTCTGATAGGTACTTCTCTGACAAACCACAATAGAGGTCACATGATTTTATGCATGTGGCCATGTGGTTGCCAAAAGATTACAGGCAGTACTTGCAACTTTGAGCAAAACACAATAACCATGATCACTGTATTTTGGTTGATTTTTGTGAGATAGCTTAATTGTATCACAGTTTTTTGGCCACATATCATTTAAGCATACCCCAAATCTCTGTAAAATTGCCTGTGACCTCTGGTTTCATGACTGCTTTAAATGTAATTAATTATGATGGAGATATGTACACTGTACAAACATATCATATTTGTTGTTTGCTCATATTAGGTGATTGCCCTTTAATGCTGTTAATACCATTTAAACTCTTGCTAGCAAATCCTTAAATGTTGTTGTCCAGTGCATTGTCTACCTTGTCATATTGAACACTTAGTTGGCACACATGATGTCTGCAATAATTTTTTTTTTTCAGATAAACCTTCCAGCAAATGTCACTCAAATATCTCGTGAGAAAAAGATAGAATTGGCAGACAAGATTCTGTTAGGGCTGCTCCAACATTTTGGCTATGCCATGTTCAACTTGGAGTTCCACCCAAAGAGCAACGTGAATCCCCCCTTAGGGCACAGAACAAAAGATGTACATACAGTGATTGGACAACTTTCAAATGGGACAATTCTTGTACAAAAGCAACAAATTCCTGTCCAAGTTGACCAGATAATGAATTATTCTTCCAATTTAGTGCAATGGGCACTGCAGCTCATGCATATGAATGACACTGCTAAAGAAGGAGATATGGATAGAATGATCCAAGGCTGTAAAGCCAACATTCCTTTCTTCTATTCACACAGTAAGTTGTCTAAGTATTTTGTAGAAAACATAGATATATTGCTCAAAACACAACATATCACATCCCCTCAGATGCAATTGAGGCTTCTGGAGGGTAGTTATGTAAACACAAGAGGTGGGAGGGGAAATTGTATAGAAACAGACTTGTTGAAAGAACACAGTATAAGGAACAAAAAAGATTTAATTCGTCATCTTGGGGCAAACAAAACTGAGTCGGCCATCCAGAGGGCCACATTGGCAGCAGATGCTGTCAATAATATAAGTGTGGTTTTTAGTCAGAGTTTGGGAGTAAAGCCTCAAAGTTCACGCCATTCGAAACGAATTTCTGAAGCTGACCAAAAAAAAGTAAGAGACATACTCAGAACCATTCGCCCATTTCACTTCGAGGAAGACAGAAAATTTGCTGGCTATAATATTTCTCATGAATCCCCATTTGGGGGTATTGATTTAAAATCTATGAGAGAACATATGGTGCGTGTCATTACACGATTGTGTCGTGGTCAAGCCGTGGAAGTAGAGCAGGAGGATGAAGATCCAGATAACGAAGGACTGCCAGCTGTTTAAAATTATTAATTGTGACATCTATAAATCGCACTGTCTGTCATGGACACAGAACAAAATATATACATATAATCATTGGACAATAGGGTGCTTCATTTTTGGGACTTTAGTAAGATGAAATATTCCCAGTTGTTCCTCTGCATATGTAATAATCCAATTTGTCTTTGTAATATTCTTTAAAATATCCAGGTAGGCCTGTAAGGCTATGAGTATTTACTTTATCTAGTATAACACAATCTCTGCTTTTTACCCTCAGCCCCTGATGTAATCAGGCTGAGGGTATTGCAGTACTCCTGGCGTGGGTATGTATGTATGTATGTATGTATGTATGTATGTCTGTAGCGAACATCCTTGTCATCGCGATAACTCAAGAACAAATGATGGCAGCTTCATGAAACTTGACACACATATGCATCTGGTGAAAACCTCGGACGAGTTCGATGGACGGCGACCTTGACCTATTTTTCAAGGTCACAGAGACAATTATGTGAAATCCCAAGAATCACAATAACTCAAGAACGAATGATGGCAGCTTTATGAGATTTGACACACATAAGCATCTGGTGAAGCCCTCAGTATTTTTCCTATGAAACATGACCTTCACCTACTTTTCAAGGTCACAGGGACAATTATGTGAAATCATCTTGTCATCGCGATAACTCGAGAACAAATGATGGCAGCTTCGTGAAACTTGACACACATAAGCATCTGGTGAAAACCTCGGACGAGTTCGATGGACGGTGACCTTGACCTATTTTTCAAGGTCACAGGGACAATTATGTGAAATCCCAAGAATCGCATAACTCAAGAACAAATGATGGCAGCTTTATGAGATTTGACACCCATAAGCATCTGGTGAAGACCTCAGAATTGTTTCTATAAAACATAACCTTCACCTACTTTTCAAGGTCACATGGACAATTATGTGAAATCATCCTTGTCATCGCGATAATACGAGAACAAATGATGGTAGCTTCATGAAACTTGACACACAAAAGCATCTGGTGAAAACCTCGGATGAGTTTGATGGACGGCGACCTTGACCTATTTTTCAAGGTCACGGACAATTATGTGAAATCCCAAGAATCGCAATAACTCAAGAACGAATGATGGCAGCTTTATGAGATTTGACACACACAAGCATCTGGTGAAGACCTCAGACTTCTCTTGATGGAACATGACCTTCACCTACTTTTCAAGGTCACAGGGACAATTATGTGAAATCATCCTTGTCATCGTGATAACTCAAGAACAAATGATGGCAGCTTTATGAAACTTGACACACATAAGCATCTGATGAAAACCTCAGACATTTTTGTATGGAACATGACCTTCACCTACTTTTCAAGGTCACAGGTACAATTATGTGAAATCCCTATCATTGCTATAACTCGAGAACGAATGATGGCAGCTTTATGAGACTTGACACACATAAGCATCTGGTGAAGACCTCAGACTTCTCTTGATGGAACATGACCTTTACCTACTTTTCAAGGTCACAGGGACAATCATGTCAAATCCACGTCATTGCAATAACTTAAGAACAAATAATGGCAGCTTCATGAAAATTGACACACATAAGCATCTGGGAAGACTTCAGATGAGTTTGATGGACGGTGACCTTAACCTGCTTTTCAAGGTCACCGGCCCATCTCAATAATTCTAGAGTAAATGATGACAGTTTTATGATACATGACACACCTAAGCTATCAAAGGAAGTAGATTTTATGGGGTTTTTTTTACCCCTGCATCAATTTGCCTTGGTGCAGTGACGTTTTGTTCACAAATATTGTGTGGAGCGAATGTTGTGTAATGAGTTACCAGGGCTGAGGGTTGATGCATCTCTGATGCCTATGTTTAGCTATGCTAACATAGTCAGCATAGCTTCTGCAGTGTGATCATTATTCAGTGTTACATTGAAGAACATTCTTTATGGTTGGTGCAGTTGGACAGTCTATGACAAGGCCTTATGAAGTTATGATAATTTCAAATCTACAAGTGTAATCCTCCCTGCTGTAGAGGGCATCATTTAATTGGATGAAACCATAGTAAAATTTGAGCTCATGTATTTTTATATCTTCTATTTAAAGAGAATTTAATTTATTGAAGAGTGGATCAGTATGAGCCTTACACTAATAAATAGAATTTGAATGGAAATTCAACAATCATATTGCATATGTAACCACATGCAAGAAATCCATAATGTGAAAGATGTGATGATTTCAGGTAGATTTTAGTCATGTTATGTGACATTAATCCAAGGAAATAGAAAATGTTAACTCTCTATACTTGCATTATTTATGTTTATATCTAATTTGGTTATTTTTTTTCTGGTGTATGAACTATCGTGTATGTTGATTTTTTTAAACATGAAAAGATATCATTGTTTCTTTGTTTGATTGAGTCAATCACTTAAATTTATTAGTTCCTGATTTATAGTATTGGTTATTACTTCAAATATCAGCATTTGTTTTAAAATTATATTTTTGCTTGAATATCCAATATCATTGATATATGTTATAAATAACAAAGGTTCAGAAGTGATGCCAAGGGTCTTGTTTCTCATCAATTATTTTTTCTTGCTGGATATAGGGAGGGATTTCTCCCCCTTTAATCCTGTAATTTTTTGAAAACATAAAGAATGCTTTAATTCTGAGAAAGGACATGAATTTACACCTTATATCACAACTCCCATTTCCATGCATCAAACCAGATTTTATATTTTCATTTGGACTTAAAGGATATATTATACAAACATATTTTGTTCATGTTAATAATCCTCATTTATAGTTGATGACACACATGTATTGCCAACCAGTCACTATAAATATGAAAATATGAAAAAGTATGTATATACATGTATATTTATTTATGTTGTGTCCTGCATTTGGGTATTGTATGTGAATGACAAATGTCTTGTAAAAAATGTCTATTTTAGTTTCTGTCCAAGAAATGAACAATTTATAAGCCAAGACTAGAATTTTATTTCTGAACATATCATTTTATATTGAAAAATATGCTATTACTTGACAGTGCTAATGTAGTACATTAGAAAATATTTTGATATAAAATCCTACAATCAATATGAGTTTTGTGATGCCATTTAGACAAAGGTAAATAAACTTTACTTTCAAACAATAATGTTGTCACTTATTTTCCTTTTTTGTTAAAATTTTCATAAGTTATTTAACTTTGAGCTCTTAAATGACATGTCCAAGGATGTGGGTCCTTATGAATTTTACAATTTGGAGGTATATATTCTTTTCGACAAACTTTAACACTATGGCATCAGAGCAGTAGCAAACTAGTCCTTTAGTAGCTATATCTGGTAGGAAAATATTTGTGTGTAAATAGCCAAAACTCAGTCCCTCAAGACCTCTAAATATTGTAAATGCTTTTTCCAGTAATAATAGTCTGTTGGTTCAATTTGTCAATAATAAACATTTCCTTGGTTCAGAGAAATAATAGCAATCAAATAAGATGCAGAAAAACATGGTTGGCACTGAAAAAAATCAATATGATGTTTTCCTGACCAGAGGAAAAGCTATGCTCGTATTCATACAGTATAACATGGAGGTTTACAACTACATTTCTGGTATAAATATTTAAAGAGTCGAAATAATGCTAAATAAAATGGTGAAGTATCTGTATGACATAATGTGGGATACACCAACTTTACACATCCACAATTATTTTATAGTGATATCTAATTGCAAGCAAGATACCCTAAACATTCACATTTATGATGTACCCTGGACCTGAATATCAATGTTGGCAAAACAACTCTTTAAGGAGCAATATTTTAAAATGAGTTGCCTGCAAACATAACCAAGAAATCCAGATATAAAAGATATAAATTGTGTTTCTTACATAGCAAATGATTTTAAAAAGGAAACTCCCTATATGTATATGGCATTGTTAATTTATATAATAATGAATGTAAAGCATTTTATGAAAGTCAAGAATAGTGCCAATATCTTCGAATGTATATACAATATAATATACGCCAAAGGTAACTAACACGATAATTACTACTGTAACATTATATATTCATACTTAAATAATTTTTATTAAATTTTTGGAAATTATTCTTAAACATATTGTTGAATATCTCAAAGACCAAACACAAAATGGAACCTTCCAGAAAGCTTTTCAAGTCCCTTTTTTCCATTTATTTAGTACATCCTCCACAACAACACTGCACCTGGCATTTTGAGCAACAATTACACTTAGTTAGCTGCTTTGAAGCATTGTCAAAACCAAATACCTTGAGCAGTGAAAGACGCAAACATATATTTGACCGACAATATTCTCTGATATTGTCCTGAAGTTCAGGCACATTGCTTCCCAGGTCATTGTTATTGAAATACAGTGTAGCCTTAGACTGTTGTCCTTTCCTACCAGCCCTTCCTATCTGTTGTACATAATCTACAATATTTCTTGGCGGTTTGGCATGAATGATATTTGTAATGCTTGGCGAATCAAAACCCATCCCAACGCTAGATGTGCAAAAAACAAGCCTGATCTGAGGAGTTTCTTTTTTCAAATCATTTGCTACATACGAAACAACTCCCTCTTCTTGTCTTGAGAAAAGTGTAACATACAACGTTGTGTACAAGTCGGGTTTCCCAAATAGTTCCTGAGCATAAAGTTGTGCTTGTGCACACCATTCAATTGGCATGTACAGAAGAGTGACTGGAAAATGTTCTTGCTTGGCATATAATTCTTTTATAATGGGTATGAAAACAAATTCAGCACACAAGACAATATCATAATTTGAGGGTTTGTCTTTCAACTCGAGATAAATGTTTGGTTTGTCAGGATTTTCCTTAATCACACGCGGATTCTTCATACCAAGAAGTGCTGGCAATTTTGAGATGACTTCAGTTGTCAGAGTTGCACTTAAACCAACAACAAAACACTGAAAAAAGGAAGGTAGTGTTTTCAACTCCTGAAATGCCTTGCGGAAGTCTTTTGCCCTGCAAACACAATAAATCATATAAGTAACCACAATTTTTCAATTTCACATTTGAAGTTTGATCCTATATTTGCAATTGATACTCAGATTTAAAACATTTATTTACATCTGGGATTTTCAAATTTTTTATTTGTGCTCTGACATATTTTGCTACAGATGAGGCTTATAATTTTATGCATAATGTAGCTGTTATAATTCAATATAGAAAATGATCTCAAAATCAACCCCTATTATCCATATCTACACTTAAGTTACCAAAGTCTAGTAATTTGGAAATTATTATCTTAGTTAATAAATTGGCATGTCTCATTTGTATCCTTCATTACGAATGAAAATATTCAACAATTAGTATCTGTTGTCTGTTTAAATTAATGATCTTTTGGGACATTTGTGGCAAGATTGTTGCTACATTTTTTTGCTAAATTACAAAGCATGTTATTCACCATTGATCTACAGTGTGGCATTCATCAACAACAATGGCCAGGACATTTTTCTGGAACTCCATACTGTCAAGAAGTTTCTTGCCTGTTGTGGTGTAAAATAGGGCTTCTGGATGTGCAAGGATAACATCATACATGCCAGACTCTATATCCTCAAATGCAGCATCAGTTTCACATTCCTAAATGGAAATAAATAGTTTAGTTTGTGTCAAGAACACCGTGTATACACAGAGGGCGGCAACCAGTCTATGGCTGTACGCACTATTTTCGGGTCACGTTACGGGGTCAAATGAGGTGCGCTTTGTTTACAAAACGTTTTCAATGATAAATGTCTTGTTTCATGCATTATTTTAAAAAAAATACAGTAGTTGTCTGAGGTATAAAAACAAAACATACCGAGTCGGGGAAGCTGGGTGAGCGTATTCAGGGTATCCTTCCGCCATCACCAACGAACTGAATACGCTCACCCAGCTTCCCCGACTCGGTATGTTTTGTTATAGTATTTCAAATCTGAATTTTTTTTTTTTTTTTGAGAAAGGATCATTCTTGGATGACATTCAAACTATTTAAAAATATTTTAATTATGATGTCACACTTAAGGGTATAATTAAAGGATATTTTTATGAATGAGCTGTACAAATAAGTCAAAAATACTTGCCATTTCATATTCATCACTGTCCATACTAGTTGATAATGTTGTGCCTTTTCCGGTAATTGAAAGCCTACAGGCTTTCAGACCATGCCTTCTGATTGAGCTCAGTTGGTCTCTTTGTATGATGTTCAGAGGAGAGACAACAACAGTGGATCCTGTAAAATGACATAGAATATTGGTCATAAAATGATTGTCCTACTGGTTATTAAATAAACTGATTTGTGGCAATATATATTTTCAAAATATATCTGAGATTATCCTGTAATGTATGTGAAAAATAAATCCATATATGAAAATGTGATATATGTATTTTGTAGATTTTACTTTGTTTTGGCCCTGATAATGACTGCCGTAATTGTGAACTATATCAAAAGATGTTCATTATAGTTTTGAAGATTTCATATTAATATTTCTGCCAATAATACACCTACAGAAATGATTTAAATATGTGTGAAATCGTGAGAACAAGAGGAAGAGAGATATGTATTTAGTTTGTAGATTGTACTACGTTTTGGCCACGAAAATGACTGCCGTAATTGTGAACTATATCAAAAGATGTTCATTATAGTTTTGAAGATTTCATATTAATATTTCTGCCAATAATACACTTACAGAAATGATTTAAATATGCGTGAAATCGTGAGAACAAGAGGAAGAGAGATATGTATTTAGTTTGTAGATTGTACTACGTTTTGGCCACGAAAATGACTGCCGTAATTGTGAACTATATCAAAAGATGTTCATTATAGTTTTGAAGATTTCATATTAATATTTCTGCCAATAATACACTTACAGAAATGATTTAAATATGCGTGAAATCGTGAGAACAAGAGGAAGAGAGATATGTATTTAGTTTGTAGATTGTACTACGTTTTGGCCACGAAAATGACTGCCGTAATTGTGAATTATATCAAAAGATGTTCATTATAGTTTTGAAGATTTCATATTAATATTTCTGCCAATAATACACTTACAGAAATGATTTAAATATGCGTGAAATCGTGAGAACAAGAGGAAGAGAGATATGTATTTAGTTTGTAGATTGTACTACGTTTTGGCCACGAAAATGACTGCCGTAATTGTGAATTATATCAAAAGATGTTCATTATAGTTTTGAAGATTTCATATTAATAATATACAAAGGTTAACACACATTCACAAGTTTCTTTCCACTCAGTAGCCATGGGATGGGAGCAATTTTTATTTTTTTGCCATTGTAGAAAATATTAAGAACAATTAATGGCTTGATACAGAAAACAAAGATGAAATCTTCATATTGGGGTTCTTTTTGAGTATTCGATAGTGTGCATTGTTTACATTTATAATTTCACAATAAATATGCACATTTCATTTTTTCTGATTATTCAGAAATTAACTTACCTGTACATAAGCCTTTCTTGGCTCTGAGAAGAGGTCCAATTAGGTGAAATATGACAGACTTTCCGTACCCGGTTGGCAGGGAAACTATGCAGTCAGACTCTGTTTCATAAACATGCCTCAATACTTTCATTTGTGCTGGCTTCAATGTCATATTTTGTTCATATTGAAATAATATTTCTTCAAGTTTCACCTCCATTCTTAACACCACTTGTGACACACAGCTGGCAATCCAATTGTGTCACGTATGAGTTTGTTTATGTTTACGTTCTGTACGTTCTGAAAGTAGTTCCGACGGTCATATGGGGTCATATGGGGTCATATGCTAATCTGCCTGTGGCAGTGATGGGTCTTTGACCCGGGGCTGTGAGGAGTGTGTAGTGTATACAGCCATGAAAATCCACAATATTTATAAACCTCTCTAAAGCCTCAGGGCACATTCTCAAAAAGATTCATGATCCATTCAGGCTGACGTCATTATTATGATTACATTGCGACAAGATGCTGCCCAAGGAAATGTTACAAAATGACGTCATTATGCCAGAACAATGGGGACAACAACTTCCTTCTCGTCAGTTGCCGGTGGTGGACGTTGACATTCTTTGCGTTCGCTATGGGTTAAATGGCAAATATTGGCTGGAATATTTAGATGTTGATATGTTATTGTTTTTCTTCCCTATATTCCAGGATACACGTATAGACTTCCAGTTCCTGAGGCATGGAAGTTATCACGGGGCAATTGGAGCATTTTTATTGGGATGCCAATAGGAAAAAAATCATTCTCATTGACGTTAATGGGAAAAACAATAATTTGTACAGTACGTTACTGGGTAAAATAATCGTTTTGTATGTTACTGGATAAAATAGTCATTTTTATTGGATGTTACTGGATAAAATAGTAATTTTTATTGGATGTTACTGGGTAAAAACAATAATTTTTACAGTACGTTACTGGGTAAAATAATCGTTTTGTATGTTACTGGATAAAATAGTCATTTTTATTGGATGTTACTGGATAAAATAGTAATTTTTATTGGATGTTACTGGGTAAAAAAAATCATTTTTATTGGATGTTACTTGATAAAATAATCATTTTTATTGGATGTTACTTGGTAAAACAATCATTTTTATTGGATGTTACTGGATAAAATAATCATTTTTATTGGATGTTACTTGGTAAAATAATCATTTTTATTGGATGTTACTGGATAAAATAATCATTTTTATTGGATGTTACTGGGTAAAACAATTATTTTTATTGTATGTTACTTGGTAAAACAATCATATTTATTGGATGTTACTGGATAAAATAATCATTTTTATTGGATGTTACTGGGTAAAACAATTATTTTTATTGTATGTTACTTGGTAAAACAATCATATTTATTGGATGTTACTGGGTAAAACAATTATTTTTATTGTATGTTACTGGATAAAACAATCATTTTTATTGGATATATTACTGGGTAGGACACTCATTTTTATTGGATGTTACTGGGTAGGACACTCATTTTTATTGGATGTTACTGGGTAAAACAATCATATTTATTGGATGTTACTGGGTAAAACAATTATACTGATTGAACATTTCAACAAGAATTAGATACATTCATGTCAACAAGGATGAAAAGAACATTTGGATGTTGAAGGAAAACTGCATAAATTGCAAGATTCTATAAAATATCCAAAATGTGAAAAGGTTAAAATGATTTGTTGCAATGAAATGATTGTCTTTATCTATGTCAATTCTGTTCATGATAATTTATGAGTCAATTTAAAGATCACACTCACACACATTTATACATACACACACACACAAATATATATATATATATATATATATATATATATATATATATATATATTGATATATATATTGATATATTGATATATTGATATATATATTGATATATTGATATATGGAAAATAAAATCTTTTTATCACTTATTGTCAATTATTTGCTTTTCTTTATCAATTATATTTGATCATTTGATTTATCTTATAACAGATAGAATCAGTAGCCCCAGGCAATAACAGTAGCAGGGATCAATATATCTAATGTTTAATTATGTAACTTGAATGATAATGTGGCTCTACTTCGGCAATCAGACAAACTAAGACGATAAGCTAGACATTAATGCTCAGTTATTACTCACTTATCACGTGGATACAGGTCAAACATTGATTCGGGTTTGATCCCGAGGTAGATCTCCAAGTTATTAAATACATAGATGAATTTGAGGAATAATAATATATTACCTAGGTATGTAAGTATGTGTTGAAAGGAAAAAAGTGGTTTATATTTTTCCAGTTGAAACACACATCTCAGCTATCAAGATGGTGAGCTCAACTTTAATGCTTGGATATTAGCGATTATATACAAGTCAGATGTATGGCAAAATATTCTGAACAAATACATATATATATATATATTCAATCCTGTTGGTATATTCTTTGTGCATGGATGGATTTGAGGAACTTTAGAACACTATTCATACACAGAATGCGTTGAGTTGGATACAACTAGGAGGATGAAGATGGCAGGATCATAAATCTCTTGGAGGTGGCTTTACAGTATGGCGGAATGATTGGTTCTACTTTGGAGTTGGCTTTAGAGGATGGCGGAATGATTGGTTCTACTTTGGAGGTGGCTTTGGAGGATGGGGGAATGATTGGTTCTGTTTTCGAGCTGGCTTTAAAGGACGGGGGAATGGTCAATTCTACTTTGGAGGTGGCTTTAGAGGATGGCGGAATGATTGGTTCTACTTTGGAGGTGGCTTTGGAGGACGGGGGAATGATTGGTTCTATTTTCGAGCTGGCTTTAAAGGACGGGGGAATGGTCAATTCTACTTTGGAGGTGGCTTTAGAGGATGGGGGAGTAATCGGGCCCACGTGGGAGGTGGCTGCTGTGTTTTTAATTCTCGCATTTATCACAAATATCGTAGGAAATTCCCTAGCAGTGTATGCATTCTCCACAGATGCTGGCCTGAAGACCACACAGAACCATTACATTACAAACCTGGCCGTCACAGACATTCTGGTAGGGCTGACCTTACTCCCGGTAAATGGCTTCATCTATACACAGAATCTTGGCTGGATATGGACGCTAGGGGACGACACCTGTCGGGCATTCTGGGTACTGGACTGCATCTTCATCACAGAATCTGTGCTAACCATGCTTCTGATAAGCCATGACAGATATCTCATGGTCAAAAAAGGGGCCGCTTACAACACCACACAAACCAAAAATGTCGCCCTCCTGAAAATCGCCTTTTCTTGGCTGATGGCGTGTGTGGTAAACCTACCAGTCATCATGCAGTTCCCAGAGTGGCATCTTAAAAGGGAAATTTCCAACGGAACGGGCACCAAACAAGTTGACTACTGTGAACTGGAGATTGATTCCATATTTGGGCGTTGGCTGATTTTGTTCTATGGTTTTATAAATTGCATTTTGCCCTTAATAATGATCACGTCGTTACACGCAGTTGTGTACAAGAAGCTCACGCTGGTCAAACATTTGCAGAGTACGCAGTCTTCTCACCTTCGCAGACGATCAAGGACAATCATATTTAGGAGTCAACCTGCCCGCAAGATGGCAGTCATTGTCTTTGTGTTTTGTCTGTGCTGGCTGCCTTACTATTCAGCTGCCATTGCGCATGTCTTCTGCGCATGCGTCTCATATGACGTGCTCAAATGTTTACATTGGCTGCTGTGGCTAAACTGCTCAATTAATCCGTTTCTTTACGTTTTAACAAGCGAGAAGTACAGAGTTAAATACAGAAAAATGTGCTCCAGAGAAAGACCGAAGAAAGAACAAGCTTGGGCCACGAGAATTGGCAACGAATTCATATCATTAGATGAAATCAACACAAATGTATAGCTATATATCCATACAATGCATGTCTAATTGCGGAATTAATTATTTGTAATATTCCTTGAATAAAAAGATGGTTTTCTACTTCAATTTAACGACAAGCCCACTTTAACAACTAAAACTGTCAGCGTAATTGTTCCCCACCTATTTTTATTTATTTATTTTTTTTGAATTAATAATTTTAAAGTTTATGAGTCATCTAGTTCCTGCATTTGAAGTAGATGCTAATTTTGTTGCTTTTGGGTTATAATGCAACTTTTAGCCAAAAAATGTAAAGATCGCACATGGAAATTGGTCTATCAGTCCTTATGACAATCACATTACATTACATTATGCTATCAATAGACATCAGTATACTGATATATCTGATGAGTTCTGCATCTATTTACAATTGGACATTAACAAAATGCAATTAACATTGGGCAGTGGGATGCCTCTCGTGGAGTGACTTGTTAATGGTAAGCATACTTTAGAAAGTCAGGCATCTTTATGTTAACGAATAAATGTGATGAAATCAGGTCACGCAGGTCTATCACGTGACCACATTGTACCACACAAAAGGTGTGAGTAACCAACTAATACCACGCAATACCACGCAAGAACTGTGCATGACCACAAAGTATCATGGGACGGTTATGCTTGACCTTATTTCGTTACTTAATGCGTTACTCCATTGAAGTTTAGCTCGAACGGTTTGTAGTCAATGATGTGTGTTGCAGTCAGCAGAATCCGATAGAACATGTGGTGAACACGTGTTTCTGTGTGCTAACTTTGCTATATCATCCTCGAACCAAATTACCCAATCACATTTGTTCACATGGTATTCTCAAACAATAATGATGTAACAATTGTTCACACAAGATTCTCCGGTAAGTTGTTTTATTTTGTTGTGATGTGAATATGTGAGTTTAATATATCTTCTTATGGCTCGATGTTTTTGGCCAAAACTGAATATCAAATCTAACTTTACCTCAGTATTGCTAAAGCTGGATATTAAATTGAACTTGAATTTAATATTGCCTTCACTGGTTGTACCATTCACTCATCAGATGAAAAATAATATCTGATATCGAAGAGAATAAATCATGCCTTAAATGATAATAGCAAGCCTTTTGTATTGTTTATACATAGATACTTGTAGGGTCCCAACCATTGATATAAAATTTCAACATTATATTAGCACATTATATACAATGTCAGCTTACAATGTGCTAATATAATGTTTTTTTATGTTGAAATATATATATATATATAACTCTTTGTCACCACGGACTTTGTTGGATTACTTTTATCACCATTACACTGTACAGAACTACCTTTTTACTTTGTAATATATATATATATATAAAAAATATCCAGGATATCTCCCAATTGGAAGTGATTTGAGCTATACTCGCAAACTTGTAATGTGTAATGACAGCTCTGTTGAAGGTCCAAAATGACAGATACTGACAGATATTGATAATAGTAAGACTGTAATGCTCATTCTACTAGTGACCTATCTGCAGCCTTTGATACTATTGACCATGATATACTACTGAATAGACTAGAGAAAAGATGTGGTATCGGTGGTATGGCACTGAAATGGTTCAGATCGTATCTATCAGACAGGAAGAAATGTGTCACGATAGATAGTGATAGATCAGTAAACATGGATATAAACTATGGTGTACCCCAGGGTTCTGTATTAAGCTATATTTTAGAATTAAATAGGAGGGACCATAAAACAAAAAACTAATGGACTTACATTGGCTGCCTAAGATCTGCAATGAAAAATGAATATATAATTCCTAAAACTAATTTAAGAACATATGGAGACAGGGCATTTGCAGCATATGCATCAAGAATTTGGAATGCCCTGCCCCCTACAGTGAAAAACTGTAAGACTATGGACTGCTTTAAAAAGCAGTTGAAGACTCATTTGTTCAGAGAACATTACTTACTCAAGCGCCATGAGCAGACTTGGTCTAAAATAGCGCTATAGAAATTTATTGTTATTTATTATTTATATATAAACATAGAATTATTTAACAACTAAGTTGTTACAGGTCGCCATTTTCTGTTGTATTGCAGCCACCTATTGGCCAAATTGACGACCATAAGTTTTCCACTACTTTGTTAGTACATTGTTACAAAACGCTTTAAGATAATGGGCTGGCAACATGAGCGTGTAGAAGGACAACGAGGTTATCAGGTAGAAGGACAATGAGGTTATCAGGTAGAAGGACAATGAGGTTATCAGGTAGAAGGACAATGAGGTTATCAGGTAGAAGGACAATGAGGTTATCAGGTAAAATAATGAGGTTATCAGGTAGAAGGTCAATGAGGTTATCAGGTAGAAGGATAATGACGTTTTCAGGTAGAAAGACAATGAGGTTATCAGGTAGAAAGATATGAGGTTATCATGTAGAAGGAAAATGATGTTATCAGGTAGAAGAATAATGAGGTTATCAGGTAGAAGGACAATGAGGTTATCAGGTAGAAGGACAACGAGGTCATCAGGAAGAAAGACAATGATGTTATCAGGTTGAAGAACAATGATGTTATCAGGTAGAAGGACAATGAGGTTATCAGGTAGAAGGAAAATGATGTTATCAGGTAGAAGAATAATGAGGTTATCAGGTAAAATAATGAGGTTATCAGGTAGAAGGACAATGAGGTTATCAGGTAGAAGGACAACGAGGTCATCAGGAAGAAAGACAATGATGTTATCAGGTTGAAGAACAATGATGTTATCAGGTAGAAGGACATTGAGGTTAACAGGTAGAAGGATAATGAGGTTATCAGGTAAAATAATGAGGTTATCAGGTAGAAGGACAATGAGGTTATCAGGTAGAAGGATAATGAGGTTATCAGGTAGAAGGATAATGAGGTTATCAGGTAGAAGGACAATGAGGTTATCAGGTAGAAGGATAATGATGTTATCAGGTAGAAGGATAATGAGGTTATCAGGTAGAAGGACATTGAGGTTATCAGGTTGAAGGGCAACGAGGTTATCATGTAGAAGGACATTGAGGTTATCAGGTTGAAGGGCAACGAGGTTATCAGGTAGAAGGATAATGAGGTTATCAGGTAGAAGGATAATGAGGTTATCAGGTAGAAGGACAATGAGGTTATCAGGTAGAAGGATAATGAGGTTATCAGGTAGAAGGATAATGAGGTTATCAGGTAGAAGGACAATGAGGTTATCAGGTAGAAGGATAATGATGTTATCAGGTAGAAGGATAATGAGGTTTTCAGGTAGAAAGACAATGAGGTTATCAGGTAGAAGAACAATGAGGTTATCATGTAGAAGGACAATGAGGTTATCAGGAAGAAGGACAATGAGGTTATCAGGTAGAAAGACAATGAGGTTATCATGTAGAAGGACAATGAGGTTATCAGGTAGAAGGACAATAAGGTTATCAGATGGAAGGACAATGAGGTTATCGGGTAGAAGGACATTGAGGTTATCAGGTAGAAGGACAATGAGGTTATCAGGTTGAAGAACAATGATGTTATCAGGTAGAAGGACAACGAGGTTATCAGGTAGAAAGACAATGAGGTTATCAGGTTGAAGAACAATGATGTTATCAGGTAGAAGGACAACGAGGTTATCATGTAGAAGGACAATGAGGTTATCAGGTAGAAGGACAATGAGGTTATCAGGTACAAAGACAATGAGGTTATCAGGTAGAAGGACAATGAGGTTATCAGGTAGAAGGACAATGAGGTTATCAGGTAGAAGGACAATGAGGTTATCAGGTAGAAGGACAATGAGGTTATCAGGGAGAAGGACATTGAGGTTATCAGGCAGAAGGATAATGAGGTTATCATGTAGAAGGACAATGAGGTTATCAGGTAGAAGGACAATGAGGTTATCATGTAGAAGGACAATGAGGTTATCATGTAGAAGGACAATGAGGTTATCAGGTAGAAAGACAATGAGGTTATCAGGTAGAAGGATAATGAGGTTATCAGGTAGAAGGACAATGAGGTTATCAGGTAGAAGGACATTTTGGTCAAATTAAGTCATGATATGTTTTCGACATGACATGTTTTGTCAATATTTAGTCCAGATGTGTTTTGCCAATATTTAGTCGTGTCAAGTTATGTTGTTCTCATTGTCTGTTGTATGTAACCATTCCCGCTGTTGCTACCATTGTCTGCTCTATCTAACCATTCCCGTTGTTGTTCCCCGTGTCTGCTGTATGTAACCATTCCTGCTGTTATTCCCATTGTCCGTGTCTGCTGTATGTAAAGATTCCTGCTGTTGTTCCCATCACCTGCTGTATCTAACCATTCCAGCTGTTGTTCCCATCGCCTGCTGTATGTAACCATTAATATTCCCGCTGTTGTTCCCAGTGTCTGCAGTATGTAACCATTCCTGCTGTTGTTCCCATCGTCTGCTGTATGTAACCATTCCTGTTGTTGTTCCCATTGCCTGCTGTATGTAACCATTCCTGCTGTTGTTCTTATTGTCTGCTCTATCTAATCATTCCTGCTGTTGTTCCCATTGCCTGCTCTATTTAACCATTCGAGATGTTGTTCTTATTGTACGCTGTATGTAACCATTCCAGCTGTTGTTCCCAGTGTCTGCTCTATCTAACCATTCCTGCTGGTGTTTGCATTGTATGCTGTATGTAACCATTCCTGCTGTTGTTCCCATCGCCTGCTGTATGTAACCATTCCTGCTGTTGTTCCCATTGCCTGCTGTATGTAAAGATTCCTGCTGTTGTTCCCATTGCCTGCTGTATCTAACCATTCCTGCTGGTGTTCGCATTGTATGCTGTATGTAACCATTCCTGCTGTTGTTCCCATCGCCTGCTGTATGTAACCATTCCTGCTGTTGTTCCCATTGCCTGCTGTATGTAAAGATTCCTGCTGTTTTTCCCATTGTCTGCTGTATCTAACCATTCCTGCTGTTTTTCCCATTGTCTTCTGTATCTAACCATTCCAGCTGTTGTTACCATTGCCTGCTGTATCTACCCAGTATTTATTTTCATCGAAGGCAATGCGTGGGACCTAAAGCACATGTGAAAAAAATACATAAACGATAAATAAACCAGTCTGATTGTCAATTTGAATTTATTCGACTCCTTGAGTTTATTAGTGCTTAATTATCCTGTGTCCCAATGAGAAACGCATCCTTCGATCAGAAAGTAAACAATCTGTTGTTATCTAATGATGTTTACTTGAATTAGATTGACAGGACCGTGGCGTCTCTAACAGCTGTTCTGTACCACTCAGAGAAATGCACTATTTATTATTTCTAAAGGGGTCTGTAAAAATAAATCAATATTTTGCTTGTTTTCCAGGTTAATCTCTATTTTCTATAGCGAAGCATATCCTCAAATTAGTTTTCTCTTCATATCTATTGATGATTGGCTCACTCCTGATGTGGCTATAACCGATATACACATCATTAGTCTTGATACTCAGTCAATAAATATCAAATCGATACCATCTGTGAATCAGGGAACAATACTTCATTGCCTCTCGCTCACATTGTTATTTGACCAGCTTTGCCCAGTCGGCAACTTTATATAATCAATACATCGAGTGTCATTAGTCCGTGTGAATCTGAGACAGATGGATAACATCGCGTCAATGGGCTTTGGATATGACTGTAACAGTTAGAAATTGTGTTGAAAATCTGAAAATAAAATTGGTTGGATAGAGCGCCAGCATAATAATAATAATAATAATAATAATAATAATAATAATAATAATAATAATAATAATAATAATAATAATAATAATAATAATAATAATAATAATAATAATAATAATAATAATAATAATAATAATAATAATAATAATAATAATAATAATAATAATAATAATAATAATAATAATAATAATAATAATAATAATAATAATAATAATAATAATAATAATAATAATAATAATAATAATAATAATAATAATAATAATAATAATAATAATAATAATAATAATAATAGTAATAATAATAAAACTTCAAAGCGCTTCGTTAATAACATATTTCTTAAATAGGAAGGTCTTAAGCCTGGTCTTATAAGTTGTGAGACTAGTAGTAGTCCTGATTTCACAAGGTCATTCCATGATCTAGGGCCAATATATGAGTTCCATCATAAGATCGAAGGTCTCTCTCTCCTTGCTTCACCACTAGGAGGTCGCGCAGGTAAGAAGGTGCTTTTCCATTTAAGGTCTTCCATACGGTAAGTAAAATTTTAACTTTTATTCTCGCATGAATTGGCAACCAGTGTTGGCAATTAGTTTTGCGGATATATGGTCGAATTTTCTAATCTTACCAACCATGCGGCCTTCAGCGTTTTGTATGTATTGCAGCTTTTTTAGGTCAGAGTTCGGAAGGCCTGCAAGAAGCCCATATCCATAGTCCAATGTGGAAGTAACAAATGCATGTATCAGAGTGGTTGCTGTTTTATCGTCTAGACATTGTCTAATGGATGCAATATTGCTGATATGATATTAGCCTTTATAGCTCTGCAGAGCTTTAGGAGGGGGGAAAATGTCTGTCCGTCTGTCTGTCCGTCTGTCTGTCCGTCTGTCCATCTGTCAACATTTCTTTAAAAATATTCTTCTCCAAAACCGCCAGTACTATATCTTTCATATTTTATATAGAGGTAGATATATAGGTGGAGATTCAGATTCTTAAATCCTAGTCATGCCACCATTGACCTTAGTACAATGACTTTGAGGTCACAAATTTTGTACTGAGCATATCTCAGCAACCACTTATTAGAGGAAATTAAAACTTGGTATGCAGAAATGTCTTATGTTAAAGCTGTGCCTTGTCATACAATTTTAGTCATGTGACCTTTGACCTTGACATACTGACCTTGAATTCAAAATTTGTGAACATGCCATATCACAACCATCAGAAGTGAATAAAAAACACAACACTTCATATCTGTTATATACTAACACTATGTTTAAAAATCTTCTCCTCGAAAACTACCAGTAATATTTGTTTCATATTTAATACAGAGGTAGATAGAGAGTTGAAGATTCAGATTCCTTCAAATCTTAGTGATGTCACCATTGACCTTAGTGCAGTGGCCTTGATGTCACAAATTTTGTGAGGAGTATATCTCAGCAACCACTTATAAGAACAAATTAAAACTTGGTATACAGAAATGTCTTAGGTCATAGCCCTGCCTCGTCATACTTTCTTAGTCATGTGACCTTTGACCTTGACACATTGACCTTGAATTCAAAATTTGTGTGCATGCAAAATCTCACAGCCATTAAAAGTGGAGCAGACTTGAGCAGATGATGATTTTGACCAATCAAAATGCCTGTTACATATAAAATTTGGCCCCAACTTGTTATCTTGATTCTCATTGGCTAGGTTATTCAAAATGGCAGCCTCCTTGACAACTTAGTGATAGCTATTAGATTTTTGAAAAAATCAAAAATTTTGTGCATGAAATATTGCATTGGTAACAAATATTGCATTGGTAACATAATGATTTACCAAATAGTAATGAATATCTCATCAAAACTGAATTGGGATCTTGTATGGAAAATCATAACTTGGTTGCTTGTTGCACTTTTTCTCAGTTCATGTGTTTTCATTCAAGTCAGCAGAGCTATCAACCCATGGGGTTATGTTTTACATATCACTTTGATCTGCGCTTTCATGTCAAGTCTAGTATCCAGTATTACCCCTAGGTTTCGGACATTGCCACTAGGTGTTATCATTGTTTTTCCAATTTAATGGTATCAATACAAGTCTGACTGTTGTTTTTATTAGTGCACACAAACATTTCCGTCTTTCCATCATTGATCTTCATTTTATTTGTAGTTAGAAAGTTTCTAACTTCCATTATGCAGGTTTCAAGTTTTTTCTTACATTACTCTCTCTGCTCAATTGAATCTTTTTCTACCGGTATGTAGATTTGCATGTCATCTGCGTATATATGGAAGCATAGTCCATATTTATTCAGGATGTCAGCCAGCGATGACATGTAGATTGAAAAAAGAATTGGCCCAAGGACTGATCCTTACGGGACCCCATATTTGATTTGTTTTGTTTTGGAGGTATGACCTCCAACCTTAACACATTGTTCCCTAGACTCAAGGTAGGACTCAATCCATGAGAGGGCTGTTCAAAATAATTTTATGGTCAATGGTGTCAAATGCCGCTGATACGTCAAGTATAAGTAAAATGACTGATCTCTTTTTGTCCAGTTCACTCAGGATGTCATTTTGCACCCGTAACAGAGCTGTTTCTGTGCTCTGATACTCTTTATATGCTGACTGAAATTTATCAGTTAAATTATTTGTCATTAGATGTGGCACGAGTTGGTTTGCTACTGCCCTTTCTGTCAATTTCAAAATGTAGGATAGGTTTGATACAGGTCGGTAGTTAGTTTCAATCAGCTCCAAACCAAGTTTCTTTAGAAGTGGTTTAATTATAGCCATTTTCATGTTTCTAGACACCACCGCATCACTCAGTGATTTGTTTATTATAGCCGTGATAATAGGTAATATATCCTTCAGCAATTCCTGCAGTAACCAAGTTGGTATAGGGTCTAATTCACAAGATTTATTCGCCGCTAACTGCACTAATTTGCGTACATCATCAACTTCTAGTTTTTTAAACACTCTTAATGTCTTGGTCACCCCCAGGCACTGCAGTGCTACCTGGTGTCATATTTTTGTCGTTCCTGTTTTCTATGTCCATGATGGTGACATCTGGTGGTGGATTATGATTGGATACTTGCATATGCACAAGTTCCTCTGTGGTGATCCAAAGGTTGTTGGTTCGATCCCCAGTCATGCCGAGATTGAAATCATATAATCTGAGGCCTGTGCCTAGAGGGTGAACCCGTTGTCCTTGTAAATCTGTGACCGGGTGGGTTGTCATGTCAAGGACCTGCAACATGACAATTCAGTGAGGCAGCTCTATATCTGCTACAAGTAGGTCTCATCACGAAATGGCTGAAATAATGTTGAAAGTGATGTAAAACCGCGAACAAACAAACATGTCTTGTGGAATGATATTAATGCTTTCAAAATAGTTATCAATCAAACAAACAAACTGCTTGGAGCCTGTCACAAGGACTTATAAATTAATGCCCTTCATTTAAAAAAATTACTGTTGATCTTTCTTTTTGCATTATAACATAGACTTTCGAACTAAAATCGCGTTCTTTGGCAGTCAGTCACCGATCACTTGTTAGACAAAGAAACATATCAGTTTCTTTGTCTAACAAAAGAAGCAGTTATCCGTTTTTCACTGAAAATAACATTAGTTTGATCACTGCACTTGTCCCAATTGGAAATTGAGGTCCGGTCACTCATATGGGAGACAAACAGATATTTCCACCACAGGGGACACGATAAAACAAAGAAACCATGAAAAGACATATGGCTTTAAAATGGATAATGTTATATTATTAAAAAAGTATGGTGTTGATTGATCTAAAGGTACAGTAGGATCTTGAGGTAATTATTGATGGAGGTTTGATGTCCAATATTTGAGGTATGGTTTTATTAGCAACGTTTTGTTATTTTGTTATTTAGTTTAACAACACTTTAGTTTAACAACACTTATTGGTAAATATTTCAAGAAAAAGCAGGAATAGTTTTCTAATCCATGGTGTACGTGGATCACCACTTATTCCTATTTACTACTGTCTGCAGTGTTGAGAGGGCTGTCCTATCCCTGGTACTGCACGGCCAAAGCTCTCCCAACATTGTTCTAGGATGATGAAATGTATTCGTATCTACTTTTCAATGTTGGAAAAAATTCATGAGTTATGAATTGATTTCATGAGAATCAGAGCAATATGTATAGTTCTAAAGCGTAGTTTTGATGAGTACATATTGTTTAAAGAATTACATCAAAACATTCTCACCTTGTGCCAATATCACGTTATTGTCAAAACGGCCAAGGTGGGAACGGCGAAGTTCCCTTTCATCTGAGAGCAACACGCCTCCACATAATTAGATGTTGCAGAGACGCCTGAATGTTTTGTTACCAGATGTTACAGAAATGACTGGATGTTATGTGATGCCTCAGTCACATTTGCACGGGGAGTTTATCAGCAACAATCTCATAGATGCCGTAGCTGTGGTCACATTATTAAAGGGCACCGCACGGCACGTGACACAGACGTCTGTAGGATATCTTAAAGACGTCTAGATCATTGACAGACGTCTGTAGGATATCCTAAAGACGTCTAGATCATTGACAGACGTCTGTAGGATATCTTAAAGACGTCTATATCATTTGACAGACGTCTGAAAAACATCCTAAAAACATCTATGATATATCGCAGGGAGCCCGTGGGATCATCTGACGACGGTCTGTGAACACATGAAATAAAAATAATCCTATTTTCACCGCACGATGCCACCGGCAGCCCTAAGATAATCTGCCGATGTCCCTGCGGGACACTGCCGGGACCCTGCCATGTAACATAAGATGATATTTGCTGATAAGACATCGGGGAAACGCCAGCAACTTTTTAGTTGCAGCTAAAAGTTCCCGATGACCCGCCCGACGTCTTAAAGATGCCCAATTGTGACCGTTGATCTCCCGGTGCCCGCATGGCAATCTGAACTGCCTGCAGATTTTGTAAAAAATACCCATCGGCCAGGCATCTTTACTGAAATCGGCGCAAATGTGACTGAGGCATTACCAGATGTCGCAGAGATGCCTGGATGTTATGTTACCAGATGTTACAGAAATGCCTGGATATTATATTACCAGATGTTGCAGAGATGCCTGGATATTTTGTTACTGAATACTACTTACTTGTTTGGATCTTTTGGATTTCACAACCTTTTCATCGCATTACGGAATTAATCAAATACTGAATTTCAAACTGCCCTACATATGGTAATGAATTGGCCTGTAGCTAGAACCGGATTTGACTGGCTAGAACCGGAACTGACTGGCTAGAACCAGATCTAACTGGCTAGAAACGGAACTAGCTGGCTAGTAACGGATCTGCCTGGCTAGAACCGGAACTGACCGGCTAGAATTGGAACTGACCGGCAATAACTGGAACTGACCGGCTAGAACCGGGACTGACTGGCTAGGAACCGGACCTGACAGTCAGATCTGACTGGCTATAACTGGAACTGTTTTGCTAGAACCGGAACTGACTGCCCAGAACGGGAACTGACCGTATAGAACCAGAACTGACTGGATAGAACCGGAATTGACTGGCTGGAACTGGAACTGACCAGTTAGAACTGGAACTGACTGGATAGAACCGGACCTGACCAGCTTGAACCGGAACTGGACTGACTGGCTTGAAGTGGAACTGATCTGACTGGCTAGAAATGGAACCGCCTAGAACCAGACCTTACTGGCTAGAACCAGACCTGACCGGCTAGAACCGGAATTACACCCTGGATCCCTGACTACACCCTCACCCTCACCTATACAAATACAAATACAAATACAAAAATATTTATTTAAAGTCATTTTTTTTACAACAATAAAACATTAGCTTGAAGCTATTGAATGACTATTAAAATATATACACTATTTACACCATGGAGCGATTAAAATAGGGGCTATGTCCAGTTGGCACAGTCACAGGGTCCATCCCATGCGATGAGTTTTTCTTTGAACTCATGCAGAGTCATTGCATTTTTGACTGATGTTGGCATATTGTTCCAAAGTTTTGACCCTAAGTAAACAAATGACTTTTTACCATATGTTACTGTCCTAAACTTCTTTTCTGATAACTTATTGTTGTCTCTTAACCCATATGGAACATCATGCTTTGTAAGTAGTTCACACAGGTAGTCTGGAGCCATTTCATTTAAACATTTATATATTTCAATAGCCATCGTTCGTATAAGATGTATGGATATTGAAGGTTGTTTACTTTTCACAAGCAGTTCATCATAACTAGATGTGAAATCATTAAATACAAAACGCAGAGCTTTTAATTGTA
The DNA here is from genome assembly GCA_949316495.1 of Amphiduros pacificus. Classification (NCBI taxonomy): domain Eukaryota; kingdom Metazoa; phylum Annelida; class Polychaeta; order Phyllodocida; family Hesionidae; genus Amphiduros; species Amphiduros pacificus. Next base: position 27,747,663 of record OX439011.1, read on the forward strand.
AGTGCTCCATTTTCTTAACATTACCCCGTCCACAAAACATCCAGACTATTGGGCAGTAGTTGAAGTTACTTGTAATGAATGCACGGTACATAGCTAATTTCACTTCTACAGTCAATATCTTGCTCAGTCTCATTAATGCTCCTGTTTGTTTACCAGCCTTTTTACATATTTCTGCGATTTGTTTGTTGAATGTTAAACCTGAGTCAAAGTGTATTCCCAATAATTTCACCTCATCTTGGCACTCAATGATTGTGTCTTTGACAGTGAAAGATGTGGGCCGGTCAGGTTTTGAGCCAAATGCTATTCCCTGATACTTTGGTGTATTGGCTTGCATCCCATTCTCTGTAAACCAGTCTGTAACATTATTGGAGTCACATTCTAGTGATGCTTTCAGCTCTTCAGGTGTATCCTGTGCGTCTGACAAGGTATTGTCATCCGCATAATTATAATCTTCACACAGCTCCAATACAGTGAACATATCATTCAGGAAGATGTTAAATAATGTCGGCCCTAAGACCGAACCTTGTGGGACCCCTTTGGTCAAGTATTTCCACTCACTTCTAGTACATCCAATTTTTGTTCTCTGTTTTCTGTCAGTGAGATAGCTGTGCATCAGTTTGACCACATTTTCATCACATCCATAAGCTTTCAATTTGGCAAGTAGCAGGCCGTGGGGGATGACATCGAAAGCTTTGCTCAAATCCATTAAAATTGCACCAACATATTTCCCCTCATCAAGGGCTTTTCTCCAGTCTTCCAGGGCCTTCAGCAGTATTGACTGGGTGTTAATCCCTGACCACACCCTCACCTGATAATAGATCCCTGACCACATCTGGGCCCTTTTGATTAATATTTTCTAGTGGACACACTATGCATAATAACATAAACTTTGTTCAAAATGTACAATGAAAGTTGTTGCCAAATTGTTATTTTGTTCTGTTTCTAGAAGGTGCAGATTTTGACTGATTTTATTTGATTCCAGATATTTATTGCATGTCTTCCCATATATTATAGATTTGATATTTGTCCATTTTTGAGGAGCCACTTACATTTAAAAATTATACAGATGAATTATGTTATATATAGTTGTGTGAATCTATTTTTTTCTGTTATAGAATTGCATCAAAGAATAATCATAATGTTTAAATTCAAATTTATTGTTATATTTGCTGATATTTCAAAGTGTTTAACTGTAAAACTGTGTTTGTTTGTTTTGATTTTTTTTGTTAACTTTCAACATTATTTCAGTCATTTATTTGAAGAGACCGACTTAGCAGATATAGTGCAGATAGAGTGCTGCCTCATTGAATTGTTATGTCACAGGTCCTTGACACATTTACATGGCTTGAATCATGAGTTATATCTCGGCATGGCCGAGGATCGAACCCATGACCACAGAGGAACTGGTGCTTGTGAGCTTGCGCTCTTACCAATTGCACCACGTGACCTTGTGACATTGTGAAGCAGCACCTCTGCATTCGGTTGAGTAATGGCCCTCAGCTCAGGTACAGGGTGGTTCATATTTCCACCCCAAATCACTATGCTGCTGAAAATGTTATCAAAGACCATTTCACTAATCAGGTTTTTCCTATTTTAGGACACGCTGTTCTGCTATAATATCATAAGATGAGACTACACATGAAGAACCTGTTCAAGTTGTTGGTTCTTGGAGGAGTGGCAATGTGTTTTGTCATGATACTGGACCCCATCGACCTATCAGGAAGGAAAACACACATTATCAGTGTCAATGATAACATAGATTTGAGGAATAAAATCAATGTTTTGGAGAATAACCTTAGGAGCCTGGCACCCCATAATGATGAAAACAAAGATCTCAAACCAACCATTAAACATAATATAGAACATAGATTAGACAATAACAATGTGCAGCGGGAAGATATGAGATTAGTGCCGCCACAAGATGAGCAAAAAGAAAATAAAACAGAGGAAAAGAACAAAAGGGAAATTATTATAGGGAAAGCAATAGAAAAACCTACTTCCAAGAAACCAATATTTCACCCACCAGTTAAAAAGGAGAACTACACTGGTTTATCTTTTAGGACTGTTCAGCCTGTATATAAAGAAAATATCTATATAGGCCCTCCGAGGGGGGATATTTATGCCAACCCACATGAATTCCAGTATATCATAAAGAATGAATCAATCTGCGAGGGCAATGAGAAGATTGCGTATCTTGTCTATGTTCATACATCTCCTGATCATTTTGAAAAGAGGAATACTATGAGAAATACCTGGGCCAAAGTGAATCTATATCCAAACCTTCCCTCTCGAATTTTGTTTATTCTTGGAGCACAAGACAATAAAGACATCCAAAAACAGATATTTGAAGAAAGTAGAATATATGGGGACATTCTACAAGAGGATTTCCATGATGCTTACAGAAATTTAACATTTAAAGGAATTTCTGCTCTGAAATATATCACCTTATATTGTCCAAGAGTGAAATGGGTGATAAAGACGGATGATGACACTTTTGTAAATATTCTTTTCTTGATGGAGTTGCTTCAGAATGTTGTGCACAATGAGACCAGATGTATAATAGGTGCTGTATGGACAGGAATGCCCATACTGAGAGACCCAGCAAAGTGTGCCAAATGGTGCCTGGATGAGAAGCTTCTCCCAAACAGGACGAGCTATCCTACCTACTGCGCAGGCGCAAGCTGGGTCATTTCCGGTGACGTCATACCTGAAATGTACGCATCATCTTTGCAGACTCCATTTTTCTGGGTGGATGATGTTTATATATCCGGCCTCCTTCCAAAACGCATTCCTAATTTCAAGTATATAAGACTGGAGGACCGATATGATTTTAACAATGAGAGATTTACAATAAATTTACTGAACAACACAATAATAAACAGAAAATTAGTAACATTGACCAGCAACTCTGACGTAATGAGGAATTTTTGGTACTTAACCTTACGTACTGCATCTGATGCTGAGAAAGAAATGTTGGGCTGGGAAAATTATGACAATCTCTTTAGAATAGCAAACTCAACAAAAACACTGAAAGGTTCTATAGACTTGTGATTTCCAGTTCTGTTTAAAAGAGATACATGTATGTTTAGATATATAGAAAAGTGGAAAACACGAAGTTAGACATAAATGCAGAATTTGTCAGATTGTCAATGTCAAAATGCAATGCTGTAAATCTATATGTAACCTCTACATCTATATTGTGACAATGGTTAACATTAACCTTTTAATTTCATAACACTTTCATAAAATCCATCTCTTAACTTAAAGTAAAATAACACGGAATAAAATATTCAATGAAAACCTCGGTTTTACTTTATTCAGTTCATTCATTTATAATCTGACACCACCAGGTGACCCGGCCAGGTGATCCCACTAGGTGACCCCATCAGGTGACTCCATCAGGTGACTCCACCGGACTCCACCAGGTGACCCCACCAGGTGACCCCATCAGGTGACTCCACCAGGTGACCCCACCAGGTGACCCCACCAGGTGACCCCACTAGGTGATCCCACCAGGTGATCCCACCAGGTGACCCCATCAGGTGACCCCACCAGGTGACTCCACCAGGTGACCCCACCAGGTGACCCCACCAGGTGACCCCACCAGGTGACCCCACCAGGTGACCCCACCAGGTAACCCCATCAGGTGACTCCACCGGACTCCACCAGGTGACCCCACCAGGTGACCTCATCAGGTAACTCCACCAGGTGACCCCACCAGGTGATCCCTCTAGGTGACCTGGGGTGTTTCATAACAACAAACACAACAAACATGGTCACTCAGGATAAAAAAACTTAAATGTACCCAGTCATCGGTAAACCGTGATTCCACAGTGCTTTGATTGTTTGGATCCATAGACAGAAAATTACAATTGAATTAGCTAAATCATTAAAGTAGTCCATGATTCCTGTTGAGGTCAAAACACACAGAATTGCTAATTGACAGGTGTTAACCGGTCTACCAGCCAACTCCATCTTGCGGCAGATAAGTATATGCGATCCAGTAGGGTTGGTTAGGGTCAGAGACCATTCTGTTCAATCTTACAAGAATTTATATTTGATCTCATGGTGTCATATTTTTTTAGTGTTCTCCAATCACCAATCGGCAAGCCCAGATAGTTGTCCTGGAAAGGTCTGACTTTTTAACGTTTTATGCCAAATCCAGTTTGCATGAGATGTTCAAATCCCCCAAAAAATCTTCCAAAAAAGTCTCCCAAAATTTATTCTTCGGATGACGTTAAATAAAGAAAACATATACCATTGACAGTAGTCGCTAGCTGCAAAAACTGAGTCAAACCTATTTAAACATAGTTGAACCCATTTAAACAAGAGCTCTATCAACTCCACCAAATCTTTCTTTCGTAGAAATAGAAGCGACCCTGCATGTTCCACAAACCCCTCCAGATCACCTTTCTGGGCTTGCCAATTGATGATTGGAGAACACTATTTTTTCTAGATCCTGACCTGTTAAATACTTAAAGCATTCATGAAACCTGACTGTCAGACACATTTTCTTTACATGAAATGAATATTTATACCCTAAACAGTGCTTTTATGTAGTATTACCCAAAATATTCCCTGTTAGCAACTTTCTGTGGCACTTGAAAGTTGATCAGTTGTCTGCTGAAACCTACACCAGCAATTGAACACTTTGTCAACAAGTTTTCTTTAGCTGGTCTGTGTCTCTCGTGTAAACACCTAATGAGTTATCAGTTGGGCACCTGTCCAGCTTGGGAAACAGGGTGGAGATGTTTTGTACAATTAATTGCCTGAAGTATACTTCAGAACAACATAAGATTATTTTAATATTATTTGAATCAATGATATAACTATTTTATGGTTGTGCCAAATATCTTATGTTTGTGAAAGATATATCATTTATGGGAAAAATATACTATTTGTTTGAAAAATATCTTATGCACGTGAAAACCTTTCTGTCAAAAAGGGAAGACATGACTCAAAGGCTGCATGGAACCCCCCTTAACTTAAAGGCCAAGATATGGAAAAAGTGACATAAAACCCTTTGATCACTGGTTTGGCCTTAAATCACAAGGACTTTGAATGGCAAAACTGTGAATGCTGATAATTGGTATCAGTGAATTTATGATTTGACCATCTTTGATGAAATTTGGTTTTTTTCACACCACTGAATGGGAAGACATCAAAGGCTGCATGGATTCCCCCTTTAAAGGCTGGGCTGTATAGAATTGATTTTTTTTTTTTAAACTTTTTTTGCAAACATATATATATAAAAAACAATGATTTGTTTAAAAAACAAAAATGAAATCTTCATAATGGGGTTCTATTTGAGAGAAATACACATCAGAACATATGGAATTGAATTATTTTTACAAATGTAGAAAATATTAAGAATAATGACTTTATATAGAAGACAAAGATTAAATCTTCATATTGGGGTTCTATTTACGCGATATATACATCAGAACTTATAAAACTGAATTATCAATTTCTGTAAAATCTTCTTAGACATTTGTACTCAGAATCTCATAAATATTCATTTGTTTTTAATAATTATACCACCAAAAGAAAGCCAAGAAAAGGCACTATCATCATGATAAGTCTTATCTTCCAATTCATTCTCTTAATAGTAAAACAAAATGGCCAAAAATGTGTTGTTCCAATTTTGACAATTGGTAAACAACACCTCCTGTGACTTACAGGCCAAACTATTGACATACACAATAATGATTGTCACCTGATGAGAACTTCAATAAGATAAACTCCATGACAATTAATACCATTTCCTCTGAGAATGACATTTTCCTATTGAACAGACTTTGCCTTTTACAGTATATCCCCACAGTGAGTATAGACACATACTGTATTACGAGCGTGAAGTTCTTTTGATATTTTATATTTGATATTTGACGTTTTTTTCAAAGGGTGTCAACAAGTATGTATCATTGTACCCTTTTGGGACATGGTGAAAAAAGTTATGTAAAAGGATATATATCCTGTCAAAAACGGATATATCCATTTTCCTGTGACAAATGTTTTTTCAGTATGATTAATGGCCTTGTAGCACAGTCTTAATCATTTATTATCAATATATTAATGGAAAATAACTGTAAACACCTTCATACCCGTTTGGTATTTGGGTAGAAACGTTATGTAAAAGGATATATATCCTTTAAAACACTAAAATGTAGCTAAAATGTGCATATCCAATAAGGTACATTCTAAGAGTTGTTGCAATATCTTTGCATATTTTGAGGGACTAATGAGGGGTCAGACATACTTGCTAGGCATGTCTACAACATATCTAGAGACATTAGAAGGCGAGGAAAATTATATGAGTAGGAAATATGGCCCTTTTCCCTTGGCAAAATGTGCATATCCAATACGGCACATTCTAAGAGTTGTCGCAATGTCTTCGCAGATTTTGAGGGACTAATGAGGGGTCAGACATACTTGCTAGACATGTCTAGAACATAGCTAGTGACATTAAAAGGTGAGGAAAAATATATGAGTAGGAGTTATGGCCCTTTTACTCATAAATTTCAACATTTTTTGAGTTTTCAAATGGAAACATTTCAAGAGTTGCCATACTGTCTTAATTTTAGGTCAGATGTAATTCCCAACAGTTCCCGACCTTCTTTTTTGTTTGTTTTTTTTTTGTTTGTTTGGAGTTTAACATCACTCAACATTCGTGATGAGATCTACTTGTAGCAGATAAAGTGCTGCCTCACTGAATTGTCGCAGTTCCTTGACATTACAACACATCCGGTCACAGATCTTCAAGGACAACAGGTTAACCCTCATTTGGGAAATTGTATCATGAGTTCAATCTCGGCACAGTCGGGGATCAAACCCACAATCTTTGGATCACGACAGAGGAACTGATGCTAATAAGTTGGCACTCTAACCAATTGTGCCACGGCCCTAGGCCTTAATGCTTTGTTTGTTTGTTTGGGGTTTTAAGTCATTTTATGATGAGACCTACTTGTAGGAGATATAGTGCAGTCTCATATATTATAGTGCAGCCTGAATTGTCATGTAGCAGGTCCTTGACATGACATCACACCTATACACAGATTTACAAGGACAATGAGTTAACCCTTTTGCAAGGACCTCAACTCATATGAGAAATTGTATTATGACTTCAATCAAACCCATATCCTTTGGATCACCACAGAGGAATTGGTGCTAATATGCTGACACTCCTACCTAACTGCACCAAGGCCCATGTACTATACTACTGGTAGTTTTGAAGATTTTTTAAAGAAATGTAGACAAATGGACGGACAGACATTTCCCTCACTCCTAAATCTTTAAAACATCAGCAGAGCTCACAAGTTGTAACTATTAACTAGTTGTATTGATAATATAATAATAATAATAAAAATATCTGGATGACTTGGAGATGAATAATGAAAAAGCTTTCATTTTGGTTTTTAGAAACTGATGTTTCTTTTACTGTACAAAATGGTTTTTCATATAGCTTGACTAAGTATGGCAAGAAATTACTTTTCACTATTAATATTTATTGTGTGAGAAAAAATGCCAGAAGTTAGTTTCAGATTTATAATGTTTTTTGTCCATATTGTGTAATTGTAGAGGCTGTCTCTCTGTCCTGTCACGATCATACAGAGCATTGTTTCCTTTTTAACTTGATTATGGAAATATGGTGTATGGATCAACACATCATGCATTAAAATTCCAATCCAATATAAAGGTAAAATGGAACTTTGCCTTGGTGGATCACTTGCAGATAGTTTGGCAGTTGAGGGAGATGAACTGTCTTTTGATTTAAGAAGTTTTCTTTCTTTGAATGTGGTTGTGATAATTTTGACGGTTGGGCGTTTTTGTGTTCAAAAGTAATCTCACCATTTCAGCTGCAATTCACAAGCTGGTCTTGACATGTGTTTTAATAATTCCATTTTGAAACTCAGATGAAATCATCACTATGAAATCACAGTTATATACTTTACTACATTGTATGGTGTATACAAATATTGTTGCTGAGTAACAAAGATTGACCAATCTAAGCTGTTACATCATGAATAATCATCACCCTAAGGAGAACATGTATGCTAGTGATTAATGCATTCAAATTTGCATCCAATCTATCAACTTTAATATGAGTCCTTGAGGCTATCATGAAGGCCAATGATGGGTTAAATGGGAACATGTAGGAAGAAATGTGCATGTTCAAGGATTTGCCTCAAAATTAATACACAAAAATACATTATTTAATTCAACTTTAACCTAATATATGGCAAATCTTCCAGCTCCAAACCTAAGTCCAAATAGGAATTCATTAATTAAATTTATTAGTTTCATGATCTAAATAAGCAGAAAAAGGTAGGAGATATTCAGATTTGCAAACCCCCAACAGGACTTATAAAAGATTAAAATTGTCCACCGGCTATGTGCAAATTTTAAACAAATATATCATTGCATAATAAAAAAACAAAAAAGTGAATATGTTTGAATAAATTTTATACTTTGATGTGGAAACGTCTAGGCATTATCAAGTCTTGTCTCGCAAGTACGTCTGACCCCTCATTAGTCCCTCAAAATCTGCGAAGACAAAAAAATGTTGAAATATGTGAAATTTAGCAGAGTAAAAGGGCCATATTTCCCACTCATATATTTTTCCTCGCCTTCTAATGTCACTAGATATATTCTAGACATGTCTAGCAAGTATGTCTGACCCCTCATTAGTCCCTCAAAATCTGCGAAGACAGTGCGGCAACTCTTAGAATGTGCTGTATTGGATATGCACATTTTACCATGGGAAAAGGGCCATATTAATAATAATAATAATAACGATTTATATAGCGCTATATCAGACCAAGTCTGCTCGAAGCGCTTCATTAAGATAGTGTTTTCTGAATAGAAATGTTTTAAGTTTCTTCTTGAAAGTTTCAACAGTTTTACAATTTTTCACTTCAAGGGGCAGCGCATTCCAGTTCCTTGGCGCATACGCCATGAAAGCCCTATCTCCATAAGATTTCATATTAGTTTTGAGGGACTAATATATGAATATTACCTACTCATATATTTTTCCTCACCCTCTAATGTCACTAGATATGTTCTAGACATGTCTAGCAAGTATGTCTGACCCCTCATTAGTCCCTCAAAATCTGCGAAGACAGTGCGGCAACTCTAAGAATGTGCTGTATTGCAGATGCACATTTTGCCATGGGAAAAGGGCCATATTACCAACTCATATATTTTTCCTTGCCTTCTAATGTCACTAGATATGTTCTAGACATGTCTAGCAAGTATGTCTGACCCCTCATTAGTCCCTCAAAATCTGCATAGACAGTGTGCCAACTCTTTGAATGTTAGCATTTGAAAACTCAAAAAATAGTGAAATATGTGAATTTTAGCAGAGTAAAAGGGCCATATTTCCTACTCATATATTTTTCCTCGCCTTCTAATGTCACTAAATATATTCTAGACATGTCTATCAAGTATGTCTGACCCCTCATTAGTCCCTCAAAATCTGCGAAGACAGTGCGGCAACTCTTAGAATGTGCTGTATTGGATATGCACATTTTGCCATGGGAAAAGGGCTAATACCTACTCATATATTTTTCCTCGCCTTCTAATATCACTAGATATGTTTCTAGACATGTCTAGCAAGTATGTCTGACTCCTCATTAGTCCCTCAAAATCTGCGAAGACAGTGCAGCAACTCTTAGAATGTTCACATTTGAAAACTCAAAAAATGTTGAAATATGTGAATTTTAGCAGAGTAAAAGAGCCATATTTCCTACTCATATATTTTTCCTCGCCTTCTAGTGTCACTAGATATATTCTAGACATGTCTAGCAAGTATGTCTGACCCCTCATTAGTCCCTCAAAATCTGCGAAGACAGTGCAGCAACTCTTAGAATGTGCTGCATTGGATATGCACATTTTGCCATGTGAAAAGGGCCATATTACCTACTCATATATTTTTCCTCGCCTTCTAATGTCACTAGATATGTTCTAGACATGTCTAGCAAGTATGTCTGACCCCTCATTAGTCCCTCAAAATCTGCGAAGACAGTGCGGCAACTCTTAGAATGTTCTGTATTGGATATGAACATTTTGCCATGGGAAAAGGGCCATATTTCCTACTCATATATTTTTCCTCGCCTTCAAATGTCACTAGATATATTCTAGACATGTCTAGCAAGTATGTCTGACCCCTCATTAGTCCCTCAAAATCTGCGAAGACAGTGCGGCAACTCTTAGAATGTGCTGTATTGGATATGCACATTTTACCATGGGAAAAGGGCCATATTACCTACTCATTTATTTTTCCTCACCCTCTAATGTCACTAGATATGTTCTAGACATGTCTAGCAAGTATGTCTGACCCCTCATTAGTCTCTCAAAATCTGCGAAGACAGTGCGGCAACTCTTAGAATGTTCTGTATTGGATATGCACATTTTGCCATGGAAAAAGGGCCATATTTCCTACTCATATATTTTTCCTCGCCTTCAAATGTCACTAGATATGTTCTAGACATGTTTAGCAAGTATGTCTGACCCCTCATTAGTCCCTCAAAATCTGCGAAGACAGTGCAGCAACTCTTAGAATGTTTGCATTTGAAAACTGAAAAAATGTTGAAATATGTGAAATTTAGCAGAGTAAAAGGGCCATATTTCCTATTCATATATTTTTCCTCGCCTTCTAATGTCACTAGATATATTCTAGACATGTCTAGCAAGTATGTCTGACCCCTCATTAGTCCCTCAAAATCTGCGAAGACAGTGCGGCAACTCTTAGAATGTGCTGTATTGGATATGCACATTTTGCCACGTGAAAAGGGCCATATTACCTACTCATATATTTTTCCTCGCCTTCAAATGTCACTAGATATGTTCTAGACATGTTTAGCAAGTATGTCTGACCCCTCATTAGTCCCTCAAAATCTGAGAAGACAGTGCAGCAACTCTTAGAATGTTCGCATTTGAAAACTCAAAAAATGTTGAAATATGTGAATTTTAGCAGAGTAAAAGGACCATATTTCCTACTCATACATTTTTCCCCGCCTTTTAATGTCACTAAATATGTTCTAAACATGTCTAGCAAGTATGTCTGACCCCTCATTAGTCCCTCAAAATCTGAGAAGACAGTGCAGCAACTCTTAGAATGTTCGCATTTGAAAACTCAAAAAATGTTGAAATATGTGAATTTTAGCAGAGTAAAAGGGCCTTATTTCCTACTCATATATTTTTCCTCGCCTTCTAATGTCACTAGATATATTCTAGACATGTCTAGCAAGTATGTCTGACCCCTCATTAGTCCCTCAAAATCTGCGAAGACAGTGCGGCAACTCTTAGAATGTGCTGTATTGGATATGCACATTTTGCCATGGGAAAAGGGCCAAATTACCTACTCATATATTTTTCCTCGCCTTCTAATGTCACTAGATATATTTCTAGACATGTCTAGCAAGTATGTCTGACCCCTCATTAGTCCCTCAAAATCTGCGAAGACAGTGCGGCAACTCTTAGAATGTGCTGTATTGGATATGCACATTTTGCCATGGGAAAAGGGCCATATTTCCTACTCATATATTTTTCCTCGCCTTCTAATGTCACTAGATATATTTCTAGACATGTCTAGCAAGTATGTCTGACCCCTCATTAGTCCCTCAAAATCTGCGAAGACAGTGCGGCAACTCTTAGAATGTGCTGTATTGGATATGCACATTTTGCCATGGGAAAAGGGCCATATTTCCTACTCATATATTTTTCCTCGCCTTCTAGTGTCACTAGATATATTCTAGACATGTCTAGCAAGTATGTCTGACCCCTCATTAGTCCCTCAAAATCTGCGAAGACAAAAAAATGTTGAAATATGTGAAATTTAGCAGAGTAAAAGGGCCATATTTCCCACTCATATATTTTTCCTCGCCTTCTAATGTCACTAGATATATTCTAGACATGTCTAGCAAGTATGTCTGACCCCTCATTAGTCCCTCAAAATCTGCGAAGACAGTGCGGCAACTCTTAGAATGTGCTGTATTGGATATGCACATTTTGCCATGGTAAAAGGGCCATATTTCCTACTCATATATTTTTCCTCGCCTTCTAATGTCACTAGATATGTTCTAGACATGTCTAGCAAGTATATGTCTGACCCCTCATTAGTCCCTCAAAATCTGAGAAGACAGTGCAGCAACTCTTAGAATGTTCACATTTGAAAACTCAAAAAATGTTGAAATATGTGAATTTTAGCAGAGTAAAAGAGCCATATTTCCTACTCATATATTTTTCCCCGCCTTCTAATGTCACTAGATATGTTCTAGACATGTCTAGCAAGTATGTCTGACCCCTCATTAGTCCCTCAAAATCTGCGAAGACAGTGCAGCAACTCTTAGAATGTGCTGTATTGGATATGCACATTTTACCATGGGAAAAGGGCCATATTACCTACTCATATATTTTTCCTCACTCTCTAATGTCACTAGATATGTTCTAGACATGTCTAGCAAATATGTCTGACCCCTCATTAGTCCCTCAAAATCTGCGAAGATAGTGTGGCAACTCTTAGAATGTTCGCATTTGAAAACTAAAAAAATGTTGAAATATGTGAATTTTGGCAGAGCAAAAGGGCCGTATTTCCTACTCATATATTTTTCCTCGCCTTCAAATGTCACTAGATATATTCTAGACATGTCTAGCAAGTATGTCTGACCCCTCATTAGTCCCTCAAAATCTGTGAAGACAGTGCGACTATCTTAGAATGTGCTGTATTGGATAGTCAAATTTTGCCAAGGGAAAAGGGCCATACTTCCTACTCATATATTTTTCCTCGCCTTCTAATGTCACTAGATATGTTCTAGACATGTCTAACAAGATTGTCTAACCCCTCATTAGTCCCTCAAAATCTGTGAAGACAGTGCGGCAACTCTTAGAATGTGCTGTATTGGATATGCACATTTTGCCACGGGAAAAGGGCCATATTACCTACTCATATATTTTTCCTCACCTTCTAATGTCACTAGATATGTTCTAGACATGTCTAGCAAGTATGTCTGACCCCTCATTAGTCCCTCAAAATCTGCGAAGCCAGTGTGCCAACTCTTAGAATGTTCGCATTTGAAAACTCAAAAAATTTTGAAATATGTGAAATTTAGCAGAGTAAAAGGGCCATATTTCCTACTCATATATTTTTCCTCGCCTTCTAGTGTCACTAGATATATCCTAGACATGTCTAGCAAGTATGTCTGACCCCTCATTAGTCCCTCAAAATCTGCGCAGACAGTGCGGCAACTCTTAGAATGTGCTGTATTGGATATGCAAATTTTGCCACGGGAAAAGGGCCATATTACCTACTCATATATTTTTCTTCGCCTTCAAATGTCACTAAATATAGTCTAGACATGTCTAGAAAGTTTGTCTGACCCCTCATTAGTCCCTAAAAATCTGCGAAGACAGTGCGGCAACTCTTAGAATGTGCTGTATTGGATACGCACATTTTGCCACAGGAAAAGGGCCATATTTCCTACTCATTAATTTTTCCTCGCCTTCTAGAGTCACTAGATAAGTTTTAGACATGTCTAGCAAGTATGTCTGACCCCTCATTAGTCCCTCAAAATCTGCGAAGACAGTGTGCCAACTCTTAGAATGTTCGCATTTGAAAACTAAAAAAATGTTGAAATATGTGAAATTTAGCAGAGTAAAAGGGCCATATTTCCTACTCATATATTTTTCCTCGCCTTCTAATGTCACTAGATATATTCTAGACATGTCTAGCAAGTATGTCGGACCCCTCATAAGTCCCTCGAAATCTGCGAAGACAGTGCGGCAACTCTTAGAATGTGCTGTATTGGATATGCACATTTTGCCACGGGAAAAGGGCCATATTTCCTACTCATATATTTTTCCTCACCTTCTAATGTCACTAGATATGTTCTAGACATGTCTAGCAAGTATGTCTGACCCCTCATTAGTCCCTCAAAATCTGCAAAGACAGTGCGGCAACTCTTAGAATGTGCTGTATTGGATACGCACATTTTGCCACGGGAAAAGGGCCATATTTCCTACTCATATATTTTTCCTCGCCTTCTAATGTCACTAGATATGTTCTAGACATGTCTAGCAAGTATGTCTGACCCCTCATTAGTCCCTCAAAATCTGCGAAGACAGTGCAGCAACTCTAAGAATGTTCACATTTGAAAACTCAAAAAATGTTGAAATATGTGAAATTTAGCAGAGTAAAAGGGCCATATTTCCTACTCATATATTTTTCCTCGCCTTCTAATGTCACTAGATATATTCTAGACATGTCTAGCAAGTATGTCTGACCCCTCATTAGTCCCTCAAAATCTGCGAAGACAGTGCGGCAACTCTTAGAATGTGCTGTATTGGATATGCATATTTTGCCACGTGAAAAGGGCCTTATAACCTACTCATATATTTTTCCTCGCCTTCTAATGTCACTAGATATGTTCTAGACATGTCTAGCAAGTATGTCTGACCCCTCATTAGTCCCTCGAAATCTGCGAAGACAGTGCGGTAACTCTTAGAATGTGCTGTATTGGATATGCACATTTTGCCACGGGAAAAGGGCCGTATTTCCTACTCATATATTTTTTCTCGCCTTCTAATGTCACTAGATATGTTCTAGACATGTCTCGCAAGTATGTCTGACCCCTCATTAGTCCCTCAAAATCTGCGAAGACAGCGTGGCAACTCTTAGAATGTTCGCATTTGAAAAATCAAAAAATGTTGAAATATGTGAATTTTAGCAGAGTATAAGGGCCATATTTCCTACTCATATATTTTTCCTCGCCTTCTAATGTCACTAGATATATTCTAGACATGTCTAGCAAGTATGTCTGACCCCTCATTAGTCCCTCAAAATCTGCAAAGACAGTGTAGTAACTCTTACTATGTGCCTTGGAATTATTAACATGCTAAAAAATGTGTTTGTGATAGCTAAAGGTATATTTTAGTGTTTTACAGGATATATATCCTATTGCATAACGTTTCTACCCAATTACCAAAAGGGTATGAAGGTGTATCTAGTTATTTTCCATAAATAGTGTAAACAGATCACAACTTGGACGGCAAGGACAAGACTTGATATGAGATTTCATCACTGGTTAGGTGGATTACGTTTGCTTTCTGATCATATGCATCAGGCCATGTCAGAAGGTACATACATTGAGTTAAGTCAATTAATGAATATCGTATCCTTAAGCATGTGGAACATGATTTGTACACATCACTTTATCTAATATATATATAATACCAATTCTCCTTGGACTTTATTGGCTTCAATTAAATTGAAGACATTTGTGAATTCTCAGCTGTAAAACTGGGGAACTTTATGTTATTGACACAATGTTTTGTGTTAATAAAATCTTGTCATTATTTTATTTAATCTTTCAATTTATTAAGCTTAGTAAACATTCAAAAGAGCTCAAAGTTTTCTTTAAATTTCTTTATTAATGCTAGATAAACATATTTAATATCTCTTTGGATACAATTATAATAATAATTATTTTCAGCCATTAAGTACAAATAAATCATGAACATATAGGCCAGGAAGAAAATAACTTTGTTTCTCATCCCTAACCTCCGTTTTTTTTTTCAAAACCCTTACAAGCCTTGGGAAAAAAAACTTGTACCAGTATTAATTTCTTGCCAAATCGTAGAAAATTTTCCTAACAATTTCTTCAAAAATAAACTGATGAGAAACAACTTTTTTTCTTGGCCTTGGAATATGGCACAAATGTACACATAAGTCTGCCAGCATCCAGTGTGTGGTGGCTATACAAGACGAACTGAAGCTTACATATGAATCAACAGTACAAGAGGTTTATGTTATCAGTCAAAATAGCATTCCTAATTCAAGCTGCACTAATCATAAAATACTTTAGTTGTACACTTTTGATTGATGAATTGTGAAGCTAACTATCTACATTTTGACATTTCAAATACTCAAAGGCAGAAAAAAATATCTCAAACAGGGCAGAAATTGGTTATCCTGGTGACGTTGGATAAGTCGAGGAAAGAGTCTTGTTTTTCACTGCCCTCTCATTTCATTCCCCTCGTAGATATCTATTTTGCTTCTCAAAATAAAATGATTAAAACCATATATACATGTATTGTAACATTTTTATATTTTTTATATAATTTGACTTTATGGAGTGGGACGGAGACAAGCACAGACATAAACAGTACGGCTATGCCAGGATCTCTGATAAATACCAAAAATCAAGGTAGCGCATTACATCAATGACTGCGAATGACGCCATTATTTCTTGAAATACATATCAGATATTGGATTGAGACATCTAACTGATCTTAATTCAATCAGAATTCCTCTTAAAAATCATGAATATTTACTAAACACATCCAGACAAATTCAGCGAATATTCAATTAATAAAACACTTACGAGACATTTATTACATTTGTTCAGCGTTTAGCTTCAATTTTACTTAGTAAATCATTTACTTAAGAAATAATGGCATAGCATTTGATTGTGGTCTATTTTTGTACAATGACTCCTCTACCTGTGCATATTAATGCTGTGATATTTACATATGGCCATGTTTGTTGGATATTAAATATCTCTCTACATATTAATGATAAAGGATTATTGACATTGTACTAATATCGTCCAGAGAAATGAATTCTGTCTGTATGAATGATGGCAAATTGTGAAATTATATCAGTTAAAATTAAAACTGTTTCCTGTCCACTTTTATGCCCATTTAAAGAATATCATAACATGTCTGAAAGTAATTTAAGTACAGAAAAAAAATATATTTTTCTCAAGCCTGGAACTTTGCAATGTAGAAATATCTTGGATTGTCAGGCGCTACATAGCTACCGAAAACGCTATATTATATTGGTAACATAAGTCTAATCAAATGTGTTTCTATGCATCAAATCATTGTGTATATAGAGAAAATGGGACATTGGCGTTAGGCCAAAAAGATAAATTATAGTGGTTCCCAGATGACGTCCCATACTCAGAACAAAGGCAGCATCTTCAATCAAAAACATAACATTTTTTACCCTGGCTTAAAATAAGTCTGATGGACAATGAGACCACCTTGTAAAAAAGACAATAATGACTTTTACTAATCCTGTCATAAAAGCTATCATCAGGCCAAGAAAGAACTGTTGTTTCTGATCAATCAAATTTTTTTTATAATCGGAACTGCCAATGGCATTATATCCATTTAAAACAAAACAAAACTCTTTGGAATCAGTCACAGCTGTCAATAGTCGCAGCTGTTATTATCCGTATTGCTGTAGTACTGCCACCTGGTAGATTATATTAATCAATGCTGTCACCTAGTGGAGAAATAATGTGTGATTCCAAGATGGCAGATAATAAAATTCTGGATGTGAAGAATTTATCAGCAGCTACGTTCTCAACATTTTGTTTTTCTTTCAGTTGAAGCTTGTGAGTTTTTATTTCCTAGTGATGAGAAACAAGATTTCTTTTTCTTGGCCTCAAATTCTTAACGTTTGGACCTGAAATGCCCAGTGAAATATTATAGTCTACAATTATAGCAGTTGTGCCAAGTAATACATTTATATGTCCCAACAAGTCAGCTGCATGATAATATTTACAGTTGCTACTTGAAAAGTCTCTGGCAATTACACATGAAGCATATCAACTTTTTATCACAAATCTGTACACTTTTCCCGCAAAGGATTGAACATTATTTCTCACTGCTCGAGTTTCAATCATTTGTAATCCATCAGGTGTCTCTTGTGTCATTAAAAATGCATGCTGGGATAGAGACATGGCAGTTGATATATGACTACCATTCTGTCTACTGTGAAGGGAATACATTAATATTATGGCAACAAATGCACATTCAGGAAAAAAAAGTTCTTAAGTTTGGAATCACTATCAGTGTGAGAAGCCTATTCAAATATAATGACATGTCAATCAAGATTTGTCACCACTATACCAAGCTTTTAAGCTTTTCACACACTAGGTGGCAGCAGGGCCCACTAGTGTAGTGAAAATTGCCAGAGAATCCAGGACTTTAATTTTTACTTTGGATGCCAGATTTCTCTCTCTCACCCTTTCTTTCTCTACTATCACATGCAAATTACTCTAATAGGAAATAACTCCCTTTACCCTGGACTACAAACAAATATGCATTAATTTCAAATCAAATGTTCAATTAAAATCAAAGGTATCTACCGCTCCAAATATATAAATAATATGTGAAATAAATAAAAGACAATACATGAAAATACCCTGAATGACCAGGCACACCTTTTGCCATTAAAATTGAGCTTATTGATTCCAGTGGGGGTTTTACTACTGATTCTATTAATAAAGTCTATTAGCATCATACCATTGACTAGACAAGTATATACATAATTATATCTATTTGTATATATAAACCTGACTTTGGCAAAATAGACATTTGTTGAAAAAATTTGTTCAAAAAATTATCAACAAATTTATAGTGTGGCAACTCTTGAAATGTTTGCATTTGAAAACTCAAAAAATGTTGAAATATATGAATTTTAGCAGAGTAAAAGGGCCATAAGCCCTACTCATATATTTTTCCTAACCTTTTAATGTCACTAAATATGTTCTAGACATGTCTAGCAAGTATGTCTGACCCGTCATTAGTCCCTCAAAATCTGCGAAGACAGTGCGGCAACTCTTAGAATGTGCCGTATTGGATATGCACATTTTGCCATGGGAAAAGGGCCATATTTCCTACTCATATATTTATCCTCACCTTTTAATGTCACTAGCTATGTTCTAGACATGTCTAGCAAATATGTTTGACCCCTCATTAGTCCCTCAAAATCTGAAAAGACAGTGCGGCAACTCTTAGAATGTGCTGTATTGGATATGCACATTTTGCCAACGGAAAAAGGCCATATTTCCTACTCATATATTTTTCCTCGCCTTCTAATGTCACTAGATATGTTCTAGACAGGTCTAGCAAGTATGTCTGACCCCTCATTAGTCCCTCAAAATCTGCGAAGACAGTGTGGCAACTCTTAGAATGTGCTGTATTGGATATGCACATTTTGCCACGGGAAAAGGGCCATATTTCCTACTCATATATATATCCTCACCTTTTAATGTCACTAGCTATGTTCTAGACATGTCTAGCAAGTATGTCTGACCCCTCATTAGTCCCTCAAAATCTGCGAAGACAGTGCAGCAACTCTTAGAATGTGCTGTATTGGATATGCACATTTTGCCACGGGAAAAGGGCCATATTTCCTACTCATATATATATCCTCACCTTTTAATGTCACTAGCTATGTTCTAGACATGTCTAGCAAGTATGTTTGACCCCTCATTAGTCCCTCAAAATCTGCGAAGACAGTGCAGCAACTCTTAGAATGTGCTGTATTGGATATGCACATTTTGCCAACGGAAAAAGGCCATATTTCCTACTCATATATTTTTCCTCGCCTTCTAATGTCACTAGATATGTTCTAGACAGGTCTAGCAAGTATGTCTGACCCCTCATTAGTCCCTCAAAATCTGCGAAGACAGTGTGGCAACTCTTAGAATGTGCTGTATTGGATATGCACATTTTGCCATGGGAAAAGGGCCATATTTCCTACTCATATATATATCCTCACCTTTTAATGTCACTAGCTATGTTCTAGACATGTCTAGCAAGTATGTCTGACCCCTCATTAGTCCCTCAAAATCTGCGAAGACAGTGCAGCAACTCTTAGAATGTGCTGTATTGGATATGCACATTTTGCCACGGGAAAAGGGCAATATTTCCTACTCATATATATATCCTCACCTTTTAATGTCACTAGCTATGTTCTAGACATGTCTAGCAAGTATGTTTGACCCCTCATTAGTCCCTCAAAATCTGCGAAGACAGTGCAGCAACTCTTAGAATGTGCTGTATTGGATATGCACATTTTGCCAACGGAAAAAGGCCATATTTCCTACTCATATATTTTTCGTCGCCTTCTAATGTCACTAGATATGTTTTAGACAGGTCTAGCAAGTATGTCTGACCCCTCATTCTTCCCTCAAAATCTGCGAAGACAGTGTGGCAACTCTTAGAATGTGCTGTATTGGATATGCACATTTTGCCACGGGAAAAGGGCCATATTTCCTACTCATATATTTTTCCTCGCCTTCTAATGTCCCTAGATATATTCTAGACATGTCTAGCAAATATGTCTGACCCCTCATTAGTCCCTCAAAATCTGCGAAGATAGTGTGGCAACTCTTAGAATGTTCGCATTTGAAAACTCAAAAAATGTTGAAATATGTGAATTTTGGCAGAGCAAAAGGGCCATATTTCCTACTCATATATTTTTCCTCGCCTTCTAGTGTCACTAGATATATACTAGACATGTCTAGCAAGTATGTCTGACCCCTCATTATTCCCTCAAAATCTGCGAAGACAGTGCGGCAACTCTTAGAATGTGCTGTATTGGATATGCACATTTTGCCATGGGAAAAGGGCCATATTTCCTACTCATATATTTTTCCTCGCCTTCTAATGTCACTAGATATGTTCTAGACATGTCTAGCAAGTATGTCTGACCCCTCATTAGTCCCTCAAAATCTTCAAAGACAGTGTGCCAACTCTTAGAATGTTCGCATTTGAAAACTCAAAAAATGTTGAAATATGTGAATTTTAGCAGAGTAAAAGGGCCATATTTCCTACTCATATATTTTTCCTCGCCTTCTAGTGTCACTAGATATATTCTAGACATGTCTAGCAAGTATGTCTGACCCCTCATTAGTCCCTCAAAATCTGCGAAGACAGTGCGGCAACTCTTAGAATGTGCTGTATTGGATATGCACATTTTGCCAACGGAAAAAGGCCATATTTCCTACTCATATATTTTTCCTCGCCTTCTAATGTCACTAGATATGTTTCTAGACATGTCTAGCAAGTATGTCTGACCCCTCATTAGTCCCTCAAAATCTGCGAAGACAGTGTGGCAACTCTTAGAATGTGCTGTATTGGATATGCACATTTTGCCGCAGGAAAAGGGCCATATTTCCTACTCATATATTTTTCCTCGCCTTCTAATGTCCCTAGATATATTCTAAACATGTCTAGCAAATATGTCTGACCACTCATTAGTCCCTCAAAATCTGCGAAGACATTGCGGCAACTCTTAGAATGTGCTGTATTGGATATGCACATTTTGCCACGGGAAAAGGGCCGTATTTCCTACTCATATATTTTTTCTCGCCTTCTAATGTCACTAGATATATTCTAGACATGTCTAGCAAGTATGTCTGACCCCTCATTAGTCCCTCAAAATCTGCAAAGACAGTGAGACAACTCTTAGAATGTGCTGTATTGGATATGCACATTTTGCCACGGGAAAAGGGCCATATTTCCTACTCATATATTTTTCCTCGCCTTCAAGTGTCACTAGATATGTTCTAGACATGTCTAGCAAGTATGTCTGAACACTCATTAGTCCCTCAAAATCTGCGAAGACAGTGTGGCAACTCTTAGAATGTTCGCATTTGAAAAATCAAAAAATGTTGAAATATGTGAATTTTAGCAGAGTAAAAGGGCCATATTTCCTACTCATATATTTTTCCTCGCCTTCTAATGTCACTAGATATATTCTAGACATGTCTAGCAAGTATGTCTGACCCCTCATTAGTCCCTCAAAATCTGCAAAGACAGTGCGACAACTCTTAGAATGTGCTGTATTGGATATGCACATTTTGCCACGGGAAAAGGGCCATATTTCCTACTCATATATTTTTCCTCGCCTTCAAGTGTCACTAGATATGTTCTAGACATGTCTAGCAAGTATGTCTGAACACTCATTAGTCCCTCAAAATCTGCGAAGACAGTGTGGCAACTCTTAGAATGTTCGCATTTGAAAAATCAAAAAATGTTGAAATATGTGAATTTTAGCAGAGTAAAAGGGCCATATTTCCTACTCATATATTTTTCCTCGCCTTCTAATGTCACTAGATATATTCTAGACATGTCTAGCAAGTATGTCTGACCCCTCATTAGTCCCTCAAAATCTGCAAAGACAGTGTAGTAACTCTTACAATGTGCCTTGGAATTATTAACATGCTAAAAAATGTGTTTGTGATAGGTAAAGGTAAATTTTAGTGTTTTACAGGATATATATCCTATTGCATAACGTTTCTACCCAATTACCAAAAGGGTATGAAGGTTTATCTAGTTATTTTCCATAAATATATTGATAACAAATGATTAAGACAGTGCTAAAACGTTGAGAAGGCCATTAATCGTACTGAAAAACTCATTTGTCACAGGAAAAGGTATATATCCGTTTTTGACAGGATACATGTATATATCCTTTTGCATAACTTTTTTCACCATGTCCCAGAAGGGTACACTGATACATATTTGTTGACACCTTTTGATAAAAACGTCAAATATCAAATATCAAAAGAACTTCACGCTCGTTACTGTATTTACACTCTCAGTGTATAATTGAGTTCAGTATTCTTGTCTTGCTTTTTTTTTCTCATAAATTTCAATTATTTTACATCCCAACTGAACAAAACCATATTTTTATGATGTGAGTTTAAACAGATCACAACTTGGACGGCAAGGACAAGACTTGATATGAGATTTCATCACTGGTGAGGTGGATTACGTTTGCTTTCTGATCATATGCATCAGGCCATGTCAGAAGGTACATACATTGAGTTAAGTCAATTAATGAATATCGTATCCTTAAGCATGTGGAACATGATTTGTACACATCACTTTATCTAATATATATATAATACCAATTCTCCTTGGACTTTATTGGCTTCAATTAAATTGAAGACATTTGTGAATTCTCAGCTGTAAAACTGGGGAACTTTATGTTATTGACACAATGTTTTGTGTTAATAAAATCTTGTCATTATTTTATTTAATCTCTCAATTTATTAAGCTTAGTAAACATTCAAAAGAGCTCAAAGTTTTCTTTAAATTTCTTTATTAATGCTAGATAAACATATTTAATATCTCTTTGGATACAATTATAATAATAATTATTTTCAGCCATTAAGTACAAATAAATCATGAACATATAGGCCAGGAAGAAAATAACTTTGTTTCTCATCCCTAACCTCCGTTTTTTTTTTTTTCAAAACCCTTACAAGCCTTGGGAAAAAAAACTTGTACCAGTATTAATTTCTTGCCAAATCGTAGAAAATTTTCCTAACAATTTCTTCAAAAATAAACTGATGAGAAACAACTTTTTTTCTTGGCCTTGGAATATGGCACAAATGTACACATAAGTCTGCCAGCATCCAGTGTGTGGTGGATATACAAGACGAGCTGAAGCTTACATAACAGTACAAGAGGTTTATGTTATCAGTCAAAATAGCATTCCTAATTCAAGCTGCACTAATCATAAAATACTTTAGTTGTACACTTTTGATTGATGAATTGTGAAGCTAACTATCTACATTTTGACATTTCAAATACTCAAAGGCAGAAAAAAATATCTCAAACAGGGCAGAAATTGGTTATCCTGGTGACGTTGGATAAGTCGAGGAAAGAGTCTTGTTTTTCACTGCCCTCTCATTTCATTCCCCTCGTAGATATCTATTTTGCTTCTCAAAATAAAATGATTAAAACCATATATACATGTATTGTAACATTTTTATATTTTTTATATAATTTGACTTTATGGAGTGGGACGGAGACAAGCACAGACATAAACAGTACGGCTATGCCAGGATCTCTGATAAATACCAAAAATCAAGGTAGCGCATTACATCAATGACTGCGAATGACGCCATTATTTCTTGAAATACATATCAGATATTGGATTGAGACATCTAACTGATCTTAATTCAATCAGAATTCCTCTTAAAAATCATGAATATTTACTAAACACATCCAGACAAATTCAGCCAAAAATTAAATTAATAAAACACTTACGAGACTTTTATTACATTTGTTCAGCATTTAGCTTCAATTTTACTTAGTAAATCATTTACTTAAGAAATAATGGCATAGCATTTGATTGTGGTCTATTTTTGTACACTGACTCCTCTACCTGTGCATATTAATGCTGTGATATTTACATATGGCCATGTTTGTTGGACATTAAATATCTCTCTACATATTAATGATAAAGGATTATTGACATTGTACTAATATCGTCCAGAGAAATGAATTCTGTCTGTATGAATGGTGGCAAATTGTGAAATTATATCAGTTAAAATTAAAACTGTTTCCTGTCCACTTTTATGCCCATTTAAAGAATATCATAACATGTCTGAAAGTAATTAAAGTACAGAAAAAAAATCTACCATAAATAATATATTTTTCTCAAGCCTGGAACTTTGCAATGTAGAAATATCTTGGATTGTCAGGCGCTACATAGTTACCGAAAACGCTATATTATATTGGTAACATAAGTCTAATCAAATGTGTTTATATGCATCGAATCATTGTGTATATAGAGAAAATGGGACATTGGCGTTAGGCCAAAAAGATAAATTATAGTGGTTCCCAGATGACGTCCCATACTCAGAACAAAGGCAGCATCTTCAATCAAAAACATAACATTTTTTACCCTGGCTTAAAATAAGTCTGATGGACAATGAGTCCACCTTGTAAAAAAGACAATAATGACTTTTACTAATCCTGTCATAAAAGCTATCATCAGGCCAAGAAAGAACTGTTGTTTCTGATCAATCAAATTTTTTTTATAATCGGAACTGCCAATGGCATTATATCCATTTAAAACAAAACAAAACTCTTTGGAATCAGTCACAGCTGTCAATAGTCGCAGCTGTTATTATCAGTATTGCTGTAGTACTGCCACCTGGTAGATTATATTAATCAATGCTGTCACCTAGTGGAGAAATAATGTGTGATTCCAAGATGTCAGATAATAAAATTCTGGATGTGAAGACTTTATCAGCAGCTACGTTCTCAACATTTTGTTTTTCTTTCAGTTGAAGCTTGTGAGTTTTTATTTCCTAGTGATGAGAAACAAGATTTCTTGTTCTTGGCCTCAAATTCTTAACGTTTGGACCTGAAATGCCCAGTGAAATATTATAGTCTACAATTATAGCAGTTGTGCCAAGTAATACATTTATATGTCCCAACAAGTCAGCTGCATGATAATATTTACAGTTGCTACTTGAAAAGTCTCTGGCAATTACACATGAAGCATATCAACTTTTTATCACAAATCTGTACACTTTTCCCGCAAAGGATTGAACATTATCTCTCACTGCTCGAGTTTCAATCATTTGTAATCCATCAGGTGTCTCTTGTGTCATTAAAAATGCATGCTGGGATAGAGACATGGCAGTTGATATATGACTACCATTCTGTCTACTGTGAAGGGAATACATTAATATTATGGCAACAAATGCACATTCAGGAAAAAAAAGTTCTTAAGTTTGGAATCACTATCAGTGTGAGAAGCCTATTCAAATATAATGACATGTCAATCAAGATTTGTCACCACTATACCAAGCTTTTAAGCTTTTCACACACTAGGTGGCAGCAGGGCCCACTAGTGTAGTGAGAATTGCCAGAGAATCCAGGACTTTAATTTTTACATTGGATGCCAGATTTCTCTCTCTCACCCTTTCTTTCTCTACTATCACATGCAAATTACTCTAATAGGAAATAACTCCCTATACCCTGGACTACAAACAAATATGCATTAATTTCAAATCAAAGTAAATGTTCAATTAAAATCAAAGGTGGCTACCGCTCCAAATATATAAATAATATGTGAAATAAATAAAAGACAATACATGAAAATACCCTGAATGACCAGGCACACCTTTTGCCATTAAAATTGAGCTTATTGATTCCGGTGAGGGTTTTACTACTGATTCTATTAATAAAGTCTATTAGCATCATACCATTGACTAGACAAGTATATACATAATTATATCTATTTGTATATATAAACCTGACTTTGGCAAAATAGAATTAACAGAAATGACATATAAATCTAGCATATCTGTTGATAATAAAGTCCAGGAAATGACTGTGAGTACAAGAATGTAGAATATATTTTTCTCTGGGACTTTTTAACCTGGTGTTACAAGAGAAAAAAGAAATGATGTGGATATACTAAAGATACCGGTCGAGACTGCAGACCCTCAACTTATAGCGACAGTGCACATTTAGGCTTGTTATGCATCAATGGTTAGTTAGGCGATCTGAATTTGTTGGCAATTTATTGTGTTTTGATATGTTCAAAGATCGGGTCTTAACAAGAGCACAATTTTGAGAGAATGATAACATGTGTCTGTCTCAAGTCATGTTGTACTATGTGATGTTAACAAGACTTACAAAGATTGTGTCACATGACCTTAAATGTAGGTCAAGATCACTGACAAGCACACCATTGGCAAGGTACTTCTACTGGTCAGGTTTGTCAATGCTATCTTCCTTTGTTGTCAACTTATCGCTTAAATAAGATTTTCATAAATCATGTCACATGATCTTTAAATGAAGGTCAAGGCTACCAAATGGTTATTTGTTAAGGTTTTCATGGATTAGGTCACAAATCCTTGAAGTCAAGGTCAAGGTCATAAAGAAGTGCACCATTTCAAGATTCAATGCTGACTTAAGTTTGAAAAACTGATCCTTACTTTTTCTCGAAGATTCATCTTCACAAAACGGGACAGACTCCCAGATGGCACAGGCCCTGACACTTTCCCTTTTGGCAAAATTTGCCGAGGGGTAAAAATGGTTCTGTTTGATGACGTCTAAACACAAATTTGATTCTCTGAATGAATATTAATGTCTATATCTGGAATATTAATTACATAGCATCATATCCTGACTTTCTTCATCACTGAACCATTCATCACTGAACCATCCATATCTAAGTCAAGTACTTTTTACATTATATACACTTCCTGGACATGCAATATTTAACCCGTAACGGACAGGAAGGACGGCAACGCCCACCACCGGTAACGGACGGGAGGGACGTTGACGTCCCCATTATTCTGACTCAATGACGTCATTTTGTAATATTCCCTTGGGCTGCAACTGTGTAATCATGATAATGACAATGTAATCATGATAATGACGTCAGACTGAGTGGATCATGAACTTTTGACCCCAGCACTTCATTGAGCATATTGAATAACCATGGTTATAAACTTTATCAATTAAGTATGTAGATACACTAGTCAAGAAAAAAAAATTAGTTAATCCAGCCAATCAACAAAATTTAGCTAGCCTAGTCCCTTAGGGGTTAAACAGGAGTCCAGATTTAGTTCCGCTCATATCTCTCCAAAAATACACACAAGTGAGCATCTCCATCACGACACAACAAACGTCTACTACTAACTGTACACTACACGTCATAGGGGGCTGCAGTTATCATAAGCACTGGGAGCAGAGAGCAGTTTGTTCCTTCAGATAGTCTCGACACGGACAGGCACGTGCGTATTCTATGTGCTCGCCCACGCAGCTGAAGAGCAGGGGCTGTTTTTGCAGGACGCACGTTTTCTTGGCAACCTGGTAGGCGGGGAAATAAATGTCCTCGGCATATGTGAACTTGCACGGTCCCAACAGGCTCGTTAGTGCACTTTCTGTGTTTAATCTTTTGAAGTGAGATGGTTCACATATCTTGTCTGAAAAGAAATATAAAATGGTTAAAATCTCTGAACTCATATGTCGGATTACGTCCTAATGTCTTTTGTTGCTTATTTTCTAAATTCCACATCTTTTCAGTGTCTATTCAGTGTCCAAATGTGATTGAGCTACATTTACTGTGAATTCAGATTATTGCTATATCTTGCTTTCCAGATAGAGTTAAGCTTAATCCCTTATTGTGAGTCTTGCTGTGAGTTCTGACCATGATATCTAATTTAACCCCTTCTACAATAACATTCACAGTGCCAAAAACCAATTTAGAGTAAATTGTTTGGAAAACAGAAGTTTTTGGTGTCAAAACTTAGAGTGAAAACAGGAATCTTACTCACTGTGAGACTTGAAAATAATTAATCCTAAATATTACTCACTGTGACATCATATTTGACACTGGGGGTTAATCCTAAATACTTCTCACTGTGACATCATATTTGACACTGGGGGGTTAATCCTAAATACTACTCACTGTGACATCATATATGACACTGGGGGGTTAATCCTAAATACTTCTCACTGTGACATCATATTTGACACTGGGGGGTTAATCATAAATACTTCTCACTGTGACATCATATTTGACACTGGGGGGTTAATCATAAATACTACTCACTGTGACATCATATTTGACACTGGGGGGTTAATCCTAAATACTTCTCACTGTGACATCATAATTGACACTGGGGGGTTAATCATAAATACTACTCACTGTGACTCTTGCACATTTCCTTACAGGACTTGCCCTGCTGACCCAGGACGACCTCCACAGCGCTCTCTGGTGGCCAAAGTGGGGGGCTCGGACCGCAGAAGTCCTGGTGTTCTATATATGCATTCAGACGCTGGATCATTCCTTCCTCACGATACTCGTACGGCAAGTACGACGATACCTGAAATACAAGACAGAGGTTACAGTTCTGGTTTTTAAAAAAAGGAAATTGCGTACAAATTCTTTTTTAAAAAAAAGACTTTTTTGTTACAAGACTAGTCTACCTGTATACATAATATTGAATAACCATGGATATTCAATATGGTAATGCTGTCAAGCAAAACTAAATGTGACAATTCAGCATTGCAAAGCATGAAATCAGAACAGGGCTTGGTCCAAAGAATTTAAATCTTAACATCAACATCAATTAACAGTTTACATCAATTAGACTATCTGTAGCTGCCCCAAATGACCCTGTTGTCATTTAAAAAATATTTCTCAGTTATCCTGAGAAAGCCATCTGTGTGATGTTGAAATGTAGACACATGGTT
Source organism: Amphiduros pacificus (assembly GCA_949316495.1). Lineage (NCBI taxonomy): Eukaryota > Metazoa > Annelida > Polychaeta > Phyllodocida > Hesionidae > Amphiduros > Amphiduros pacificus. Next base: position 27,776,481 of record OX439011.1, read on the forward strand.
TTAACCCCTTCCCACTATTGTTACCATGGACACTTCTTGTCATTGTTTGTTAGCTGCTCTCTGATTGGGCAAAATTATTGCTTCTGTTTCCCACCATAGTCTGGACTGTCGTGATTGGTCCCACAACCAGATGTGCATATGGACATCATAGGATCATTATTAAAATAAGAAGGTTAGAAAGCCTGAACTGCTTTCAATTTTTGACATTTTTGTTTTCCATTCAGAATTGTCAGCTTGATAGCCAAAATCAAAAGATACCTAAAACCCAATACTTGTGGTAAGACCTATTTAATTTAAAACTGATAAAACAATGCTTACTTTATTGACCTGGAAATCGCAACCATTAGAATAAGATTTGTCATGCTTGTAACTTCCAACATAAACGTTTTTGTGTGAATATATTATTTAACGGTGCCTTTTTAATGGAATTCTTACCTTGCCTTTGCCATGTGCCTTGAGTGCCTTCTTAAAGGAGTTCTTACCTTGCCTTTGTCATGTGCCTTGAGTGCCTTCTTAATGGAGCTCTTACCTTGCCTTTGTCATGTGCCTTGAGTGCCTTCTTAATGGAGCTCTTACCCTGCATTTGTCATGTGCCTTGAGTGCCTTCTTAATGGAGTTCTTACCTTGCCTTTGTCATGTGCCTTGAGTGCCTTCTTAATGGAGCTCTTACCTTGCCTTTGTCATGTGCCTTGAGTGCCTCCTTAATGGAGCTCTTACTTTGCCTTTGTCATGTGCCTTGAGTGCCTTCTTAATGGAGCTCTTACCTTGCCTTTGTCATGTGCCTTGGGTGCCTTCTTAATGGAGTTCTTACCTTGCCGTCGTCGTGTGCCTTGAGTGCCTTCTTAATGGAGTTCTTACCTTGCCTTCGTCATGTGCCTTGAGTGCCTTCTTAATGACGCTCTTACCTTGCCTTTGTCATGTGCCTTGAGTGCCTTCTTAATGACGCTCTTACCTTGCATTTGTCATGTGCCTTGAGTGCCTTCTTAAAGGACTTCTTACCTTGCCTTCATTATGTGCCTTGAGTGCCTTCTTAATGGAGTTCTTACCTTGCCTTTGTCATGTGCCTTGGGTGCCTTCTTAATGGAGTTCTTACCTTGCCTTTGTCATGTGCCTTGAGTGCCTTTTTAATGGAGTTCTTACCTTGCCTTCATTATGTGCCTTGAGTGCCTTCTTAATGGAGCTCTTACCTTGCCTTTGTCATGTGCCTTGAGTGCCTTCTTAAAGGACTTCTTACCTTGCCTTCATTATGTGCCTTGAGTGCCTTCTTAATGGAGCTCTTACCTTGCATTTGTCATGTGCCTTGAGTGCCTTCTTAATGGAGTTCTTACCTTGCCTTTGTCATGTGCCTTGAGTGCCTTCTTAATGGAGTTCTTACCTTGCCTTCGTCATGTGCCTTGAGTGCCTTCTTAATGGAGCTCTTACCTTGCCTTCGTCATGTGCCTTGAGTGCCTTCTTAATGGAGTTCTTACCTTGCCTTCATCATGTGCCCTGAGTGCCTTCTTAATGGAGTTCTTACCTTGCCTTCATCATGTGCCTTGAGTGCCTTCTTAATGGAGTTCTTACCTTGCCTTCATCATGTGCCCTGAGTGCCTTCTTAATGGAGTTCTTACCTTGCCGTCGTCGTGTGCCTTGAGTGCCTTTTTAATGGAGCTCTTACCTTGCCTTTGTCATGTGCCTTGAGTGCCTTCTTAATGGAGTTCTTACCTTGCCTTCATCATGTGCCCTGAGTGCCTTCTTAATGGAGTTCTTTCCTTGCCGTCGTCGTGTGCCTTGAGTGCCTTTTTAATGGAGCTCTTACCTTGCCTTCATCATGTGCCTTGAGTGCCTTCTTAATGGAGCTCTTACCTTGCCTTCATCATGTGCCTTGAGTGCCTTCTTAATGGAGTTCTTACCTTGCCTTCATCATGTGCCTTGAGTGCCTTCTTAATGGAGTTCTTACCTTGCCTTCATCATGTGCCTTGAGTGCCTTCTTAATGGAGTTCTTACCTTGCCTTCATCATGTGCCTTGAGTGCCTTCTTAATGGAGTTCTTACCTTGCCTTCATCATGTGCCCTGAGTGCCTTCTTAATGGAGTTCTTACCTTGCCTTCATCATGTGCCTTGAGTGCCTTCTTAATGGAGTTCTTACCTTGCCTTCATCATGTGCCTTGAGTGCCTTCTTAATGACGCTCTTACCTTGCCTTCGTCATGTGCCTTGAGTGCCTTCTTAATGGAGCTCTTACCTTGCCTTCAACATGTGCCTTGAGTGCCTTTTTAATGGAGTTCTTACCTTGCCTTTGTCATGTGCCTTGAGTGCCTCCTTAATGGAGTTCTTACCTTGCCTTCATCATGTGCCCTGAGTGCCTTCTTAATGGAGTTCTTACCTTGCCGTCGTCGTGTGCCTTGAGTGCCTTCTTAATGGAGTTCTTACCTTGCCTTCATCATGTGCCTTGGGTGCCTTCTTAATGGAGCTCTTACCTTGCATTTGTCATGTGCCCTGAGTGCCTTCTTAATGGAGTTCTTACCTTGCCGTCGTCGTGTGCCTTGAGTGCCTTTTTAATGGCGGCCTTGACCTCCTCAGGGTTATTAATATCCACTGTGAAGACATGCGGCTCATCAATGAAGTCCTCTGCATAAGGGTGCTGACTCGTCAACTAAAATCAAACCATTCCTATTTGACACCTCAATATACAATATAATACAATTCTTTCCTCTTTACATGCCTGTATGGTCTGTATGCACCAATCTGCAGATTGACACAAAAGTAGATGGTTTACATGAAAATCTATTAGATGTTGGGTGTATCTTTTGAGATGTTGCATTTAATTTATGAAGCTGTTGATCTATTTAAATTGCCAAATGATTCATAAAGAAATATCCTCTTGTGTGTGTCTTCTACAAAGGTATCAGACAAATCTGCTGTGCCTTGTAGCATGATCCTTCATTTCTTAAGAAGCATTTTTTTCCAAGCAAAGTACATAGATGAGTTTGAGTTAAAAAAATATTCAATAGCCTGATAGGAAAAAATCTGAGTGCTGACAGATAGTTTTGTATAGAATATTGATAAAATATGTATAGGCTTTTATTGTCCTTTAAGTATTCTTACTTCATTCTTACTTCATACTATTTATCAAAGGTGATTCCCTTTATTGATGTCATCTTGTACCCAGTAGTAAAGTTATCAATCTTTTTCATTTTTTTTCGTATTGATAAAGTTTTTTAATATATTCTCTTCTTACCTTTCTCAGTGTAGGCTTGCCTTTGAAGAACTTGGTGTTCTGTGAGTTGTGTGGTGGCTGGAACCTTGGGTTGATGTAGACGGCACCTTGAGCTATAGCTTCCAGGGGGGCTGGGCCTTCGTAGGGGAAGCCTAGCCCGATAAACAGCTGCAAATATAGAGGTCAGAATGTACTAAAAGCCTAGCCCGATAAACAGCTGCAAATTTAGAGGTCAGAATGTACTCGCACAATAAACAGCTACAAATATAGAGGTCAGAATGTTCCGAAAACCTAGCACAATAAACAGCTGCAAATATATAGGTCAGAATGTCCTAAAAGCCTAGCCCAATAAACAGCTGCAAACATAGAGGTCAGAATGTAATAGCACAATAAACAGCTACAAATATATAGGTCAGAATGTACTAAAACCTAGCCCAATAAACAGCTGCAAATATAAATGTCAGAATGTACTAAAAGCCTAGGCCAATAAACAGATGCAAATATATTGGTCAGAATGTACCGAAAGCTGAGCCCAATAAACAGCTGCAAATATTGATTAAACTTTAATCTATATTTAAATGGTAAAAGTAAGGAACATATATTCAATTTATGTTTACACAATTTTGAAATAAACAGTTGACATTACATTGATAGTAAATTTGACAACTTTACATGTATCTCACATAAAGGAAAGTCAGTGGTTGATTATATCATAACACCACATGATTGCTTACAAAAATGTTCAAACTTTGAAGTAAGTAACTACTAGTAATGATGCTGTAAGCAAGTTCAAATTACAACACTTAATTACCACAAAATGTAAAGCACCTGATCACTCAATACTTTCATGTAGCTTTGAGACATTGTCCTTCAAACAGATACTCGTACCACAGGATAAGAATGACAGACACATAGACCATAGTAATGCTAGAAAATATAAATTCAAAAATATCCCTCCGGATTTCATGCAAAATGAAATGTGGAATACTGCAGTTTCAGAGATAATTGATACATGTCTAGAATTAGATAGAAACCAAAAAGATGTTGATTCCTTATATTCAAAATTCTGTGAATCTATATATAAAGAAATGAATCATTATCTCCAATACTCATCAGCAAACAAACAAACTAGAAAGAAACTAAAAATTCACAAACCATTCTGGAATGATCACCTTACACAATTATGGAAAGAAATGAATTCTCATGAACATGCATTTCTTAAATGTAAAGATAACAATAGAATTAAAAGTGCCAAAAGACAGTTATTTATAAATAGTAGAACAATTTTTGACCGGGAATTGCGGAGAACAGAAAGAGAATTCAATAGAAATGTATTGAATGAAATAGAATCTGTCTCCACTGAGAATCCCAGAGCTTTCTGGAAACACATCAAGTCATTGGGTCCAAGACGGGTGAATGATATCCCACTGAAAGTTCATCATGATGGAGTTCTTGTTTCAGATCATGACATTGTAATGAATACATGGAAAGATGAATTTAGTAAATTATACAACAGGCCACATGAAGGAAATATATTATATGATGATAACACTTTTTACACAGATGCTATGAATAAAAAGAAATCACTAGAAGAAAATATGTCTGCATCTGATAGGATTACAAATATACATATAAACGGTGATATTACAATAATGGAAATCGAAAAAATGATGTAAAGCTCAAATAGTCTTTTGCTGCACTTTTTGGAATAGGATTAATTATTGATTTGAGCCAGATTGTTGGTGTTAGACCATAATCAAAGAACATATTAAACATATGATACAATACAGTTTTAATTTCCACCATTTTCAATATCTCATTAGGTATACAATCAAACCCATATGCCTTGTTCTTTTTAATTTTTGACATCATTTTTTCGATTTCCATTATTGTAATATCACCGTTTATATGTATATTTGTAATCCTATCAGATGCAGACATATTTTCCCCTTCATTATAGAGGTATTAGTTTACTGTCATGCACTTGTAAAGCTTACTCAAATATATTAAATAGACGCATTACTACCTTTTTGAAGATATGAATATATTTGTTGAGGAGCAGAATGGCTTCAGAAAGGATCGATCATGTACTGATCACATATTTTCTCTAACCTCAATTATAAGAAATAGACTGGCAGAGAATCTACCTACTTTTACATGTTTCATTGATATGCAAAAGGCCTTTGACTGGGTTGATAGGGATTTGTTGTTTTATAAATTACTACATTATAATATTGATGGACGTATGTACAAGGCCATAAATGCTCTATACAAAAACCCCATTGCTAAAGTTAGACTGAATCACCATAGTACTGATTGGTTTAAGACCTCCAGTGGTGTTAAACAGGGAGATAGCCTATCACCTACACTCTTTTCAACATATAAAAATATTGGTTATACAACGTTCACTAAATTATATGATGCAAGTGTACGTCCAGTACTGGAATACGCCTCAGCTGTTTGGGGTTATAAAGATAACAATAGATGTGAACGGGTAGCCCAAAGAGCCATGCGCTATTACCTAGGTGTACACTCTAAGGCTCCAATACTTGGTTTGGTTGGTGATATTGGTTGGAAAAGTTCTCAACATTATAGACATATGAATATGATACACTATTGGAACAGAATGGTTAAAATGGAAAATAGCAGATTAACAAAACAGGTTTTCCTTTATGATAAACAGTTGTGTAAAGAAAATTGGTGTGTTGAAATTAAAATGTTATGTAATGCTACAGGATATATGCACAATTTCAAAAATTTAGCTTATATTGACATAGAAGGCCTTATTAACAAACTTCTTGATAATTTTGAAAACAGGTGGAAATGTGGTCTATCATCCAAACCAAAGCTTAGAACCTATATTACCTTCAAAGACACCATTTCCATAGAAGATTATGTAAAATATTGTATATCCAGAAGAAAACGCTCTTTATTAGCACAGTTCAGACTTGGCATATTACCTCTAGCAATTGAAACAGGTAGGTTTAAAGGTGTTGAAGTGGGAGCACGACTATGTAAAATTTGTAATACAGATAATGTTGAAGATGAGATGCATATGCTTAATACTTGTTCTATATACAACAATATCAGAAGTGATATGTACAACAGAATAATACAAAGAATACCAAATTTTATAAACTTAGAGGATGATGAAAAGTTTCATTATTTAATGAAAAATGAATGGAAAGAAGTATCTAATTTTATAGATAAAGCATGGGAAATAAGATCTGAGAAACTGTATGTAACCTCATAAATATATTAACTGGTACATGTAATTATGCAGATATTCCCACCTCTACATCATCCAAATCTGTTCTAATTTTGAGAAATATGTTATATTATAGTAACTGATTTAAAGTGACTAATAAGCCTAATATGGCTGGGTACTCATATCTGTACAATATATTCTTTACTTTAAATGTAATAGTACTATGTCACTATAATAAAATAAATACAATACAATACATTGGAAGTAATTAATATTTGTAGTGGTTTCCAAAATGTACCAAAATAAATTACCATGGATATTTGCATATATTTACAAAATATTATGATCTAATCTTCTCTGATTTGTAAAGAATTAAATTCACAATATTTTGGAAGTTATGACCTATAGGGCTTTTAAGTAGGTCATCATGACCTACTGGTAGTTACATTATTTTTTCAAAAAAATATGAACATAGATAAGATAAATGTCATGAGAGTAGCTGCTATTTGTAGTGTTTTACAAAATATCACAAATAGCTAATTTTGAAAATATTAATAATAATAGTAATAATAAAATTTGTATAGCGCTGATACCAGACAAGTCTGTTCATAGCGCTGTGTTCAGGACATGCATCCTGAAGAGATGAGTTTTCAGCCTACTCTTAAACGAGGAGACTGAAGTACTTGTCCTAATATTAGTAGGCAAGGAATTCTATAGCCTTGGACCCACAGATGAGAAGGCCCTGTCACCAACTGTCCTTAGCCTAGTATTAGGTACTTGTAGGTATATTGCTGTATTTTGTAAGAAAATAGAGCATTCACAAGCAAAGTTCATGTAGGTCATGTGCTGGCCATGACCTTGACCCAAAGTAAAAAAGCTCAGCCCCAAACATTTCCCAGGCCTACATCTTATCATGTTATAGTATCTACATGTAGTCCTCATGTCCAAGCATAGAGGAGGGGGTGGGGGACGGTGCATGCTGGGGGTGGGGGACGGTGCATGCTGGGGGTGGGGATAGTAGGTGGAGATCATACCTTGGACTCTCTCAGCAGTGTGTGGAGTTCTGCCCCGGTCAGAATTCCGTGGTTTTTGACATAGGCTGGGACGCTACTTTTTTGGGGTTTCTCAACAAAAACTGTGCCATGAATATCCACAAACTGACGGATTATGTTCAGGTATTCCTCCTTCCCCTGCAAAGAAACACCACAACATTCCACAACTGAAGATTTCATATTTTGACAAAACATTATACACATGTACTCTGGCATAAACAATGCAACGTTTGAAAAAAAAAGTCAAATACAGTAAGTTTTTAATACTCTCCATGCCAAGGTCAGAATGCCATATAAAGTATATATATTTGTGCTATGATGTCATTGTTTTACGCTATGATGTCATTGTTTTATGCTATGATGTCATTGTTTTACTTGGGATATGATGTCATAGTGGCTTAAGTCATGACCTCATATCTGACCTTATCACATCAATAAGGTCATGGTCACAACAACATCACAGCAAAACTTTTGGCATGTTGGTCTGACCACACTGCCCATTTCAGACTTCAATAATTTACTATTATAACGTTTGGTATTAATTTGGTCAGATCACATTTACCCCTAGAATAGTCATTTTATACAATATAAATGGTATCTAAGTTTGTCTAAAATAATACTCGCAGATAAAATTCACATAAAAGTCCTCCAAATTGTAATAATTTATACAAAATATTTATTAAAATGTAATAATTCTTAAAATAATTCCTGTTATTATGAAACAAATATAAATCGAATATGAACCACCAAGTACTGCAAAGACACAAACATGCATCTGAGACCTTGAAAACTGGGTCAAGGTCACCCATAGGCTTTCCCATGCAAGGTATTGAGGACTTACACTGCGCAATATCAAAGTAATCTGTCGAGTGGTTCTCCTGTTATCATCCAGAGACCTCATAGATGGGGCACAGACACGCAAACGAAAACTATGACGGAGGCTGATACTCATTATCCCTCCTCCTACGGAACGGGACGACTATTGACTTGAATGTATTCCTCATATAAAAGGTAACATTTATATATCGCGGATTCCAGACACCAGTCTGCTCATAGTGCTTGATAGTTACTGGCCGGGATTCAAAACATAGGCATCAGAGATGCATCAACCCTCAGCCCTGGTAACTCATTGCACAACATTCGCTCCACACAATATTTGTGAACAAAACGTCACTGCACCAAGGCAAATTGATGCAGGGGTAAAAAAACCCATAAAATCTACTTCCTTTGATAGCTTAGGTGTGTCAAGTATCATGAAACTGTCATCATTTACTCTAGAATTATTGAGATGGGCCGGTGACCTTGAAAAGCAGGTTAAGGTCACCGTCCATCAAACTCATCTGGAGTCTTCCCAGATGCTTATGGGTGTCAATTTTCATGAAGCTGCCATTATTTGTTCTTAAGTTATTGCAATGACGTGGATTTGACATGATTGTCCCTGTGACCTTGACAAGTAGGTGAAGGTCATGTTCCATCAAGAGAAGTCTGAAGTCTTCACCAGATGCTTATGTGTGTCAAGTCTCATAAAGCTGCCATCATTTGTTCTTGAGTTATCACGTTGACAAAGATGATTTCACATAATTGTCCCTATGACCTTGAAAAGTAGGTGAAGGTCATGTTTCATAGGAAAAATTCTGGGGTCTTCACCAGATGCTTATGTGTGTCAATTTTCATGAAGCTGCCATTATTTGTTCTTAAGTTATTGCAATGACGTGGATTTGACATGATTGTCCCTGTGACCTTGACAAGTAGGTGAAGGTCATGTTCCATCAAGAGAAGTCTGAGGTCTTCACCAGATGCTTATGTGTGTCAAGTCTCATAAAGCTGCCATCATTTGTTCTTGAGTTATCACGATGACAAGGATGATTTCACATAATTGTCCCTGTGACCTTGAAAAGTAGGTGAAGGTCATGTTCCCTCAAGAGAAGTCTGAGGTCTTCACCAGATGCTTGTGTGTGTCAAATCTCGTTCTTGAGTTATTGCGATTCTTGGGATTTCACATAATTGTCCCTGTGACCTTGAAAAATAGGTCAAGGTCACCGTCCATCGAACTCGTCCAAGGTTTTCACCAGATGCATATGGGTGTCAAGTTTCATGAAGCTGCCATCATTTGTTCTTGAGTTATCGCGATGAAAAGGATGTTCGCTACAGACATACAGACATACAGACATACATACATACATACATACATACCCACGCCAGGAGTACTGCAATACCCTCAGCCTGATTACATCAGGGGCTGAGGGTAACCAGGGATTCTCAACACCAATGATCCACAAATTAAGCCAATTGGGCCACATATCCTTATGATGGTACTAGACAAACCTTGTCCAACCAATGTAGGACAATCAAGGAGCTCTCATTTAAATGGGTTCGTCTCAGTTTGTGCAGCTTAGAACTGGGAAACCCCAAACAACAACCAATAAAACATACTAAAATATGACATTTCCAGTTGGTGCCTGGATGTGGTGGTTGGAATTCTGGCCACACATCCAGGCACCTGCGCCTCACATCCAGGCACCTGCGCCTCACATCCAGGCACCTGCACCTCACATCCAGGCACCTGCAAGCTCCTTTACTGTCCCATTATGATGCTACTTGCCTGCCACATATACTCCGCCTTCCCATAGACCAGCGCCTGGTTCTTGCGGACGATGTTCCGAGTTTCAGCAGTATCATTTATATGGTTCTCTACCACAAATCCCATGAAGGAATTATCAGGTGAGTGCGCTAAAATGCAAAGGAATTTTGTAAACAACATAATTTTATATATTCTTTAAAAAGGTCCTTATTCTATTCTGCAAGAAAAGTCTTTATTATGTGGAATATTCATCGCATGAAGTCTATTATAAAGCACGTGTTAAAAATGTTTTTTCTTTAGATAATTATTTTATCAAATTGAATATGTTTGCCTATAGTCCTATTCAATTGCAAAAGAATCATTCTGAAAGGTTATTCACTGACATTTTTTTACATGATATATCCTCCATAAGTTGTGTCAAACTACATATGGAGAGATATTTAACTATACACTCAGGAGATATTACTGACCTGTAGGTGGCGCTACTCAGGAAATATAACTAGCCTGGAGATGGCGCTACTCAGAAGATATTACTGGCCTATAGGTGGCGCTACTTGGGAAATATAACTAGCCTGTAGGTAGCGATATTCGGGAGGATATAACTGGCCTGTAGGTAGCGCTATTTGGGAGGTTATAACTGGCCTGTAGGTGGCGCTACTTAGGAGGATATAACTGGCCTGTAGGTGGCGCTATTTGGGAGGATATAACTGGCCTGTAGGTGGCACTATTTGGGAGGATATAACTGGCCTGTAGGTGGCACTATTCGGGAGGATATAACTGGCCTGTAGGTGGCGCTATTTGGGAGGATATAATTGGCCTGTTGGTGGCGCTCTACTCACGGAACATGGTGAAGAGTTGCTGTGGGTTGAGGTTCTGCATTCCCCACTGCGTCTTCATGTGATGACTTTTGGCATAGGGCTCGTAATTAAATGCTGGCTCTGTGCCAAATGAATCTATGATCCTCAGCAGACAACTATAACAAATATCAGCTCATTATACCCAAGAGTGCAACAATATACCCGACAGTGCAACAATATACCCGACAGTGCAACAATAAATAAACTCATCATTAATTTAAACAAATAGGTTTAGTACAAATCTTGACAATTACTATTTAACAACAATATTTTAATGATCGTTATATTTTTTTCATATTCTTTATACATGTTGATAAATTAATTGTTAACAAATATTTACCAAAATGCGCCTTATCTTGAATAACATATCATTACTATCACTGATGCATATGTGGCTCTGGTCCACTTGATAATTATGTAATATTTAAGCAATATGAACAATCGACACAAACATGCTCTTATTTGAACTGTCTGGTACAACCATTGTGATGAATACTCCAGCTCACAATATTTCCAAAAATCCCACTAAACAATTAACATGCCATATAGAAACTACAGCCCAATCTTGACAATTACATTTTATTGCCATTGCAAGCCATTCATTTCCCTCATAATCATTGCGTTTTTCACCTTCATTGTCTGCCCCCTTCTCTTTCCCTTTGTCTTCTTTTGTCTTTCCCTTTGTCTTCTTCTGTCTTTCCCTTTGTCTTCCCATTTGTCTTCTTCTGTCTTTCCCTTTGTCTTCCCATTTGTCTTCTTCTGTCTTTCCCTTTGTCTCCCCCTTTCTCTTCTTCTGTCTTTCCATTTATCTCCCCCTTTGTCTTCTTCTGTCTTTCCCTTTGTCTCCCCCTTTGTTTTCTTCTGTCTTTGCCTTTGTCTCCCCCTTTCTCTTCTTCTGTCTTTCCCTTTGTCTCCCCCTTTGTTTTCTTCTGTCTTTGCCTTTGTCTCCCCCTTTCTCTTCTTCTGTCTTTCCCTTTGTCTCCCCCTTTGTTTTCTTCTCTTTCCCTTTGTCTCCCCCTTTGTCTTCTTCTGTCATTTGTCTCCCCCTTTGACTTTTGTCTTTCCCTTTGTCTCCCCCTTTGCCTTCTTTCGTCTTTCCCTTTGTCCCACCTTTCACTATTATCTCTCCCTTTGCCTTCTTCTGTCTTTCCCTATGAGCAAGCATTGCTTGGTCTATGAACTATACAAATGTTTTTTTATTATTATTATTATTATTATTATTATTATTATTATTATTATTATTATTATTATTATTATTATTATATTATATTATATTATATTATATTATTATTATTATTATTATTATTATTATTATTACTATTATTATTTGTTTCTCTCTTTGTCTCCCCTTTGTCTTCTTCTGTCTTCCCCTTTGTCTTCCCATTTGTCCATATTTCCTATTTCCTCTGGGCTATATTTTGAGAGTCTAAAATAATCTCTGGTTCCTTATATCTCCTTTCCTAGAGATCTGCCATATTTCAATGGGGAGAGAAAAAAAAGCGTATTCCACTGATGTAGTTTGGGGACCCATAACCTTACAGAGGTCAAATAAAGGTCATATAAAGGTCATACAATGTTCCTGCTGGCACCTTTTGTGGATTTTAAACATCTTATGTATAGTTTTTTTTTACCTATTTATCACTTTGGAAAATAAAATTAAAATACTTCACTCTTCAAGTTACTCACTCCTAACAACAAAAAATTCTCTTAATATTGGATTTGCACTGTAATTTTTTTCACAGCTCAAACTTTTATCACTCAAACTTTTAATTATCACTCTCTTTCCTATTGACTCATAGTATGTTATTTATTGCATCTTCCAGAACCATGTACTATTGTGGTCCAATAAAAACTCTAGATCTAAGTCATTTTTGTAAATTTTTATATGTGTCAAATCTTAAATATTTCAGTTGCATTAGCAAGCCAAATCCATGATTATATATACTGAAACTTTTAACATAAAAAGTTTGTTTCTAGTCAAAGAGCATTATCACCTAATATATAATTCAATTTTTTTTATTAAATATTGAAAAATGTATCCCCACTCTTGACAGTTTAAACAATGATAACACAGGGAGTAGAATTCTGTACATTATGTAATAATGAAGACGAGAAACAAATAACTTTTCTTTGAAAGCTGTGATCTGAAGCGTTTTCAAACTGAAATACTGTAAAATTTACATGAATGTCTCCCTCCAAAGTTTTTTAAAAGATGTCTTCTTTGAAGGTTGGCCGTTCCTATAGAAGTAGGAGTAAGTCATGTTATAAGATCTACCTCTATGGCGCATGCACTGCTCCTATTTCTAACACAAAACGATTCGATTGCAAATACACTTAAAATAAAATCTTCACAAATCTTCACAAAATATTTATCCTAACAAAAACGTTTACAAGAATTATATCAAAGCATCATTTCTTAATTATATTTTAAAGTTAATTATGTTTCAAGACAAGCATTAAAGGTGTTGAACCCCTCAGCCCCTGGTTGCTAAGCTTATCACTCCAAGGTCAAAGGTCAAAAGTCAATTATTTATCAGGTGCACCCTAATGTAACAGTATCAACCCAAACATATTTCAAGATGAGGTCAGGTCAAAGGTCACAAGGTCATTTTACCACACCACACAATGTTATTGGATGTATCGTGTATATTTATATCAAATTTCAATATTTTCTGTGGGAAATTCACTGCTATCCAGCCAAGGTCAAAGGTCACTAGATTAAAAACTAATGCTCAAGATCCACATATATATGACTCAATACTGACATTTACAACCTTTTCCTTAATTGATTTCTAAAAGTATGGTCTGCATGAAAAAAGTTCACAGACAAAAAATATTGCCAGACATCACTTAATTAATTCTGTGTCTGTTCAGAGATGAACACTTTCTAAATAATATTCAGGTCTGGTTTTCCACAATTTCCACTGAAGACAAAAAGAAACCCAATTTAATATTTTATGATGCAAAAGATGTATTAGCCTGGTGCCCTAATGTATGATGAATAGCACAATAATTTTTAAAATGTTCAAAAGAAAGAAAGGTAACCCAGGAGGGACAAATTACTTTGATATTTGAGACCGCTCTACTGCTAAGCTTGGAACCAAATGGTGGCAGTGGCAGAATGGCCCATTAGAGATATAGTACCAGTGGCAGAATGGCCCATTAGATATATAGTACCAGTGGCAGAATGGCCCATTAGAGATACAGTACCAGTGACAGAATGGCCCATTAGAGATATAGTACCAGTGGCAGAATGGCCCATTAATACTGGTGGGAGAATGGGTCAATTAGAGATGTGCTCCCTGTGGGATAATGAGATATGTCGAAAAAATATTTTATTCATACTTGCAAACTAATTATTTTAGAAGTTTGACAGAAATGTTTAAAATGTGCCACCTTACAAATATAATAAAAGGGTTTTTCTCCCACAAAAGCAGTCATAGAAAGTTTTGGTGCTCTTTCCACTGGTACAATATCTCGAATGTTGATGACGTTTATATGGTATGTATTATAGCTGGATTAAAAGATAATCCCATGCATCTTATGAGGGGTCAAAGCAAAATAAATTGGCACACCAACTAATCCACGAACTTACATGGCCCGGTTAGCTAACATAAATATACCTGAATTTGCCATATCCATTTTTCACTTTTCGCCTGAACTGGGTCAGACCCACAATGTCTGTGTATATCATATCTATGGGCAGTCTTTCTCTGCTTTGGCACTGAGATTCTGCACTTGGAAATTTGGCGAGAATTCTGAAATTAGGCAAATACTCGCGAGTTTAAAAAAAAGATTCCTTTATAACCATAGATTACACAGCCTTCATGGACACAGAAAATCAGTCCAAACATTGCACCCCTCCTCACTTTCTAACCTTGGAAAAATCATGAACACTCCTGCGTGGAAAAAATGTATACCACACCAAAAGTAAATGGGTTGTTTCACATGACCACTGAATGCCAAGTTGACAAATATCCTCCTAGTACGTCAACCTTAACCATCTGTCTTGAGTGAGAAAAAAAAATAAAAAAATTAAAAAAAGGAAACTGAAATAATTCTGACATTTGACAAATTTATTGCTGAAAGAAAACTAAATATTAATGCTGTCAATTCTGTAAGTAAGAGAAAAGTATCAGAGATTAAAGGCACAAAAAGGACACAGAAAAAGATTTTTCAATCTCACCACAGCACCATAGGATTTTAGTTGATTACCAAATACAGACATGATAGAATTCCTCTGTGTGTGCGTTGCAGATACAAACCAAATATTGCAGTGCAGCTTGAAAAGACTGATTGACTAAGAAGGTACTGCTTGGATAGACTGGGTTCTGTCTCAATCATACAAGTGGGGATGTACATGTATAATCTGGGTTGGGTATGAGACTATTGGTTGGACAGTTGGTGCTGCTTTCTACCCACAATGCAATAGATGTGTTTCCCACATTGCTTTGCGGTGCATATTACCCACAATGCTTTTCTGTGTGTATTTTCCCAAAATGCATTGCTATGCATATTTCTCACAATGCATTGCTATGCATATTTCTCACAATGCAATACTAAGACTTAGTGTATTATTCACAATGCTCTTCTATGCATATTTCCCACAATACTTTGCTGTGGATTTCCCACAATACTTTTCTGTATTTCCCACAATGCTTTGCTATGCATATTTCCCACAATGCTTTTCTATGTCTATTTTCCACAATGCATTGTTAAGTGTATTTTTCACAATGCATTGCTAAGTGTATTTTCCACAATGCATTGCTATGCATATGCTTTAAAATTTGAGAGTGTTCTGATAAAAATTGGTTCTTGGCAAATTAGCCAAACCAAATTGACAAACATGTTCCAAACCAATGATCTTGATTTTCTATTTTAACCACAGATATGAGGGCATTCCATTTTCAAGATAAAAGGAACATACATTTTGTCACTGGATAGTTAACATTTCAATCAAATATATATGAAAACAAAAGCAAATAAAAATATACAGGACTGAATAAACCACAACTCTACATCATTATAACTTATTTGTGTATATATATATATATATATATTATATATGGTCCATTAAAGTATGCAAGATATAATCAATAAAATGAGATAAATGTTTTTAATAGGAGCAAGATTTAAAGCATTCATGAAATTAGAGGTCACAGGCAATTTTACAGAGGTTTGGGGTATGCTGAAATGATATGTGGGCACAAAACTGTGATACAAGCAAGCTAAATACACCGATCATGATTATTGTGTTTTGCTGAAAGTGCCAAGTACTGCATGTACTCCTTTGACCACCAGGTGGCTACATGTATATAAGCATGTGACCTCTACTGTGGTCTGTCAGGATGTTAGGTCTGTACCAATGGACAAACATTAATGGACAAGCAGGGCTCTATAAGACAAATCACTCCATTGTCCCAATCTGAAGGTGCCCCATAGTTAGTAAAACTTTACTAAGCAGGTGTTTGCATTAGATCACTGGTCAGCTATACAAAGTTTGTTGACAAAGTTTCCGATGGATGATTTGGATTTTAGCAGAAGACTCATCCACTTTCAAATAACACAGACATTTACGTAGGGAAAATATGATGGATAGTAGCATTTAATTGCAATGTTTAGGTTATAAATATCTATATTATGTAAGAAAAAAGTGCATGAAAACTTCACTTCATGAATACTTGAATGCTTGAAAACCTCACTTCATGAATGCTTGAATTCAAGATGCTTTCTATTGAGACAGAACCAATTATCATGACCACGCCTACATGAGGACAATTTGCACATATGACACGATCATAGAAAGACTATTTGGAGTCCATACATCTTAATCCACTCTCTGCTTGATTGGAGAACAGAAAAAAGGGCAAAAAGAGAGAGTCACAGATTGTGATGGCAGGAGACGGATAAATCTCAATACTGCCCACCCTCCACTGCATATCTCACAACTCAGAGGCAAATGGGAGCAAAATTATAATGAAAGGTTGCCATGCATTTAACCCTTCTGAATTTAGTTACTGACTGAATCTAGTTACTGAATTCAGTTTTTTAGTTTGGTTACTGAATTCAGTCATTTAATTTGGTTACTGAATCTAGTTACTGAATTTGGTTACTGCATTTTGTTACTGAATTCAGTTATTGAATTAGGTTAATGAATATGGTTACTGAATTAAGTTAATGAATTTGGATATGATTCAGTTCTATTCTATTCAGGCTCAGCATCACTAAGATCTGAATATCTTAACTTTAAGTGCTCAACATAAGGCTCAAGATTTAAGTCACTTAAGATACTTGACAAAACCGCTTTCGAGAAAAAGAGACGTATATATAAAAAGAGAAAACATTTTGTTAGTGATACAAAATATTTGAGTCACATACAGAATGCAAGTGGCACATGTACCGTATATACTTGTGTATTAGATGAGATTTTCATACCCAAACCCTTAGTAAATGTTTTGGGGGTCGTCTTATACAAGAGTAAGTACAGTACATTTAAAATATAACACTCTGAAATAAGAAGAAGAATAGTGTTAGAGAACATGTTAAAAGACCTGGAACTGTGAGCATGGAAGAGAAAAAAAAACAGAAAGTCATGTTAGTATGGAGAAATAAGACTAGTTCAATCTACAGACACTGACTTGGTTAACGCCACTTGTACCAAATACCACAAGGTGTGAATCACAAGGAAGAACAAGGAAATGGCACAATTTCATTTACCGTAGGTTTCCAAAGCAAAAAGTTTTTTGTTAAAATTTATCTTTAATGTAATCGATTGCGTATCGCTCACAATCATCAAATATTTATCAATAATAGAACAATTTAATCCTATAAATATCAAAGTTAATTATCTTTGGAGTAAAATCACTCATCAATGATTTTTGTTTTGAATTTACAGAGAAAAACTTTGAATCTAAATATTGTGATTGTATCAAAATATACATTTAATCTGTTGCACTGCAGATTTTTTTTTACCACTCTCAAGCTGTGGATAAAACTTTGGTCATTTAACTGGCAAAATATTCACTGGCTTGTAGGATTAGAATATATTGACTATCTGCCACTTCACATTACGATCTCAAATAGGAATAAGATTAAACAACTAAACATATTGGGCAATTTGCTGGTATATCATGAGAAATTGTGCCTTTTCGTAATGAGGAACTCAGTGAAAAAGAATTGAAACCTGAATTTGAAATATTACACGGACAACCACCAGATGGCACTGATAGAGAGAGCCACCTGGTGGCCACTGCGATAACCAACCTATGATGTGATATTTGGAATGTTTTTATCTTTTTCAGTTGTCTCAGGCCGACCAAGTCTGTGTAAATGAGATCCAATGGGAAGGGGTCCTTGGAAGGGCAGCTGTCAGCGGGAACTGCCTTGCCTTTCTTGTTAAACACATACCTTCAACGCACAAGTCCACATTACAAGGTTAATAACCATCTTTGTTCATTTCAAACTTAGTCTAATATTGAGAAACAAATGTCTAACTCGACAAGGGAACTTGTACAATGACGAAAAATAAAAGCTGAAAAAAAAACATGCACAACATTTTGTTTTGCCTCAGAATCTTATAAAAATATAAGGCCCCCTCCTATGTTGTTTGGTGTGTGGGGGGGGGGGGAGGGGAGGGAGATGGATGGGAGGGAGATGTGGGGGGGGGGGGCATACACATATCTGGGGGTGATTGTCAACAATTTCAACTGGATCAAAGGATCAAGGGGTTTTTAATGTATTTTCATAAATATAGAATCATAAAAGAGCGAGTTGGTGACAGTCATCAATCTTAAATGAAAAAAAAATTGTAAATATATCTAAGAGTTGAAAAATATGTTCATTGTGGCCTCTTTTGGCAAGTGACTTTTCTTGGTCTAATTTGGAAGGGCACGAAGATCATGAGATGATCAAAGTCAAACAGGTAAGAGATTCTGTCAAAAACAATATATTTGATACCAATTAGTTTTTGGAATGTTGGGAGAAATTAAAAGACATAATGTCCTTGACCTTATTACCAGGCCTTTCAATCAATGACATATCTGTTAAGCTTGACCAAATTCAAAGATTAAAAAATGCATGGAAAGGTCAATAAAGAGTTCAAATGAAAGGACACAAGGTTGAAAGAAAGAACACTGCTGGTTTTAAGACAGGCTCCTGCAACAAAATTGACATATGGGCCCTTGAAACATTATAAAAAATCAGGCCCCTGAAACAGAATTTAAAATCACAGAATACAAGCAACAGTTTTGATTAGCTAGCCAAGGGGACACTATTTATTGAAAGGCCATTTTGTACAAATATTATTCACACCAATTTTGTATTATATCAGTACCATAATTATATACTGGACACTAAGTTCTTATGTTTATCTATAAAAACATTGAATAATTTTTATATAAAGTGAAGCTTTTTTAATTATTCAGTGAAGTACCAAATTAGTCTTTACGTGTATAAACCATTTCAACAGATATCATACTGAATTTATTTTAATACTTTGTAAAATGCTAAAGTAGTCTTTACACATATAAACCATTTCAAAGGATGTGCTATCTAATTAACATTAATGTTGGGTTGTTATTTGGTGCTACTTACGCCTGTAGTTGTTCCACCTCGCTGGTGATGGTCAGCTCATGCCCCAGGATGTACAGCGCTGATATGATGTCACTCCACTGCACCAACTCACCCAGAGGGCCACCTGGTGAGCAAAACATGCAAAATACAAATCTCATTGCAAATACAAAATGCGATCAAAATTGTATATTGCTCCCCAAATTTTAGCTAGTTTCCTAATTTCCTTATACATCAATAACAAAAACCTTCTCTTTATTTTTTAGTCAATCAATTTATCAAATTGGAAATTATCTTAGAAATTATTTCGTTTATCACTTTATTTGATAGACTATAAGGGTCTAATTCATACTGCATTATCTTATTAGTCTTGAATTACTGACAAATCATCTTAAATAAGGTAATATCAAAAATATTTTTGTTTTAAAGCTTTCACCATGTTTAGAAGGTAACAACTTTTTACGATGATCTAAAACGTTTCCATAACAAAATTGTTTACTTCCTAATTTCAGCCACATCACACACACACACACACACACACACACACACACAATGTAAACATTCTTAATGATACTATAACTATATACACACAATTAAATCTTCGAAATTCTTTAAGGGTTAACAAAATTCTATGGCAATATTTGGGGAGTTATTAAGTTGTTATAGGAATTTTATCAAATTCATATTACAAAGCAAACACTGGGGCAAACCATGAAAAATTCCACCAGGGGGCAGCATGGTAGAATGCTAATGGTGGACAATGTGTTAGTATCCACTCATCACATCTGTGACCTTGATACATATACAGTATCACGTTCCATTTGGTGCCTGGCTGTTTTGACCGTTCTAATTTTCAGCTGTTCCCCTGATCGACCGTGCTTGATTGACCATAAAATATCAACTAATTCACCTACTTTTTCTAGTTTTTCTTTTCAACATAAGTTTGGCATTCGGGGTCAATTAGCTTCCTCGAAGGATATTTCCTGAGTTTTGAGCCGTTACAGAGTGACTGGGGCCTACTTCTTGTGAGGTCAACTTTTCTAGCCACGGTCGAACCGGGGGAGAGAAATCTCTGCCATGGTTGAACACGCCATGGTCGAACAGGAGAACGGTCGAAATAGGCCAGCAACCTTCAATTCTACTTCTAATGATAAAATCACACAGTACTAGTCACAAAACTATTCAACATCACACTACTGTCAACAAGATTACTAACAACAGAATGGTTAAAATGAATAAAAAACATAGGCATCAGAGATGCATCAACCCTCAGCCCTGGTAACTCATTGCACAACATTCGCTCCACACAATATTTGTGAACAAAACGTCACTGCACCAAGGCAAATTGATGCAGGGGTAAAAAAACCCATAAAATCTACTTCCTTTGATAGCTTAGGTGTGTCAAGTATCATGAAACTGTCATCATTTACTCTAGAATTATTGAGATGGGCCGGTGACCTTGAAAAGCAGGTTAAGGTCACCGTCCATCAAACTCATCTGGAGTCTTCCCAGATGCTTATGTGTGTCAATTTTCATGAAGCTGCCATTATTTGTTCTTAAGTTATTGCAATGACGTGGATTTGACATGATTGTCCCTGTGACCTTGACAAGTAGGTGAAGATCATGTTCCATCAAGAGAACTCTGAGGTCTTCACCAGATGCTTATGTGTGTCAAGTCTCATAAAGCTGCCATCATTTGTTCTTGAGTTATCACGATGACAAGGATGATTTCACATAATTGTCCCTGTGACCTTGAAAAGTAGGTGAAGGTCATGTTCCCTCAAGAGAAGTCTGAGGTCTTCACCAGATGCTTGTGTGTGTCAAATCTCATAAAGCTGCCATCATTCGTTCTTGAGTTATTGAGATTCTTGGGATTTCACATAATTGTCCCTGTGACCTTGAAAAATAGGTCAAGGTCGCCGTCCACCAAACTAGTCTGAGGTTTTCACCCGATGCTTATGCGTGTAGAGTTTCATGAAGCTGCCATCATTTGTTCTTGAGTAATCATGATGACAAGGATGATTTCACATAATTGTCCCTGTGACCTTGAAAAGTAGGTGAAGGTCATGTTTCATAGAAAAAAATTCTGAGGTCTTCACCAGATGCTTGTGTGTGTCAAATCTCATAAAGCTGCCATCATTCGTTCTTGAGTTATTGCGATTCTTGGGATTTCACATAATTGTCTGTGACCTTGAAAAATAGGTCAAGGTCGCCATCCATCGAACTCGTCCGAGGTATTCACCAGATGCTTTTGTGTGTCAAGTTTCATGAAGCTGCCATCATTTGTTCTCGTGTTATCGCGATGACAAGGATGATTTCACATAATTGTCCATGTGACCTTGAAAAGTAGGTGAAGGTCATGTTTTATAGAAACAATTCTGAGGTCTTCACCAGATGCTTATGGGTGTCAAATCTCATAAAGCTGCCATCATTTGTTCTTTAGTTATGCTATTCTTGAGATTTCACATAATTATCCCTGTGACCTTGAGAAATAGGTCAAGGTCACCGTCCATCAAACTCGTCCGAGGTTTTCACCAGATGCTTTTGTGTGTAAAGTTTCATGAAGCTGCCATCATTTGTTCTCGTGTTATCGCGATGACAAGGATGATTTCACATAATTGTCCATGTGACCTTGAAAAGTAGGTGAAGGTCATGTTTTATAGAAACAATTCTGAGGTCTTCACCAGATGCTTATGGGTGTCAAATCTCATAAAGCTGCCATCATTTGTTCTTGAGTTATGCGATTCTTGGGATTTTACATAATTGTCCCTGTGACCTTGAAAAATAGGTCAAGGTCACCGTCCATCGAACTCGTCCGAGGTTTTCACCAGATGCTAATATGTGTCAAGTTTCATGAAGCTGCCATCATTTGTTCTCGAGTTATCGCGATGACAAGATGATTTCACATAATTGTCCCTGTGACCTTGAAAAGTAGGTGAAGGTCATGTTTCATAGGAAAAATTCCGAGGTCTACACCAGATGCTTATGTGTGTCAAATCTCATAAAGCTGCCATCATTCGTTCTTGAGTTATTGTGATTCTTGGGATTTCACATAATTGTCCCTGTGACCTTGAAAAATAGGTCAAGGTCGCCGTCCATCAAACTCGTCTGAGGTTTTCACCAGATGCATATGTGTGTCAAGTTTCATGAAGCTGCCATCATTTGTTCTTGAGTTATCGCGATGACAAGGATGTTCGCTACAGACATACATACAGACATACAGACATACATACATACATACATACCCACGCCAGGAGTACTGCAATACCCTCAGCCTGATTACATCAGGGGCTGAGGGTAAAAAGCAGAGGAGTTCTTCAGGAAAAGTATTTTTCTCAAAAGCAAACATCATTCCCACACTTCCAGAATGTTCATCTGTTCCGAGAGATTAAATCCTCCAGCTACACTGCATATATTATAACTCACTTGTTTAGCTTACTTCTTACGCATAATTTTTTTTTTTTTTTTTTTTTTTTTTTCTCTCAAAAATCAAAAATTGAACATGAATGCCTCAGAAAAAGTTGATCGATTTTGATTTTTTTTTTTTTTTTTAGTAACAACCAAACAACACTATTCATTCCGCAGAAAACAGCTACTGACATCTGGTGAGAATTTTCATAGCATGCATACCTTAATGAATATGAGTGCAACTTACATCTTATCTCTTTCAAACAGTAAAATATAATTTACCTTCACCATGGAACAGATTTCTTTACTCTCATTTTCATGTTGTTTTTTTTTTTTATATTTACATTACGCTCCTAGGATTACACTATACCTTTCTGAGCATCCTCCAAAATCCCGAAGTGTGAGGCACGAGACAGCGCCCCGATGTAAATGAAAAGCTGAAGAAAGTGCGAAAAGGTGAATAAAAAAAAATATAGCCACTGAAACGCGTGTAGAGTTAGCAAGGTGCGGCAGCAAGTTTCCTTGGCCTTCCAGAGGGAAAACAATGAAACTAAAGGTTAATTCTTCCATGCATTGTCTAATGTTGAAAACAAAATCTGTTAGTACTTATCAGTCTAGATTTACATGGATGCAGGGCAATTTGTCACAACATAATCCTAATCACTGCTTTTTTGTGGGGTGGGGGGTGGGGGGGGGGGGTTGATAAGTTAATAATTATCATTTTTTTTTAAACAAAATAACCATGCATTGGTGCATGATACAACAATTATGAATGAACCATAATCATGCAATAGATAAACACAAATATTTTTGAATACATGCAAGTTTGTGGCAGATATATGTGTAATGTATATGGTGTAAAATATGTATAACCAGAATTATTATATAATTTCAACAAAAAAATAAATTTTTAAAAATTGTGTTAATGTGCAAATTTGTGTTAATGCTCATAATGTTCTTTTTGTCAGCATTCAGACAAAGCCAGAAATCTTCAGTTATAGAAATACAGCAAGATATATTCACAATTAGAGTGCTATATCCTGCTGAGTTATGGTTATACATGTATGTGTATGTGAGAAAATAACCACACAGCTACAGTCTGTGAGGCTCTCCAGGGTCATTTGTAAAAAAAAAATATATATATATATATATATATATATATATATATATAGAAGCGCAAAGAAATAACTCTACAAGGTTGAATGATTTAGTGATATTAATCATTAGTTTTACCCTTGAACGCTCCCTCTGCAAATTTCCACCCAGATGCCCTTGTTAATAATCCTAAGTGTACAACCACCTGAAATATCCGCCGCAAGCAAACATCCACTGTTAAAAAGGGCTGGGGAAAACAATTCATTACTTTATTCTGCTTCCTTGAAAAGAGCCATTTCCATCAATCTTGACATTCGAAGCTAGACATGAAGAAACTGCCTTTCAGACCTCAAGGGCTTTTTGTGATTTTCAGCTTGTGTTGAACAGGTTTTTTTTTAGATTAATTCTGTATACATTTGAAAATAATCTCCTTAAATTTTCTGGGACCTGTGACAACCCTAATAAATTGACTTTATAATCCTCAGTGGACAGCTGCACGAATTGAGCAGCTGCATGAATATTGCAGCTGCACGAATTATGTAGCTGCATAAATTATGCAGCTGCACAAATTATGCAGCTATACATATTACACAGCTGACACAAGACTTCAATGTAAGAAAGCACAACACACATCAACTTATGAGAATCGTAGGCTCTTTTCTAAGGAATACAACCATATCATATAATAAACGTGACGGACACTGTAAACCTGGAATAAATGTTCTACACCGCATCCCTAAACCTCTTGCTCCTGCTGAGATCTCAATGACAGCACACCCTTTCACCAGGGACAATGACATGAGTACCGTAAATACCCGTATATAAGATGAGGTTTTCATACCCAAACCATTAGTTAATTTTGGGGGGGGAAGTCTTATACATGAGTCGTCTTGTATACGAGTAAATATGGTATATCACAATGCGCTATCTGTCCCGTGGTTAAAAAGCAACAAAAACTGAGCAAAAGCCAATTGAATGATTTTACCCTTCATAGAATGATCAAGAATTCGCCAACCAGAGGCTTTGGAAATTAGTCCCAAGTGTACAGTGATCTGAAAAAAATCAATTGGTTGAAACATTTTTTTCCTTCTTTGACGGAATAGATAGTGATTATTGTATTTTTTTTCAAACTTAGCGAAGCCAGAAACTCTCATTTCATTTTGCTGCTGCGTAATATCTGATATTAATAATAGGATCACAAATGAACAAGAATTTAGTGCATTTAGTTGGTATTCTAAATTCAATCTTGTGGCCACACTCCCTCTAAGAGACACCGTATATGTATTAAAGGTCAACACCACTTACTAAACAAATTTGACATTTAGGAAATTTGAGATGAGGGTGGTGTTCTTCTTTAATACACATTGGCATCTCACGCATATGATTTAGTCCACATATTTCATACAAACACGAAGAAGCAATATCAGATCCCGAAAGCCCACAAAGTCTAGCTTGAAAGTCACACTAAGATGCACAGCTAATGAACATGGTTAATTCTAGGGCTAAAACGGGTCAGGGTGCAGCACATTATAAATGTTTAACTCCATCCCATCACTCAACTCAAACCCTGCGTTAAGAAACAACATCTTGTCGTTAGGCCAATTGCCACTTGCCATCTTGAACATCAGTTTCAATGAAGTTTTACGCTTCATGTGTGTTCTTTGCGATGAGGAAAAAAAGGAGTAAAACTTAGCGCATGGCAATTGGCCCATTACAGGTTTATCAAAATAATTTACAAATAGTCAATAATTATTGTAACTTCATTTTCTTCATAGTTTAATCTTAACAGTACAATTTCAAATCTTTACTGTTCTGTTTTTAAACATATATTATAAAAATAATCAATTCAAAATTCTAGTTTCTTAGTTTGGTCAAACCATTCATTAACTATTAAAACCAAATAAGATTATTCAGGCCTGTCACATGACCTGTCACATGATCTGTCACATGACCACTGTGCATGGCCAAAACTATGTTCTGCACATGGTGGTAGCATTGTGGTCATCTTGACTGAGACTTACCCGCTTCTGACTTCTATTTTGGAAGGACTGTTTTTTCTCCAGTTGTTTAGCAGCGGTCACCCAGCGGCCCCACAGGCGATGTATTCTCATGCGAATCCAGGCATAGTTCTTCCTCTGCCCTGGATCCTGCAGTTTCTTCATCAGTCCCTCAAGGTTATAGTTGATGAAGGCCTGCAACATGTGAACCAAGGTAAACCAGAGGACAAAGTGTATATCTATATAAGGTGGGGATTTTAGACAAGATATACCGATTATTATTTGGTAGACAGCCCATAAATAACTTAAAGGATGACCCATTCAGATGTCAGAGGATAGACCATTGAGCTGTCAGAGGATGGCCCATTGAGATGTCAGTGGATGGCCCACTGAGATGTCAGAGAATGGGCCATTGAGATATCAGAGGATGGCCCATTGGGATGTCAGTGGATGACCCACTGGGATGTCAGAGGATGGGCCATTGAGATGTCAGAGGATGGCCCATTGGGATGTCAGTGGATGGCCCACTGGGATGTCATAGAATGGGCCATTGAGATGTCAGAGAATGGGCCATTCAGATGTCAGAGGATGGCCCATTGAGATGTCAGAGGATGACATATTGAGATGTCAGTGGATGGTCCACTGGGATGTCAGAGAATGGCCCATTGGGATGTCAGAGAATGGCCCATTGAGATGTCAGAGGATGGCCCATTGAGACAGATGTTTTAATTAATCTGTTATGCACTACGTGTCTTTCAAATCCAATTTTCATTACCAATGAAATGCAGAATTATTTTAAAACAAAAAACAAAAAAACAAAAAACAAAAAAATAAAAATAAAAAATCAATATTTTACTGATAATCAATGTCCTCATTGAATATCATTGAGTGTGTATTTAATTAATTTGGTGATATTATATAGGCAGCCTGTGCAAAAGCCTTATAAGACCCTTTATCTGGTGATAAGTGCAGTTACCAAACAACAGGTAACAGTGCAATGTGATATATGTTTGCAGCAGTGAAACAAAGTCAGCTACACATTTTCATCAAAGGGGCTTTAATATTGAAGATATTAAAATAACAAATAGTTGGATACATAGTAAAAGTAACATCATTTTATTTTCTCTGAGTTCAAGGTTCAAATGAATTGGGGGGAAAAACCTATCAGTGTAATCAAACAGTCTCATGATATATTTTAGCAAAAATGTTTTCAAAATTATTTTCAGAGAAGCTCTGAGAGTTAATATGTTAAAAACAAGCATGTAAACCAGATACAAGGATTCATGGATAATACCAAGAATGTTACAAGAATTCATGGATAATAAACCAGAATGTTGCAAGAATTCATGGATAATAACCAGAATGTTGCAAGAATTCATGGATAATAACCAGAATGTTGCAAGAATTCATGGATAATAACCAGAATGTTGCAAGAATTCATGGATAATTAATCGGCAATCAGAGACTGCTGGATGTCCCTCCCTGTGTGGATCTGGAGGTACAAAATATATTGCCACCACTATAGAAAACTATTTATATAAAGAATTGATAGATGTATACAGGATTCTTGGATAAGGACCAGGATGTGAACAGGATTCTTGTATAAGGACCAGGATGTAAACAGAATTCTTGTATAAGGACCAGGATGTGAACAGAATTCTTGTATAAGGACCAGGATGTAAACAGGATTCTTGGATTAGGACCAGGATGTTGCTGTCATTCAATTCTTAATTCTTGCCAATGACTCTTCCCTTCAAACTACATGTACATTATCCTGCATCTGGGTAAGAAGCACTACAAGCGTGCTGAGCCAAGCCTTGGAGTAATTATAAATGGAGGCATGAGATCTTGTGAGATCAAAGGGGACATCATAGTTGCCAGCTTCAATAGAGTTATGATGATAGGCACATATAGGCACAAGATAAAAATATTTGGACATTATTTTGTTTCAAAGCAGTTTTGACTCAACAAAACCATGATTTTGAGCAATACATACCGGTATTGTGAACAGTGTTCTTTTTTCACTGATTATGAGGGTATAAATTTATTTTCTGTGCTACAATTGTCAAAATATTTCAATGATGAAAGTGGTTGGAAATTGTCACCACATTTATTCCTTCCTTTTCTTGGAAAAAAAATGTCCTGGTCAATCGTAAAACTTTAACCCCTAATGGACTGGCCTGCCTAAATGTTATTGATTGGCAGGACTAACCATTTTGTTTTCTAGCAAGTGCATCTGATAAAAATTATACCCATGGTTATTCAATATGTTCAGCAAAGTACTAGGGTAAAAAATTCATGATCCAATCAGTCTGACATCATTACCATGATGACAATTTAACAGGCTGCAGCCCTAGAGAATGTCATTAAGTCAGAACACTGGGGTTGTAACGTTCCTCCTGT
This sequence comes from Amphiduros pacificus, assembly GCA_949316495.1. Taxonomy (NCBI): domain Eukaryota; kingdom Metazoa; phylum Annelida; class Polychaeta; order Phyllodocida; family Hesionidae; genus Amphiduros; species Amphiduros pacificus. The sequence continues at coordinate 27,804,846 of OX439011.1, forward strand.
CCGTTGCCAGTGGTGGACGTTAACGTCCTTCATGTCCATCAGGGGTTAATAAATGTTGGCTAGTTTTATTTGTTAAAATATATGACTGATTTTTTATTTTTTTGAACTTAGCAACTCTGAAATGAAAGGATTTTGAATCCATTGAGTAAAACAATGTATTGCCATTGTGGTATTGCCATTGTGCCACATCTCCCTTAGCGGATGTCACATCGCCATAAATGATTACTCCAAGGCCACACTGCGTCAGCCAGTGCTGCGCTCGCGAAATTGCACCAAGGTTATGATTGAAAAAACAAAAAAAACAAAAAAAATCATCATCACAAAAATATTTTCAGCACAAGCTTGTGTATTTTAATGAAAATGAACATACCGGTGGGATCTCAACTTTACGCTTTAATAAGAATATACAATACAGATATATACATGCAAAATGGTAAATTAAAAACAATTCTGACAAAAACATTCATCTTTTCTCCAACATACTCAAGTACATATTTTAAGATAAAATTGAACGAGAACATCTATTTAGTTAGGATTGGCTACGGTCATGGATAATTTATTAACTACCTGTAAAAACTTGTTACTAATAGATAAAAAAGGACAATCAAATATTTTAGGAAATTCACAATAGCCCATTAAGATTCTCAACCTTAATGTCATTGAAATACTAGTCCTGATATCTGGTTGCCAGGACAGCAGATACATCAGGTGGGCAAAAGTCCACCTGCTAATGAGCAGAGATATGTGGTGTACAATACATGTAGTGACACCTGGTGGAGAGCAGAAGAGCCACCTAGTGTCAAAACTGCCATATCCAATACTCTTTCAAGTTCACTGTGTCAAATAAAGATATTTTTTTCTGAATCAATAGGTAATGAAATAATAAAGCAAAGTTTACCTGTTTTTCCACTGCTTTCTTGGTTCGGTTCTGATGTTGTGGCGCTCTGCCTGGTAGAACAGGGCACCAATTCTCAACCTTGTGAAATAATGAGGCAATTAATGTTACATTTCCACTTACAAATATTGCACACAAATCATTACAGACATATGAATAAATGGGAAATTAAACAAGGATTTCAAATCCGGCACTGATTTGCTCTACAAAGGTTTTATGATGAAAAACTATCCGTAGCCGCCCCCAAATGATCCTGATGCCGGTTAATTTGAACATTTTTTTCTCAGTTGTTTTATGATTTGTCTCTATTATTTACTCTGAGAAAGCCATCTGTGCTATGATGAAATATAAACACGTGGTGATCCCCACTTCCTGCCATTGTTCATTTGACATTTATTGTAAACGTTTTTTAGTTGCTCTCTGATTGGTCAAAATAATTGCTATTGTCTCCCACCATTGTCTCGACTGCTGTGATTGGCCCATAAACCGGATGTCCGTGCACTTATAGTATTATCATTAAGATATATATTGACAGATGCTTAGAGTTGACAGATGCTTAGAGTTGACAGATGCTTTGAGTTGACAGATGCTTTGAGTTGACAGATGCTTTGAGTTGACAGATGCTTTGAGTTGACAGATGCTTTGAGTTGACAGATGCTTTGAGTTGACAGATGCTTTGAGTTGACAGATGCTTTGAGTTGACAGATGCTTAGAGTTGACAGATGCTTTGAGTTGACAGTTGCTTAGAGTTGACAGATGCTTAGAGTTGACAGATGCTTAGAGTAGACAGATGCTTTGAGTTGACAGATGCTTTGAGTTGACAGATGCTTAGAGTTGACAGATGCTTAGAGTTGACAGATGCTTTGAGTTGACAGATGCTTTGAGTTGACAGATGCTTTGAGTTGACAGATGCTTAGAGTTGACAGATGCTTAGAGTTGACAGATGCTTTGAGTTGACAGATGCTTTGAGTTGACAGATGCTTTGAGTTGACAGATGCTTTGAGTTGACAGATGCTTTGAGTTGACAGATGCTTTGAGTTGACAGATGCTTAGAGTAGACAGATGCTTAGAGTTGACAGATGCTTAGAGTTGACAGATGCTTAGAGTTGACAGATGCTTAGAGTTGACAGATGCTTTGAGTTGACAGATGCTTTGAGTTGACAGATGCTTTGAGTTGACAGATGCTTTGAGTTGACAAATGCTTTGAGTTGACAGTTGCTTAGAGTTGACAGTTGCTTAGAGTTGACAGATGCTTAGAGTTGACAGATGCTTAGAGTAGACAGATGCTTTGAGTTGACAGATGCTTTGAGTTGACAGATGCTTTGAGTTGACAGATGCTTTGAGTTGACAGATGCTTTGAGTTAACAGATGCTTTGAGTTGACAGATGCTTTGAAGGAATGGTATCCATCCCAGCAACAAGTCAAGAGTAATTCAATATTAGTTCTTGTTGCTGTGATTATTTTTGTATCTATTCATTGATAAGATCAGGTTAAAACTTTACCACACACACTTTAAGTGGTCGGTGTATTTTAGTTGATTTTAGTGAGATAGCTTGCTTGTATAACAGTTTTGTGCCCAATTACCCCAAACCTCTGTAAATTTGCCTGTGACCTCTGATTTCATGAATGCTTTAAATCTTGCTCCTATTAAAAACCTTTATCTCATTTTATTGATTATATCTTGCATTTTAATGAGCCATATACACATATATATATATATAGGTGTGTATGTGTAGATGTGAAGCAAAGGGTTAACTTACCTCACTCAGATAGAGTCGGAAGGAGCACTCTGACCCGTCCACACCATATTCTCTGTAGCAGGGGTCAGACTTCCAATGTGCCATCATCCACTGCAAGCAACACAGCACAGACCATAATCAATGCACACAATCTACATCTTACATGCTCATATAGCTCGTGTACACAGATATGAATTATGATATAATATGGGCAAAGGCAGCAACATTTCTCTGGGACTCTTGCTTTACTTCCAGAAGCCATACTTTCATGTTTATATCTCATTTTCATGTTTGGTTCTTAGAATTAATCCTTATCTTTCCCTTCATGACTAAACAAAGAATTTTATTAACATTTTTTTTATTTATGAGTAACAAAAGCTATGCTTACACCCATTTTTCCTGTGCAGTGTGGAAACTTTTTATTTTCTGCTTCAGTCAATTTGCAGTTTTCCTGTTGGCCTAGGATGAGTCCTGGAAAAAAAATCATTATTAAGAAAAGTCTTGGTCCCAACTGATTGCAGTTAGACTAATAAATAACAGATATTTTTAAGGTAACATAAAACAAATCATAGATACTGGTTATCAAAAGAGACTGCCTGAGTAGACAGATCATCTATAGAGACTGCCTGAGTAGACAGATCATCTATAGAGACTGCCTGAGTAGACAGATCATCTATAGACTGCCTGAGTAGACAGATCATCTATAGAGACTGCCTGAGTAGACAGATCATCTATAGACTGCCTGAGTAGACAGATCATCTATAGAGACTGCCTGAGTAGACAGATCATCTATAGAGACTGCCTGAGTAGACAGATCATCTATAGAGACTGCCTGAGTAGACAGATCATCTATAGAGACTGCCTGAGTAGACAGATCATCTATAGAGACTGCCTAAGTAGACAGATCATCTATAGACTGCCTGAGTAGACAGATCATCTATAGAGACTGCCTGAGTAGACAGATCATCTATAGACTGCCTGAGTAGACAGATCATCTATAGACTGCCTGAGTAGACAGATCATCTATAGACTGCCTGAGTAGACAGATCATCTATAGAGACTGCCTGAGTAGACAGATCATCTATAGACTGCCTGAGTAGACAGATCATCTATAGAGACTGCCTGAGTAGACAGATCATCTATAGAGACTGCCTGAGTAGACAGATCATCTATAGAGACTGCCTGAGTAGACAGATCATCTATAGAGACTGCCTGAGTAGACAGATCATCTATAGAGACTGCCTGAGTAGACAGATCATCTATAGACTGCCTGAGTAGACAGATCATCTATAGACTGCCTGAGTAGACAGATCATCTATAGAGACTGCCTGAGTAGACAGATCATCTATAGAGACTGCCTGAGTAGACAGATCATCTATAGAGACTGCCTGAGTAGACAGATCATTTATAGACTGCCTGCATAGACAGATCATCTATAGAGACTGCCTGAGTAGACAGATCATCTATAGAGACTGCCTGAGTAGACAGATCATCTACAGACTGCCTGCGTAGACAGATCATCTATAGACTGCCTGAGTAGACAGATCATTTATAGACTGCCTGCATAGACAGATCATCTATAGAGACTGCCTGAGTAGACAGATCATCTATAGACTGCCTGAGTAGACATTTATCATCTTGTCTGTAGAAATTATGAGCAATTACTGACCATCTAAAGAGACAGCAAGTCAGAGACAATTCATAGGTCTAATATCCATTACAGGTCATTCAGGGGTCCAATGTGCCTCATACAACAGCTGTGCCTGACCATATAATGCCATACAACAGCTGTAGGTCACCATATAATGCCATACAACAGCTGTGCCTGACCAGATAATGCCATACAACAGCTGTGCCTGACCAGATAATGCCATACAACAGCTGTGCCTGACCAGATAATGCCATACAACAGCTGTGCCTGACCAGATAATGCCATACAACAGCTGTGCCTGACCAGATAATGCCATACAACAGCTGTGCCTGACCAGATAATGCCATACAACAGCTGTGCCTGACCAGATAATGCCATACAACAGCTGTGCCTGACCAGATAATGCCATACAACAGCTGTGCCTGACCAGATAATGCCATACAACAGCTGTGCCTGACCAGATAATGCCATACAACAGCTGTGCCTGACCAGATAATGCCATACAACAGCTGTGCCTGACCAGATAATGCCATACAACAGCTGTAGGTCACCATATAATGCCATACAACAGCTGTGCCTCACCAGATAATGTCATACAACAGCTATGCGTGACCAGATAATGCCATACAATGGTGATGTGTGACCTTATATGGTCACATTTATGTGTTACCAAATAGATGTTTGGTTTAAAAATGTGTAAAGATGTATGTTGAGGTTTTAATACCCAGGCTGCATAAAACTGTATAAAGATGTACATTTGTATGTTGAGGTTTTAATACCCAGGCTGCATATAACACAGTGAAGTGTTCTCGTACACAGGAGCAGTGAGGAACTATGGGCGTGCCTATTAAACAATCTCAAGCAGAAATAATTATATTCTAATTTGTGCTCACTGTAAGTCACTCTCTGAAAAGCTTTTTTCAACCAAGAATGCTATCATTACAACTGATTCAGAACAGTCATTGATTTGCAAAGCAAATTCTGTATTTCAAGTGGAAGGTGCATCTTGTCCTAGTGATTTACAAAAATTTATTGTTTCTTGTCCTTGTCATTTTTTTGCATGCATCTTGTCCTTGTCGTTTACCATATTTACTTGAAAATAGGACAACCCTGTGTTTAAGACTAACTGGTGCAAATAAGCTGGCGCTCTAACCAACTGCTCCACGGCCCGTCGCCTCCTGTGCACAAGATGACCCCCCAAACTGAATCAGATGTTATTTTGGGTGAAAAGGCCAATTTCCAATTATAGGACGAGTCAGCGACCATTTTAAAAATAAACATAAATATGTAGTTTCAGGGATCCATCATTACGCAATATATTAATATTTCAATGTGAGTTAATACACTGTGGTGGTGCTCCGATCATTTTTGCACCTTTTCAAAATGACGACCTCATGTTGCATAAGCATATTTAAGCATTGTTAAACTCACATTTTCTCTGATTTATGCATAATTTACACTTATTACATGAAGGCAGACTACTGTTCAGACTTGGTAAAATATCTCTATATGTATTATAAGACAAAGATCAGCCGCCCGGAGGTGTCGTAAATCACCGTCCACAGGTTACCCTCGTGTACAAGCCGACCCCCCAAACATCAAGTCCTTGTCCACCATAAGATGAATCTTGCCACATACTCCTCAATGAGAGATTATTTATTCTCTTAAATATCGATAGAGTGAATCTTGTTGTTTGTCATGTTATAATTTTATCAGTAAAAATTAGATAACAAATGGAAACACATTATTACTAGACACACCAATCAAGAGAGAAAAAAAGCCAAGTTTTTTTTCATTGTGTGTGTGTGTGTGTGTGACACTCCAAGCAGCAGCAAAAAGAACTGTGATGTCAAGCAACTGGTGGAGTGTGATATGGATGTAAAATGAGAAATTATCCACAGCAACTCAAAGGTAAAAAACGCATTCTTCTGCGCCACGAGAATATTTATTTTTACACTGAACATGCTGAAATGAGTTTTTTTGTTATTGCAAGGGTTAAATAGCAAACTGAGGGATTTGACTCCGATCAGTGCATGCAAATTTATGTACCTGGAGAAGGGCCTTCTGAGAACATATTTTTTTTATCAATTTGATTCTCACTGCTTGAGTGGGCCATGCTGCCACCTGGTGTACTGAAGTCAGTCATGCATGGGGGGACTTTGTAGACATGGATGCTTAGGTTGTAGTCATGACAAATGTTGATCGCCATATCACTTATTTCAATCAGTTTAATACATCCACAACTGTCTTTCCTTTCTTCTCAAAATTACAAATCACACTACTTTTTTCTCTGAACAAAATATTTTTGTATTCCTTTCACAGCATACAGAATGGTCGTCATCATATCAGCTGTCATGTCTGAATACTTCTCCCAGCATGCACTTTTCATGACACAAGACACACCTAGTGGATCACAAATGTTGAAACCCAAGCAGTGGGAATTGGACAAAAAGTTAGTTTACATCCAAAAAGCTTCTAGGTCAATAAATCTTACCTTTTTTATCATTTCTAACTAGGTGAACTGAACAAAAGAAATTTTAAAATCATTTATAAAACAAGGCTGTTCATGTGGTTTTGACATCTTAATGTGTATTGTATCTATTTGTGAAAATTTTGTTAAATTCCCCCTTGTTCTTCAATTCACTTATCTATAGATGAGTGTTCCCCCACACATGTTGTGATTCCAAGACCAACTACTTCTGCGCCTACATACAGATATGTGCGTTACCTTTAGCATCGACCTGTTTCTCGGCCTGGGATTTAGCTTTGGGTTCCTCTTGTTTCAGATGTTCCTTCCTTCCCTCAGACTGCACTGCTGCAGCAGGTTTAAAATTGGGGGAATCTGAAATATTTACATGATCATTCACGTTTATTTCTATTCACAAAGGTGCATTCGTTATGTACATGGGCACATTATTTCTATTTATATGTGTACATCACATTACATAACTTTTATGTACTTCTGATTTTTTTAAATCTATTTCTTGCCATTGTCATTTTATGGTATGCAGCTTGTCATTGTCATTGTCATTTTATGGCATGCAGCTTGTTATTGTCATTTTATGGTATGCAGCTTGTCATTGTCATTTTATGGTATGCATCTTGGCTTGGTCATTTAAATGGTATATGTCTTGTCATTGTCACTTAATGTATGTACCTTATCCTTGTCATTTTGGTATACATCTTGTCATTGTCATTTTATGGTATGCAGCTTGTCATTGTCATTTTATGGCATTTCATTGTCATTATATGGCATGCATCTTGCCTTGGTCATTTAAATGGTATACATTTTGTCATTGCCACTTCTATCCTATGTTAACCCTGTGTATAGGTGGATACCTTGTTTCATGCTGTTTGCTATGAGCAGTTGTTTGTTGTCATGGGGAAGCTTGGGTGGTAACTGTGACTGGTTCCCTGTCACCATGTCCAGTTTCTTCTCTATATTGTCTATTCTCTCCATCAAGTTGTCCAGCAGCACGGCCATTGTCTTTTTCAGATCTAAAACACATTCATAAACATCTCATATAAAGGTGAATCCATACAGCCAAACAAGACGTTTGTTTAAACATGGGCCTGTGGCCTCAGAGTTATGCTGATCATTGATTTGTTGTAATGTTGTTGGACACTTTCTGGAAATACCCGCAAATTTCTTGATAAATGATCATTTAAATCCTTTCCCAGAGAAGATTTGAACAGGTGATAATTTCAGCCAATCAAAATGCACAAACCATCTTGAATTTGGTAGCTACATTCTCATTGGCTGATATTTGTCATGTTATTCAAAATTGTAGCCTCCTTGACAACAGCTATTAGATTTTTAAAATAAAATCATGAAAAAAATTGGAAAATTTCTGAGTCCAATGGAAAATAAATAGAAATGGCCCGGTGAAAATAAAACATTTTACCAACTAATAGCTAATCTAGTAGTTTCAGAGAAGATCAAAACTGACAAACAAACAGAATAACAGAAAATGCCCCCTCCCTTCACTGCAGCTATGCAGAAATAACTTCTGCTAAAAAAATCATTTCTGAAATTAGTGTTCTCCAATCACCAATTGGCAAAGCCCAGATAGGTGATCTGAAGGGGTTTGTCGAACGTCCAAGGTCTCTACCAATTTGAACCAAAGAAAAGTTTGGTGGAATTGTTAGAACTCAAGTGAAGTAAAAAATCGCCAGCTGCAAAAACTGAGGTAAACCCGTTTAAATGTCAAAATTGAACCAGTTTCAACTGTCGTTAAAACGGGTTTGACTCAGATTTTGCAGCTGGCGACTGATATCAAATATTTATATTTTCTTTATTTTATGATATCCGAAGAATTATCAAACTTTTTGGGGAGATTTTAGATACAATCAAACATAAAATATGAATTTTCACCGTAAGAGTTGGATATTTAAAAAATCTCATGCAAACGAGATTATAGACAAAAAGCAAAAATCACAAACCTCTCCAGATCACCTTATCTGGGCTTTGCCAATGGGTGATTGGAGAACACTATTTCTGAAATCATTTCTGAAATCTCACACCAACAGATCTAGCTGTAAAATCTCATGTGTCGAGTTTTAATTTGTAAAACTTTGTATGCAGAGTTATGCATAGATTATGGTAACCTTGATTATTTTGTAGAAAATACACTTAATTTAATGGTATGTTTTTTTATAAACAAAATGAAAAATCTGCCTACATTTGAACTTGTGCAATGATAATCATATGTAACATTTACCTTTAAAATAATTCAAATCTATTTTTGTGTCCTGCTTGATTTCTTGTTACAAATGAGTTAGGCAAATCAATTATGAGTAATTTAAAATATATCAGGGTTGTATTTTGCACTATGATCTTTAGAATCACAGCATTGATGTGCTGCATGTTATGTTTGACCTGACAATTACTAAACATCTGGGTAAAATCATCCAGACATCCTGGTGCATCCTTGCTTATATCACAGGTCCCTGCTGCTGCTCTGAATGTACTGTGTGCAGAGAATTGGGTCAAATACGACCAGTAGCATCATGCATATACAGTGGACATTGGATAGCAGGTAGCGACATTTAATTGTCCAGTTTCTAATCTGTCATCAATTTAAATATAATTTATTAGGCACTGAAACCTTTTGTTGCCTTTCGTAAATGATCAAGGCTGCAGAACTTTGGAATTCCTCGTAAAAACATGGGATACATTTAATTGAAAACTAGATAGTTTGCGAGTGGCACAAAACAGAAGTCAACACAGTATCAAATGCATACAGGTCCATGGACTCTCCAACTTACATAATTATGTCAATCTCTTTTATGCAATAAGGTGGTCAAAGTAAATATGTTGCATAAATTATTCTCCAAATTATGAACATATTGTAAAAGATACATGTAGTGGCAATAAGTGATATGAAATTTTACAAATTTGCTCCTGTGACCTTGAAAATATGACTGAATGTTAAAATCCTATTTAGCCTTTAATTAGGTCACTGTGACCAACTATAGTTACTCTGAGCCAACCCAAGTTCAATCACATATGGATGGTAACATTAATATTGCTATATTCTTAAAGTTAAGAGAGCATAATCAATAAAAGTAACAATATTACTACTCTTGACCTTGACTCAAAGTCAATAAAAATTCACCCAACGAAGTAATCTTTATATGAAATTTACATATCCACAGTATCAAGCTCTAGATCAGCTTCTGCATATTTTGAAGTTAAGACCTATTTGGCCTTTAAATAGGTCACTGTGACCAAGTTACATAATTATTCACAAAAATATGAACAAACATATTGTGTGAGATAGATGCGGTAGCAATTAATGTTATGTGTTGTGTTGCCAAATATAACATTAAGATGATTTTGAAAATTGTCTTCTGTGACCTTGAAAATATATGTTCAAGGTTATTCAGTATCTTTCTTGTCCCTCATTGGTAGATCACATCTACCAAGTCATATCAATATTGCTGTAATCTTGAGGAAAATATAGGATTCACAAGCAAATTTGCTCCTGTGCTGGCCATGGCCTTGACCTTGACCAAAGGTCACAAAAAGTTCGGCCCAAAATATTTCTCAGGACTAAATATTATCTAGTATCTAGTCTTTTATGTCCAAGCATAAAGGAATGATGAAAACAAAGTGAGGCATTAGAGGCAGTGGAGACAGAGTAAATAAAGTCAGCTTGTGCTGTCATAATAAGCCATTCCCTGTCCACAAAGGACCAGCGTACGAAATAGCAGCGAGTCTGTGAGCCTCAAGCTTGTAAATTTTACATCAGGCTATCATTTTTGATTGATGGAGAACCCATGCTATCTTGAATTTCCAAAGTGTTCCACGCAACTTGTGATTGGTCTAGACGATTGCTACAAACATTGCATATTTCCGCAAATTCTTATTGGTCGAAAAATAATGTGACTCAACATTTCAATCCTTCGCTTTTTTATTGGATGCCACAAAGACGGAAATTACGATTCACCCAATTTTAAACACTAGATATTTGAGATTTGATTGGGGGCTTTCTGTTTTTCTTATGGGCTTTTTATTTTCAAATGCTCTGGGCCCTGATAGCTTCCTCTTATTATTTCATTAATTCACATACTGCAAAGACACATTGATAATTATCACTCATGATAAATATCACCCATGATAAATATCACCCATGATAAATATAACCCATGATAAATATCACCCATGATAAATATCACCCATGATAAATATCACCCAATATGGCCTGATATGATAGAAACATCATCAAACAGTTGTTTTTAACATGTAAATATTAGTCTGAAAATAAGCAATGCTCACCATAACCTGTCAGTCTGCCAGCGTATGGCCCATCGATTGTGTTCTCAGTCTCCTTGGACAAGGCTTTCACATACTTCTCGCTCAACTGCAGAATTTCCTTCTGAAAATATCAATTTTGAGAATATGCAAATTTGGCAGTTATAAGATGCAAGTCTTCACTCAACATTTCAATTTATGTGATTTGTTTGTATCAATGACCTTTTAATCACTGTTTAGGCTATATCAGGTCAGATGGAAACCTGTCACTGGGATTCAATGCCCTACTCTTTCAGAAGAGTAACTGCCAACCTTTCCTTCGCATTATGACAAAGACATGATAACACAAACAACAGCCTATAATAACCAGTCATAGACCACAGCTCGAATGGGAAATAACTCAGTAGCAAATAAATATTTTTCTCAACCATGCAGCATGACTGAAATACTTTTCCTAACCAGGATTCAAACCCTGGACCATTAGCATGGAAGATATATGTCGTACCAACTGAGTTACGTCCCACCCACTTAGCATTTCAAACAGAACCTAGACATATATTGACATTTAAATGTTTAATTAATATATTTTTTGTCATTTAAGCCATTTCATGGCATGATTAGCATTCAATATGATCATGCCATATCATCAAGTGATATTTGTGCTTGCCCTAAGCTAGTAACTTTTGGTAAGGGCTAGTAACATTTGAACTCATTTCCTACTCTCTGACTGATTAAAAACTTTCTTGTTAACTTTAATTTGACAAAAAGGTACAGCATACAATGTACATTTGTAACAGTATAGGAGATTTAGATATTTATTGTTTTGCAAATGATACACCGATTCATAGTTTATCTTTTGTTATCTGAAAGGTATTATTCGGCGTGTTATCATAATTGACATCTTAAATGTTTGGTGGCATAAACAAATATTTCATTACATTGTAACATTGTCAATACTAACAAGTGTACATTCAGACCTTGATTTTAGCCAACCAACACTGTAACAGACATATTTGGTACTCAGGAATATATTCAGTATTAAAAATTGATGAGATGTCAATTGCAAATCAATTAAAAAAGAAAACCTGTTTTCTTAACAGTTTAATTTTATTTTTGTAGTGAAAATCAATGTTGTTTCTGTGTTAGTTTATGTGCTAGAGTACGTACCCCACGTAATATATCAATTTTTTTTCATAATAAGAAGCAGAATACTTAAGTAATTGCATAATATATCTTTCAAAAATATTCTTTCCTGCAGTTGATAAGGACTATAGATGAATTCATTTGAAGTTACTTCTTTGTCATAATCTTTGCTACAAGAATTCCTGGATCCAACAAAATGTTATTTCATATCTCAACATTATTTCTCAATATATTTAAAATTTGAGTTGTCCAAATTTTGTTTTGACTGAGTTTGAACATTATATACACTATATTAAATTACTTGCTTTACATTTGATTCCATAATATAACTAATTTGGATAAGATTTCTGAATTATCCAAAATAAGTTTATACAGTTTGTAGAGTACGTACCCCCTACAACACGCGCATGTTAAGCAGCCATAAAATTTCAATGGTATGTCCTTGTGTAAAAAAAAAAGATTTATGAAAAGGAGACCTTGAATTTTAATAAAACATAAGTTAGAAATACAGGTAACAGGTTTGATTTTTCTTGCTGGTTGACTGCCTCCAGTGACCTTGATTGTGGCATACAGCATGATAATCATTATGTCAACTGTCATATGTACGAGCATATCCCAGAATGCATTGTACGTGATAAAAGGCAAAGGTACATATCCCAGCATGCATTGTACGTGATAAAAGGCAAAGGTACATATCCCAGCATGTATTGTATGTGATAAAAGGCAAAGGTACATATCCCAGCATGCATTGTACACGATAAAAGGCAAAGGTGCATATCCCAGCATGCATTGTACATGATAAAAGGCAAAGGTACATATCCCAGCATGCATTGTACGTGATAAAAGGCAAAGGTACATATCCCAGCATGTATTGTACATGATAAAAGGCAAAGGTACATATCCCAGACTGCATTGTACATGATAAAAGGCAAAGGTACATATCCCAGCATGCATTGTACATGATAAAAGGCAAAGGTACATATCCCAGCATGCATTGTACGTGATAAAAGGCAAAGGTACATATCCCAGCATGCATTGTACATGATAAAAGGCAAAGGTACATATCCCAGCATGCATTGTACATGATAAAAGGCAAAGGTACATATCCCAGCATGCATTGTACGTGATAAAAGGCAAAGGTACATATCCCAGAATGCATTGTACGTGATAAAAGGCAAAGGTCTGGGATGAATAAAGTTCACATCAGACAGGCAGAATTCTCAAATTAGTTGTCCGATGGACATGTTTTCCGACCTCACGTTGCGTGTGCATATGTGCATATGTGCATTGTTAAACTCACATTTTCTCTGACTTGTGCACAATCACAATTTAGACATATTAATGAAGGTGGACTACTGAATGTCACAGGGTGCAATATTTCTATGTGTATTATAAGGCAAAGATTTGGCCAGGAATCCATGGGTCTTAAGGCAAATGGTCTACCAACTGAGTTATTTTGGCCAGTTGACACAAGAGACACCTGGTGGATCACAAGAGACACCTGGTGGAGACTCAAGCAGTGAGAACTGAATCAGATATTGGGCCTCGTACCTTGAGTGTCTCACTTTCGCGGTTGCTGTCGTAGCCCACCAAGGTCATGTTCATGAGGGTGACGCCCCACACAAAGCCCACAAGACACAGGAACAAGCCCAGGCGACGTGACGTCATCATGTACCTCAGCTGCTGCCATGGGACGCGCGCCACGCTCATCTCCGCCGCAGTCACAGTGCTACCTCATCTGAAACAAACCAAACATTTAAAGCATTCAGCAAATGAGGTTTTCAAGCCCTTCTTCCATACATAATATAGTTTATACCCTAAACTTTGCAATGAAATAGTGCGATTGCGGGTTACCATCTTGTTTTTTTAATGATTGGATTTTAGAGAGTTTTTTGTACACTTCCGATTGTAATTGTGCAGTTCTGATGTGTTGTTTTCAATGAGACAGCATGGCGACCCGCAATCGGCCTATGTTATTACCCATCATATTTCCCCCACATTAATTTCTGTGCCATTTGAAAATAGATGAGTCTTCTGCTAAGATTCATATCATCCATTGGACACTTTGTTGACAAACTTTGTTTAGCTGACCAATAACCTAGTGCAAACACCTGCTTTGTGAAGTTTTGCTAATAATGGGGCACCATGGAGTGATTTTGCTTACAAAGGTCTGTTTGTCCATTGTTGTTTGTCTATTTGTACAGGCCTAACACCCTGACAGACCACAATAGAGGTCACATGATCGTACTTGGCACTTTCAGCAAAACACAATAACAACCATGGTCGATGTATTTTGGTTGATTTCAGTAAGATAGCTTGCTCGTATCAAAATTTTGTGGCCACATATCATTGAAGCATACCTGAAATCTCTGTAAAATTGCCTGTGACCTCAGTGATTTTATGAATGCTTTGAATAAACAATGTACATGTATATTCAACTGGGGACAGGCGGTGATCTGTGTACTTAATATGCAAACAGAAATGCACATATACAGTACATGTACATGTAAGTTAACTATATATATTAAATTACATGGATAAAGGTTTTATACACTTATTCGTGTACCTCACCATTCATTTTGAACACTTCAGCTGTACCTCTTCTATGCTTAATTTTTCAATGCATGACGTAATCAGATGAGGTAACTGTTACACCATACTTGCAAACAGAAAAAACACACACACACACACACCTACACACACACAGATGGAGACATCAGATGGTAAGATATATGTACCTGATGTTCAAGTCTGGGGTTTTATCTCATACTTGGTGCTTCAAAGGGTGTTCTGCACCTTTGAGATATTCTTTTACAGATCACCCATGTGCCGAACTACTTTTGCAAATCATCCTTGATCCAAAGGACGAGTGAGATCCTTCTACCAGAACCAACAAAAGAGATCTGTCAGGCTGAACACTGCATGAACCCATGCTCTTGACTTTATGTCATATTTATCTAATGCAGATGGTTTATATACCAGACCAGTGTTAACATTGTAAGAAGTACAGATCTTAAGACAAGAACATGTGAGTGAGTGCAGTGTTCAGGCTGACAGATCTCTCTCGTTGGTTCTGGTGGAAGGATCTCTTGTGATCTCTTGATTCTGAAGGATCTCTTGTGATCTCTTGATTCTGAATTTGGATTAGAATTTTGATCACGCTACTAGATATGAAATGGATGATATCTACTACTGGCTTGTTTTTTTGCTTCAACCAGTGGCTCCCCAAATGTTAACCGAGTTCAACGGTTTTTATCCGCTCTGAGCAGGACTTCTCTATCACATCAATCTCTGCTAACCAAA
The DNA here is from genome assembly GCA_949316495.1 of Amphiduros pacificus. Taxonomy (NCBI): domain Eukaryota; kingdom Metazoa; phylum Annelida; class Polychaeta; order Phyllodocida; family Hesionidae; genus Amphiduros; species Amphiduros pacificus. Next base: position 27,820,334 of record OX439011.1, read on the forward strand.
GACTAAAAGGTGTGTACAGAACTGACTGCAAGTCATGAACTATTCAGAAAATCTGGCTGAGAAGTGATTGGTGACCGAATAAATGACTATTCATACTGATTGATATTGTTACAAACTGACTGTGTGATATTTTCATGGGCGAGACTGCATGACTGGACATGGTGGTCCAGAATTCAAACCACGTCAAAGCAGGGCAATGACCACAGAGGTAGTGAGAGCTGCCGAGGTTGTGAGAACTGCCGATGTAGTGTACAGCATGGTTAGTGTTATAACAATAGATGTCAGAATACAAGAGAAACACCATAGGCCCCCTGCCAATCTCTCCGACTTATGATTAAATATAGTGGAGTTGTACAGTTCTGTTTCCGGTAAAGTTGTACAGTTCCGGTGTGTACTTTTTAATGGGGAAAAAAAACAACATGGAGATCAGCAATCAGCCTATTGTTATTCATTGAAAAGATTGGAATACAGAGTTATGGTCATGAGCTTTAATCTGACCTGATATAGAGTAATATGCTGAAAAATTCATTAAGGTCTATAATCCACAATCAGTCTGAAGCATCTGGGGAGAACTTCGTGTGGTCTCGTATATTTCCGTAACTGCCTTCGGCTCTGGGGGATTCCAGGATGAGAGTGAGGCTATGACGCCAGTGGGGGGTATTTCCCATTCAGCACACATGGCGGACAAACCAAACGATAACAGAGGCAGGTGGTCTTCTCTGTCATATATTGTTAAAATGTTAATATAATGTCATAATTATGCAACATCCTGCTAGCACAGTATATAAACTCTAACTGTCAATGAATTCAGACTGAATATTATGCAACTTTCTTCAATTGATAAGAAATGTTCTCCAACCATCGGCAAAGCCCAGATAGGTGATATAAGTCGCCAGCTGCAAAAACTGAGTTGAAACTACCGTTAAAACGGGTTCAATTTAAATAATAAAAAAATAAGACTAGCTGGTTAAGTTTACTTTTTCTGTGCTAAATTAACAAATAACATTACTTTGAACACATTTAAGCCAAAAAAACATAAGTCTGTCCCAGTTTTTCATTGTGGATTATAGACCTTAATACAAACAAGCCTCAATCCTTTGACCCTGGAATTAGATATAATTATATGTGTATATACGTTTTGGGTCAATTAGCACAAACTAGATCACATAGAATGGGTACCTACCTGCCTTAACTGTCAAGCCTGCCATTTAGTTTTTTGAGTGAGATTTTGCAGCATTTCATTTATCCTTTAGACTAATTATGCTAATCTTCCACAGAATCATGTTGAGCCATTCAAGTCAAGAGCTTATGGAAAGGGGATTGGGGGTCCAACATCGGTAGATGTGATGCAAGCCAAATTCACACAAATCAATCCCTGCATAATTATACATAATCAGCTGCCACTAAACATCAAGCTTGTCAAGCCTAAATGCACTACAGTGGTACAATGACATGAATACATTAACATCATGGTAAATTTTAACGACTTTGTTTGTCAAAGCAGATGGTCAGCTTACAATGTGATTATTCAAGTCTCTCACTCTGAGTCAGTTCCTGGCCTTTCTTACCGCCCTTATCACTGCCCTTATTACTGTCCTTATTAAGTACTGCTCTTCTTACTGCCCTTCTTACTGCCCTTATCACTGCCCTTATTACTGTCCTTATTACTACCCTGATTACTGTCCTTATTACTACCCTTATTTCTGCCCTTATTATTACCCTTATTTCTGCCCTTCTTACTACCCTTATTACTACCCTTATTACTATATTTATTACTGCCCTTATTACTACCCTTATTATTACCCTTATTTCTGCCCTTCTTACTGCCCTTATTACTACATTTATTACTGCCCTTATTACTATATTTATTACTGCCCTTATTACTACCCTTATTTCTGCCCTTCTTACTGCCCTTTTTACTATATTTATTACTGCCCTTATTACTACCCTTATTTCTACCCTTTTAATACCCTTATTTCTGCCCTTCTTACCACCCTTATTACTGCCCTTATTACTATATTTATTACTGCCCTTATTACTACCCTTATTATTACCCTTATTTCTGCCCTTCTTACTACCCTTCTTACTGCCCTTATTCCTATCCTGCCTGCTGTAGTACATTCAATGCACCTGGCCAGGGCAGAGGGGATAGCATACCACGAGCTCTCTGCTATGTAGCATACCATATCTCTGGTCAGTGTCATAATGCATTGTGTATGAGGATGGCAGATAGTGAGGACAATATTGATTTGAATCCTTCCTATTGTCATTAACAGTTTTGCCAAACATCTTTTTGGTCATGCATCAATGTGACCAAATTAAGTCATGCAGTACCATTGTTTGATCAAAATATATTCCACACATGATATGTATGAAAAGATAATACCAGGCAAACTGCTTAAAGTCCTGCAATGACCTTATATATATATATATATATATATATATATATATAGTCCTGCAATGTCCTGCAATGACCTTATATATATATATATATATATATATATATATATATATATATATATATATATATATATATATATATATATATATATATATATATATATATATATATATATATATATATATATATATATATATATATATATATATATATATGTGTGTGTGCATGAGGCTGTAGATGTCTGGCTGTGACTGATCTGGACGGGAGCCAGCACCTGGCTGGAGGGCATCTCATCCTTATTATACAGACCACACCTACATCACCTACACCACCTTAACTCGCCAGTGGCAGCCAAACATCTATTGTGCTATACGTAACAGCTCACAACTGGTAGGCATGGCCAAAATGATGCAGGGTTTGGCATATACACTGGCCCGGTGGCCCTGGGCCACCAGATCCTCTGTTCGGGCCAGTCAATGCTCTGTTGTAGTGGTCCAGTTGGGCAACCATATTTTTGGTCTTTTAGTGGCCCAAACTATCTTGATTTTATTATTCTAATCCTTGATAGATATCATATCACAATCAATAGACATTTGATTGGGACAAGTATCCCCCACTCAGACATTATACAGCCTTATGTACAATGCTCTTTATTGTATCACACATCCTATTATCTTTAGAAACTTTAGGCCACCACTTCTCATGCTCTGGTGGCTCAACTGGGCAACCAACATTTTTCTCTTTATGTCAAGGCCTGTGATGTCATGCAATAATAGCCATGCATGATATTTGCTCAGGTTTATGTGTGACCACATAGATGTTTGGCTCAAACTGGTAACAATAGTGTGTCTGCTGGGCTGAAAACAGCAAGATTCGGTTCATCCATCCAGCAGAGTGTACATTCAATAAAGCTGTCCTGACCTTATACCTGAGTATTGACATTATGAGAAATATATTGATTGTGAAGATAGTGAGAAGTTGTGGCCAATAAAATTTCTAATAATGCACTGGATTCAAAATGCATGTTTCAGGATGGTGAAAAGTTTCAATAGGCAAGGGATAATCTACCACAAGGCCATAATTAGGTCCAGATTGTGTATCTTATCTGGATGTTAAAAGACCAAATGTCTGGTTGCCACACTGGGCCACCATATTGCAATATCTACTGGCCCGCACAAGAGTAACTGTTGGCCTCATGCCACAAGGCAAGGGTTGGATGTCAACTTGGGGGCCTACCCCCTTTGCGGGCCTACCCCCTTTGCAGGCCTACCCCCTTTGGTGACCTACCCCCTTTGGTGGCCTACCCCCTTTGGTGGCCTACCCCATATAGGAGCCTCCCCCCTTTGGTAGCCTACCCCCTTTAGGGGCCTCCCCCCTTTGGGGGCCTACCCCCTTTGCGGGCCTGCCCCTTTGCGAGCCTACCCCCTTTGGTGGCCTACCCCCTTTAGGGGCCTACCCTCTTTGGGGGCCTACCCCCTTTGGGGGCCTACCCACAAGCACAGTGCTGAATACTGGGAGTAAGGTATGGTTCAGAGTAGAAATGTAGACGTAGGGACAGGTTTTTTTCATATAAAATCAACCAAAAATTGAATGAGTTTTATAAAGCATACTGAAGGTTATGATACTTCATTATAAGCACCTTACTTCTAGAAAGTTTCACATTCCTTGCGATATGCATAATAGCATGAGGTAAAAATATTAATATTTTTTGTAACGGAGGGATATGTAACAGAGGGACTTCATATTTGAAAGTTTTTCCCAAAAAAACATCTTTAGACTTGTGTGCCAAGAATTCGACTTTAAATCATGATAACATAGCATTTCAACTGTATTAGTGTCCCATTTCCACTACTTTGCATGTGATTTCTAATAAAATACACCATTTTTCCGTAATTGATAGAAAAATGACAACAGACAGTTGAACGAATCAACAAAATAGGGTTTTAAACAAATTGTGATTATTTCGCAACAAATAAGGGTAGAGAGGAATTTAAAACAGTTTCAGAAACTAGAGTTTGTACAGTTTATAAGGCACAATTTAAAATAAGCACATATTTTGAGTTTCACTTTTTCATGTTAATTTTCACTGCCCTTAGCTGAGCCCTGGTGTAAAATCACTTTTACTGAGATACAGCCCCCGCCCTCAAGAAAGGACCCAACATGTATGGTACGGGTATGGACCCTCACAGCATAAAAAGGTTGAGCATATGAACGGGTGCATGTACATACCCAACCAATCTTCAGGACTCTCCGCTCCAATCACGGAAAGAGCCGAAGGCAGTCCTGGGACAGTAAACAGTAGCCTCTCAAGATCTGACACAGGGGGAGCCACAAACAATGGAAAACTACCTAAACAGCCTAAAATTAGGAATACCCTGACAATAGGCTCTTGCAATGTTCAGTTATTATCTGCAACTTTAGGCCCTTGAAGTCAGGTACTATTTTTTTGCATCCCTACCTTGACCTTGACCCAAGGTCATAAAACGTACACCGAAATAAATTGCCATGGGTATATACATGTACATATATTTACATGATATCAAGATATAATCTTTTCTGATTTGTAAAGGATTATATTCACAATATTTGGAAGTTGTGACCAAAATGACCTTTAAGTAGGTCATTGTGACCTAGTTATATAATTTGTTCTAAAAGTTATGAATAAAGATATCGAATAAGATAAATGTAGTGGGAATACATACTATTTGTAGTGTTTTGCAAAATATCAGAAATAACCGATTTTGGAAATCGGCTCCTGTGACCTTGAAAATTCCCACGGTCACCCAATATCTAACTCATATGTTGATCACATCTACCATGTTATATCAATATTGCTGTATTGCTGTATTTTGTAAGAAAATAGAGCATTCACAAGCAAAGTTGCTCCTGTGCTGGCCATGACCTTGACCTTGGCCCAAGGTCACAAAAAGTTCAGCCCCCCAAATTTTCCAGTCCTTATGTCCAAGCGTGAAGGAATGATGAAGAAAACAAAATGCGGCGGCAGACATGGTGGAAACGGAGCAAGTACATAAAGTCAGCTTGTGCTGACTTAATAATCAAGACGCCTTGTTTATCACTGTGACCGGCTACATGAGACAATTGATGACAGGGTTGCTGACAGGTCTCCTTTATGACAAATGAGAAGAACCCCCCCCCCCCCCCCACCCACTGTCTCAACCATGGAACTGAGGTATTGTGGAATATCCAGGTTTGCCAAGATGCCATACACCAGACAATCTTTAAAAAACTAAATGAATAATAATTAGTCAAAATGTAGCTTGTTTGTGCAATGTATACTTTATACTTTAACGTGACAAAAAGGTACAGCACACAATTGCATATTCATAACAGTTAATTTTTAATAAGTACAGGACATTAAAATATTTATTGTTTTGGAAATGGTACACTGATTCATGGTTTATTTTCTATTTTTTTTATCATAGGGCTCGGCCAAGCGGTAACAGAGGGACAGCATCACTGAACAGCATAACATAAATGCATTTATTCCAGAAATACAAAATTTTTAGAAATACTTAATTATTGTTTTTGACAAAGCCCACTGAACATTACAATATGCCAAAGTATTGAGGATCATACTGTAACAGTTTATGTATGGTATCAAAATATGTTTTCTGTAACGGAGGGACACTTTTGAACAGCAGCTTTGGAGTCATGTAGCAAAATGGGCTTAACATAAAGTTCTTATGAATATTCTTAAAAATCACTATATCATATATCATCTACACATACCTAAGTAGTAAATACCAAAATATCAAGTTTATAACCTTAACACTGTTTTATTTATTAAAGAAATATTGTCGTAACGGAGGGACAACAGAAAATAGTAACGGAGGGACACAAATGTTCAGCTGTAATCTTGTCAACAAGTAACTTCTGTAGCAAACTGTACATGTACTATTTAGGTGCTAAATCTTTATGAACTTGACAGAATAAATTTACAGAATAAATTGAATGAAATAACATAAGTAACAAAGACCAAATACACACCACAAATGACAACTGGGTACTAAGGATGGATTATGGTCAAAATAACCATGTGACAAAGGTGACCGTGGTACTGAACTGCCACATTAGACAGAATTTGGACATTTTATGAATCTAAGTTATCCACAAGTGTAAATTATCTACAAGTTGGAGAAAATATGAGTTTAACAATGCTTAGAAATGCATACTATTTATGTTTTTGAAGACTAAGACTAAATGGACGCCAAGCTTTAAAGGTTATGCTAATGTCCAGGCCTGAGTGAAAAGTGAAAATATTAACAGAAAGATATGACGGACATGAGGTATAATGACGTCAGAAAGTAGCTGAATAAGATTAAGATTGGCAGCTATGTTCAGGTTTTAGATAAGAGGAGGGAATATATAGCTATCAAATGAAATGCACATGCACTTGGTCCAGCGGTCCACTTCGTATCATGGTCATTTTGACCATGGTCATTTTGGTCATCATAAGGATGACACACACAACTCATTCCATTACATCATGTTCTTAGCCTTGTGTTATCCTAACTATAAGCTAGAAACACTGTATCATCCCTAAGAATGGATTTGTCAGGTAAATTAGACACTTTGACAAGATCAAACGGTTACATAGTGTCACAAGGAATCACACCTATCAAACAGCAATTGTGTTGTCTCTGATGGGACAGCTTGTGTACCCAGTGCAGGTCAGCTGGTGGCTTTCTTCCTCTGACTAGAGTACCAATACAAACAAATATGATTTTTTTGCCATAAACTCAGACAGTATTGAAAACCAGTGTTTATAATACATGAGTATGTAGACAGGGAAATAGAATTATGTATCAATGACCATGTTGATTGATGCATGAGTATAAACACGAAGTGTCTATTGTCTCTCAGGTGACAGACCACATATTGGCCAACCAATACATGTTTAACCAAATAAATTGTTTGTGTCCATTTCCACTTGACATAAACTACTTTAAGAAATAAAAATTTCTGGCAAATAACTGAAATAATAACATCTTGCATGAACCTGAACATTTGTCCCTCCGTTACTAGTAACGGAGGGACAGGTTTTCTTCATATAAAATCAACCAAAAATTAAATGAGTTTCACAAAGCATACAGAAGGTTATGATACTTCACTATAAGCACCTTACTTCTAGAAAGTTTCACATTCCTCGTGATATGCATTATAGCATGAGGTAAAAATTTCAATATTTTTTGTAACGGAGGGACATGTAACGGAGGGACAAATTCATATTTTAAAGTTTTTCCCCAAAAACATCTTTAGACTTGTGTGCCAAGAATTTGACTTTAAATAATGATAACATAGCATCTCAACTTTATTAAAGTCCCATTTCCACTACTTTGCATGTGATTTCTAATAAAATACACCATATTTTCTAAATTGATAGAAAAACTACGACAGACAGAAAAATGAACCAACAAAATAGGGTCTTAAACAAATTGTGATTATTTCGCAACCAATAAGGGTAGAGAAAAAAATAAAACAGTTTCAGAAACTACAGTTTTTAGTTTATAAGGTACAATTTAAATAAGCACATATTTTGAGTTTCAATTTTTCATGTTAATGTTCACTTCCCCTTGGCTGAGCCCATTATAAGCAACACCTTAAATGTTTGGTGGCATCAAAATATATTTTATTACATTGTAATACTGATAGGTGTACATTCAGACCTTGATTGAGCCCAATCCAACACTGTAACCGACTGATTTGATGCTCAAGAAGATATCTAAGTATTTAAGTTTGATGGGATGTCAATTGCAAATCAATTCAAAATGAAAATCTGTTTCCTAAACATTTTAATTTCATTTTTGTTGTGAAAATCAGTGTTGTTTCTGAACTTTCTGTGTTAGTTTATGCATAGAGTATGTACCCCTGGTAATGTATCAATTTTTTTCAAAACAATAGGAAGTGAAATACTTTAGCAGTTGCATATTTATCTGCAGTTGATAAGCATTATGAATTAAGATTTCATTTGAAGTTAATTTGTTGTCATAATCTTTGCTAGGAGCATTACTGGAAATATCAAAATGTTATTTTCCCGTCTCAACATTTTTTCTCCATATATTTAAAATTTTGGTTGTACAAATTTAGTTTTAACTATGTTTGAGCATTATATACACTATATTAAATTATTTGCTTTATATAATTTGTTTCATTATTATAACTAATTTGGATTTCTGAATTATCCAAAATCAGTGTATTCAGTTTGTAGAGTACGTACCCCCTGCAACACACGTATGTTAAGCAGCCATAAAATTTCAATGGTACCGGTATGTCCTTGTGTAAAAAAAAAAATGGATTTAGGACAAGGAGACCTTGAATTTCAATAAAACATAAGTTAGGAATGCAGGCTACAGGTTTGATTTTTCATATTAAGTGACTGTCTTGAATGACCTTGATTGTGGCCAACCCGATTATTTTATGTTAAGCTTCAATATGTCAAAATGTTGGTATGTAGATAAGCTTTTAACACACCAATTTATAGGGATATTGCTCTCAACATTTGTATTTGACGACCCAATACAAACAGTCTCATAAATAATCATTAAGCAGTGCTGATGATTTTTATACATTTTATACATCAAATCACAATTATGACAAAATAATCAATAAACTATGATCATCAAAGAGATTATCATATTTTCATCTATAACAATTATAAGCAAGAAGGGGATTTTGAGGTGCATATATATTTAGCATATATTGTTTTTTCTCTCAATAATATGCTACATTCTGTTCATCAAGCTTTCCCTCCATAGCAGGACCTCTCTATCATATCAGTCCCTGCCACCAAAGGTATAAAGATGCAGACAGAATCGGCCGCAAGTCATCAGTATTCATAAAAATCTGGCTGTGAACTGATTGGTGAAAGAATATTAATATATTTGTTTTGTACAGGCAGTTGTACTGATTGGTCAGTTTATGTGTCAGGCACCTGATTACAGTTTATGACCTGATGTTGGTCAATTCAGATTTGATGATTTTTTGTGAGCAAGACTGCAGTCTGAGGTAGTAATTGAATACTTCCAATGCAATGCAGTGTACATTAAGCCTGAACAAAAGAATAATTGATATGTGCTGCTCATTCAATATAACATTAAAATGAGGTCAGAAGTGACGATTAGTAGCAAGGCAACAGTGTTGGGCAAAATCTTTGACCAACATCAGACAATATGTCTGACATTCAGCAAACCAACGTCAGACATCAACAACAGGCATTTCAACGTGCACAATTTTCACAAAATGACAGCCTCCTTGACAACTTAGTGATTGGATATCTAATAGATTTTTGAAAAAATCATAAAAAATGGAAAAGATTGTGAGCCTAATGGAAAATAGATAGAATTGGTCCCCTAAAAATGCATATTTCCTAATGAGTCAATATTTCCAGGCCATACACATGGATTGATTTGTGTGTGAAAACTGAGCTCAATCTCTGTGAAAATATTTAATAACTCAAACAGATCGACAGCCAACATTGACACATATGCTCAATCCATTTGCTGGCACATTCAACCATGCAAATTATCACATTTGCTTCATGAATTATTATGATTATAATATTATAATCATAATAATTCATGAAGCAAATGTGATATTTATTTAAATATCTTATTGATAATTATGATTATAATAAATTGCTTATTGAAAGTATTACTAGATTATTCAAAATTTTACAAGTTGAACATAATATGATAGTTCATAAAAAAATGCAAAAAACCTTAATTAAATGGATCAAAATCAGTAATCTGTTTTGTCAACGATTCTTTTATCATTAATCTTCTCCCTTCACTCTGAAGATAAGACCAAAAAAAAAAAATAGCCTTATTTCTGATAATGTGCCCTGAAAAAATAGCATTACTGCAGATTTTTATATTTATTTTAGCTTTTGATAAAAGTGATCAAATATATAAATGTGTATAATGAATTTATAAACAAAACATAGATCTCTTTTACTTAATATGTCCAAAAAAACTTAAAGGGATTAAGCACCGATTTTGAAAAAAAACGTTTAAAATTCACATATTGGTGATAAATTTATGTATTTGTCTTTCATGTCTATAAGCTTTATGATTGATGCATCGCCATAAGTGTCTGTGAAATCTGTTTGAACACGACCCTAATACATGATGAAAGCATACTCCTTTCTTGGCGTCATTTTTATGTGTAGTGTCATCATAGAGGCATTGAAAGGTAAAATGACATCATAAGAGTATGGCAATATGCTTATGACATCATGAAATGTATTGTCCTTTGAATAGCGCCAGAATGACGTCAAGCAGTGCTATCCCACTTTGAGCCTCAATTGAGGTCAAACAAAGTTCACGCTACCCGTGTTTACCCATCACGTGCAGCTTATGGCTGACACAGATCTTTCCTGGGAGTGCAACTTTTATGGCTTATAGCAACTTATCTTTTTAATCTATCATAATTTGAATTTGTGATGATGTTCATATATGTGGCCAAGCTTTGAATACACCAAATTGTAGAATTGATGCTTAATACCTTTAAGGGTAGCTGCCAACTAGCTGGTTTGAACTAGGGAAGGTAGGGAAATCAGAAACAAGCTTCTTTTAGGCCTGATATGGCCATTTGCTGGTCCCACTTAATATCAAGATGATGCATCCACTTAAAGTCAACATGATGCATCCACTCAATGTCAAGATGATGCATCCACTTAATGTCAACATGATGCATCCACTCAATGTCAAGATGATGCATCCACTCAATGTCAAGATGATGCATCCACTTAATGTCAACATGATGCATCCACTTAATGTCAAGATGATGCATCCACTTAATGTCAAGATGATGCATCCACTTAATGTCAAGATGATGCATCCACTTAATGTCAAGATGATGCATCCACTCAATGTCAAGATGATGCATCCACTTAATGTCAAGATGATGCATCCACTCAATGTCAAGATGATGCATCCACTTAATGTCAACATGATGCATCCACTCAATGTCAACATGATGCATCCACTTAATGTCAACATGATGATCCAAAGATGATAACAGGGTCCATTTGTACAAAAAACAGTGAAAATTCCCTTGACAAGCTGGCCAAATGGCCACATGTAGGAAATAGGAAGTGCCGGCGCCACCGCCACCATGAAATCTGTTCACCTGAGCGATAATTTGTTTGTTTGTTTGTTTAGGGTGTTTACATCACGTTCAACATTATTTCAGTCATTTCATGATGAGACCTACTTGAAACAGATATAGTGCCGCCTTACTAAATTGTCATGTCGCAGATTTACAAGGATAACAGGTAAACCCTTTGGCACGGGCCTCAGCTCATGTGTGAAATTGTATCATGATTTCAATCTCAGCATGGCCGGGGATCAAACCCACTACGTTTGGACCAACACAGAGGAACTGGTGCTAATAAGCTGGCGCTCTAACCAACTGTGCCACGGCCCGTGGCCTGAGCGATAATGCAGAACTTCAGCTTGTTTCCAATCTCTGTTTAAATGTCTCTGTTGATACCTTATGTGTAACACAATATCTTTGCTTATGGACCTCTCACCAGTTCTCTGAATTTACCAAGAGCATCAGGCTCAGTATAACACCCTCTACACTGGGATCAGTATAACACCCTCTACATCGGGCTCAGTATAACACCCTCTACATCGGGCTCAGTAAAACACCCTCTACATCAGGCTCAGTATAACACCCTCTACATCAGGCTCAGTATAACACCGTCTACACTGGGCTCAGTATAACACCGTCTACACTGGGCTCAGTATAACACCCTCTACACTGGGCTCAGTATAACACCCTCTACATCAGGCTCAGTATAACACCCTCTCCACTGGGCTCAGTATAACACCCTCTACATCGGGCTTAGTATAACACCCTCTACACTGGGCTCAGTATAACACCCTCTACATCGGGCTCAGTATAACACCCTCTACATGGGGCTCAGTATAACACCCTCTACATCGGGCTCAGTATAACACCCTCTACATTGGGCTCAGTATAACACCCTCTACATCGGGCTCAGTATAACACCCTCTACACTGGGCTCAGTATAACACCCTCTACATCGGGCTCAGTATAACACCCTCCACATCAGGCTCAGTATAACACCCTCTACACTGGGCTCAGTATAACACCCTCTACACTGGGCTCAGTATAACACTCTCTACATCGGGCTCAGTATAACACCCTCCACATCAGGCTCAGTATAACACCCTCTACACTGGGCTCAGTATAACACCCTCTACACTGGGCTCAGTATAACACCCTCTACATCGGGCTCAGTATAACACCCTCTACATCAGGCCCAGTATAACACCCTCTCCATCGGGCTCAGTATATGTGATCGATTTAAAACCGAGGCATTTTGGAGCAATCATTAGCTCGTTAATATTCATGAGTGCCCAGATTGTTTAAGAAAGTGATGAAATGTTTGCTGTTTTAGAATTGCAGAATAAAGAATATTTGCAAGTTCAGACACACATTAATGTGCCTGTACATTATGAAAATAATCCAAGCAATCCCTGACACATTATCACCCTAACAAGATTTTCACTAAACTGGTTACCATGGCAACAGAAATATTCCAATCACAGCTATTGTCAAAATCTTTGAAGATATTGATATATACATGTACAATGTGGCTGTGCAATATGAAAACATTCCGAGCAATTCTGAGGACTTAAACGCACTAACACTATGTGCGGACAAACAAAATAATGGACAGACAACAACTGAATTAAGTCCGCCCTCTTCGACTTCGTCAAGGACAAAATTAGACTTGAAATCCACTCTTTCCTGAAACACCACACACTGCCCATCATATTGAAGTTTCCGTTATAGATGAACTCGACCTCCGTTGAATAGTTGAAACAATGATTACTTATCTAACCATCTTACAAAACTATGTCTCTCACTACAATTCCCTGTATCATCTGTAGCACCCTTTCTACAGGTTTTCTGGTGAAATTTGGCTTGATTACATGAGATGGCATTTATAAGAGTCCAAGTGATGACGTCATGAATACACAAAGGAGGAATCGTTATATTATGATGTCAGAAGCACATTGTGTTGTGGAGCTTCAGCTCGTTGCTGTCACTCCTTTCATTACATTGACCCACTTTTCACCTCATTGCGCTCACTCTTAAACAATGGCAAAACCATGCTGAGACTAAGAAGCAACAAAGAATTTTTTTTGATGACAAGCCATGCAACTGATATTAAATGGAAGGCAACATGGTTTCTTTAAAACTTGTTGCTGAAGAACAAGTTCTAACTGAGTGGTGACTTAGATGTGAAGGGCAGTGCAAGATATTTTGTTGAACATGAGAACAAGCCCAAAAAATCTCAAAGAATAAGGTTAAAAGCCTAGATCATGCAAAAGTTTTACTATTTTATAAAAGTATGAAGTGGCAACCATGAGATTTAACTTAAATATCTGACCCATTGTGTACTTCACTCCATCACTCACCCCTTCCAGTCTTATTTGCAATTTTAAGTGCCATCTTGTGGAATAAAGATGGGAAAACACTTGAAAACCTGGCTGACATGGGGTAGACCACTCTGGATCGAGCCACCCTCCAATGGCTGATTGCCTTTGCAATTTGCCTTGTTTTGAGCCACTTGGATACCATTTATAAATGTTGTTGCCAAATGTTTGTATATTATATATAAGCGTTAAGCGTGGACGTCGCAGAAAACAGCTTTGACTCGTCTGTACCATTGAAACCAATGGACAAATCTATACATCGGACCTTGCCTTGCTCGAGGCTGTCATTCAACACTGCTATACTTTTTTAATTACGTATTGTCAACCACTTACACATTCATAACGTACATAGTGTACATAGATAACAGTATAATCATAAAATATGCATGCCGATAAGTGTAGCAGTGTTGACTGACAGCCTTCAGCCAGGACAGCTCAAATGCTCCTGTTTGACCCCAAGTTGACTTTTAAAGGTGGAAAGTTAAACAGGGGTGAATAATCACAAAATAAATCAGTTGGTCTTAACAGATTTCACAAACTTCTTGCCTTTTTGAAATGAATTGAAATGACTGCAATTGAGGCATGGTCTGCACTTTGAAGGAAAACAATATCGGATATTTTCTTATTACTTCCTGTGATCAACATAACTGGTGTCATGGCTGCCATAAAAGCATGTTTAAGTTTTTGTAATTGTCAAAATCTTGTGAATTTTTATATAATTAACTTTTCATGATATGTTATATTTTTCCATAAAACAATCAACAAATTTAACATTTTATAAGCCTCCAACCTGTACCATATTAAAGTCCATGGACCACAATATAAAATGGCTAGATGACCAAGATACTTGAAAAAGACGATTACAAATTCAGACAATTTGACCATAGTAAAAGTACTAAAATGATATCTCAAAATCTTCTTTTCACATAATATGTGTTCATATTGATGAATTTTAAATTGCTAATCCATAATTTGTGAAGGTTTCCTTCCCCTTTAAAGAGATATCAGCAGGGGAAAAAGGTGTGCCACTGGAAAATATATTATTCAAATAATTTCTTAAAGGGATTAAGCACTAATTCTACAATTCGGTAAAATTGAAAGCTTATCCACATATGAACATCATGACAAATTAAAATTATGATAGAGTAATAATATAAGTTACTATAAGACATAAGAGTTGCACTCCCAGCACAGGTCTTTCTGAGCCATAAGCTGCACGTGACGGGTAAACACGGGTAGCGTGAACTTTGTTTGACCTCAATTGAGGCTCAAAGCAGGGTAGCACTGTTTGACGTCATTCTGGCACTATTCAAAGGACAATAACTTTGATGACGTCATAAGCATATTGCCATACTCTTATGACGTCATTTTACCTTTCAGTGCCTCAATGGTCACACTCCACATGAAAATGATGCCAAGAAAGAAGTGTGCTTTCATAAAGGGGCAATAGATTAGGGTCTTGTTAAAATAGAATTAACAGGCAAACATGGGGATGCATCAATAAAATAGAAAATAGACAACGAAATAGACATTATTTTTCACCAATATGTGAATTTTAAACGTTTTTTTCGAAATCGATGGTTAATCCCTTTAAGTTGTATGGTGCAAATAATAAATTATTTACAAAACTATCATTCTTGGAATCTGCACTTGTAAACTATAAACTAGTGTTGAAAAACTGACAGGAATGGTATGTTTTATCTGTGCATTCTGGGAAGAGTTTAATGGATCGGAACCCCTCATCTTGTTAACTATATATTGCAATATTGATGATCAATACTTTCTGTTCACAGTTGGAGCCAAATATCTATCTAGGCATGCATAGATTGTTAACATTATTTGTTGTATTCCTAGATGTGCTCCATAGTTACTCAACATTTTATTAGGAAATAGCATATCAGTGATGCAATCTTCAGTGACTGGTTGTTTTAAATAGTCCTGTGAAAATTTCCATAAATAGTCTTATAAAGATATTGTCTCATGTATGAACTATTTTAGGTTTATGCACTATTCTACACTTTCTGTGTTCTCATATACAACTACACTATCCGTAGCTGCCCCAGATGACCCTGTCGTCAATTAACATTTTCTCTCAGTTATTTAGTCTGAGAAAGCCCTCTGTGCAATGTTGGAATGTAGCATCAGGGGAAGGTGTACTCGTCTGACAGTGTTTCTACTAGTCTGGGACTATGGGCTAGCATCAGGGGAAGGTGTACTCGTCTGGCAGTGTTTCTACTAGTCTGGGACTATGGGCTAGCATCAGGGGAAGGTGTACTAGTCTGGCAGTGTTTCTACTAGCCTGGGACTATGGGCTAGCATCAGGGGAAGGTGTACTAGTCTGGCAGTGTTTCTACTAGCCTTGGACTATGGGCTAGCATCAGGGGAAGGTGCACTCGTCTGGCAGTGTTTCTACTAGCCTGGGACTATGGGCTAGCATCAGAGAAAGGTGTACTAGCCAGGCTGTGTTTCTACTAGCCTGGGACTATGGGCTAGCATCAGGGGAAGGTGCACTCGTCTGGCAGTGTTTCTACTAGCCTGGGACTATGGGCTAGCACCAGGGAAAGGTGTACTAGCCAGGCTGTGTTTCTACTAGCCTTGGACTATGGGCTAGCATCAGGGAAAGGTGTACTAGCCTGGGATTATGGGCTAGCATCAGGGGAAGGTGTACTAGCCTGACAGTGTTTCTACTAGCCTGGGACTAAAGGCTAGTGCTAAAATCCCAGACCGGGAAATAATTAGAGTTGGGTATGAGACTACACATAACACCATAGGCAATTCAGAATCATGTGAATATTTGTGATTTTGACGCTAATTGGGACTGTCTTAGTCCACATGCATTTGACTGAGAACATGTTCCTCTCTTAGCTACTCATACATGTAAACCCTAGTGGACTAGCCTCTCTAACTTTTGTTAATTTGCCAGGACTAACCAATTCTTTTCTGGACTAGGGTATCTACATACTTAATTGATAAAGTATATAACCATGGTTATTCACTATGCTCAATGAAGTGCTGGGGTCAAAACTTCATGATCTGCTCAGTCTGACGTCATTATCATGATTACATTGTAACAAGGTTGCAGACCAAGAAAATGTTACAAAATGACGTCATTGAGCCAGATCAATAGCAACGTCAATGTCCCTCCCGTCTGTTACCGGTGGTGGACATTGCCGTCCTTCCCGTCCATTTCCCAGATTTTTCTGATTAGTTAGGTATTTTCACACCTTTATGCCCTAGACTGATTGGTGCTCACACAGGTAAAATTGGTTGGTCAGAACTTGAAGCCAATGAATAGAAATCTTACAGGTAGCGATTCTGACAAATCTAAGCCATGCTCTCAATAGGCCCCCTGCCAATCTCTCCGATCAATGATTAAATATAGTGGAGTTGTACAGTTCTGGTTCCAGTAAAGTTGTACAGTTCCGGTGTGTACTTTTCAATGGGGAAATAAAAACAACATGGAGATCGGCAATCGGCCTATGGCCCATACGGGACCCTTGTCATGATGATGTCGGGTCTGTAAAGAGATTTTTATCATTGACCTCAGAAATTGTCATTTTTGGAAGCTTACATTTGCCGTAAGTTTTGGAATAGTTTCAGACATTACTGAATATCTATCAAGATTAAAATCATCTTGGCAAATCCCAGGATTCACCAGTGAAACCTGGAATTCCAGCTTTCACCAGATCCCAGGGACAGGTTTCAGGCAACAGCCCAGACCATACTCACGCTGAGTCATATGAGACAGGAGACATGGTTTTAAAAAATATACATTTGTAAAACGACGAGTTAAATAAACAGCTGATAAATCCTACCTTGGTAAACTGTTGGTAACCGCATTTGTCTAAATGGACGAAGTGGGAGAGAAGGAATGGGATGGGTCGAGTCGTGACCTGTCAAGCCTGACTTTCAAGTTATTCTCCGGTTTTTGCTAAGTTATTGTTGAGATATCCCTTCAATAGTTCGTCAACATAATTTGTTCCTTTTTTCATGCCAATTTTTCATGCCAATATCGACAAAAACCGAGCATTTGGACGACAAATATATGAATGCATTATTTATTCCCTGTGTGTTTGTCTGATTATTATATCAATTTCCGGTTGGGAATTTACAATAGAGGGCGCTTTTAAGAAGAAATGTCACTAGAGGGCGTCTTTGTAAACCCGACAAGGTACATCCATTCCCCGGACTCAGTCCCTGGATACATCTAGAAGTTTACTCGGCAAAACCAATTTGGCATCCCGCCGAGAGTGATGCGGTCTATATGTTTCTTGAGGTAAGTGTCCCATACACTTGATACATATTCTAAGCGAGGGCACACAAGTGTCTTCATTGTAGGCAGCCTCTTTGATATTTCCTGGGCACATGTTGAAATTCCTTCTCACAAATCCCAGTACTTTCTTTGCAGACAATGTTGTTAATCCCTATAAGGGATTATTAGGGCTATCTAAACTTTGTTCATTGGCTGGACTAACCAATTTTTTTTTCTGGACTAGTGTATCTATATACAGCCGGCGACAACAGAGCTGCGGACGACAACAGAGCTGCGGTTTCATTCTCAAAGCCTTTTGTGTGTGTCTGCACTCTAGAAAATATTCACACCAAGTTGTTTTCTGACACTTGCATATGCAAACAAAGTCAAATGGTGTGATAAACATCGGTAATCATTTGATAAACTGAACCGCAGCTCTGTTGTCGTCCGCAGCTCTGTTGTCGTCGGCTGTACTTAATTGATAAAATATTTTTTCAATATGCTCACTGAAGTGCTGGCGTCGAAAGTTCATGATCCACTCAGTCTGACGTCATTATCATGATTACATTGTAACAAAGTTGCAGTCATTGAGCCAGAACAATAGGGACATCAACATCCCTCCCATCAAATACCCACAACACGTTGCTGCTTTTCCCGTCTGTTAATGGTTAATATGCTCATCTCATTTCATATCTGTTTGGAGCTCAACTCCCAGGTAGGGACGATGTTCGACATGTTGCAAGATGTGACCATTTAATGTATATTTCCTTAAATCAAGAGCTTGGCTTTTTTCTTGCTGCTCAGGGTGTAGCATTTCTGAGCAAGTCCATTTGCCACTCATTTGACCTTTGCTCCAGCATATGTAGGTTCTCTTGCAATTTTACTGCATTATCATTTTCAACTATTCTATACAGTAGGTTGTTGTCTGCAAAGAGCCTTATGTTTGAAAATTTTAATTTCTCTCCAATGTCGTTGATATAGTATAGAAATGGTTCGTGGTTTGCAAGCCAGTTTTCTATCCATAAATTTGTACTGCCCTGAGATTTCGTAATGCTCGAGCTTGTGTTTCAGCCACTCATGCAAACTGTGTCAAAGGCAATCGAGAATGAGCATGTCAACATTTTGCCCATCATTTCTAGCCTTGAGTATATCCTGTAAGGTTGTAATTAACTGAGTTTCACATGAGTGGCCTGTCTTGAATCCATGCTGAAAATTTACCAGGATATTGTGAAGTTTCGCAGTGAGTCATAATATATCTGACAATTAAATGCTCCAAAATCTTACAGGGAACAGATGTCAAAGAAACTGGTCTGTAGTTAGCGGCACAACTTTTATTGTGCTCCCTTTTTAGAGACTGCAACTATATTTTCTGGACACCATGCTTTTGGAACTTCTTTGATGAGTTAGTCTTGGAATATATCTTGGAAGATTGGAACTATTTTATGTGAACATTCTTTCAAGACTGTTGTGGGTATTTGATCCAGGCCATTGGCTTTGTTGCAGTTTAGATTAGAGAGCAATTTTTACTCACCTATTAGTCCAGTCAAAATATGAAATGACCCAGAACAAATTAGAACAGAAACCATGTTGGTGTTATTTGTCTCAGAATGTTACCTAGATGAACATATAAAAAGTCTACCAAAATCAACTTAGTGGAACATCACATAATTTGCATAAATTCAAAATGGCCGCTTCTTATTGACGTTTCATCCTATTCATGCTTATATTCAGGTTTTTTTTGTATGATTAAAGGTTTCTTGCACACTGAAATAATGTGTTAAGCAGTTATTTTAAGGCCATGATAAGGAAATAAATAGCTTATGTAGCATTACTTGTAATGTATTTCGTATGATGCCAGCATCATTCTGCTATGAAATACATTGTATATTCTTAACATCTTTATGGTGGAAAGAAAAAAAGAGCATACATTAATACCAGTTAGAAAAAAGGACCGTCAGAAGTGATGCCACTATTTGTGAACAGCATGATGAAGACTGTCAAAACTGTCAAAGCTAGAATATAATTTGTTAATTACCTACATGCTGCTAATGCTGTCAAACATCAGGCATGCAGCACCAATTTCTACAGAGGCAAGTCAATTCCTCACAAATTCTAAATTTAATGTCAAACGAGGCATGTGGCATCACCTTCCTTCATTACCTTTAGATGTCCATATAAATAACTTAAAGCATTGGTGAAACCTGGAAAGTTGCAGGCAATTTTACAGTGGTTTAAAGTATCTAAAAACAATATATGATCTTAAAATTGACATACATACAGGCTATCTGTCTGAAATCCACAAAATAACATCTGCTCTGAGAATTATGATTTCTTGTGACCACCGGGTACTGCCCGTACTAAACCGGAAATGTGTTGTGTGACCTTGACCTTTGAACTGTCAGAGGGCTCCGTAAGTCACAGACAATTCTCTGTTCACATTGTACATTGACAAAATCGGAACAACACATTTTCGGCCATTTAAAAAAAATATTTGATCATAATATTGGAGGATGACACTTCACATGCTAATAGAATGAAGTCTTGGCTTTCTTTTGGTGGTAGAATTATCAAAAACGGATGTATATTTTTGAAGTTATGAGTCCAAACGTCCGAGAAGATTTTGCTGAAATTGACAATTCTGTGTTCATATTGTACATTGACAAAATCGGAACAACACATTTTCAGCCATTTTTTAAATATTTAAACATAATATCGAACGTTGACACTTCACATGCCAATAGAGTAAAGTCTTGGCTTTCTTTTGGTGGTAGAAATATTAAAAACGGATGAATATTTTTGAAGTTATGAGTCCAAACGTCCGAGAAGATTTTGCCGAAATTGACAATTCTGTGTTCATATTGTACATTGACAAAATCGGAACAACACATTTTCGGCCATTTTTTTAAATATTTAAACATAATATCGAACGTTGACACTTCACATACCAATAGAGTAAAGTCTTGGCTTTCTTTTGGTGGTAGAAATATTAAAAACGGATGAATATTTTTGAAGTTATGAGTCCAAACGTCCGAGAAGATTTTGCCGAAATTGACAATTCTGTGTTCATATTGTACATTGACAAAATCGGAACAATTTCGGCCATTTTTTTAAAATATTTAAACATAATATCGCACGTTGACACTTCACATACCAATAGAGTAAAGTCTTAGCATTTAGGTAAAATAATGCTATGGCTGTGGACACAAATGACACAGTTCCTATTCACACATACATAATTTAAAATATCAGTTCAGAAATAAGTTGTTTTTGTGCACTTAATTATCAAGGATCGAATCACAGATTACATGTCAGATTCCATAAAATGGCCAAATATTTGTTCAGTTATTCATGAACAGATATAAAATCGTTAGCAACATGAATTAGGATAACATCATCTGTGTGATGTTTATAAACGTAAACAAAAGTATGTTTTCACTTTGTAAACTGAATGATTGTTTCACTGGTAGCCTTTGTTGCTGGCATTACAAGAATTTCACTGTATAGAGATGCACCATTAGTAATCATAAAATTAATTATGGAATTTCATGTTGGTGTGTTCTTTTCAAGAACTATGTTGCTTTTTAATTTGTCTATTTGAGTTTTCAGTCTCTGTGCATTAATTTCTGAAGCATACAGATTTGTCATAATTGCAAACTTCTGGTCATATGTATAACCAGCAGCAGCCTTTAGCAACATATTCTATAAATTAATATACACTTTATAGCCTGGATGATCAAATATATCGTCTTTAGCATTGATTATGAAATCTGCATCTTCATAATAGATTTTTCTGTAATGTTCCTGTGGGGTGCTGGGGTGATATGTAGGCCCTAATCTAGAGAGCTGGGGACCAGTTACCCCTAATGCATTACATTTTTTATTCACTTTGTTCTAAAATAGATCAAATTCTGTGTCTGTCTGTTTTGTTTTGAGTGTTATCATTGTTGGGCTAGCCATTCTCTGGCTTTCTGCTGCTGACACTGGTGGACTTTGACGGATTTACTAAGATTATACGTGATTATAACTGTGTTTCAGAATGTTTTCTGCCAATAAGACACCAAAGTCATGTACACATCTAATACACCTCTAATTCTACTGTGCATTTTAGAATCTCTAACATAATCTAAAGCCTCTTCCCAGACTTCATTTAAAACTTTAAAATTCACAATGACATTGTTCATAGCATCTGTCTTTACTGTCCATCTGGTTGGACAAAGGACCCTTAGGCCAGGAGAACCAGTAGTTATTGTTTCTTTTATCTTAGTAGTCACCAAGCAGACCAATGATGAGTTTTAATAGGTTCTCTGGCAAAGATAGAATTTGTCTTCAGACTACGACCTGACACTTTGGAGTCAAGGATTTTGGGTCATCAGTTTCAAATTATTTTGAGCGATGCACTAAACCCTCTTACCATCAGCTTTGAACTTTCTATGTGGTAACCAAAGTTTGAGAAAAGGTGGGGGCCCCCAGCCCCCCTGTTCCTACCCCTATGTATGACATTAAGACATTGCCACATGAGTGTGAAATATATCCAGCCTATGATCAGATGTCTTATCCTGATGCTGCATGTTCATTTATGCCTGATTCAGTGGTCCTCTTGCTTCAGAATATCATTAAAGTAGCTGATGTTGAAATCAGACGGGTAATGACATTTGATTGCAAAGTTTGGGGTATAAATATTTAAATTACACTGTGAGGAAAAGGTGCTTGAAAACCTCATTTCATGAATGCTTTAATCATACTCTGCATAAACATGGGTTTTCATGCAGTTACAAAATATGAATATAGTGCAGCAGTTTGTGATGGTGTAGACATTCCATATTTTTCTGATGGACACTTTGTTCAGTAAGTTTGACAATGCAGTTGCAGAAAACATGGGCTAGACTGTTAAAGTGCATGTGGACAATGCAGAGGAGTCATCATCCAAAAATGGATGATGATGAAAATAATACTTCTTGTCAACCTTAGTTCATCATTGTAATGTATACAATAGAGAAGTAATAATCAGACATATTTTATGGTACTATTCACTGTTGGTAGTAAATTCAGCTTTTAATTTGAAGCATTCAAAGCTGCTCATACAATCCTAGGAAATTAATAAATATAATTATGAGGCAAAGAACAAAAGAAAAAAAACCCAAAACATAACAAAACAAATAACAGAAAAAACTATGTGGGACTGAGATCATGGTGTCATACCATAGACATTTTAAATATGGTACTTTCACATTCTTTAGTGATGGAAGGTGATTTTTGGGTCTCATGTACCTGAGTGTCTATGCCAGGCAGCAGGTTTAAGACCCCTCCCCACATTTTGAAAAGAGCAGGGGATTGCCTCCCTGTGTGGGAATGGACTCTCCCTCTTCAATATGATCACCACTAATAGTTACCTACAGCTTGAAATGATGTGCAAATTCAATTAAATTGTTAATGGGTCGTTAAATACAGTTTTTTTTTTAAATTCTAATTGAAAATTATTGTTCTCTCTCCTTTTTGTGACCTTGTTATTGTAGAATAATATGTGTTGTAGAGGATATCACAGAAAAGGTGTAAAACAGACAGATATAATCAGAATACAAGCAAAGTTCCAATTATTCTACTTTTATTGGTCATTTTTGAGGAAGAGTACAAAATATGGGTATTACCAATTTGAAAAGTTTCCCAATGGATTTCTCATGTCCAAAAAACATAAAATAGACTCTAAGATTACTCATATATGTCAAATAGGAGCCAAGCTATATAATTTTTAAAATTTGCCCTGCCATGTGTCGGCCATTTTGGATTTATGCAAATAACGCATTGTTCCACTACTTGGATTTTGGTAGACTTTTACTATGTTATTCTCTAGGCTCTTCTGAGACATTTTCTATCAGTTTTATTTCTGTTCTAATTTGTTCCGGGTTAGGCCATTTTTTGTCATATATTGACTGGACTATATAACTGTGATGGTAATTGGCTCTATTTGTGGAGAAGTTGGATCACCTTTGTTGGGAATATTTTCCATGTTTTCAGTGGAAAAAACAGATTTGTATTGTCATGAAAGAACTTCTGTCTTGCCTTTTCACTTTCACTTCAATTTTCTGTTAGTATTGGTACACCAACAATATATTTATGCCTGGATTTAATATAGTTCCAGAACCTTTTTCCCATTGATGGTCTACTGAATTCAATGTCAGGTATAATCGAGTAGCCCAAGGACATAATCATTGTGGGATTCTCTCAGATTATGTTTTATGTGTTTCCTAAGGTTTCTGAATTTTCTACTTTCAGGATCCTTTTTAGGTTTTTTCAGCCTTGTTGTATATTCTTGATTTGTCTCTTGATTTCCTTTGTCATCCATGGCACATCCCATCTACCAGTTATTTACTTTATAGGAATGTGTTTATTGATGGACTCCATAAGCTTAGCTGTGAACTTATTGTTAAGAGTTTCAAATGGGAAATTTTTTACGGGATTATGATATACATGTAATAGGTTTACAGAAGCTTTCAATTCATAACTAGTTAACTGGTTAGGACATCCTCAGGAAATGCAGGAAAAAGTCAAGATATGCCAAAGACAATTTCAATTTGGATTTAATACAGATTTGGTTCAAAATGTGTTTGAAAATCGTTAAAATGTCACATGCAGAAAGAGTGAGGGGAACACTCTTATTTAAGTGTTACTCAAAGGTTGTATCACAAGAAGTCATGAGTGGTTTGGCTGGGCACACTCATTACTGAGAACAAGAACAAATATTTTGCTCTCAGCATTAAACAATCATGAATGATGACACACAACAAATATATTAATTTGATATCAGACAGATAAATTTGCATATTCAGATTTTTTTTAGCAATAGTTTGATAAAACTATTAATGCATTCATGAAATGAGGTTTTCAAACACGTTTTCCTTGCATATTATAGATGCTTATGTAGCATTCACTCTCCAATGCTGTCCTCTTGTGGTGAGTTGAATGAAGGGTAAATGAAATCATAAAGTACAAGTTTATGTTTTTGTATTTAGTGATGCCTCTGGTGTTGAGCCTAAGAACTATGTACATGTACATGTAAATGTACATGTACAAGAGCTGGTATATATATATGTGTGTGATCCACATCACAGGCAGTCAGACTGGAGTCAGTAGGGAGTCAGTCTGGAGTCAGTTTGGAGTTGAGAGAAACAACAGGAAAATACCTAATATACATATTGTATTACATTACTGGAATAAAATGGATTATTGAACATTAGTGAACATGGGTCTTAATTGATTTGTTCACTGGAAGCTGGACATGTAAAATATATAAATATATCTACATTTTGCCTCACCCACAACAAGGGGTGAATGTACTATATTTTTGGTGACCCCAACGTGACCCTAACAAAAAAACAGTAAGGGATGTGACAGTGAAATCAGAAGAAATTAATGCAGGAGTATTATGGAGAGGTGATGTGCATCGCAGCAGGAGGTAGCAGCCAAAGTGACATTCAAAAAGTATACCATAAATAGTAACAACAGAGACAAGTGTAGCAGTGGACTGTTGCAGATAATTGGATACCTATAGCAGCCAGGATTTACTTATTGAAATACTACTGTGCCTGGACTATGAAGATGGGCCTAGGAATACACATGTTCTTAACCTGGTAAGTCCACTTGTCTGCATTTTCGATATGTGCATCATATATATATATATATATATAACAGGGTAGTCATAAATGTTTAGGCAAGTTAAGCATAAATATTTTACTAGAAGTACCAAACGAACCTTATCACCAATTCCGCCTTTCTCCACTAGCGTGCCTAGACATACCCAAGTTTCATCAAAAGATTTAGCCCCTGCCACCATTTCATTGACCTCACCATCCCGTGATACCATGGAATTGTCTTTAAATATGGAATCACATAGAGAGACATCGACATCTGGGGACACACAGCCGTCCCAGGGTGTTGGACAGCAGGTAGGTTCACCCAGTTCCGGTGGACAGCCCCCCAGGCTCTCATTGAATGTCACCATTTTAGATGAGGATACAGATGACCCTCAGTTATCTGACCCAGGGGTCATAGATGCTGATGAGGATAAAATGATGAAATTGATGGCAACCATTGCTGACAGTCATTCAATAGAAAGATATTGCAAGGAAGTAGGTCGATGTGATGGGAACGACCCAAGAAAGACATTAGAATGGTTACGATCTGTTGACAAGATCCCAACTGAGGCACGTTTAACCATAGCTAGGTTAACAGCTATGGAGCCTTTGGCCTCAGCTTTGAGAAAGAATACAATCAAAAACCTCCAGTGGCCACAGACTAAGCAAGATTTAGCATGTAAGTTTGTGTCCGCTGATTTCCGCCATATGCAGAGGGATGCGCTCTGTGATTTTCGACAGAGATCAGGGGAGCCGATTCGGGCTTATTTACATACTTTTGAGGTCCTTCTAAGTGAGGTTTATGATACCATGCCTGGAGATCAAAGAGAATTGATTAGAGATCTCCTGAGTGGGCTAGATGATTGGGAGATGGCAAAAAAGGTTGCTGCCCAGAAGCCAGCCACCTTGCGAGATGCCACAAGGGCAGTGCTGCGTCAGGTACAGAAATCTGACTACCTCAAGCCTCGCAAGACAGGTAAGACCTCTGCACTAGATATATCCTCAAAACCCAGTGACACCGCTCTGTTGAGAGACAGACTATGGTTGCCAACCAAGAAAAAAACCCAAGCACAAATAGCTAGCCTGGCACAGGCTCAGAAAGCCAGTGCCACACAGGCTACTAAGCACGTGGGTGAGCCAACGCCCCATCGATCGAATATGTTGCAAGATAATTGTTATCAGTGTGGGTTGTCAGGTCATTTTGCAAGAGATTGCCGCATACCTAACTCTTATCCAAACACTCATGACAGCGGTTATCTCCACCAATCACACAATCAAATCACCCAACTGCATGCACCATACAATAAGCCAGCAGTTCAGGAAGGCAGATGTTTGAGGTGCCGTCAAACTGGTCATGTTGTTCAGGGTTGTTGGGCCTCCACCGAAGAAAGCCTGTTACTGTGGTCAGAAGCATTGGCTTTATGATTGCCCTCGCAGAGGACCTTATTCACAAAGACAAAAACAGAATATCCCTCCTTTGTGACTCAAAGGTGGCTGTTGTGTTGTGCATGGAGGAGCTGCACGACCCAGGGTACAACTTGACATTGAAGGTGTTAAGGTTGATGCACTTATTGATACAGGTAGTACCCACACACTTATTGCTAACCATATATATCAACACTTGCCACGCTTAACTCCTCTTCATGCTGCACCTAAATTGTAAAGTATTACTAGCCATGAGCTCCCAATTCGTGGCTCATGTACCTTGAAGATAGGAGGACAACCAACTGCAGTCCTTGTATGTGAAAGGATGCCAGGCATAGATCTACTTATAGGTGCTGATCTATGTCAGAAGTCATGTGTACTTGACTTCACTAAGAGCCAGATGAGGTTAGGGGATAAAAATTATCCAATGAAAACTAACCCAGACTTGGATTCAACCCGGTCATGACAACTTCTTATGTGCCATCACCTGACAGTGCAATATTATTCAGAGTATTAGCATCCTACCAAGATTTTGATTTTGTTTTGTGCCAGGACAACACCTGTCAAAATTGCTCATACCCTGCCACCAGCAGTGATTGACACTGGAGATGCAAGACCTATATTTCAGAACCCTTATAGGATGCCTCTCATCAAAAGACAGAAAGTGGAAGAGTGTATCGAGGAGATGCTCAATGATGGAATTATTCGGCCAAGTAGTTCCCCTTGGGCTTCACCTATCACCCTTGTATCTAAGAAGGATGGCTCGACACGTTTCTGTGTAGATCTTAGGAAAATTACTTCCATTACAAAAAGGGACGCACATCCGCTGCCCCATATCCATGACATATTTGATCAACTACAAGGAGCAAAGATTCTTTTCCACACTTGACCTCAAATCTGGATATTGGCAAGTGCACATGGAAGAGAGCTCAATTCCAAAAACTGCATTTACATCTCATATTGGCTTGTTCGAGTTTGTACGTATGCCATTTGGCCCTACGAATGCCCCTAGTATTTTTCAACGAGCAATGAATAAAGTCCTATCTGGGCTTGTTGGTCATTGTTGTATGGTATATCTTGATGATATAGTCATCTACAGCTGGTCTGAACAGGAGCATGCAAAAGCCTTAGCCTCGGTGTTGGATAGGCTAAGACATGCTGGTCTCCAACTTAAGCCGAGCAAGTGTGAATTTGGCAAAAGACAAGTTCAGCTGCTGGGTTACATGGTTGATTCCAATGGCATTCGTCCCCTGGAAGCTAAAGTAGAAGCTTCAGCTGAAGGAGGCACTGATTAAAGCACCTATCCTTGCAAATCCAAATGTGAATAAGCCTTACATCTTATACACAGATGCATCAAATAAATGTATTGGTGCTATCCTAGTACAAAAAGACGAAAATGGTATTTAGAAGGTAATTCACTATCTCTCTCACAAATTTTCGGACACACAGCGTCATTGGCCTATCATTGAAAAAGAAGCATATGTAATTGTATATGCCCTAAAGAAACTTCATCCTTATCTGTGGGGAGCAGAATTTGAGATTCACACAGATCACAAACCTTTGAGATGCCTTTATAAGGATGAAATTAGAAATACCAAACTCCAACGATGGGCCATACAGATAGCTGAATACGGTGCACCAATTCTCTACCATAAAGGGAAGCTAAACGTCCGAGCTGACATGTTGTCACATATAGCAAGTGTTGCACCAGTTGCGTTAAATGATCATGTTGGTGCAGACACAATTGAAGTACCAGATGTATGGGAGACAGATTACATAGATATCAATCAACTCCGGCAATATAAAAAAGAACAGTTTCCAGATTATTTTGTGGAAGCAGATCAGGCTACAGATGAGACAAGATATGTCCTTGATCGAGGAATCCTTTATACGCTTGCAGAACCTCATCTGCATGCCGGGATTTACTTGCGACTTGTGCTGCCTCAGCAGTTTAGACAGCAGGTGATTGACAGATGCCATGGTGAAATAGGTCATTCCGCAGCAGAAAAGACCCTGAAGAGAATTCAGGAAAATGATGTGTGGCCAGGCATGAGGAAATCCGTACGAGAGTACCTGTCAGGTTGTGTCCGATGCATTACCGATGCATTACCCCATCTCATCCGGCCATGCCACGAGGAAGGATGCCAGCACCTCCACGTCCTTTTCACACTTGGGGCATTGACCTTGTTGCACCCTTCCCACATGACCAGAAAGGGAGGCAATATTTGCTTACCTGTATAGATCACCTTACAGGTTGGGCAGAAGCCATACCCATACCAACCAAGAAGGCTGTCACTGTCTGGGATGCATTCATGTGGGAAATAGTTGCCAGGTATGGCCTACCCTCAGTCATTGTCTCAGACAATGTGGGTGAATTTACAGAAAAGGCTTTTGAAAATTGGATGCTGCAAAATGGAATACGGCATCATTTGACATCGCCTTATCATCCCCAATCTAATGGGATGACCGAGCGCTTCAACGGCACCATCCAGAGATTGTTGTTGAAATTGACCGGAGGAGAAGAAAGAAAATGGAGCAAATACCTATTAGAAGCCTTATATGCTTACAGGATAATTGCAGGTCCTGCAGGCATGAGTCCATACCAAACCGTGTATGGTCAAAAGGCGAGGCTGCACAGAGCCTCAACAGGAAACCGAGAAGAAGGAGACCGACTCCGAGCAATACGTCTGGCCCAGAGAGTATTACAAGAATTCCGAGAGACAACCAAAGCTGCGTATCAGTCAAAGGCCCCAGCAAGATCTAAAAGACTGCCTATTGGGACTTTTGTTTCTGTGCGTGTGCTTAATTCCATGAAAGGCCAGTCCAAATGGCAACCAGGTTACCAAGTACTTTCTAATCATGAAGGCGGCCTCCGTGTGGAGCAAATTGAGACAGCACGTGTGGTCTGTGTCAACCAGAGAAATGTTAGGATTATCCCCGAGTCCAAATCCTATGAAGAGGTAGACCCACTACCTGTGCGAAAGGAAACCGAGAAAAGCCTTCCTCCCTTGAAAGCAACCCCAGTACCAGTATGGCCCAATCCCTACATGCCAACCTGAATGGCCCCAGCTGCCGCAATTAACCCAACTTTCATTTTAAATCCTAGGGCAACCCCCTTTCAAATAACAACTAGGCATTAAAATGCATGCATGGAACACATCCCTTTTCAAAACCATACTATTGACCTCCCACCAGGAGTTCACTAGCTCAACTTTCCAAATTATGAGGCAATCAAGAAACCTCCTTTTAGTAGATTGCCTTAGTGGTTGTTTTTATTGTACTAGTTTGCTTTGCTTACTCTAGGTATATGATATATTCAAAGCTAGGTAAGTGAGTATATACTGTAGGTAGGAATCCAAAAGATACTACTAAAGTGTTATATGATGCACATGTTGAAATGGCTATTGTACGGGTGGATATGCCGGAAGAAGAGTAAAAATGATACATGATCATGTTACTATATAAACATTTATTATATTGCTGCATTATCACAGTATAATCATGACAATTTAACAAGGAACTATATAAAACATTGTAGCACCAAAGTTGTGTGGTCTGATTTTTGTGTTTAATAATGAATATATTATAGACAATATAGGAATAATACGGCAGAAACTTTATGCATCATATGAGAGAAGAAACATATTGTCACAAAAAGGTGGAAACCCTACCAGGCTTAAAAACCATTCATCCTAGGAGAAGCAACACTTCGCCAAGATGACACTTTAGAGATCATGAAGACCAAACCATCTTCATCGACAGCAAGTTTGTGGAATATGAGGACGCCCTCTGTGCAGTGACGTAAAATACAGATGCAGAGACATATAATAGACACTGTATTGTTTAAATCAATCATAACGCCATTATATATGATGTCACATTTAATCAGTTATAAATGCAATAATGAATCTACAATTTAATAAATGATATACATGGATGAAATGATGTATCCTGGAAACTGTGCTTTAGAATCATTTGAGGTGACTATTTTGTTTTAAATATAAATTAAAAAGACTCTGAATGATCATCCAGTCGATAAATACATGACATTATGCCAGGATTATATATAAATGTGTCCAACTTTAACCATTGTGTTAAATATAGCAACACACTTTATATCCTAACAAATGTAGGTCTAGTAATCGGAGATGATGTTTAGACAAATTTGGGAAGATAACATTGACAGTTTGAACATGTCATCAATGTGTCAAACTTAAGGAAGGGAGGAAATGTAGCATTCACTCTCCAGTGCTGTCCTCTTGTGGTGAATGTGAAAGTTGAATGAAGGGTAAATGAAATCATAAAGTACAAGTTTATGTTTTTGTATTTAGTGATGCCTCTGGTGTTGAGCCTAAGAACTATGCACATACAAGAGCTGGTATAAATATGTGTGTGTGATTCACATCACAGGCAGTCAGTCTAGAGTCAGTAGGGAGTCAGTTTGGAGTTGAGAGAAACAACAGGAAAGTCCCTAATATACATATTGTATTACATTACTGGAATAAAATGGATTATTGAACATTAGTGAGCATGAGTCTTAATTGATTTGTTCACTGGAAGCTGAACACGTAAAATATATAAATATATCTACATTTTGCCTCACCCACAACAAGGGGCAAATGTGCTGTAGCTTATACCCCAACTTTGCGATCAA
The DNA here is from genome assembly GCA_949316495.1 of Amphiduros pacificus. Classification (NCBI taxonomy): domain Eukaryota; kingdom Metazoa; phylum Annelida; class Polychaeta; order Phyllodocida; family Hesionidae; genus Amphiduros; species Amphiduros pacificus. Next base: position 27,852,189 of record OX439011.1, read on the forward strand.
ATGTTACTACGCATCATATTTCCCCTACATAAATTTGATAGTGGATGAGTCTTCTGCAAAAATCCAAATCATCTATTGGACACTTTGCCAACAAATGTTGTTTAGCTGACCAGTGATCTAGTGCAAACACCTGCTAAGTAAAGCCTAGATTGCGAGCAAGCTTGTCTTGGTGTATGCGCTATATAAATATTTATTATTATTATATTAGATTGACTGGACTAACAGTGGGACACCTTTAGATTGGGACAATGGAGTAATTGGGCTTATAGAGCCCAGTTTGTCCATTAATGTGTGTCCAATGGTACAAGCCTAAGGCCCTGACAAACCACAATAGAGGTGACATGATTGTATACATGTAGCCACCTGGTGGTCAAAGGAGTACAGTCAGTACTTGGCATTTTCAGCAAAACACAATAACCATGGTCAGTGTATATTTAGGTTGCGTTTAGTGAGATAGCTTTCTTGTATCACAGTACTGTGGCCACATAACATTAATCATACCCCAAACCTTTGTAAAATTACCTGTGACCTCTGGTTTCATGAATGCTTTAACAATCATAAAATTGCAGTTGTAATATGTTTGGAAGTTGCAGTTTACATGCTACTTAGTATGAAATGGCACTATATAAATGTTTATTATCATTATTACTTGTCTCAAATTTAATCGAACATAAAAGTGAAATGACAACAACGTTGTCAAATAATTATTATTTATTAACCACCTAAACTGAATTATTCACACCATCTGATCTTATTTAATACCAACCTATTATATGCCTTATCACTTGGCATAGTACCAACAAGCTGAAAAATTAGATCACAGCCAGCCAACAGGCAGCCTCATGATGTGTGTAAATTAGATTATAATTCTTTCATTAAAATACTTACCTAATGTTGATTATACTATACAGATTATTTGATATTTGATGTTATTTGAATTTTGAAGTCGGAATTTATAAACAAAAGTCCTATGAAAATATTTATTAATGTCCAAAATGTGCTAATATAACCCAAAATGTCTTTGTTATAAGATAGAATTGTGCTCAGTAACTCTTCTTTTGTGTTTGACTAGTTATCTAGAAAAACATTAGTTGAGTTTGGGTGCAAGAAACAATGATACCTTTTCACTAGAAATGGGAGACATTGAACATGAAATGAGTCGCACAAAACTTCATATTGCAGTGGGTACATGGTGTCACTTTCATTCAACACATTCAAAAATTAATTCTAACATCTTCATCTTATTGAAGAAAAATAATTTATTCATGAAAATGTGCAGAAAGAAATCATTTTTGCAATAAGGTAATCCATTTGTATCAACATTTCATACATTTCCTGTCACCTGATTTTTTTTATTGCAAATTTGTCACATTTTCACATACTTTGAGAGTTTATAAACCCTTGTCATGTACCATTATGGATAGAGCAACTTATTGGGGGATATTTATTGGGGGATTAGGCACCGATTTTGAAAGAAAACGTTTAAAATTCACATATTGGTGATAAATGTGATTGTCTTTGATCTCTAATTTCTATTTTATTGATGCATTCCCATGTTTGCCTGTTAATTCTATCTTAACAAGACCCAATCTATTGCACCTTTATGAAAGCACACTTCTTTCTTGGCCTCATTTTTATGTGGAGTGTGATCATAGAGGCACTGAAAGGTAAAATGACGTCATAAGAGTATGGCAATATGCTTATGACGTCATCAGAGGTATTGTCCTTTGAATAGTGCCAGAATGACGTCAAACAGTGCTACCCTACTTTGAGCCTCAATTGAGGTCAAACAAAGTTCACGCTACCTGTGTTTATCCATCACATGCAGCTTATGGCTCAGACAGACCTGTGTTGGGAGTGCAACTCTTATCTCTTTGTCATGATGTTCATATTTGGCTATGCTTTCAATACACCAAATTGTAGAATTGATGCTTAATACCTTTAAATTACACTTATATCTTATATGTATGTCACTTTCCATTGCAATCTAAAGTCCACAATTTTCATCTTTCATACATCTACCACATTGAATATATTTCTTACCAAATTTAGCTTTTTACTAAATCTCAGAATTGACAGACTTTATTTTCAGTTTATTTTCAGCACAATTTCTTTTCCTATGCAGTGTAATATGTACTTTCATAATTTAACCCTCAAATCGTTATTATAAATATTGTTTCCAAATAGCTTAGCATATCAAAATTCCCTCTAATTTCGCTTGAAGTTTGGTCCAAAATTAATAGTTGCTCTAATCTTGTTAATTTTGAACAGATTTTGATGGATAAAAACTCTATAAGTTCATTCTTTAAAAGATGCAAATGATTGAATATTGAAATAGGAGTTTCATTTTCAAAGTCAATTAAAAGGTCAATTCAAGGTCACTGGCAATATTTTATAAAAAGAGCCTACAAGGGTTCATATTTAGTCATGTATCATTTGTGGATGTGTCCCACACAGTAAAAATGTTAGATGCCAATGTCTGTCATTTCTACTGATGACTCATTTGTTCTCCAGAGTACAAGTGATCACAAGACTCTCCTATCATATAACACCTTGGAGTAATTAAGCTGACTTTATGCACTTGCATCTGCCACAGCCACACTTTCCTTTCTCCATCATTCAGTTATTCTTGGACATAAGGAGTAGATACTATATAGATACTATAACATGATAATATGTCGGCTAGGGATATTTCTTAGGCTGAACTTTAGTGACCGTGAATGCTTTAATTTCTGACAAAATACAGCAATATCAATATAATTTGATAGATGTGATCTTCCTCTGAGGGGATTCGATATTAATTGACCTTGAGCAATTGTCAAAGTCACATAAGCCGATTTTCAAAATTGGCAATTTGTGATATTTTGCAAAACACCGTAAAATAGCATTTATTTCTACAGCATTTATTTCCTTTGGTTTAAAAAAAAAAAAAATATGTAAGTTGGTCACGTTTACCTATTTAAAGGCCATAATTGCAACTTCCAAACTGTTGCGAATCTAATCCTTTACAATCAAAGAAGATAAGATCTTGATATTATGTAAATAGTGGTAAATATGCAAGGTAATTTATTTGGTGCACTTTTTATGACCTTGGGTCAAGGTCATGACCAGCACAAGAGCCATTTTGCTTGTGGGGTGATATTGTAGTGACAAGTGAAGCAAGGCCAAATTTGGTTCATGGTTGCCTCTCACCCTCTGAAGTTGATTTCTACAAGCTTGAAACTTTTTTATTCCACTTAATCTCTACCCTCTGAACAATTATTTTATCCAGATGTCAGAGTGTCAATTTCTTTTTCCTCGAGGTGGGCATTCTTAAAGAGATACTTTCTAGTCAAATAAATTATTTAAATTACATTATTAAATGATCATATATGTGTAAATACATTGAAATTCATAGACAAAATAATTATATCAGTAACCATAGAAACACAAATCAACATTTAAAACTAATCTTGCAACCCCCATAAATTATGATCATTTATTGCAATTTGTGCCTACAACGCCCGGGGGGGGTACTCTCATAGTCAGCGTTACCGGGGAAGCTGGGCTAAATAGGGTCCTTTTCGCTGATATTTTCCCTAAAACAGGTTAAGATATTTCATCATTTCCCCTAAAACAGGGTACTGTTTTTCAAATTTCTCCCTAAAACAGGGATCACAATCCCCCTTTCCAAATCTCCCCCTTCTGCATCATCCCTAAATGAGGGTATAACAAATTCAGCTAGTCCTAAATCAGGGTACCAATAATGATAGAATATTTCCCTAAATCAGGCTCTGGGGCTTTCAGTTCCATCCGGGTTAAGATATTTTATCATTTTCCCTAAAACAGGGTACTGTTTTTCAAATTTCTCCCTAAAACAGGGATCACAATCCCCTTTTCCAAATCTTCTCTTTCTGCATCATCCCTAAATGAGGGTATCAAAAATTCAGCTAGTCCTAAATCAGGGTACCAAATTTCAGCTCGTCCTAAATCAGGGTACCAATAATGATAGAATATTTCCCTAAATCAGGCTCTGGGGCTTTCAGTTCCATCCGGGTTAAGATATTTTATCATTTTCCCTAAAACAGGGTACTGTTTTTCAAATTTCTCCCTAAAACAGGGATCACAATCCCCTTTTCCAAATCTTCTCTTTCTGCATCATCCCTAAATGAGGGTATCAAAAATTCAGCTAGTCCTAAATCAGGGTACCAAATTTCAGCTCGTCCTAAATCAGGGTACCAATAATGATAGAATATTTCCCTAATTCAGGCTCTGGGGTTTTCAGTTCCATCCCAGCTTCCGCGGGTTAAAATCATGAGAGTACCCCCCCCCCGGGCTACAACGTCATCGTGGGGGATTTATTGCATGTGCAATCATTTTCAATTTTCACAAAATTTGTCATAACTTCCTCTTTCCTCCACCCTCAAATGAATAGTGGTCTGTCCCTTTTATTTAATTTCAATATATTGTAGTTTAAAAGTGGTCTTATATTGTAGCTTAAACCATTATAATTAGTTTCAAATAAAGTGGTTAACCTCTAGCCTATATAAGTTTTGTTGATTGGCAGGACTAACCATTTTTTTTTGGACTAGTGTATCTACATACTACAGTGGCCGGCAACTGTCCAAAACCGGCAGATGAAACTTGGACATTTTTAACTCAGTCAAATATCGAGTAAAACTGTGCTGTGCTAATTGCAATTGAGCTGAATATTGTGCCTCAGTCGTCATCTTGTAATTCCTATGCCTTTCAAAACGTTGAAAGTGTTTATTTGTTTTCACAGCACGAATGATCGCATCACTGTCAAATGATGTCAGAAGTGGTGACATAACCAACATCACCGTATAACTCAATGTAAACTCGGACAATCTGCAGGTTTGCTGAATGCGTGAATATCCTGATAATTCTGTAAATATTAAACGTGTATCATTTTTACTCCACAGGCAATTAAGACTGACTATCTTCTATTGACGTGAGCAGTTTTTATCCAGTTTTTATCCAATTTTGTGAAATCGGGAGTGAAAAACATGAAAGTGTCCGGATTTGGCTGCCGGTCACTGTAGATTAATAAGATCTATAACCATGGGTATTCAATATGCTTAACCCCTAATGGACGGGAAGGACGGACGGTAATGGACGGGAGGGATGTTGACGTCCCCATTGTTCTGACTTGATGACGTCATTTGTAACATTCTGAAGGGCTGCATCTTGTTACAATGTAATCAAGATAATGACGTCAGACTGCCTTAATCATGAACCTTTGACCCCAGCTCTTCGTTAAGCATATTGAATAACCATGATTATAAATTTTATTAATTTAGTATGTAGATACACTAGTCCAGAAAAAAAATTGGTTTGTCCTGCCAATCACAAAATTAAGATAGCCTAGTCCCTTAGGGGTTAATGAAATGCTGGGGTCAAAAGTTCATGATTAATGCAGTCTGACGTCATTATCATGATTACATTGTAACAAGTTGCAATTGCAGCCCTTCAGAATGTTACAAATGACATCATCAAACCAGAACAATGGGGATGTCAACTTCCCGTCCGTTAGGGGTTAAAAAGTTGTTAAACATGTTACTGATGTTAGAATCTGCATCAGAGCACATATATAATTGATATTTCCCCGATTTTTGTGGTTCTTGTGTGATATTTGTGTCAACCCAAGAAATATGATTATCAATATATTTTGTTACAATATATTTTGTAAAAAAAATCAGATTGAACTATTGACTTCATACCACAATCAGTCTAAAATATGAATTAACTTATATAAAATTTCCTCTGCAGTGACCAATGGAGATACCATAGAAATAAATTCATTTCATTTCATATCACAGTACCATGATACAATACCACTGCCCATCTCGGGATCTGTGGAGGAAAATTCACTTCACATTTATTAACTTTCCCCAAATCTGTCAGATTTATTAGATAGGGATTGTACAATCTGTGTTTGGTCATGTCAGTATAACCTTGGAATAAAGAGAGATATAGACATCAGCTGTAGAGCCGCGCGATCCGTTGCTTTATTGAGCCGAACAGTTTTTTTTACAAATACCTTGTTGGAGACGGAAAAAAAACGTTGAGACGGGTTTGATCTTTCTGATTCTTTCACACTTTGCTTGTGAACTTGATCACCGGAAGTAGATATGGTCCGTTTCCATAATAGGTAGGCATAATATTTTGATTAATTTCATTAAAAGTTACCAAAGAATATAATTTAACAGTCATCCCATTTCTACCATCGCTAAATATGGAAAGTAACTCTCGCGCTCAGAGGGACAAGAGGAAAGATTTTATGGAGAATTTCTGTGTTTATTTTATGCATTTTTTTGTAAACAGCCATTTTGAAAGATCAAGGTGCACTCTCTTTCAAACATCAAAATAAACAGCTTTTTGAAAACTTTTTTCACTGTGTTTATAGCATAACACTCTTAGATATAGTATACTTACTCAGGCATACTCTTTTACAATGCAATGACCCGTAAATATCATGAAATATTGCTTTTGTTGAGGGTATAAGTGAGGGCATTGCAATGTCAAATCCGAGAATGAGATTAACCCTTAATTTAAATGACAGCTGACAGTACTCATGGTAAAGCAGCCTTTTTAGATTTTGTTGATTGGTAGAAGTGACCTGGACTAGTGTAACTGCATTATAACCAAAGTTACTCAATATGCCCAAGGTTTAATATTTGATCCCCCAAAAATTCACTGACCCAACAGATCCTGCACTATGTTCACATTAAACGATGTCAAAGAAAGTTCTTATCTCTATCAGATACCGTGATCGGCAAGTGCACAAAGCAGGCAGTTCAAACCTGGACATTTTTTATTCAGTCAAACACCAAGCAAACCTTGCTGTACTTATTTCAGTTGAGGTGAATGATCTTTCTCATACTTCATTTTGTATTCCCACTGCCTTTCAAAACATAAATAAAAGTATTTACTTATTAGTACTATCTCTGTGAGATAGGCACCGGTCGCCCATTGCAGATTACTCAGCAAGACAAGACATTAACATTTGTTTTCTTGGCATGAGTTTTGGTCATTTTCAGTTATTATATTATCCAGGAAAAACATGGACAGTTATTTATTTATGTGCTATAGTGGGATATATACATCAGCCTTCAAGATTCTTCATTATTTTATCTGATAAAATTCTCTGTGCACTGATCTCTCTTCTGTGCTTGAAGATGAAAATTAATATATCGATCATCAGACTTACATAATTGAAGAGAAGAGCCCAAAAGCTAAATTTTGAGTTGTCACTGATATAAATTGGCCAAGAACTGACGTAGCAGCACCAATATGTATTTTTTTGTAATCAAATTCTTGTTCTGCATGTGCACATTGTTTCATTGGTGAGGTCACTGGGTGCAGTTTTCATAACAATTTGATTCATATGATTCATATAAATTTTTCTCTGCCAAAATATACAATATTCCATTTGCTGTGTGTCTCCAAGACAATTTCATAATCATCAGGCAATGCTATGATTGCGCTTATCCTGTCCACTACTGGCAATGGAGGGGAAGGATGTAAACATCCCCATTATTCTATACTAGACAAATTTGTAGCTGCCAAATAACCCTGTTATCAATTAACATGTTTTCTTAGTTGTTTAATTATTTGTCTCTGTCATTCATTCTGAGAAAGCCATCTGTGCGATGCTGGAATGCAGACACATGATCGCTGCTTCCCGCCATTGTTACTTTGGACAGTTCTTTTAATTGTCTGTTAACTGCTCTCTGATCGATTGAAATGATTGCCATTGTCTCCCACCATTGTCTCCACTGCTGTGATTGGTCAGTAAATCGGATGTGCGTACGGACATTGTAGGATTACGATTTGGTGCCATTTTGTGGTATTCTCTTGGGCTGCATCTTTGTTACATGATAATTAATCAGGCTGTTTGGATCATGAACTTTGTACCCAGCATTCTTTGAACATAGTGAATAACCTTGGTTATAAATTATATTGACTAAATATTCAGATACATTAGTAAAAAAAAATTAGTCTCACTGCTGTATTCAGAAGCAACAGAAAACGTGCCATATTTGATTAACCCTCGCAGTGCGGCTGACGAGTATACTCGCGGGGATGACCTAGTTTTGCAGTGTCCAGATATCGTTGTATTAAATGTCCAGATATCATTGTATTAAATGTTAATATAACCAACATACTTTCGCAAAACATGAAGAAATCAAATGAGAATAACATTCTGCAGGCATTTGAATGAAATTATAAAAAAACAAAGAATGCTAATCCACGAGTGAGAGTAGCGTGGTGTCTCGAGTGAGAGCTGTCAAAAGTAGGTCACTCAATTGTAAACAATGGCGGACTTCCAAGCCACATGTGGTTGTTGTTGTGAAGTGAATATCTTTGTAAATAAACGTCTTATGGATTAAAGAAAGACATTTTCTGAAAGGTGAGGATCGGGAGAAGAGAATGTGTGAATATGAAAACGATTACGCAATAACAACATATCGCGATATGCACTTAGTTTTCTCTGAGACATTTAATACCGTACATGTTTAAAGGAGAGGGAGAACCAAAAAGCAGGTGATCGGCAATTAGTGGTAGGCCAGCCCACTTTTGACCACAGGGTTGCTAACTGGCTGCCTCAGTGATAAACATCTGGGTCACAGTGGTGTAGCCAGGATTTTCTGAAGGGGGGGGGGGGGGGGGGGGGGGGCTGAAATCTGGATATGTTGGGATCCATGACTACTTGCCCACATACCTATCCCCCATACCCGCCCGTAACAACCCCCCCCCCCCCCCTAGTACTAGTAAAAAAAAATTTTTTTTAATGTTGGCTGTAGCCCCCTCAGCCCCCCTGGCTACGCCACTGGGTCAGTGTTAGGGTGACCAGCCAATGGCAGTGGGTCACTGCCTAACAACCTCACAAAATCTAAACAACAACACATGTGAGTGCATTCTGACAGCATGCTTATTATTTTGATACATGCATCTAAATTACATGCTGATTTCAGTAAACCTGTAATAATAATATGACCAACTAAGCCTCATCTTATTTTTATAATCAAAACAGGCAAATACTTATAAAAGCAACCACATGTGGGAACATACCAGTAACAAAAGAAATAATTGAGTAATCATAATAAAATAATCATGATAATACTCTTAATTAAACGGACTGCATTTTGCCAAGATTATACCAATATTATGCTATTCAGTAATTTAAAGAGGGATCATTATTTGTGATATGTCATGTGTCATACATGGATTACACAAGTATAAAAACAATAAATTACTACCTAAATGTCAAGTAAGAAACTAACCTAGTTTCTTGTTACTTTGACAACATGATTATATACATGAAACAGGATGCTGCAAATTAAACGCTAAGTGAGTGAAAGGGTAGATTAGATTGAGGGTGCTGCTGCATGCACTCATACCATGTGCTTGTTGTTTACAAACAGACCCAGACTGCATCTCACACATACACTGTCAACTGTCAATCAAATTCAAAATTTTTATCATGTCAGAATCCTTTTGCTGTTTTAAGGGGTCTTAATATCAAACATTCAGATTTTAGATGGAAATATATTGTAGCCCTTGCATTCATGCTGAATTGTCATGCATTTCTATGAGAAACTAACAAATATATCTAAATGTGTTCAATTTATTTTGCCTGAGATCTGGGTGTTTAGCTGACCAAGACATTTTTGATAGGCTCCACCCCCTCGCCTTTTTTACTTTCCCCCTCGCCTTTTTTACTTTCCCCCTCTCCTTTGAATATATATATATATATATATATATATATAGATATCTAAAGGAGAGGGGGAAAGTAATCATAAATCATAATTATCAACCTTGAATGATAACGGCATGTTAAATTGTTTACATTTGATGGTATTGTGCAAAAATATTAAAAAATTATCAAGATATTGGGCAGGAAACTGTGCATCTTATATTTCTATACAATACAGTGACAATATAAGAAATCTACATGGCAACCAAAATGTCAGTTTTCTCAAAGATAATGCAATCATAAATGATAATTAGCAAGAATGAATGATAACGGCATGTAATATTATTCAGATTTGTTGGTTTCGGTCAGAAATATTTAATAATTTTCATGGTTTGGGGCAAGAATCTCTTCATGTCAGATTTCAATACAAAACAGTAAGAATTTATGAAACCTGCAGGGCATCCAAGATATCAGTTTTCTCAAAGATAATGCAATCATAAATGATATTTATCAACAATGAATTATAACGGCTTGTTATATTATTCACATATGTTGGTTTTGTGCAAAAATATTAAAAAATTATCAAGATATGGGGCAGGAAACTGTTCATCTAACTTTTCATTACAAAACAGTGACAATATAAGAAATCTACAGGGCACCCAAAATGTCAGTTTTCTCAAAGATAATGCAATCATAAATAATAATTATCAATGATGAATGATAATGGCATGTTATATTATTTATATTTGTTGGTTTCAGTCAGAAATATTAAAAAATTATCATGATTTGGGGCAGGAAACTGTTCATCTTACATTTCAATATAAAACAGTGACAATATAAGAAATCTACAGGGCACCCAAAATGTCAGTTTTCTCGAAATTACTGCAATCATAACTGTACATAATTAAATAAAAATATGAACAGTACCAGATATAAAATAAATAAAAACTAAGAATAAAACGAAATATAAAAAGAATATTTAACAATATATAACCATTCATAATTACTCCAAGCTATCTCTAACTAATGCAGCTACCTCTCACTCATGCAGCTGTCCCTCACTGTTGTATCCAACTCTCATTTGTGTAGCTATATCTCAATTATGCAACTGTCATTATTGTTTCTATCTCTCACTTGTGCAGCTATCTTTAACTATTGTAGCAATCTCTCACTTGTGCAACTATCTCTCATTATTGGGCACTACTCTGACAGTTATATTGGCCTGGAAAGGTATGAGGACATTGATATTGAATAGACAATATCATCTAGTGTGGTATAGTACTTGTGACACCTGTATTGCATTGGTCATACCAGGTTATAGGTCAGAAAAGTAGTATTTTCTGGTATTTCTTGTTAATTAACACACCTGTCTGGGGTGCCAGGTAATAGCACACCTGTGAAATCTGAAGGAAATGAGACCTGAGGTGTCCTGGTACCAAGTACAGTTGGAGTTAGGGGCTGTTTTTATGCTTAATTTGGAGAAGCATGAATACTTTTGAAATATTGCCATTAAACCATTTTAGCCATTTTTATCCCATTTCTATTCAGGTGTGACATCTCCTCAGATTAACTCGTTAACATACCTGGGCACTACTCTGACAGTTATATTGGCCTGGAAAGGTATGAGGACAGTTGATATTGAATAGACAATATCATCTAGTGTGGTATAGTACTTGTGACACCTGTATTGCATTGGTCATACCAGGTTATAGGTCAGAAAAGTAGTATTTTCTGGTATTTCTTGTTAATTAACACACCTGTCTGGGGTGCCAGGTAATAGCACACCTGTGAAATCTGAAGGAAATGAGACCTGAGGTGTCCTGGTACCAAGTACAGTTGGAGCTAGGGGCTGTTTTTATGCTTAATTTGGAGAAGCATGAATACTTTTGAAATATTGCCATTAAATCATTTTAGCCATTTTTATCCCATTTCTATACAGGTGTGACATAAGAGCTAACATAAAAAAACACCTGCATGCAATACACCTGTTTCATTTATTTCACCATTTAAGCCCAATATGGCATCTGGAACAAGTCCCCTTTAATTATTCTGTACAAAGGTGACATTTCATGACATAAACAACAACTTTAACCCCTCTAATGCAATAATTTACTGTTTTTGTTGTTTTACCTGTAATTATAACACCTGTATGGCTTCAGGTGCAATATTTAAGATTTTAATTAACACAGAAAAAATCCTTGTTCCATGACCTTTCCGGCAATATATAGTTTTATAGGTCTGAAGTTGATGATAACAGAGGTATGGTTTATCAAAGTAAATATTACAGATTTTCTAAATATTCTCCATTTTAATTCAGCACTGGGAGGGTTAACACATACTGCAAAGTGCAATCAACATATTTGGTGAGCATATATATGTGTCTGCAGGGATGATTATTTGATTGAAAGTAGATATACTTAGATTCGGAGAAGATTTCAAAAGTCCTGAGCAGGTTCTGTGATGTTACATTTGGCAAAATAAACCAGTAAGTTAATGACATGAAACCTGTGATTCAGTTCAGTTTGTTGAAGCATTCCCAGCTATTCAGAAGCAGAGCTCTGTCCTGGTTATAATTGGATGGCAAATATCCTGGCTATTATTGGATGGCAAATATCCTGGCTATATTTGGATGGCAAATATCCTGGCTATTATTGGATGGCAAATATCCTGGCTATTATTGGATGGCAAATATCCTGCCTATCATTGGATGGCAAATATCCTGGCTATTATTGGATGGCAAATATCCTGGCTATTATTGGATGGCAAATATCCTGGCTATTATTGGATGGCAAATATCCTGGCTATATTTGGATGGCAAATATCCTGGCTATTATTGGATGGCAAATATCCTGGCTATTATTGGATGGCAAATATCCTGCCTATTATTGGATGGCAAATATCCTGCCTATTATTGGATGGCAAATATCCTGGCTATTATTGGATGGCAAATATCCTGGCTATTATTGGATGGCAAATATCCTGGTTATTATTTAGTGGCAAATATCCTGGTTATTAATGGATGGAATATATCATGGCTATTATTGAGTGGCAAATATCCTGGCTATTATTGGATGGCAAATATCCTGGGTATTATTAGATGGCAAATATCCTGGTTATTATTGAGTGGCAAATATCCTGGTTATTATTGAGTGGCAAATATCCTGGTTATTAATGGATGGAAAATATCCTGGTTATTATTGAGTGGCAAATATCCTGGCTATAATTAGATGGCAAATATCCTGGTTATTATTGAGTGGCAAATATCCTGGTTATTAATGGATGGAAAATATCCTGGTTATTGAGTGGCAAATATCCTGGCTATTATTAGATGGCAAATATCCTGGTTATTATTGAGTGGCAAATATCCTGGCTATTATTGGATGGCAAATATCCTGGCTATTATTGGATGGCAAATATCCTGGTTATTAATGGATGGAAAATATCCTGGTTATTATTGAGTGGCAAATATCCTGGTTATTAATGGATGGAAAATATCCTGGTTATTATTGGGATGGCAATTATCCTGGTTATGCCCTCCTACTTCGAGGGACGGCATATAGTAATCACTTCCGTCCGTGTGTTCGTGTATCCTTGTGTCCGTGCGTCCGTCACAATATTTGGAATGGCCAACACTCGAAAGTGGCTGGACCACAGGGATGATACTACATATGCCTACAACAATATAGTCTAAGTAAATATTTTCCATGAAAGTTTGGTGACCTAGGTCAAAGGTCAAGGTCGCAGTGACCATCGGGTCAACTTTGGCTGTGAGCGCTCTAACTTCTATAAAAATGTTTCAATTTTGACACAAGTTGGTGTACAGGTGTATTTTATGAGGGGCTAGGCTAAGTTCGATGATGGTCGATACTGACCAAATTTTGAAGTCATGGCGGCCATTTTTCAAAATGGCCGACGTGCCAATTTTGTGAATTCTTTTGAGAATACACTTATATCAAACATTATTACTTATTATCAATTGGTATAAGCTGCAAAAATGTTAATTTATGTAATTGGGTCAGTGTGACCTACTTTTCAGGTGAAAATCGACATCCCCATTAGTATTTAGAGTGGCCCTCATTTCAATGCTGCAGGACATTGGGGTTTGATTCTACATAATGTTTGTAAAACTAAAAACCCCAAAAAAAGATTCTTTGGAATTTTTCCAACCAAGGTCAATGGTCAAGGTCGCAGTGACCATCGGGGCAACTTTGGCAGTGAGTGCTCTATCTTCTGTAGAAATGTTTCAATTTTGACACAAGTTGGTGTACAGGTGTATTTTATGAGGGGCTAAGCTAAGTTTGATGATGGATAATACTGACCAAATTTTGAAGCCACAGCAGCCATTTTTCAAAATGGCCGACATGCAGATTTTGTTAATTCTTTGCAGAATACACATATATCAAACATTATTACTTATTATCAATTGTTATAAGCTGCAAAAATGTTAATTTATGTAATTGGGTCAGTGTGACCTACTTTTCAGGTGAAAATCGACATCCCCATTAGTATTTAGAGTGGCCCTCATTTCAATGCTGCAGGACATTTGGGTTTGATTCTACATAATGGATGCTGATTCTGTGAATTTGAGGTGCGGGGCAAACTGGCCACTAGGCGGCACTGGCCACAGGGGTATGCAGGAGGAGGGCATTGTTCTGCGCTCTCTGAGCGCATTTTAATCATTATTGGATGGAAAATATCCTGGTTATTATTGAGTGGCAAATGTCCTGGTTATTATTGAGTGGCAAATATCCTGGTTACTATTGAGTGGCAAATGTCCTGGCTATTATTGAGTGGCAAATGTCCTGGTTATTATTGAGTGGTAAATATCCTGGTTACTATTGAGTGGCAAATGTCCTGGCTTTTATTGAGTGGCAAATATCCTGGTTATTATTGAGTGGCAAATGTCCTGGTTATTATTGAGTGGCAAATATCCTGGTTATTATTGAGTGGCAAATATCCTGGTTATTATTGAGTGGCAAATGTCCTGGTTATTATTGAGTGGCAAATGTCCTGGTTATTATTGAGTGGCAAATGTCCTGGTTATTAATGGATGGAATATATCCTGGTTATTATTGAGTGGCAACTATCCTGGTTATTATTGAGTGGCAACTCTCCTGGTTATTATTGAGTGGCAACTATTCTGGTTATTATTGAGTGGCAAATGTCCTGGTTATTATTGGATGGAAAATATCCTGGTTATTATTGAGTGGCAACTATCCTGGTTATTATTGAGTGGCAACTCTCCTGGTTATTATTGAGTGGCAACTATTCTGGTTATTATTGAGTGGCAACTATCCTGGTTATTATTGAGTGGCAACTCTCCTAGTTATTATTGAGTGGCAACTATCCTGGTTATTATTGAGTGGCAACTATCCTGGTTATTATTGAGTGGCAACTATTCTGGTTATTATTGAGTGGCAACTATCCTGGTCATTATTGGATGGAAAATATCCTGGTTAATATTGAGTGGCAACTATCCTGGTTATTATTGAGTGGCAACTATCCTGGTTATTATTGAGTGGCAACTATTCTGGTTATTATTGGATGGAAAATATCCTGGTTATTATTGAGTGGCAACTATCCTGGTTATTATTGAGTGGCAACTATTCTGGTTATTATTGAGTGGCAACTATCCTGGTTATTATTGAGTGGCAACTATCCTGGTTATTATTGAGTGGCAACTATTCTGGGTATTATTGAGTGGCAACTATCTTGGTTATTATTGAGTGGCAACTATCCTGGTTATTATTGAGTGGCAACTATTCTGGTTATTATTGGATGGAAAATATCCTGGTTATTATTGAGTGGCAACTATCCTGGTTATTATTGAGTGGCAAATATCCTGGTTATTATTGAGTGGCAACTATTCTGGTTATTATTGAGTGACAACTATTCTGGTTATTATTGAGTGGCAACTATTCTGGTTATTATTGAGTGGCAACTATTCTGGTTATTATTGAGTGGCAACTATTCTGGTTATTATTGAGTGGCAACTATTCTGGGTATTATTGAGTGGCAACTATCTTGGTTATTATTGAGTGGCAACTATTCTGGTTATTATTGAGTGGCAACTATTCTGGTTATTATTGAGTGACAACTATTCTGGTTATTATTGAGTGGCAACTATTCTGGTTATTATTGAGTGGCAACTATTCTGGTTATTATTGAGTGGCAACTATTCTGGTTATTATTGAGTGGCAAATATTCTGGTTATTATTGAGTGGCAACTATTCTGGGTATTATTGAGTGGCAACTATCTTGGTTATTATTGAGTGGCAACTATCCTGGTTATTATTGAGTGGCAACTATTCTGGTTATTATTGGATGGAAAATATCCTGGTTATTATTGAGTGGCAACTATTCTGGTTATTATTGAGTGGCAACTATTCTGGTTATTATTGAGTGACAACTATTCTGGTTATTATTGAGTGGCAACTATTCTGGTTATTATTGAGTGGCAACTATTCTGGTTATTATTGAGTGGCAACTATTCTGGTTATTATTGAGTGGCAAATATTCTGGTTATTATTGAGTGGCAACTATTCTGGGTATTATTGAGTGGCAACTATCTTGGTTATTATTGAGTGGCAACTATCCTGGTTATTATTGAGTGGCAACTATTCTGGTTATTATTGGATGGAAAATATCCTGGTTATTATTGAGTGGCAACTATCCTGGTTATTATTGAGTGGCAACTATTCTGGTTATTATTGGATGGAAAATGTCCTGGTTATTATTGAGTGGCAAATATCCTGGTTATTATTGAGTGGCAAATATCCTGGTTATTATTGAGTGGCAACTATTCTGGTTATTATTGGATGGAAAATATCCTGGTTATTATTGAGTGGCAACTATCCTGGTTATTATTGAGTGGCAAATATCCTGGTTATTATTGAGTGGCAACTATTCTGGTTATTATTGAGTGGCAACTATTCTGGTTATTATTGAGTGGCAACTATTCTGGTTATTATTGAGTGGCAACTATTCTGGTTGATAGGTAGCAAATATCATGGCTATTATTGAATGGTAACTTTCCTGGTTATTGTGTAGCATTTATCCTGTTTATTGACAACTATCTTGGTCATTTTGCCAACTATAAAAGCTAGAGAACCAACATAATTCAAGAGCAAACAATAATTTGACTCCAAAGATAAAACCAACTTTTTATATGTGCCATCTTGATCTTGCATGATAAGACCTAAACAATAATAACCTTATATCACATGAAATTGGTACAAAGACCATGACTTTTCGCCTTGGAAGTCAATACAAATCATGTTTTCTGTAATTGTTGTCACCACAGAAACTTATCAGCTCCTTGGAAACAGTGAACCATGTGACAAATGTATTACAGGGTATCTTCATTTCCTAATAATTTAGCGGGACGATATACCAATACTGATACTTTATAAACGATACCAATACTTACATGATACCGATACCGATACCTGACAATAG
This sequence comes from Amphiduros pacificus, assembly GCA_949316495.1. Classification (NCBI taxonomy): domain Eukaryota; kingdom Metazoa; phylum Annelida; class Polychaeta; order Phyllodocida; family Hesionidae; genus Amphiduros; species Amphiduros pacificus. Next base: position 27,869,347 of record OX439011.1, read on the forward strand.
GGCTGCCATACTGTCCCATTGAAAACAAACACACCTGAACTTCAAACAAAATTGAAAGTGCAAAAAAACCTTTTTGAACTCAATAAAGAATGTATACCGTATTAGCCCTAATAGTCCTGTCTCAAGCCTATCTGCAGACCAGGCCTTGGTAACTGGGGAAGTGGAGCTGCAGACTTACAATCCACAGGGGCTTGCTATCTCAGTAATTAATATACAAACAGTACTCACAACCTCACCTGCAATATACATTCAAACATATTAAAGAAAACACACACTCCTTGTAATGTTTGCCACAAACACTCGAATATTTCTCAATTTCACATGATGCTACACTGTAAACAACTCCTCATGTTTGCATCAATGTGTCAGATCTGAAACCTGAATGTTGGGTGAGGGTCACATGTGGGTCACAGTATGGTGCCCAGAAGCACACCCCAGCCTCTTGTAACTTTATTGGTTAATTACCCTATTGGCATTTGGTCAAGTTGGGGAACTTCAGGGCTCAACACTGATTATAATAGATAATACTGTAGGTTATGCCTCAGTCACATTTGCGCCGATTTCAGTAAAGATGCCCGGCCGATGGGTATTTTTTACAAAATCGGCAGGCAGTTCAAATTGCCGTGCGGGCACCGGGAGATCATCGGCCACAATTGGGCATCTTTAAGACGTCGGGCGGGTCATCGGGAATTTTTATCTTGAACATAAAAGTTGCCGGCGTTTCCCCGATGTCTTATCAGCAAATATCATCTTAAGTACACGCCAGGGTCCCGGCAGTGTCCCGGCAGTGTCCCGCAGGGACATCGGCAGATTTACTTAGGGCTGCTGGTGGCATCGTGTGGTGAAAATAGGATTAAATATTTTTTTAAGCCTACCCAGACGTCTTAAAGACATCCTGCAGACGTCTGTGTCATGAAACAGACGTCGTAAAGATATCCTACAGATGTCTGTGCTATTCAGTTTTGCACGTGCTGTGCGGTGCCCTTTAATAATGTGACCACAGCTACGGCATGTCTCAGATTGTTGGTGATAAACTCCCCGGCGCCCGGCAAATTTTGAACTCGGCCGATTCTAACTTCCCTGCCGGCGCCCGGTGCAAATGTGACTGAGGCATTAGTAAAGTACCGGTTCCAAGAATCGGTTCAAGTAGAAAGAACCGGGATGGTTCCAAAACATAAGAAACCGACGGGTTCCCGGGACTCTTCAGTACCGGGGCCCATCCCTATTCCTAAGTACTGCAAGTTATGACTATTTGTAGATCTTGTTTAGATTGATAACTGAAATTTATTTCTTTAGGTAATGAAGCAATAACCGGAAATATGTGAGTTACACAACAAAGTGTTGCCATGGAGATGGTGACAATACCAGGTCACCTGACCTGGCTAGCCAATCATCTACATGGAATGCAGCAGCAGGGCAAGCTGTGTGACGTAACCTTGGCAACTGCTACTGGACCTGTGGCGGCGCACAGTGCTGTGTTAGCAGCCAGTCACGCAACATGGAGGTCTTTCTTCCTGCAGCGCTCACAAAAAGACACCAAACATTTTGTTTTGAAGATGATGAAATATTCCAAAGAAACAATTGAACAGCTTCTCCAGTTTGTTTACAAAGGAGAAGTTGTCATCAGCCAAGACACAGCTGTGGCAATGACTAAAGTCTTCCAAGAATTTGAGTTTTCGGACGCCGTGCAAACATGTACAAAGTTTAAAGCAGAATGTGACAAAAGTGATTTGGCGTCATGTAAAACTGCAGCAGACTGGCACGGTGCTAACACTTCTACAGCTGAAGGATTCCAAGCTAGAACTGAACTTCCATGTGCTTCCGGTGTAAATAATCTTAATGGTGCTTCACACAAACCAGCTGAACACATCCCATCAGAAAAGAAAGTCTCTTCTCAAGATCAAGAAGGTGACATATGTGTGTCTATATTTGATGTGAACTCAATAGATGAAAATGTAGGAATACCTGACAGACGTCTCACAAGGTCAGAGGGAAATAAGGTCAAGGTCACTTGTGGTTCGGAGCCACCAAATGCAAATAGTGTCAATGAAAATGTTATAAATCCAGAGAAGAGTCACACAAACTCTGGACAAAAAATGTCCACATCAGGAGAAACCTGCACACTGCTGAGTCGAAAGGAACGCCTTCTCATGAGGAGGAAATGTACGCCAGAATCTCGCCAGAGTCGACAGCTACAGGAATGTGTAATAAAATCACCTCAGTTGCAGGGCCAGTTGGAGAAAGGAACAGAAAGGCAAGATCTACCTCAGGAGTCTGGTCCCAAGCCATGTGACGCTCAACCTCAAAATCTCTCAGTGAAGAGAGGTCGTGGGAGACCGAAAAAGATTACAACTGACACTGCTAATAACGTGGCTAATGCAAGTAACAATAGTTCAGCATCTGAATCCAAAATCACCCAGGATGTAAATGTTATTAAGGACAAATCTTTAAGTGAAATAGTGAAATTTAGACATGCATGTGAAAAGGATAAATTGGAATTAAAGACAAATTTGAAGGCAGAGGGCAGCTTATTGGTAAAAGGTCAAGGTCAAGGTCATAGGTCAAGAGTTCTAACAAAAGCAGAGAGGAAAGGAATTCCCCACAAAATTGTGTCAACAGAAACAGGAGAAAGTGACACGGAAGAGAAAAATGAAGTCGATTACCATGAGAACTCGGACACAGATCCTGACTGGGAAAGCCCTAAAACTGGACAGAGTGTCACAAGGGCAGCCTTGCCAGGGCAGAGAAAGGGGGTACGAGGACGGAGAAAGGGAGGAAAAGGCAAGTTCACTCATGTGAAAAGACACAAGGTTCATATTCATACTCAGTGTCATAAATGTCACCAGAGGTTTGACTCAGCTGCCGAGTACCAGACTCACCGGCAGACCTGCACGGCCCTGGTCACGATGAGTCGCCGGGAGAACATCACATGCCGTAAATGCCTCGGCCGCTTTGCCGGCGTGCAGGATTTGACAGAGCACCGCAGAACGTGCAATGTTAAAAGACACAGGCTGGAGACAAAGTGCCGCAAGTGTGGCGAGAGATTTGACACCAGGGAAGAGCTTCGCGACCACAAGAAGGTGCACTCAGACGTGGCCAAGAGGCCGGTCTACCGCCGCAAGAGCATCGTGTACCATTGTGAGCAGTGCGACTACACGTGCAGGTCAGAGAAGCTGAGAACCTCCCACCTGCACACGAAACATGGAGAACCCCTTGAGAACGGCAGGCACAAGATTTACACATGCGAGGTGAGTTTTAAACATTTGATTAGAGTTATTGTAAAGTAGTGCCCCCTAGTGAGATTTGATTGCTGATATTCAGGCCTCAGTAGTGCCCCCTAGTGAGATTGGATCGCTGATATTCCGGCCTCAGTAGTGCCCCCCAGTGAGATTTGATTGTTGATATTCAGGCCTCAGTAGTGCCCCCTAGTGAGATTTGTTTACTGATATTCAAGTCTTACTGGTACATTACAAATTAAACTTAAATTGGCTCTTAACAGTTTTAGACTAAATTCTTCACAAAAAATTACCTTGTTCAATAATTACCACCTTTGGTTGTACATATAATTTAACATTTAGATTAAAAAGAATTGATTTCTAAAACTGGAATAAAGGGTTGAGTTGAATTCTTACGGTTCTCCTTCATATAACAACCTGTCTGTTCTTTACAGGCATCGGGATGTGATTACCAAACCTTGTTTCAATTCATGATGAAGAATCACAGAATGATTCACGCAGACTTCCGACAGTGGGTGTGTGAGATCTGTGGAAAGTGCTTCAAGCAGAAGTGCGGTTTGGAGAGTCACCTCAAAACTGTGCACGGCATTGGAGCGAAGAGCTACGAGTGTCCACACTGCGACAAGTCCTTGAAAACATCCTCAGCCATGAAGGTGGGTGACAAATACATTTAATTGGTTTATATTTATTCATTTATGTCTTGTTTTTGTTTTTGCCATGAAGGTGAGTGCAAAATACATTTAATTGGTTTATATATATTCATGTTTTATTTTTTGCCATTAAGGTGGGTGCAAAATACATATAATTAGTTTATATTTTTTCATTTATGTTTTTTTTTACCATGAAGGTGGGTGACAAATACATAATTGGTTTATATTTATTCATTTATGTTTTTTTTGTTTACCATGAAGGTGGGTGACAAATACATTATTGGTTTATATTTATTCATTTATGTTTTTTTTTACCATGAAGGTGGGTGACAAATACATTATTGGTTTATATTTATTCATTTATGTTTTTTTGTAACACGGATGGTTCCCTTTTTGCCTGTCGGCAATGATTGTCAAAAAGGGAACTATCTGTGTTATTCTGTGATCGATATGATCATGGGAAATGCGTTGTCATTTCCTGTGGGTTGTAATTTGTGTTTTTCTGCGGGCAATATGGTTCAAGCAACTGACACCACTGTGGAGTGTTCATCGTGTGCATGTGCTATAGACTGGTCTCCTGCCGAGTGTCAAGAACATCATGTGGATACACAGAGGGTGGCACCAGTCTACATGCGCTAGCGTATGAATACGTTCATATAACAAGTAAACAAAGATAAAGAAGGCATGATGACAAAAAGTGGAAGACAGCAATATCGTCATGGCCCATCGATGTGCAAAATTATCAATTCACATTGCTTAGTAATGTTATCATTAAATTCTGATCGATAATATGCGTTCCTATAAACTTGCAAACAAAGATTACGAATTGAGTGATGATAAAATGCTCATCTACAAGTTTACTGGCTCGGCAAAGCCAATAGACATCCCGCCGAAATGACAACATCGTCATTTGTTGTAATATTTGTTTTGTTTGTTGTAGTTTTTGTTTTGTTTGTTGTAATTTTTGTTTTGTTTTTTGTAATATTTGTTTTGTTTGTTGTAGTTTTTGTTTTGTTTGTTGTAATTTTTGTTCTGTTTGTTGTCAATTTTTGTTTGTTATTTTTTTTTCTCATCCGTGTTACATGTGGATCACCACTTTTTTACCCTCAGCCCCTGATGTAATCAGGCTGAGGGTATTGCAGTACTCCTGGCGTGGGTATGTATGTATGTATGTCTGTATGTCTGTAGCGAACATCCTTGTCATCGCGATAACTCAAGAACAAATGATGGCAGCTTCATGAAACTTGACACACATATGCATCTGGTGAAAACCTCGGACGAGTTCGGTGGACGGCGACCTTGACCTATTTTTCAAGGTCACAGGGACAATTATGTGAAATCCCAAGAATCACAATAACTCAAGAACGAATGATGGCAGCTTTATGAGATTTGACACACATAAGCATCTGGTGAAGACCTCAGAATTTCTCCTATGAAACATGACCTTCACCTACTTTTCAAGGTCACAGGGACAATTATGTGAAATCATCTTGTCATCGCGATAACTCAAGAACAAATGATGGCAGCTTCATGAAACTTGACACATATTAGCATCTGCTGAAGACCTCAGACCTATCTTGATGGAACATGACCTTCACCTACTTGTCAAAGTCACAGGGACAATCATGTCAAATCCACGTCATTGCAATAACTTAAGAACAAATAATGGCAGCTTCATGAAAATTGACACACATAAGCATCTGGGAAGACTCCAGATGAGTTTGATGGACGGTGACCTTAACCTGCTTTTCAAGGTCACCGGCCCATCTCAATAATTCTAGAGTAAATGATGACAGTTTCATGATACTTGACACACCTAAGCTATCAAAGGAAGTAGATTTTATGGGTTTTTTTACCCCTGCTTAAATTTGCCTTGGTGCAGTGACGTTTTGTTCACAAATATTGTGTGGAGCGAATGTTGTGCAATGAGTTACCAGGGCTGAGGTTGATGCATCTCTGATGCCTATGTTCTTGTTTGCCATGAAGGTGGGTGACAAATACAATGTACATAATTGGTTTATATTTATTCATGTGTTTTTTCTAAAATTACTTTTCTCCGTGGGAGGTGGATGTCAAGGACAAAATACTTTTTGGTGGAGCATGAAACTTTTATAATTACTAGCTACATAAATCAAATCCGCATCAGGGTACTGTGATGTCCATCTTTTGACAACAGATATTTCCTAAAGTATCTATGGTATCCAATATCATTTGTCATAAATTCAAAAGTGTTTCTTTCTCATCAATACCAAGTGTTTGCAATGCAGTCTTTTTATGTTTGGCCATGTATAGATAAATGCAATACAAATGATTAAATTTCATACTATACATGTAGTTGTGGATTACTATTTCAGATGCATATTCGTCGTATTCATGAGCGAGAGAAGGACCTGCAGTGTACTGAGTGCGTGTTTCAGGCCTTTGACCTGACGACCTTAGAGTCCCACAGGTTCTCCAAGCATGGAGTCCCCTATCCCAAGAACAGAAAGAGGTAAACTAGGTTATGCAAATCACTATTTTATATGACCTAAAAAGTAAAAAATACTATATATACAAGCCATAGTGTGAGTTCTGACAGAATACCACAGAAGAGACTAGTTTGGTTAATTCTTCACCACTCCACAATTCTCCACCACTCCTATAGATATCTCTAACATGATTAGAAAAATTCAATTGGAAAATTGTAGTTTATAAAAATAGTACTTTATAAGTTTGAGTTCTTACAAGATACCACTGAAGAGATTTTTTACAGCCAAAACTAGTTTGGTTAATTCTTGTACACTCCACAATGCTGAAATGCTTGTCGAATGGTATTTTTCTTAGCATTTACTTTCACTCTCATATATGAGTTTGAAGCTGACCTTTCTGTGACTTTTTTGATGTCTCAACAAGGTCAAGATCAATTTATATGGCAATGAGAAATTGTTTTTTGTCCTACCCTGTATAGAACTGAAAGTTTGAGAGATATTGTGTCGCAGTGGTGTCAAGATATCTGAATTCCTGCAAATATTACTCATATTTTGCAGAAAATTAGCATTAATCAAGGCCAAACTATGCAGATGCCTCAGCTGTCTTTACAAAAACCTGAATTGGCAGAAAATAAATGTTCAGGAATTGTGTTCAAAATTATGTGTTGTCGTATGCAGGTTTTTCTCAGATGGAACATCTTTGTCATTTAATAATATGCTTTATTGAACGAAATACTAAACAAAAATATGTGGGCTGCATAGAATATGGGAAAGGTGTGAATGAGTTGAGTTTAGATTTATGATATGGTGCGTCTTAGCTTTTTAGCTCTGCTGAGACTTTAGCTCGCAGAGCTTTAGGAGGGGGGAAAATGTCTGTCCGTCTGTCCATCTGTCTGTCAACATTTCTTTAAAAATCTTCTTCTCCAAAACTACCAATACTACATCTTTCATATTTTATATAGATTCCTTCAAATCTTAGTGATGTCACCATTGACCTTAGTGCAGTGACCTTGAGGTCACAAATTTTGTACTGAGCATATCTCAGCAACCACTTATTACAGGATATTAAAACATGGTATGCAGAAATGTCTTATGTGAAAGCTGTGCCTTGTCATACAATTTTAGTCATGTGACCTTTGACCTTGACACATTGACCGTGAAAATTTGTGAACATGCCACATCACAACCATCAGAAGTGAATAAAAAACACTTCATATCTGTTATATACTAACACTATGTTTAAAAATCTTCTCCTCCAAAACTACCAGTAATATTTGTTTCATATTTATTACAGAGGTAGATAGAGAGTTGAAGATTCAGATTCCTTCAAATCCTAGTGATGTCACCATTGACCTTAATGCAGTGACCTTGATGTCACAAATTTTGTAAGGAGTATATCTCAGCAACTATTTATAAGAAGAAATTAAAACTTGGTATACAGAAATGTCTTAGGTCATAGCCGTGCCTCATCATACTTTCTTAGTCATGTGACCTTTGACCTTGACACATTGACCTTGAATTCAAAATTTGTGAACATGCCACATCATAACCATTAGAAGTGAATTAAATGCACTTCATATCTTTTATATACCAACACTATTTTATACAGAGCTAGATAGAGAGTTGAAGATTTAGATTCCTTCAATTCTCAGTGATGTCACCATTGACCTTAGTGCAGTGACCTTGATGTCACAAATTTTTTAAGGAGCATATCTCAGCAACTACTTGCAAGAAGAAATTGAATCTTGGTATACAGAAATGTCTCAGGTCATAGCCGTGCCTCGTCATACTTTCTTAGTCATGTGACCTTTGACCTTGACACATTGACCTTGAATTCAAAATTTGTGAACAAGCAACATCTCAAGCATTAAAAGTGAATGAAATCTAGTTCATATCTGCTATATATCAACACTCTTTCAAACACCATATACATTTTATACAGATTTAACCTTTGACCTTGATTCTGTGACTTTGACCTTTGTATTATTGTGCAGGCCATAGCTCATGAACGATGAACTGGAAATACTAAATATCTGTTATGTATCAACACTATGTTTAAAAAAAAATCTTCTCCAAAACTACCAGTAATATATGTTTCAAGTTTTATACAGAGGTAGATATTGAGGTGAAGGTTCAGATTCCTTCAAATCTTAGTGATTTCACCAATGACCTTAGTGCAGTGACCTCGAGGTCACAAATTTTGTACGGAGCATATCTTAGCAACCACTTATTAGAGGAAATTAAAACTTGGTATACAGAAATATCTTAGATCATAGCTGTGCCTCGTTATAATTTCTTAGTCATGTGACCTTTGACCTTGACACATTGAACTTCAATTCAAAATTTGTATACATGCAAAATCTCACAACCATCAAAAGTGAATAAACATATATCAATGGCCTTTGAGCTAGCTATGCATATCATTGCTTTTTTGTAATGTTTTTGAACATTTCTTCCTAAATGATCATTTAAATCCTTTTCAAGAGGAGAATTGAGCAGATAGTGATTTTGAACAATCAAAATGCATGTTACATATCAAATTTGACCCCAACTTGTTATCTTGATTCTCATTGGCTATGTTATTCAAAATGGCAGCCTCCTTGACAACTTACTGATAGCTATTCGATTTTTGAAAAATTGCATGAAATATTGCATTGGTAACATGATAATGATTTTCAAAATATTAATGAATATCTCATCAAAACTGAATTGGGATCTTGTATGGAAAATCATAACCTGGTTGCTTATTGCACTTTATCTCAGTTCATGTGTTTTCATTCAAGTCAGCAGAGCTATCAACCCATGGGGTTATGTTTTGATTGTGGGTTGGTAGGACATAATCACATATTGCGGCTGATATCTCTAGCAGTGGTAAGTGAGTCTGAATCAGGATGGAGTTATAGATTTATTTTTCTGTGTATTTTAGCTACAGTTGTACACACTGCCGGTATGTGACTCGGTGGAAGAACCAGTATGACAGCCACGTCCGCAGACATACAGGTCAGTTCAACAGTGACCGGCGGTCTTCACCTTTCCTGTATTCAACTACTCTCCTTTGCATCGCATATAAAATGATAGTCTCACAGAATACTCAGGTCAAATATGGTTGTGTACCTGAAATAATCCTCTGGAAATTAATTAAATATAATAAAAAAAGCTGTAACTGAATATTACTATGCCAGATGAATTTCATTTAATGCATTGAAAATATTTTGCAGTGAATGTAACAGTACTATGATTTTTGAATGGAATAAACTGTAATTTGTCTTTGATGATCTGAGGAAAAATATTTTGAAGAAGGTTCCCTCCCAGCTTTAACTGCCAATTGACAGAAAACATATTCCAAGATAAAATAAATGGTGAATTACGCATAATTTTTGTTACAATAGTGATGATAATTGTTGATTTTTGAACAGGTGAATGTCCATATGAGTGCAAGGAATGCGGAAAGAAGTTCCCGGCAAAGTCTGATCTGACTGCACACGCCAAGTGGCACTACGGTAGGATGGCAAACTGTTTCATTTGTCTGAATTAATGATCTTTTCAGCACTGTTTGGCTATATCAGGTTAGATAGAAGCCTGTCACTGGGACTCAATGCCCTCCACTCTTTGAAGAGTGACTTGGGATCTTTCTTTTGCATTATCACATAGACATGATAAAACAAACCACAGCTTTTGATAACCATTGCATTAAAGCTCTAACTACAGTGCATACATCAATCATTGATAGTTTGTATCATTTTGATTTAAGAATGATAAATCTTGCTATGTTGTTGAAGAATGTTTTTACTCTTTGCAGATAAGAAGTATAAGTGCAGCTATGAGCCGTGCAAGTTTGCTACCACACTGCCAGGCAAGCTTCAGGAACATGTCCGACAGATGCACACACACAAGGTAGCCCTGTACTGTGTGTGTGTGTGTGTGTGTATGTATGTGTGTGTGTGTGTGTGTGTGTGTGTGTGTGTGGATGTGTGTGTGTGTAGAAATATTGGATCAATATTCAAAATATAATAAAAAATCTAATTGTAATTCAAACATATTGCCACTATTTCTGGAGTTTTGCAAGGTTGAAATGCAGACAGATCTTGTTTTGATATTCCCTGCCATTGTTACTAGTTAACTGGTCTCTGATTTGTAAAATAAATGCTCCTCAATCTGACCATAGTTTTGGCTCCCTTGATTGGTCAATTTTAATTATCAAATTGATAATAAATATTTAAGTCAGTATTTCTTATATTTTCATTATTTCAGCAGATCTGAGAACTCCTTAGCCCATGCTGGAAAAGTGACCATTTAAATTGCCATATATTCTTGTATTCAGGAAAAGTAATTTGTCTTTTTTTTCATTTTCTAAGCTGATGCAGCAGAACCCTCCTCCCCTGATCACAAAAATGTTTGGGTTTAATATGATAATCTTTTACATAGCAGTAATTATACCGTATCCACTCGGGTTAGCGCCCATGCTTGGTTTAACGCCCACCCCCCTTTTTAGGAAGAAATCATTAAACGCCCACCTTCCCTGGATGTCCGCCATCATGTCAATATTATCACAAAACGTAATACGATGTACGTGATGTCCTTTATCTTAGCGTCTGGGTGCCCACGAGACAAAAGTGGAGCGGCCAACATGTCAAATTGAACTTTCATATCCGTAGCTGATCGATTTTAATTGCGTTTTAAATGATAAATAAAGGTATGTACTTAATATTATCACAATTACGTCGACAATTTCTCCACATCATTGATTTTAGCCTCAAAACAAAGCGTTTTCATTATTTATCATTTGAAATGCAATTAAAATCGATCCGTGTGTGAAAGCATTTCTGTCAACAAGGAAGACACGACTCAACGCAACACGTGGTCGCAATTTTGAAAGGCGGAAGTGACGGGAAGAGGCTCTTGTTTTTAGCGCGAAAACGATTCTTAATATATTGCGCAATAATGGATGGTTTTGTTCTGTTCTCGACCTTTATAAATGCCCATGCTTGGGTAAACGCCCACCCCCCTCTTTTACTTTGTCCCCAATTAGCCGCCCATGGGCGCTAACCCGAGCGGATACGGTAGTTTCTGAAACTGTTTTAAACTGGATAAGATGGCAGGAAGGTAATTGTGTGACCCTAATTAAGTAGTATTGATGTTTTATTTTCAGCACGAGAAGCCGTTTCAATGCCACATCTGTGAGTATCGCACCAATGTCCGCGGCAACCTCATTCTCCACCTCAGGAAAGTGCACAAGCTCACCGTGGAAACCAAGCGCCATCGTGTGGCTCAGGTCAAATCACAGAAATCAGATTCCCTCAAACTGGAAGACATGGAAATAAGCAATGAGAGCCTGGGACTGACAGTTGTAGGTCAAGGGCGTATCGGAATTGAAGGTCACAAAGGGAATCAAGGTCAGGAAAAGGAGTTAAGTCATGACCTTAACACTTATAGAATGACTGAGAATGAAGGGGATTTTGAAAGGGAAGTTATCGAAAGAGATATGAATCCCCAGACCTTTTCCCCAATGTCGCTGCCGCCACAGGTGATGATTCAGAAGCAGCTAGCATTACACTCTTACAACTTGCCGCCACCTTCACCATACATCAGCCAAACCCCTATGTCACCCCCACCCTCCCTGAGCAACCACACCACCCCACCTCCCAATCTCACCTCCCACCCTCACACCCATCAACCCCCACCCCCACCCTCACCACATCCCCCACCCTCGCCATGTATACCACATTCTCCTCAAATACCATCCTCATCCCGGGTGTCCACAACCCATCAGATAGCAATCTCTACCCAAGGACCTTCCACCTCTCAGATTTCACCGTCTACCCTGGCGCCATCTATCCCACATGCCCCACCCTCTCCCACCGTGAGATCTTCCCATTATCTACCTCCTAACTCAAAAAACCTCTACCCTCGCGTCGACTCTTCCTTTTCTCCAGAGTTTTCCTCCTATTTATCTGCCAATTCTCAAGTTCAGAATCCCACACTAGATGGCACTGACCAGTGTGAAGTCAGGTCATTTCTCCAAGATAACTTATCGTATTCGGCAGAGGAAGTAACAGCTCACAGGGAACCTGGGCGACTAACGACGCACGACATATTGCTAAGACTGACTCCAGAGCAGCTTATGGAACTCACGAGACAAAGTCTCAACCCTCGCTCTTCTTTACCTGATTCTGATAATGACCTGCCCGGACTGAGGTCTCGGCTCACAACGTCAACGGATTGCAGTCCCAAGCCTTCATATGGCGAGAGCGATCATTGCCATTCTATGGTACAGGAGACAAACACTAGTGTCAGGACTCTCCCATCCGCGACGCAGATAACAAACAATGAAAGTCTTCCTCTTATGGATAGAAGTGTAAGGTTGATGCAGCGGCAAATTGAATCGATTCTGTCGAGACCAAATATATCACTGCGGGAGTCGACACAGCAGATTGTGAATACCCAGCCAGACATGAGCAGATTAACCCCACATGTCACCTCGCCTGCACCTTTGACCTTGACCCCACCTTTGACCTCGACTGAACCTTTGACCTCACAGGATGGCCCAGCTCCAGCTGTAGTGACGTCTCTTGCGACAGGATCATACCCAACTCCGTACACTGCTTCAAACTTTACCTCAATATTAACTCAAGGGCTAACACAACAGGTTGTATCTCGGTTATCCCAGGGTAGCAAGCAAAGCTTGTGTCATCCAACAATCTCTGAAGGTCAAACTGCTCTGGAGCCTCCAGCAAGTCTCGGTCAGATGAGACCAGAGCAAACTCAATCAAACGATCCTCAACCAGTTCAACCAGATATAGTGAGCAGATTTAGTGGACATGGATCAGTGTCCCAAATAAGTGATAAATTATCCTCGCCTCTGCAAATGGCAATGCAGGATCAACAGGAAATGACCCCTTTGACCCCACAAGATATGACCTCTCTCACACAACAGGAAATGACCTCTCTCACACCACACGATATGACCTCTCTCACTCCACAGGAAATGGCTAGGTTTGTCATGATGCAAAATATGCATGATGACAATAATAACGCAGCCTTGTAATCACACATCATGGTCATTGAATTTAAAGTGCCATTCTCATAATCATTGAATAACATCCACATGCTATTTCCACTTTTTGAGAGAGAAAAAAAGCATTAGTTCAAGTTTGGGGTGCATCCTTTACTACATGTAGTATACATGCACAATCTATAGTAATTTTGAATTCTTTTTATAAAAGAGAAAAATACACTATAACAAGCATTTTCTTTGTGATTGCAGCTTTTATTCTGACTGGTCATGACTGAAGTCCCTCGGTGACACCTTAAATGTAGAGTTTATATATACACATCAGTTTCTGTGAAAAAATGTCATGGTAACTGTTAGGATCAACTTTCTTTTACATTGAAATTGTCTCTGTTTTCTTTTATTCGCCATAAATAATGTCTGGTAATGTATCAGAAGAAAATTTCAAATTTGAAAAATGAATATAATCAAACTTTTATTGGCAAGCCTCTGAAAAGTCACCCAGAATGACACAGTGTGGTAGGAGTTGATATTCGACAAATTTTAATAGTCTCAAACTCAAACTCAAATTCATTTTATTTGGCCATATTTTTTACATAAAATAATGTACTCTATAGTCCCTGTTGCCCTAATCATACCAATAATCTGTAAATCATCATTATCTTTTTATAAAGATTTTTTTAAGAGATTTATTCTACTGCAGTGTACATATAGAACACGATACAGACATGTCTTTCATTATTTATCGCATGCAAACTTACGTAAATCGGACAGTATGAAGATGTTTTGGTGAACTAGTCAACCATCGAGTGCTTCGTTTTTTACTTAAAATCTTTTACAAGAATTATATTATAAGTACAATGTGTCCCAGGGGAATTCAGAATGTGATTGTTTCTGATCTGAAGTTTGTTATTGTTAATGGGACCTATTATCCATGTTTATTTTTTTTATTATTATTATTTTTAAATTGGACACTGCCCATTGTTGTGTTCACCAGACATGAGCAAAGGTGTAAATTTGATATAATTACAAATTAAAAATTACACAATTTATGAAAGCAATCTGATAATTTCGACCTGCCAGCAGGTACTGTTATTGTGAATATATAATTTGAAATTAAGCAATGCAAAGTACAAGGTTGCTGAATAGGTCTTGAGGACCCCACTGGTGATTTTGTCCCAAACATTTTTGTGAAAATTAAATTGTGAATTATCATTGAAAAATCTGATGAATCTGTGTGGTAAAATTACTGCAGTTACATTATGTCATTTCTTCTCTGAACTAAATTAGAAAAAAAAAGTTTCTGTTTCAGATTGTTAGTTCAGAGATTTTTTAACATTTAAGATATATCATATAATTTTCACATTTATCTGCTTATGAGGAGAATTCCACAGGGTTAAGAAATAATTGTCTGTTTTCTTGTCATGGTTGGAGCTCATTGAAACAAAATCAGCTATCCAGCTGTGTGTCAAAATTGGAACAATGTTTATTTGCTTTCAAATTGGTAAAAATTTAAGAAATAATAAAATTTTCATTTTGCCATAACCAGAAGCAAAAATGCTCTTCTTTAAGGAAAAAATTATGTGGCACTGTTAGACCGGTACATGACAAATCTACAAGAAATATAAACATCTCTGTGCCAATCAAGATCTAAATAAGCTCCACAATACAGATCAGTAAGAACCAATAATTATAACCAGAAATAGCATTCTTTAAAGCAAAATCCAAGGAAAGCATTAGTCAAGTGCAAATTCAGACCTAAAATCAAAGGTTGCTGGCATGTTCAACCGTGGGAAAGAAATCTTTCCCCAGTTTGACTGTGGTTAGAGGAAGCAAGACCACATGAAGTCAACCAAAGTCGCTCTTCTGACTCCATAACTCACAAAATATCTTTTGAGAAGCTTAATTAACCCTGAATGTCAAACTGATATTGAAAAGAAAAATTAGAAAGTAGGTAATTTGGTCTGGACAATTCAAGGAGTACTCAAATGATATCATACTTTGTAAATAAAAAGTGTCAATAATATTTGACAGTAATCCACTGAGTACCACAAAACCAGAACATATATGAGATGGACAGAAGGAAACACTGACCAGAGGAGGAGTGCAATGAAAGTTTTAATTTTCAGGAAATTTATATTTTGTTGAACTTTATTTATTGTTACATATTTTACAATGTGTAAGTTTGATATAGCCATATTGGATGTATACAGAGGCCTGTCTTTGTGTGTGTGATATAGAATACACAAGGAATGTGAATGTTTTTACCCTGTCAAAAAATGGAAAGTTTAATCAAATGCATTTATGAGTTTATCATGCTGATACCGAATCAGATTTTAGAATGTGTTATAATATTATGTGCCTCTTATCCATCATTTATTACCAAGCTAATGTTTTCACTCTGCAGAAATGCATGCTGAGATCATGCAAATGAATATGAATTCTCACTGCTTGAGTGGGCCATGCTGCCACCAGGTGGATAAAAATCACACATGAAAGAACTTTGTAGACATGCAAGCTTGGCTCGTAAAAAATGTTGTTAAAAATTTCATCTAAATTCAATCAGTTTATTACACCTTAAACAGTCTTTTCATTTCAAGATTCCCAAACTTATTAGTTTTTTTTTCTTCTATGTGTGTATTTGTTTCCAAAATATCACCATGATCCTTCAAAGCATGGATAATGATATCCATCAAATTAGCTGTCATGTCTGCAACACTATCCCAGCATGCATTGCACATGACACAAGAGACACCTAGTGGATCACACATGTTGAAACTCAAGCAGTGAGAATTGTGTTGAATTTGACATTTACACAAGATAGGAAAGGGAGTATTAAATTCCTGTTGTATTCAAATTAAAGATAAAATATATATTGAAATAGTACCTTCATTTTTATTTGAAAGTTAGAATATCCTCTCTGTATCTAATGAGTTTAAACTGGTTAAGATTTTGATTTATTATTCTGTTTATTTGCATATTTTACATTGGCCCTTTGCCAATGTTAGAAACAATTTAGAAATGTCTGCCCAGTGCAACCTTCAGCATGAACTTTGTTATGTGGAAACCTGGTATCTTCAGATTTGTTATCATATGTTATTCAAACTATTGTTACTGCTAAAATATACTAAAATGTTTTATCAATTCAGTCCAATAAAAAAATGAAATGGTCAACTGATAAATTGGCCACGTAAAATCAAGGAATGTTTAAACAATGCTTAATAAAGTTTATATGAAAACAGTTTTTGGTTTGTTTACTTGCATAATATGTCCACTTCTAGGAGCTCTGTGGTTATAATGTGGCTCAGGATTGTTTCCAAGAATTTAAAGGCTGATTAGGTTTGGGACATAGGAAAGGTGCACCATTCAATGAGGAGGCCAATTTTCCACTTTTGTATTTATTTTTCTTCTAAAACTTGGGCTTGATCTGCATTTGAGTGTAGAGTTTGAGGCTCTGATTTGAGTAAATAGAACAGATAGTCTGTGACTTGTTACATCTACATCACAGCTTTATCAGTTTTATTCTCAATGTGAAAAAGGAAGTTTAATACAGGTAAATGTTCTTCAGTATGTGAACATGAATGTTGATGCAATATTCTAATAGACAATACCATCTGTAGCAGCCCCAAATGACCGTTACCAAATATCAAAGCATTCATGAAACCACAAAGGTCACAGGCAATTTTACACAGGTTTGAGGTATGCTTAAATGATATGTGGCCACAAAATTGTGATACAAGCAAGCTATCTCACTAAAATCAACCAAAATACACTGACCATGGTTATTGTGTTTTGCTGAAAGTGCCAAGTACTACCTGCACTCTTTTGACCACCAGGTGGCCACATGTATACAATCATGTCACCTCTATTTACACACAGATTGGAGATAGTGCACATTGTGTCTCCCCTCTAGCTGTGTACTGCATAGGCTCTGAGTGCCCATGAAACATAATTGGCACAGCCAACCTCTCAAATCAAATCAAATGCTTAGTGTTCTCCAATCACCCATCGGCAAAGCCCAGATAGGTGATCTGGAGGGGTTTGTCGAACGTCCATGGTCTCCACCAACTCCAACCAAAGAAAAGTTTGGTGGAGTTGATTGAGCTCTAGTGAAGTAAAAACTCGCCAGCTGCAAAAACTTTGGTAAACCCGTTTCAACTGCCGTTAAAACGGGTTTGATTCAATTTTTGCAGATGGCGATTATTATCAAGTATTTATATTTTCTTTATTTAATGTTATCCAAAAAATAATCAAGCTTTTTTGTGAGATTTTAGACATAATCATACATAAAATATGAATTATCACTTAAAGGGGGAGTTCCTAATAATCTAACCTTATTTTTTTTTAACATGTAATGAAATATATGGTAATAAGATATCATATCACACACTTCCTACATTAATCTGGCCAACTGTTTATTTACAAAGTGGATCTTTGTTGTGGCAGCAGGCTGTCCTGGAAAGAATGGTCGGGTTCGGGAGGGTAATAAAACTTCGGAGATTATACGTCACGGGTGTAACTCCTTATCCCGGGAAACTGGGTCTCACAATGGTGGGTGAAGCTGGCCCCTCAACATGTACTCAAAATAAGCTGCCCTCAATGTCAGGGGAATTGTGTGTTATAAATATTTGCGACAAAAGTAATTGACAAGGGATTAATGTTTTCAATTCCCCAAAAATTGTGGCAACAAAAGTTTGAAATACACAAAATATGCAGGTTTGAAACACAGCCAGGGTAATCTATGAAGAGAACATTTTGTTCCTGAGTCAGAATATGGTAACAGTTGGGCCTGAAACAATGACTACCAGAGGTTCCCTAGGCTAAAATGAACTGTAATTCTTATTAGACCACATCACAAACCTAGTGATGATTAGATTAGCTGAACAGAGGTCATTTCACAATCCACAAAATAGAGGAAAGAAGTTCTAGACAAGTCTCCACTACTGTACTGATGCCATGATCAAGTGGCAGTGTCAGAAACACTAGGCTGAGACTAAGACTAAGCATGCTAGGTCAGGGTGCTGAAATGAGAGGTGAATGTAGATACCTCAGTGATTCAATGTGTTGTCCCCAGGAAAACATTTACCAAAATATTGTCAAATTTAAAGAAAATGGTCCTTAATTTTAAAACCTCTTTTAACTATTATTTTATATGAACATGTTTGTGATATGCAAGTCTTTTCAAGATTTTAAACTTTGAGTATATACTTTGTGGTCCATACAAATGACTGAAAAATAAGATAAGTTAAATCGCATGGCCAAGGTTCGTGTTTTGTTTTCATAATTGTTAATTGGCACAGTGTGGTATGTTGTGTCATAACATACTATCTGCTATCATAACATATACTATTTTGATTTGTTGAAGATCATCCCCACTGTCAGACTCTTCTCAATCACAGTTTGCAGGCTAAGAGTCTTGTTTGTTGTGGGGGGGGGGGGGGGGGGGGGGGCAAATTGCCATCCCTGAACTTTACCCTGCTCAATAAAGCTACCTAAAGGTGGCTCAGACCCACTTCTTTCATCCTCAGATGATCCACATAAACTTTGGACCTCTATTATGTCAGAAACACTTGTTGAACAAACACTATCTGTAAAATCTCCCTCCGACTCCATGATGCTGGGCTAGGGGTTTTCCCAAAATGTTACACTCTCTACGTCACCACCCCACGTGACAGGGGGTAATAAAATTCCGGACTGACTTCGGAGATATGTCATGATCCAAACTTTGAAGTGAAATTTGATCATCACAACGTTTCCAAGATACACTTGAAATTTGTGAGATGACTACTGGCAACCAAATGAATGATTTTATGACAAAAAAACACATGGTTTGGGGTACAACCCAATTATTAGGAACTCCCCCTTTAAACAGTTGGGTATTTAAAAAATCACATCTGAACGAGATTATGACCAAAAAGCAAAAATCTCAGACCTCTCCAGATCACCTATCTGGGCTTTGCCGATGGGTGATTGGAGAACACTATCAAATGCTGGTACCCACACGCTGCGTAGGCTCTGAGTGCCCACGAGACAAAAGTGGAGCGTCCAGCATATAAATAAAAAAAAAACAAAAAAAAAACACATGGGACTAACAATCTTATATTTCAATATGAAGGTCAGGCAAATGGATCTGGGTAAGTATGGTAATCTGTTCTGTATTATAATGTTGGAGTCTGGTGTAAGGAGATTGATGACAAGATACTTGAGAGAAGTTGAGGACAGCAGACACATGCAGTCAGGAAGTACCTTTTATGTCTTTTGGGGTTAACAAAACAGGCTTTTTTCATTCTTGACCCCGGAGGAGGATGGGTTGGAGATAGGGTAGTGCTGTGGGTATTAATGAGTTTGTTTTTTTGTAGATCTGGGTCTGGCGGGGAAAAAGGAGTGTTATTCATAGTAGGGGATGTTGGTTGTCTAGGTTTTAGTCTTGGTGGGAATAGAATAGTTGGTAAGGAGGCAGTTGGTAGATATGAAGGTGTGGAAGATCACCAAGTACTCACATGGAGGACATCTTTAGGCTCTAGTTGTGATGGTCAGGTTTTATGAGGATATTGTGGATGCCTCAGGCTGTATAAGGATATTGGTCACCCTGTAGTGCACTGGGGATGTAGGCCCCAAGGGAATGAGTGAGTTTTTCATCACAGTTTTCAGTGCAGAATTAAGGTTGTAATTAGATAGGGTAGATTTTCATCAATTTAGGGACCTGCACTGGGCGGTCAGCACGAGTGCTACTCACAGATTGGAGATATTATGTATTGGATCTCTTCTATAGCTGGGTAGCTACGCTGCGTGGGCCCTGAGTGCCCATGAGACAAAAGTGGAGCGCCCAACATATCAAATCAAATCAAATCTGCCCTGTAGTGTACTGGGGATTGTAGGCCCCAAGGGTATGAGTGAGTGTTTTGGTTAAAGTTCACAGTGCAGAAGGTGGTAATTATACCCAAAGACATTGTCAAAAAAGACTTGAAATCCTTTGATTTTAGAAATACCATGCACTGCCCATCCAGTTTAAGTCCTGACTCTGTAAGAACTCGACTTCCGGCAACTAACATTCAAACAATTATGTTCCCTTTAAGTAAACATAAGATGTCAATCCTGTTTAAAAATATTTCTTTGTTTTTTCTTGATCTCGGCATCGTTTCACCATTGTTTACGAGTTTACGCAATCAGGTGAAAGTGGGTCAGCCTAATTATAGGAGTGACAGCAATGATCTCAAGCTCCACAACGCAGTGATGGTTCTGACGTCATATGAAGATTCTCCCTTGGTGTTTCCATGACGTCATCACTTGGACTCTTCTAAATACCATTTCACGTTGTCAAGATTGATATCGGCCAAAAAAATGAGGAAAAACGCTACAGATTACCCCTGGATTTGCATTTACAGACATTATGATTAGGAAAGACGATGACATTGGTCATAACTGCAACAGTCAATCGCCAGAAGTCGAATTTAATTAGTGGGGAAACTTCAATATTATGGGCAGGGCGTGGTGTTTCGAGAAACAGTGGATTTCAAGTCTATTTTGCCGATGGCTTTGGGTACAGATAGGGTAGATTTTCATCAGTGTAGGGGCCTGCACAGGGTGGTCCGCATTCGTGCTACTCACAGATTGGAGATAGTGCGTATTGGATCTCCTCTCTAGCTGGGTAGCCATGCTGCATATGCTCTGAGTGCCCACGAGACAAAAGTGGAGCGGCCAACATATCAAATCAAATCAAATCGAATCAGCTGCGCAAGCTCTGAGTGCCCACGAGACAAAAGTGGAGCGGCCAGCATATCAAATCAAATCAAATCATGCTGCGTAAGCTCTGAGTGCCCACGAGACAAAAGTGGAGCGGCCAACATATCAAATCAAATCAAATCAAATCAAAATCAAATCAGCAGGCACTTATAATTGTTATTGTGATTTGTAGGGTTTGCAGGTCGGGAACAGGGTGATGAGAAAAATGTTAGTCATAGTTTAGTGGGGGATGTCGGTTACTTAGGATGTAGTCTCGGTGGGATTAGAAAAGTTGGTAAGGAGGCAGCTGGTAGATATGAAGGTGCTGAAGATCACTAGGTACTCACGTGGAGGACATTTTTAGCCTCTAGTTGTGATTGGTAGGGCTTACGAGGATATTGGACGCCTCAGGCTGTATAGGGATATTGGACGCCCTTTAGCGCGCTGGGGATTGTAGGCCCCAAGGGAAGGAGTGAGTGTTGAGGTGAAAGTTGTCAGTGCAGAAGGTGATAATTAGATAGGGTAGCTTTTCATCAGTGTAGGGGCCTGCACCGGGCGGTCAGCACGAGTGCTATTCACAGATTGGGGATAGTGCGTATTGGGTCTCCTCTCTAGCTGGATAGCCATGCTGCGTAAGCTCTGAGTGCCCACGAGACAAAAGTGGAGCGGCCAACATATCAAATCAAATCAAATCAAATCAAATCAAATCAAATTAGATTATTGAGTAGCTCATGAGCTCAAATTATTGTGGCAACTCACTGAGTGAACGTCTTTGGGGATGTTGAAATATAACCTGGGATGTGAACAGTGAAGTAACCTGGGATGTGAACAGTGAAGTAAGGTAAGTGGTAGAAACTTGAATACTTTCACTCTTTCATTTCAAGTTGCATAACACTTAGTCTTAGCAGTACAAAAACGTAAATGACCTAGCCCTGCATGACCTTATGGCTTATCGGGTCATAACTGGCATCAGCTACAGCAGAGCTGGGCTGATTGGGGTCATGGATACTCCTTAACATTTTAGCAGTCAGTCAGCAGATACTCAAGTTTTCTTTTAAACATAACAAATTTATGGTGAAATATTGATGATATCCCGAAGAATAAACTAACCTGAAGAGATAAGCCATCGGCAAAATAGACTTGAAATCCACTGTTTCTGGAAACACCACGCATTGACCATCAATAGGCCCCCTGCCAATCTCTCACACCAATGATTAAATATAGTGGAGTTGTACAGTTCTGGTTCCGGTAAAGTTGTACAGTTCCGGTGTGTACTTTTCAATGGGGAAAAAAAAACAACATGGAGATTGGCAATCGGCCTATGGCATCATATTGAAGTTTCCCCAGTAAATGGACTTGACCTCTGGCGATTAAAGCATTGGTGAAACCTGACTTTCAGACACATTTTCTTTACATAACATGAATGTTTATACCCTAAACAGTGCTTTTATGTAGTAGTACCCAAAATATTCTCTGTTAACAAATTTCTGTGGCACTTGAAAGTTGATCAGTTGTCTGCTAAAACCTACACCAGCAATTGAACACTTTGTCAACAAGCTTTGTTTAGCTGGTATGTGATCTTGTGTAAACACATAATGAGTTACCAGTTGTGCACCTGTCCAGCTTGGGAAACAGGGTGAAGATGTTTTGTACAATTTATCAATTTATTGCCAGGAGTATACTTCAGAACAACATAAGATTATTTTAATATTATTTGAATCAATGAAATAACTCATGGCCGTGAAAAATATTTTATGGTTGTGACAAATATCCTATGATTGTGAAAGATATATCATTTATGGGAAAAGTATACTATTTATTTGAAAAGTATCTTATGCATATGAAAACCTTTCTGTCAAAAAGGGAAGACATGACTCAAAGGTTGCATGGAATCCCCCTTAACTTGAAGGCCGTGATATTGAAAAAGTGACATTAAACCCTTTGATCACTGGTTTGGCCTTAAATCACAATGACTTTGAATGGCAAAACTGTGAATGCTGATAATTGGTATCAGTAAAATTTATGATATGACCCTCTTTGATGAAATTTGGGGGTTTTCACAACATTGAATGGGAAGACATCAAAGGCTGCATGGATTCCACCTTAAAAGTTGGGCTGTATAGAATTTTTTTAAACTTTTTTTTGCAAACATATATAATATAAAAAATAATGATTTCTTCATTTATAACTTCATAAATATTCATCCGTTTTTAATAAATTTACCACCAAAAGAAAGCCAAGAAAAGGCACTATCATCATGATAAGTATTATCTTCCAATTCATTCTCTAAATAGTGGAAAAAAATGGCCAAAAATGTGTTGCTCCAATTTTGACAATTGGTAAACAACACCTCCTATGACTTACGGAGCCCCCTGACAGTTCAAAGGTCAAGGTCACACAACACACTTCCTGTTTAGTCCTGGCAGTACTTGGTGGTCACAAAAAATCATAATTCTCAGGGCAGATGTTCTTTAGTGGATTTCAGATAGATAGCCTGTATGTATGTCAATTTTAAGATCATATAGAGGGGGCGTAGTTTCCAACTATGAAGGTGTACGAGTAATGTTCCAGCATGCATGCCATTGATCTGTGTTTTCAGATCATGTGTTGGTACATATGAAGCCTACACCCTGCTAGTTGTAATCATCTGTTTGGTTCATTTTCATACAGTTTTATTTACTTCCATTGCATGCTTATACATTCTCATGTTATCATACTAGTCTTGTTAAATTTGTTTCTGTTAGTCATTCCAGTTGTTAAACATAGCATATATTGTTTTCAGATACCTTAAACCACTGTAAAATTGCCTGCAACTTTCCAGGTTTCACCAATGCTTTAACTGTTGTACTTACTTACCATGTTATGATGCTGACTGTACATTACACCTGTCATCATCTCTTCCAGTCATAATGTTTGAAAATACAGAAACGGGTGCTATCTGTAGCGTTTTTTCTCAGTTTTTTACCCGGCATTACGCTTGACAACATGAAATGACATTCAGAAGAGTCCAAGTGATGACGTCATGGAAACACCAAGGGAGAATCTTCATATGACGTCAGAAATACCACTGCGTTGTGGAGCTCCTGAAACGTTGCTGTCACTCCTATAATTAGACTGACCCACTTTCACCTGATTGCACAAACTCGTAAACAATGGCGAAACGATGCTGAGATCAAGAAAAAAACAAAGCAATATTTTCAAACAGGACTGACATCTTATGTTGATTTAAAGGGAACATAATTGTGTGATTGTTAGTTGCTGGAAGTCGAGATCTATCAGAGTCATGGCTTAAATATGATGGGCAGTGCAAGGTGTTTCTAGAAACAGTGGATTTCAAGTCTATTTTGACAATGTCTTACGGTATACTATAGATATGGAAAAACCTTTTCATGTCAATACTATACTTGGAGGATTTAATCTATCTGACAAAACTGGTGTCTTCTGCTCTGATATCCAAAATGGTTCAGGACTGTCACAAACAATCCATAAATACGCAATGGAGACCTCTGGGAAGAAAAAAATGACAGAGGGCAGTCCATAGTTCC
The DNA here is from genome assembly GCA_949316495.1 of Amphiduros pacificus. Lineage (NCBI taxonomy): Eukaryota > Metazoa > Annelida > Polychaeta > Phyllodocida > Hesionidae > Amphiduros > Amphiduros pacificus. The sequence continues at coordinate 27,893,977 of OX439011.1, forward strand.
AGCAAAAGTGACCTTGACAAGCTGCAATGTGATTGATTGTTATACGTTACTCATTTGCATTGTTAATACATTACACTTGTAGTCGGCATATGGTCAGTGAGTCGATGAGAGGCTCATGGTGAGTTCTTTGGTTAATTTCACTCTTAAGCCTCATGACTCAAGCTACAGTGACCGGCAACTGTCCGAAACCGGCAGTTGAAACTCGGACATTTATATCACATTTATATCACATTCAAACATCTAGCATACCTTGCTGTACTGATTGCAATTGAGCTGAATGTTGTGTCTCACATGTCATCTTGTAGGGCTAACGACCGCCGATTTCGTGCATTTTGGTCTATTCTAATAAGTAAATAATCAATAAATAAATGAACAGTTATCTACATGTGTGCTGTAGTGGGGTATATCCATTAGAAAAACTTGTCATTACTTTATCTTATAAAGCAATGTGCATATTTGATATTCACACGTCTTTGCGCAAATGACATTAACAACCATAGCCTTCGCGCACTGATCTCTCTTCAATGCTGAAAGATGAAAATTAATATATTGTACATCAAACTTACATATTTGAAGAGAAGAGCTCAAAAGCTAAATTTTGAGTTGTCAATGAAGAATATCGGTCAAGAATTGAGCGCCAATGTTTATGTTTGTGTTAGAAGCTGGTACGCGTGCACATGCACATTGTGACGCAATCGGGGTCTATGGGTGCAATTTTCATAACAATTTAGTTTTACCATTCATATAAACTTTTCTATGTCACAAAGACCATTGTTCCATTTGTTTTATGTATACAATACAATTTCATAATTATCAGCCATCCCTATGGTTGCGCGAATCCTATGGTCGTTAGCTCTACTTCCACTGACTTTCAAAATGTTAAAAGTGTTGATTTGTTTTCATGGCACGAGTGATGTTATCACTGTCAAATGATGTCAGAAGTGGTGACATAACCAACATCATTGTATAACTCAATGTAAACTCGGACAATATGCAGGTTTGCTGAATGCGTGAATTTCCCGCTAGTTCTGTAAATATTGAAAGGATATAATTTTTACTTCACAGGCCTTTAAAGTAGACGGTCTTCTATCGATGTGAGCAGTTTTTCCAAAGTTTTGAAAGGTTTTGTGAAAATCTGGAGTGAAAAACATGTAAATGTCCGGATTTGGTTGCCTGTCACTGTAATACAAACATTTATTCACATAGAAATCCCCATCAGTTCTTCTGGCAAAGTCTCTTTCAAAAATTGACTAAAATATCACAAAATAATTAATATTAGTTGATTCTGATGTTTTGATTTCACATTCATTTTTTTTTTTCATATAAATTGCCTTTGGATCCGCACTCATGACCTGATTGCAGCCCATTCATTCATACAGCCGACGACGACAACAGAGCTGCGGTTTCATTTTCAAAACTGTTTATGTGCGTCTGCACTCTCAAAAATATTCACACCAAGTTGTTTTCTGACACTTGCATGTGCAAACAAAGTCAAATGGTGTGATAATTTCCATGAAATTGACTATTTTTGCCATTTACAGCCGGCGACAACTGACCTGCGGACGACGACAGAGCTGCGTTTAAGTTTATCAATTCAAGTTTATCAATTGATTGCCGATGTTTATCACACCATTTGATGTTGTTGTCACATTTACGTATCAGACAACAATGTGATAAGCATATATTCTAAAGTGAATTTCTCCATGTTTTTGCACCAAAAACAAGAGCCTCTCCCGCCTTTCAAAATGGTGATCTTGTGTTGCGTGAATCACGTATGCATGTCATAATTCTATTTCTATTAAAAATATTCAATTCTGCCTTTGATGTCTTCCTTTTCAGTGGTGTGAAAATTAGTAAAATTTCACTGATACCAATTATCGGCGTTCACAGTTTTGCATTTCGTCATTGTTTCTACTGCTTTGAGTTGTGTCTTCCCTTTTTGACAGAAATGCTTTTACACGTGGATCGATTTTAATTGCGTTTTAAATGGATTGATGGCTTTGTTCTGTTCTCGAACAATTTGTGATAATATTGGGTAAATACCTTTATTTATCATTTAAAATGCAATTAAAATCGATCCGCTACGTCCGATATTTGTTATTTCGAAAATACGAATATCGTATTTACCTTTTACCGCATATACTTGTGTATAAGACCGTTAAGATCTTGTATCGTAATAGGGCATCACACCGGTACGCGATATTATCGATATACCGGTATACAGACATCGATACGATAACCGGTATTGTCATACTGGTGCTTCGATATATTATTTGTATCGAATTGGGCACTCATATCATCATAATAACACAGATTTTTTACTCGATATTTTACGCATCGTAAGTTTTTTAATCTTTCAAATGTAAATACGACGACTGAGGGATCCATCATTGCGCAATATATTAATATTTCAATGGGAATCAATACGTTGTGACAGCACTCCAATCGTTTTCACGCCAAAAATAAGAGCTTCTCCCCGTCACTTCCGGTTTTCGAAATGACGAACTCGTGTTGCGTATGCATATTTAAGCATTGTTAAATTCACATTTTCTCCGATTTGAGCAATATATACACTTATTTATAGGAGGCGGACTATTGTTGACACGTTGTAGAATATTTCTGTGTGTATTTTAAGCCGAAGATATTAAATATATCGCCGTTTGGGGAGCTTGCACCCGGACCGATAAAGACAGTCAATTATTCTTCTATTTCGGTTCAGAAATATCAATATGTATCGATATGTATCGAATATTGATAAATCATTGATACGTATCGTATCGTATCGATGAAATCCAACGATATGATGCCCTATATCGTAAGCATATTTACATTTAACTTTAAATATGGCCGCCAAGCATCAGCTGAAGCTTGAATGGTAGCAGAGCCGATATCTCAAGAAAAACCAACTCATCTTATATTGGGAAATTGTTTTTTTTTTCCAGCAAAATAACCTCAATTTTGGGGGTTCGTCTTATACACGAGTCGTCCTATACGTGAGTAAATACGGTAGGTAATTGCCCCACAATGACGTCATACCTTTTATCCCTGCACGTGCATTCAAAATATCACATTTCTCCAAAAAAATCATGTTTTCCTTGTGCAGTCATACTTTCAGACTCCACAGATCAATGTGCGTTATAATTCTCTTCCAAACTACAGAAGTGAATCAGAGAAGTGAAAGTTGCCATTTAATATGCAGACTTGTTAACTATGGCAAAGAAATGCTGAGATCAAGAAATAACAAAGAATTTTGGCAAACCTCACATCTGATATTGAATTGCAGGGAACATTGCATCTTGAAGACCTGGGTAGGCCATGAGTCCCGGAGGAAAATGCAGAGTATGCAGAAGCTTGGTCAACTGCAACTGTAATTGTAAACAGATCTATTTGTTTGTTTGGGGCTTTACATCACTTTCAATATTATGTCAGTCATTTCGTGATGAGACCTACTTGTAGCAGATTTAGTGCTGCCTCACTGAAGTGTCATGTCGCAGTTCCTTGACATGACAACCTGCCCAGTCACAGATTTACAAGGACAATGGGTTAACCCTTCAGGCATGGTCCTCAGCTCATATGGGAAATTGTATCCTGAGTTCAATCTTGGCAAGGCCGGGATCGAACCTACGACCTTTGGATCACCACAGAGGAACTTGTGCTAATAAGCTGGCACTCTAACCAACTGCGCCACAGGCTGTGGCCCTGTAAACAGATCTGTTAACAAATATATTTTGTTTATGTTTAGATGACATTGAAATAAAAGATGTCATTTTGTTTATGTTTAGATAACATTGAAGTAAAAGATTTCATTTTGTTTATGTTTAGATTACATTGAAATAAAGGATGTTTTTTGTTTATGTTTGGATAACATCAAAATAAAAGATGTCTTTTTGTTAACGTTTAGATAATATTGAAATAAGATATGTCTTTTTGTTTTTGTTTAAATAACATTGAAACAAAAGATGTCTTTTTGTTTTGTTTTTCTTTAGATAACATTGAAGTAAAGATGTCGGGGACTGTGGCAACAGGATTAGATTGCCGGGTGCGGCTGAATGATGGCGTAGATATGCCTCTCTATGGGCTGGGCATGTCGCAGGCGGCATCTGGTGAGAGCGGAGAGGCAGAGAAGGCGGTCACATGGGCCCTGAACGCTGGATACAGGCTCATAGACACAGCCTTTAGATATGGGTAAGATAAATACTTGTCTCACCAAAACACCTGCTGAAAAATCATAACATGCCACTATTTTTCTTCAAGTTTCTTTTCAAACTTCATTTTTAGCTCTGCTGACTTTAATAGTGGGGAAAATGTCTGTCCATCTGTCTGTCCATTTGTCTGTCTGTCCATCTGTCTGTCAACATTTTTAAAAAAATCTTCTTCCCCAATACTACCAGTAATATATGTTTCATATTTTATATAGAGGTGGATATACAGGTGAAGATTCAGATTCCTTCAAATCTTAGTGATGTCACCATTGACCATAGTGCAGTGACCTTGAGGTCACAAATTTTGTAAGGAGCATATCTCAGCAACCACCTGTAAGAGGAAATTAAAATTTTGCATACAGAAATGTCTTGGGTCATAATAATAATAATAATAATAATAATAATAATAATAATAATAATAATAATAATAATAATAATAATAATAATAATAATAATAATAATAATAATAATAATAATAATAATAATAATAATCATTAATATGAATAGGGATGAGAAAGTCATTAATTAATTCAAACAGAGCATCCGCTGTACCAATCGGCTTGATCTTGAGCTCATTTTAAAGAATAAGATGAAGTATAAGAAAAGGTGGAAGGGACATATACATTCCTTTTATTATTAGTCAAAATAGCCAAAAACTGGTATTTCAAGAAGAACAGAGGGAGGAGTTTTATCAAAGGTAATAGCATAGTTTGCAAATGATCAATGACATATTAACATAATTTATGATGTTACCATGACGCCACTATGATGACACGTTCTTATGCAACTGTGTTTACCCATAGAGAAAAAATAGACTTTCTCTATGGTTACCTTGCTCACAATGCCAAGAGGACTTCACTCCAGGTTAAATCATCTTTCTACATTATTGACAAAACTGGTCTTTTGTGTATTGAAAAAAAAACGCTTTGAAAGGAGTGTGCTTTTCATAGCTTCATGCAACTGGGTTTACCTTGCTCGCAATGACAAGACAATTTCACTGAATTATCTTTCTCCAATTTTTGACAATATGTAAATATGAAAATAACAGTGCCCTGTTTTTCATATTATTGTAATAATAATAATAATGATAATAATAATAATAATAATAATAATAATAATAATAATAATAATAATAATAATAATAATAATAATAATAATAATAATAATAATAATAAAATGGAGTAGCAGCTCTGTTGCTGTTAGCTACACATTTGTATATAGATAGTTCACTTTTTTCCTGGCCTAACTGATGAAAACATTGATGTGTTACACATTTCAAACTCCTTGCACTATATTTTGAATCCATTGATGATCGAGAAATTTTGTAGTAAAATTTCAAACAGTGATACATTTTGCAAGCCTTACATCAGAGACATTTAAAACATCTGTTTAAAGGTATTAAGCATCAATTCTACAATTTGGTGTTTTTGAAAGCTTCGCCACATATGAACATAATGACAGATTGAAATTATAATAGAGTAATAAGATATGTTGCTATGAGACATAGCAGTTGCACTCCCAGCAGAGGTCTGTCTGAGCCATAAGCTGCACGTGACGGGTAAACACGGGTAGCGTGAACTTTATTTGACCTCAATTGAGGCTCAAAGTAGGGTAGCACTGTTTGACGTCATTTTGGTACTATTCAACGGAAAATACATTTCATGACGTCATAAACATATTGCCATACTCTTATGATGTCATTTTACTTTTCAGTGCCTCTATGTTGACACTCCACATAAAAATGACGCCAAGAAAGGAGTGTGTTTTCATTAAGGGCCTATATATTAAGGTCTTGTTCAAATAGGTTTTACAGGCAATGATAGAGATACATTTTTCAAAAAATTTGTAGACATGAAAGACAAATACATTTATCACCAATATGTGAATTTTAAACGTTTTTTTTCAGAATCGGTGCTTAATCCCTTTAAATATCTCTGCTTATGTATACTTTATTTGTACTTTACACAGAAAATGTACAATTAATGTGATGTAAATTGTTGTAGTAATGAAAAGGATGTGGGCAGAGCAATTCGACAAAGTGACATTCCACGAGAACATATATTTCTCACAACCAAATTATGGAATAATCACCATGGAAAGATCTCCTGCAAGAAGGCCCTGAGATATAGCCTCAGAGAGTATGTAAATAATAACAGTGTACTTACCGCATCATTATATGAGTGGTTTGGGCACAGTAGAATTTATGTAAGATTGGTTGGTCAGAACTTGAAACCAGAGATGTAGCCTCAAACAGTATGTAAATAAAAACAGTTTACTTATCGCATCATTATATGAGTGTTTTAGGCACAGTAGAATTTATGTAAGATTGGTTGGTCAGAACTTGAAACCAATGAATAGAATTCTTAACACACAGTAATCCTGACAAAAAAATTCTTAACACATAGGAATCCTGAAAAAAAAAAAAATTGCCTAATTTGAATAGGATGCTGTGAGATAATTGTGTTGAGCTTGTTGTATTTTTAGGATGGGCTTAGAGTATGTGGATCTGTTCCTCATGCACTCAGCTGTGGGAGGAGATGTAGTGAACACATATGATGCAATGTTGGAGATGAAAGATGAAGGACTGGTCAGGTATGTGTCATCCTCAACACGAAAATCCAAGCATCTATTTGATACGACATAGAGTTCTGGTTACTGGTGTGTTAGCACAGGATCCTGATCGACCATGGCATGTGTAACCTTGGTGTTTTTGACCTTGATATTTTTTACTTTGGTATGTTTGACCTTGGCTAGAAGATGTGCATAGACCCTGTCCACTCTGTGACTCTCAATACTCACAAAATATCATCTGAGAAGGCTAATAGATTGAGAAAGCAAAATTAATGTTGACAAGAACAAGGAGAAAGTTATAAAATTGATTTTATATAGTCGAATAGTAGAATGGTTAAACAGGAGAATAGTCGAACAAGAGCCTGTGCAAAACATTACCACAGTACTTGCCCAGCATGAGCCTGGTATTGTGGTCACACAGTGCCCTTGATGGACCTTGTATTTACAGGGTTGCCAAAGGTCAGGGAAATGTCGGGAAATTGTGACTTTGGTTAAAGCGAAAAGTAGCATTTTGTATTTTTTTAAGGGAAAACTGGCTTTGGTCAGGGGAAAATGGTCATTTTGAGAACAGCTTCAACTATTATCATGGTCAGAAGATTGTAAAATAAGTATGGACATGATATTAATTTTTTAAGATGATCATAAAAATCCAGTACAAAAGCAAATTATGACTAAAGTTTAAATTGATCATAGAAATATATAATGACAAATGTTGAGCAATGATCCAGAACCCAAAAGACTGACTACATAAATTTGATGAAAACGTCAATGGGTCAGTGAAAAATGGAACTTGGCATTTGAGCTTAATTATATAAATGTCTGTCTCTAAATGCATAATTAATGGAAATGACCAAAATATTACGGAGGCATAGCATAGTAACAAGGAGGTATGTCATACACAGCATTGATTTACACCACCATTGTGATATTTTCAGTAAATTTAAAGGAACCGATAAATTGGTGAGACAGTTTTTTTGTGAGTTGTTTTAGGAAAAAAATCTCATTTGGAATGCTACAATTAATCAGAATGACAAAACAGAGCAATTTATTTCAGATTCAATATAACTACAAATTTAAACATCGAAAAACTTCACTCATAATTTATCATTAAAACAGTGATGAAGAAAAGCAAATTTATTAGGAACAACAATAATAAGTTTCAGATCATATGCAAAAATTAAATATTTTTTGCATAATTTCAGATCAGTTGGAGTTTCTAATTTTAACGTTGAGCATTTGATTGGTTTGGAGGAAGCAGGAAGGCCATGCCCATCAGTCAATCAATTTGAGCTTCACCCTTACAGTTATAGGAGGCGCCACTGTCTGGTGGAGTATTGTCACAATAAGGGAATTACCATCGAGGGATACTCACCTCTTGCCAAAGGTTATAACCTGGATGACCCCAATATGCAAGCAATAGCGGAAAGGTTGGTACAGCCAAATGCAGATTGATGAAGGAACAAATGCTGATTTAAAAAAAAATCAAGCTTGTGAATTTGCAATAGTAACATATAATAAACTCATCTTGCAACCCCCATAAAATATTATCATTTGTTGCTGTCACTGTCAATGATGTCATCATGGGGGATTTACTGAACGCGTAACTACATTGTAAAGCTGTAGTGATCTTCAATTCTCATTAAAAAAAGTCATATCTTTTCTAACACTGGTCGGATTGACATGTTCTTACACCAAAATATCACATTTTTCATGTTCCTTCCAATGCACATAACCATTCTAAAGTGCATCTGTTCTAAGACGAAAATCTTGACATCGCTATTTCGGCTGCATTCTTCTTTGTTTACTAATTAGTTATGTAAGTAGGTAATTGCCCCACAATGACATCATTTGGTTTCATCCACCATATGCATTTAAAAAAGCTACTTTTCTCCTCAAAAAAACATGTTTCCCTTGTGCAGTCATACTAACAGACCCAACAGGTCGATGTGCATTATAATTCTCCTTCATGCTAGAAAAGTGTGTCAGAGAAGTGAAAGTTGCCCTTTAATCTATAATGCAACCGTGGATGTTTTTATTTCTTCTGATCTTTGCCATATTCCTTTGCAGATATAATAAGCCAGTGTCACAGTTGATGCTTCGTTGGAGTGTTCAACATGGATTTATCACAATACCAAAGTCAAGTAACCCAGACAGAATTAGAGAAAATACAAAAGTCTTTGACTGGACTATTTCTCCACAAGATATGAAACTCCTGGTAAAGTATATATGTGGCTTTATTGCTCTATGCTGGATTAATAATAATAATAATGAATAATGAATAATAATAAATATTAATAATATTATTTATAATTAATTAATATTATTAATAATAATTAATAATAGTTAATAATTTTTATTAATAATTAACAATACATAATATTATTATTAATTAATAATTAATAAATATTAATAATAATTAATAATATTAATAATTGATAATTAATAATAATAATTAATAATTATTAATAATAAATAAATGATGATTATAATTATAATAATAATAATAAAAATAATAATAAATAATAATAATAATAATAATAATAATAATAATAATAATAATATTATTAATAATAATAATTGGCTTGATCTTGGGCTTGATCTTGGGCTCATTGGAAAGAAAAAGGTGAAATATTAAGAAAGGTGGAAGGGACATAGCAAATAGCCAAAAACTGGTATTTCAAGCAGTACAGACGGAGGAGCTTACCAAAAGGTAACAGCAGTATTGTGTATGATCATATTAACATAATTTATGATGTTACCAGGATATCATTATATTGACACTTCCATGTGTGACGTCACTATGACAACACTTTCCTGTCTGACGTCACTATGATTACACTTTCCTGTATGACGTCATCATGTTTATCTTGCTTGCAACATCAATATAATCTTGTTTATATAATATAATCTTTCTACTCCAATTATTGACAAAGGTATGGTCTTTTGTATATAAAATATTCAGTTGAAAGAAATGTGCATCTTGTGGCCTCATGCAACTATCATGACTGTGTTTACCTTGTTCGCAATGCCAAGACGTCTTCATTGCAGGTTAAATCATCTTTCTACTCCAATCATTGACGAAACTGTTGTGTTTTGTATGTGTAATATTCATTTGAAAGAATTGGGCATCTCTTAGCCTCACACAACTATGTTTACCTTGCTCGCAACGTAAAGACGTCTTCATTGCAGGTTAAATCATCCTTCTACTCCAATTATTGACAAAACTATGGTTTATTTTAATTACCACCTCTGCCATTTCATATTATTGTCAGTTCACTTGTAATAATAATAATATCAATAACAATAATAATAATAATAATGACGAAACTATGATCTTTTGTATATGTACTGCCATTTCATATTCGGTTTACTTGTAATAAAAAAATTTTAAAATAATAATAATAATAATAATAATAATAATAATAATAATAATAATAATAATAATAATAATAATAATAATAATAATAATAATAATAATAACTTTCTGTGGTAACAAGATATGTTCATGCTGATAAAAAAAACACATTTTTGAATAAATGTTTGCCATATTATTTCAGATAAATATTTATTCTTTATTTTTCAGGACACAACATTTCCAGACTTCAGATGCACATGGGATCCTACATATGAGCCCTGGCAGGGGTAGTCTGATCTGTAGGTCTAGGAGATTCAAATGAGCCCTGGCAGGGGTAGTCTGATCTGTAGGTCTAGGAGATTCAAATGAGCCCTGGCAGGGGTAGTCTGATCTGTAGGTCCAGGAGATTCAGATGAGCCCTGGCAGGGGTAGTCTGATCTGTAGGTCCAGGGGATTCAGATGAGCCCTGGCAGGGGTAGTCTGATCTGTAGGTCCAGGGGATTCAGATGAGCCCTGGCAGGGGTAGTCTGATCTGTAGGTCCAGGAGATTCAAATGAGCCCTGGTAGGGGTAGTCTGATCTGTAGGAGATTCAGATGAGTCCTGGTAGGGGTAGTCTGATCTGTAGGTCCAGGAGATTCAGATGAGCCCTGGCAGGGGTAGTCTGATCTGTAGGTCCAGGGGATTCAGATGAGCCCTGGCAGGGGTAGTCTGATCTGTAGGTTCAGGAGATTCAAATGAGCCCTGGTAGGGGTAGTCTGATCTGTAGGTTCAGGAGATTCAGATGAGCCCTGGCAGGGGTAGTCTGATCTGTAGGTCCAGGAGATTCAGATGAGCCCTGGCAGGGGTAGTCTGATCTGTAGGTCCAGGGGATTCAGATGAGCCCTGGCAGGGGTAGTCTGATCTGTAGGTTCAGGAGATTCAGATGAGCCCTGGCAGGGGTAGTCTGATCTGTAGGTCCAGGAGATTCAGATGAGCCCTGGCAGGGGTAGTCTGATCTGTAGGTCCAGGGGATTCAGATGAGCCCTGGCAGGGGTAGTCTGATCTGTAGGAGATTCAGATGAGTCCTGGTAGGGGTAGTCTGATCTGTAGGTCCAGGAGATTCAGATGAGCCCTGGCAGGGGTATTCTGTTCTTGAGGGACCATGTGATCCGATGAACCTTAAAGTTAAATAGTGCAAACTGCTGATCTATTCCGTAAGCTTGTAATTATTGTATAAATGTAAATAAAATCTGTATTTTAAATAATGTGAAAAAATCATCTTGCTATTCCTTTTTTAATTATTTTCATGCTTTTTAAGACAGTTATGTGTCTTTTGATAATTCTTTGACTGTTACCATCCCTTATGAACCTTTTTTTGCTGTGAGGGTCCATACAGAGTCTGGAATATCATTGAGAATTGTACTATTTTTGCACATTTCTCAATCCTAAATTTCCCCAAGTTGTTTTAAGTCCGACCCACGGCTTTCTTGAGGGAGGGGCTCAAACCCAGTCAAGATAATAAGTACCAAATATCTTATTGAAAGTGTTACATTCCCAGTGTAGAAATGGGTTCATTTGTGTAAATTCGTGAATAATTAATTTAAAAAATTTTTGGATAATGATATCTGATTCTTCAGTAAAAGTGTTTGCTGCTTAGGTTGATCTCTCACAAATGAGTTTTATTTTGAAAAAAAAAAAAAAAACTGAAAAGAGTAGTTTGATTTTTGAGACCTCATGTTGAAGAACTTGCTAATTCTAACAAAAAAGTATTTGGGCAGGGGAAAAAATATATTTAAATGCCAGAAAATGCAATCAAATAAAGCAGTTAAATAATTAATAAAGCAATTTAGATATTTGTTTCATCATGGCCCACATCACCACCAGGGGTGCAAGGCAAAAATATCAAAAAATAAAAAATTGAACTATTCTTGTATGTGAAATACCCTTTATACAGAGTGGAATCTTTGAACATTTCCACTTTATTTTTCCCTTCATAAATTAACTTATTGACTTTTACCTATTAAATTGTAAAGATGTGCATTTCACAACTATTGTGATCAAATGTGTCCACACATAATTTTTCCACTACATAAATTCCTGTGTCATTTGAAAGTGGATGAGTTCTGCTAAAACCCAAACTTTCCGTTAAACATTTTGTCCACAAATTTTGCTTACCTGACTTCAGTAAATACCTACTCCAAGCAAAGCAGAGACATTTAATATGTTTAAATATCGCAGAGTAAAGTAAGTAAAGGTTGGCACTTTCAGCAAAACACAACCCTGGCAGGCATATTTTGGTTGGTTTCTTGCTTGTATCACAGTTTCCTAATCATATATTACTTAAACATGCCCCAAAGTTGTGTAAAATTGTGACTTCTGTAAATGCATGAAAACTATTTAGGAAAATGGGTAAACTTCTAACAGTGTCGCCCTCTTGTTTAATTTACTTCTATCATTATTTAGTGCCCTCTAGTGTTCATTTTTGCGTTACTCTTCACTTGGAAAGTTAATTTTCATATCGTGCAAAATGGCAGCCTCCATAGGCCGGGTTTCCGCTCGTATTTGGAGCAAATTTCCAAGATTTCTTCCCAAATTACCCGTTTCTGAATACACAGATGGATCAAAGACAATATTGAAATTAAGCTTAGCTGATTTGCAAAATGGTGGACAGTTTGGTTTCAACAGAGGCTTGCTTTTATCTTTAGCAAGAGGATTATTTTTCAAGCCATTGCACAATGAAGTCAGTGACATTGACAGCCAAAATAGACACAAATCGTCCCATGGAAGACTTTCATCTTCTCCAAGTTCACAACGCAGGTAAACAGTAAAAGAAACACGAAGGAAATTTATTGCATGGGGCCTTAAAATATGTGGACAATTTTTTTTTTTCACGGAGTAGGAGGTTTTTATTGCTTTATTTGATTGATTCTTTATTCCTAATCTAATACTATACCCAAAGACATCGTCAAAAAAGACTTGAAATCCACTGTTTCTAGAAACATCACGCACTGCCTATCCAATTTAAGTCCTGACTCTGTAAGAACTCGACTTCCGGTAACTAACAATCAAAGAATTATGTACTGTTTAAATCAACTTAAGATGTCACATTGTCAGCCCTGTTTGAAAATATTTCTCAGCATCGTTTCGCCATTATTTACGAGTATGCGCAATCAGGTGAAAGTGGGTCAGTTTATTCAAGGGAGTGACAGCAACAATCTGGAAACTCCACAACGTTATGGTCCTTCTGACGTCATATGAAGATTCTCCCTTTGCGTTTCCATGACGTCATCACTTGGACTCTTCTAAATGTCATTTCACGTCGTCAGGTTTAATATCGGGTAAAAACCTGGAGAAAAAACACTACAGAATGCTCACGGATTTGCATTTTTAGACATTATGACTGGGAAAGATAGTGACATGGGTCAGAACTGTAACAGTCAATCACCGGAGGTCGAGTTTATTTACTGGGGAAACTTCAATATGATGGTCAGTGCGTAGTGTTTCTAGAAGGGCAGTGGATTTCAAGTCTATTTTGCCGATGTCTTTAGGTATAGTAATAGTAACGGACTAGCCTATCTAAATTTTGTTGATTGGCAGGACTAACCATTTTTTTCTGGACTAACTAGTGTATCTACATACTAAATTTATAAGATTTATAACCATGATTATTCAATATGCTCAATGAAGTGCTGGGGTCAAAAATTCCTGATCCACTCAGTCTGATGTCATTATCATTATTACATTGTAAAAAGTTGCAGTCCTTCAGTTCAGAATGTTACACAATAACGTCATCAAGCCAGAAAAAAGGGAACGTCAACATCTCTCCCGTCCATTACCGATGGCGGACGTTGTCGTCTGTTAGCATGGTTAGGGGTTAACTGGGTGGTGATCCGATGATCACTGATCAGCTGGTACTCGTGCTTGACGAGTTTTTCATCGCTATCAATTACCGCCAATTACAGAGGCTAAGATGGAGAGGACCCTTGTAGCCACTGGCAGTCATGGTCTACGTTATCGATGGAAAGTTTGGAAACTGCTCGCAGATATAAGACTATTAAGAGTAGTTTCCACCACAAAATGCAACATTTTCAGTGTTAATTTGAGAAAAAATATTGTTTTTCACTTCAAAATAAAACAAAGAATATTTCACTAACTAGTTAGTCAATTTATAAGAACATGCAAATATTAAAATAAAACTGACAGGGGAAGTAGCTTTTTCACCAGCGGTGTCTTCAGGTGGTGCAAATTTAGGTGATGCCTTCAGGTAATCCAAGTCTTTTTCACCAAATATATACTGTATTAACTCACAAGTATATAAGACGACTCGTGTATAAGACGATCCCCCAAAATTGAGGTTATATTGCTTTGAAAAGACCAATTTCCAAATATAAGTATGGGTTTGGGTAGGAAAACCTAGGCTAATATACGAGTATGTATGGTGGTTGGCTCGAACTGCTTAAGCAAATTTTCACTGATATTTTGAGTAGGCCCTGGTGACACCTGGTGACACAGGTGACACCTCATGGATTACATACTCGTGCAGTGAGAATTGAAGCCCATTGTGGCCGAGTTGATTTGCCAAATTCATTTTTTGTTTCATTTCAGGGAGTATAGCAATGGAGATGGACCAGAGAAGGGGAAGAGATCAATTAAGCTGATGGACTTCCCAGAATTAATCTGGCCCCATCCACTCAAGTCATTAAGGAACCAGTTCTTTTCTTTATTAATTCGAGGATACTTTGATGAAAGTTACTCAGCAGATGTCTTCCTTAAAGGGGCTGAACAGGTTAGTTTAGAACCCATATATATAATATATATATATCTTAATAATAATCCTGTGATGTACGTTTGCATATCTGGTTTAGGGACCTGTCACTGGCAATTATTTAGACCAATCAGAGAGCAGCTAACAATCGATTGACAGAAGCATCCATAGTAACTATGGCGAGAAATGGCGATCACCACATGTTTACATTTCAGCATAGATGGCTTTCTCAGAATAAATAATAGAGGCAACTCATTAAAACAACTGGGAAAAAAATTTCAAATTTACTGGCAACAAGGTCATTTGGGGCAGCTACGGATTTATTGTCACTTGATCACCACGTGTCTACATTTCACCATCGCATAGATGGCTTTCTCAGAATAAATGACATAGACAAATAATTAAACTAAGAAAAAAATATTAATGGACAACAGGGTCATTTGGGGCAGCTGGGGATTTGTCTATCTTAATAATAATCCTATGATGTCTGTACATCCAATCATGGCAGCTGAGACAATGGCAATCATTTCCACCAATCAGAGAGCAGCCAACAGACAATTGTCCATAGTAACAATGCCGGGAAGCTGTGATCACCATGTGTCTACATTTCACCATTGCCTAGATGGCTTTCTCAGAATAAATGACAGAAACAAAATAATTAAACAACTGAGAAAATTTTTTAATCAATGTCAGGGTAACTTGAAGCAGCGATTGATTTGTCTAATAATAATAATAATAATAATAATAATAATAATAATTTTATATATATATATATATATATATATATATATATATATATATATATATATATATATATATATATATATATATATATATATATATATATATATATATATATATATATATATATATATATATATATATATATATATATATATATATATATATATATATATATATATATATATATATTTATATTTATATATTTATATATTCTTTTGTGAAGTGCATTCTTTGTAATGTGTCTCATGATGTAACCAATTTGCTTTTCACAGAAAAAAGTACCAGAGAATAACGGCACTTTTCAATGTGAGAGTATTGTTCATTAGGATTTCTTGCCTTGCAGGCTGTGACTTATATATCTGGTCTGATATCTGAGGGCAACTTTGATGGTTTGGAAGGGCTTGTCTCCAGAGAAGTGAGTATCTCATCTTTTTCATATATTGTTGCTTATAATTTGGGTGCCTCTATATGCATGAATAGAAAGTTACTTTTGTTGCTATGAGCAGACATTGTCGGGAATCAGCAGTATTTAAATGTCAGCTTTACTTTTACTTTTAAAAATCCAAATATTTGTGCCCATAATGAATTAATATGTCAATTTGATGTGATAAAGTGTGCTCAACTACACATCTTTAGATTAAATTGTTTTTCATTCTCATTTCATTTTGTAGAGTTGTATTGAAATCATAAATGATAGTACAAATAGAACAATACATTGACCAGGAAATGATTGCAAAGTTAATTTGGCATTATGATTATTGTAGCAATTAAGATTTAGGATTTAGATGTTTATATTCAAAAATTCAGTAAGAACTGAAGTCTCAAACAAAGTAACAATTTACTAACAAAAACTTCTCCCAGAACAAAAGAATATACAAATTAATAACAATAACTTAAAAAATACATTGTATGCTTTTCTTCTTTAAAATTATAACACTATTATTGCAAATTGGTTCAACAAAATTAGAGAGGGTTCTAGATTAACATAATTTTTGAAATTATTATAAAACTCACACACACACTAAAACTATCTATTTCTGACACCCAATTTATATTAAAAAAATGTTCTGGTATAACCAGATGCAATGGCTTAACCAGACAAGTTTCAACTAATTTAGTCTCATCAGTGGTTTAGTATTGAAGTCATATGTTAGCATTGTAAGGTT
Source organism: Amphiduros pacificus (assembly GCA_949316495.1). Lineage (NCBI taxonomy): Eukaryota > Metazoa > Annelida > Polychaeta > Phyllodocida > Hesionidae > Amphiduros > Amphiduros pacificus. The sequence goes on from OX439011.1 coordinate 27,910,760, forward strand.
AACCTATTCTGGCTGAGCATCCCAAACATGACTTGTCCGCCTTGTCCCATATGCACTATAAATGTTAGCACTACATTGCTCCTTTTTGTATTTTGCTGTACTTTGGTTTGACAGGCCATCAGAGAGATTCGTCAGAACTTCCATGAGTTAGACCTTAAGCAGCGGCAGTTTCTCCTGTGCAACCCGGCTGATATGTTCTTCAGGTTTATCTATGAAATTGGTGTGATTTTTGACGACGATACAAGTAAGTACACTTCTCGTATTTTTTTTTAACCCCTCGGCTTTTTGGTTGCTGGTGTTTATGACCGTTCTGTGGTTGGTTTGACCATGGTGTGTTCAACTGTGGGGGAAAAAATGTTCCCCGGTTTGACCGTGGCTAGAAGAAGCAAACCCCACAAGAAGTCGGCTCCAGTCAATATGTATTAGCTCAAAACTATGAAATATCTTGAGAAGGCTGACCAACTCTGAATGCCAGACTTATATTTAAAAGAAAAAATAGAAAGTAGATAATTTAATTGAAATAATAGAGTCAGACAGACAGAGTCAAACAGGAGAACGGTCGTAACGGTTCGTCACCAGCTCTATCAGTTATTTTGGGTCTTATAGAATATATGTTTCTCAATTTAACAGTCAGACTTGTTATATGATCATGACTGATGAACTCTGTGTTGCTTGACCAACAATTTGTTATTTAACCAACTTAAGAAAATTTGAAGTTTGCAACAATGAAATGGACAATTATATTCATTTTAAGATCAACAAATTTGAAATACTTTTTGCTCCACACCAACAAATTTAAAATGTGACTTTCACTGTCAATTTCACTATACATGATAGCAACTTTGCATGGCCAGATGCTTGACCAAATAATACTCGATAGCAACTTTGCATGACCAGATGCTTGACCAAATAATACTCGATAGCAACTTTGCATGACCAGATGCTTGACCAAATAATACTCGATAGCAACTCTGCATGACCAGATGCTTGACCAAATAATGCGCGATAGCAACTTTGCATGACAAGATGCTTGACCAAATAATGCTCGATAACAACTTTGCATGTCCAGATGCTTGACCAAATAATGCTCTATAACAACTGTGCTTGACCAGATGCTTGACCAAATAATACTCGATAACAACTTTGCATGTCCAGATGCTTGGCCAAATAATGCTCTATAACAACTGTGCTTGACCAGATCCATGACCAGATATGTAGCCAGATATGTAACCAAATGTGTAACCAGATATGTAACCAGATACATGACTGCCTCCACCTGCTGTGATCATGAAGTATGATAGTAGTTATGATTCAGATGTATTCACTATCACAGCAATTATCAGTGAATATTTGTCTCCATTTCAGATCAAAGATTTGTGGAAATAACGACAGTGTTTCAGGGAATTCATGGCTTTGCTGAGCAGACAAGCAAGGATCCCAACACTTTCTTTGAAGAGATGGCCGAGGTACAGGAGAAGAGCTTTGTATGCAACTACAGGTGAGTGTCACAAATGAACCGGAGAAACAGGGATTATCATATGTCAAGGTATTGAGAAGGGATTATCATATGTCAAGGTATTGAGAAGGGATTATCATATGTCAAGGTATTGAGAAGGGATTATCATATGTCCAGGTATTGAGAAGGGATTATCATATGTCCAGGTATTGAGAAGGAATTATCATATGTCAAGGTATTGAGAAGGGATTATCATATGTCCAGGTATAGAGAAGGGATTATCATATGTCCAGGTATTGAGAAGGAATTATCATATGTCAAGGTATTGAGAAGGGATTATCATATGTCAAGGTATTGAGAAGGGATTATCATATGTCAAGGTATTGAGAAGGAATTATCATATGTCAAGGTATTGAGAAGGGATTATCATATGTCAAGGTATTGAGAAGGGATTATCATATGTCAAGGTATTGAGAAGGGATTATTATATGTCAAGGTATTGAGAAGGAATTATCATGTCAAATTATTAAAAAGGGGTTAGTAGTATATGTAATACTATTCAATTTATTTTGCAGCCAGGATCAGTCAGACAAAACAATGTTCAATTTTGCATGTTTAACTTAGAAAATTTTCATTTTGAAACAAACATTGTTTAAAAGAAAAATTGCAGTGTGAAAAAAGTAGTTCATTTGTTTGGAGATGTAAAAAAAGTTTGCTTACATGATGTACATATGCAGATTCGAAATTGAAATGTAGATCCTCACAATTTCATAATTTCAGATTCATCCGAGAGTTTACTAAAGGCAAAGAAGACGATGATTGGACAATCAACAAACTCAATCATTTTTCGCCAAAAGAAATAGTTGCAAATACAAGCATATTCCGGAGATGAATATCTAGGAAGACAAAAGAGACGTTAAATGCAAGAGTTTGATTCTTACTCTGCCCTCTTGAAATTTGTGTGACCTCACTGGAACTGGTAATCATTACATTTTCAGGAAAGACTTCCAAGGAAAACCGAAATCTGAATATGTGAAGGGTGAAATAAAAGGCCAAGGAATGGATTGTTTCTCACCTGTAAATAAAGCTTTTTGAAATGTATAAAACTGGTATTGACTACAATTTCAAGGAAGACCTAAAACTAAATATGTGATGGGTAAAATTTAAGGGTAAGGAAATTAATTTTTTTTTGTTTCTCCCCTGTAAATAAAGCTTTATAAAATTTATAAAACTTGTATCAACTACATTTTAAAAAGATCTAAATCTGAATTCATGAAGGGTGATATTTAAGGCTAAGGAAAAAAATGTCCTGTTTCCGGTGAATGTGCAAGTTGTCTCTTTACATAAAATAAGGAAAAAATAACTCTCAGGTGACCTTAATTAATAAAGACCAAAACTGTATTAAGGAATTTTCCCCCTTATTATTGTATCACAGAGGGTTAATAAGAAATTATATTGCAATTTGTCTATTTTTGATAGTATGACTGTTTTTTTTTAAAAGCCTTGCCTGACCAAACTTGCTAAGAAACAGCTTGACTTTCCTTGGCCTTATCCTCTCTTTTTGCACAAACACAGGTGCTATCTCTACATGAATGTTGATATTAATAAGGAACAAACTGGACTGTACATGTTTGAAACTGAACTCTCAAGTCTGCTTATCTTTTTCACAATCCTTGTCAAGTTTTCTGCTTTCATGGTTTTGGCAATGATTGTGTTAGTTGTTTATTGTTCCAGTGACGGGGAATTTTGATCCAATTTATTAGAATTTAGATTTTTTTGTGGTGAGGATATCTACTGATTATTGGTCATCAGATCTTTTATAGATAGAAGGTGATCGCAAAGAAAATAAAGTCATACACTACATATGCTATATTAAATTCTCACTGCTTGAGTTTCAACAATTTTGACCCACCAGGTGTCTTTTGTGTCCTCTTGGGTGCTGGTCCTCCGTCTACAGACGGATTTCCGTCAAAATTTAAAATCCGTGAACGGAAAATCCGTCAAATCGAATCGATTCCTCCGTAAAAAAAATAATTTTGTGTCATCAAAATTGCACAAATCGACCCAAAACATCGAAAATTCAGTCGTTCGCTTACCGCTTGTGGCCGCCGCCTTGTTTTGGTGTTGCTGGCTGCTTCGGTAGAGTTTGACGGATTTTGATTGGCTAATATTTTGACGACTCGGCTACCCACACCAATCGCTTTTCGGTTAAGTTTGTGAGGCTCGCTTTTTGCCGAAAATGTTCCGTCAAAAAATTTTTTCTCACCAGCACCCATGTGTCCTGTATGATGCATGCTGGGATAAGTTTGTAGACATGACAGCCAATGTAATGATGACCGTTCTTTATGCTGTGAAGGGAATACATTAATATAATGGTCATAACTACACATAAAGAAAAAAATTAGTTTGGGAATATTGAAAAGAATTAAAAGACTTGTTGATGTAATAGATGGATTAGAATTACACGACATGTTAAACAATTTTTTTACATCTATGTGCCAAGTTTGCATGTCTACAAAGTTCGCCCATGTGTGACAGATTTTAACACACCAGATGTTTGCAGGGCCCACACGGGCAATGGCAATTCAATCTGTCCATCAAACTTCACACATTTGAGGGTACTAAGTTTATGAATTAGCCGTTTTGTATTATTTCATATTTTAACTTGTATCAGTTACTTGCCAAATGTACAACCTCTATGAGACTAAACAGAGTCATGCAAAGATTTTTCTCTCGAAAACTTGCAAATTAAATTATGTATTCAAATAAATAAATGATTTCTGTTATTCCGAGTTTCATATTCACATTTGTGGCAGCACCAGACCAGAAGAGCTTAAATTTCAAGACTCAAATTGAATTTATTAACTAAATGGCTTGGCTAAACCTATGAACTTTTTTTTTCTTTGAGGAATTACTATATCTGTCCTGTTTCTGTGTGTTTATTACCTCTTGTTTTGTTAGTCCCAGTTATGACATTTGTCTAGTTTTCCCCTTGAATAAACCATTGACTTTTTTTCTTTACCATTCAAGATCATGAAAAAGCTTATTTTTTTTCTGGAAAAATGTCACCAGTAGGACTTGCATTGTTTTTTTCTTTTATTTTTTTAATATCTGTTAATATAATGAAGTAAAGTAAAGAAAAAAATTATTGTTTCAAATCAAACTCCTAAATCTAAATAATTTAATTGCCAGGCCAATGAAATGGAGTTCACCAAAATTGATGATACAAGGCCATCTCATTTTTTTTTTCAAAATTTAAATGCGTTGTGGTTATTTATAGGAAATCTTCCGACATTACAATATCTCAGGAATACCCAAGCAGATTCTCCCAAACCTAGCATAAGTGATAAGGCACTATCAACTTCTCACAACACCCCAAATATATTAGCATATATAAAAGTTGGTCAGTGGCAATTGAGGAATATTGTTCAGCCATACATTATACAAATATGGACCTGGGTGGAGTGCAATATGACTTTTTATGGACCTTCGGAAACTTTCCGAAGGTCCATAAAAAGTCATATTGCATGACACCCAGGTACATATTTGTTTTATTCTATGATCACTGTGTTAATTACTGCCATTGTTGGTTTAATTCTAAAAGTGAGAACTGAAAGGGACGAGTTTGTCTGTATTTATTGCTGTCGTCTGCTTTCCAGTCTGCAGGTCACTCAGAGCAAGCTGGTGACGTCATTATAGGGCTTCCCCAACATTTCCCGCCATGGAATTCCCCATCAGTGCAGTGGAAAGTATATTGACGTGCAATATAATGCATCTGGTCAATAAAACAATTTAGAGAAGCTCATGTGACCAGGAATTGACCAATCACAGCACAGAATACACAGTGATCATAGAATAAATTGTCATACAGGACCCTCCATGGCGATTGGTGGTAATAATACTAACAATAATAATACTAACAATAATAATAATAATATTTGTATAGCTCCATTTCAGAGTGTCTCCTTGTGGCACAAGTGGTATTGACTGTTCCTCTGTTGGACTGTAAACCTGTTTAACTGTAATTTCATTTAAATAAGTTTGGCTTCCAGGGTAAAATAGTCTTCTTCAAGGAGATTTTATGAGTTTTGGGCCAGTACAGAGTGAATGGGGCAGATTTCTTGTGGGATCTACTTCTAGTCTTGGTTGAGCCTGAGGAAGAGAATTTCTTCCCACAGTCGGACATGTCAAACCAGAGAAAGGTCGAAAATACCAGCAACCCCCTCCAGTAGGGGCTTCATACTTATCAGCAAATGGATGACCTTGACTTTGATACAGCCATAACGTTTTGAAATTTACCTTAGATATTGCACACATGCACTCCTGGGGACCTTTCCCCAATCTGAATAGGTCATGGCAGTGATTGTTTGGTTTTTGTTGCCATGGCAACCGTCCAAAGTGTGGGGAACTTTGAGTCAATGCTTTGTTCAATTTAACATAGCTCATGATAGCTAGAGCCCACAAATTGAGGTCTACTGAGCTAGAACTTGCACACAAATTGATAATGATTAACAGACAAAATTGACACCCTATTTTAGATAGTAACTTCTAGAGGTGGTTTTCCAGCAGTGATTTGTATATTGCAAACTATTTGGTCATTTCAAAGAAATGAAGAAAAGAATCATCTTGATGAGATATATAATGTTCCAAGATCAAAATTTGTGCGAAATATCACTTGATAATAAAGTGCTTTATCATGTGGCAGCAGCCATGTTGTCTGAGTGTACAATCACATTTGTCACATTCCTCAGGGTCACAGGTTTTGTTCCGGTTTTATTCTGATTTTCCGCATCATATAATTTTTGGGAACAATATAGAAAATAATCAGTCTTTAAGTGTAGTGTGTAGTAACTAATTCTAGGTAATGAACACATTAACTAATGACTTAAATGCCCCATTTAGCAATGTCCATATTCAACCGATTAATTCATGAGGCACGGGGTCTCAGCTCATATGATAAATTTAATATGAATTCAGTCTCACCATGGCCAGGGATCGAATGTACAAACTTTGTATAACTAGTGCTTTAATATCCAACTGCCACTGCCCATGGCCTATATAAGATTAGATAGTGGTATTATCACAAAAGAGCAAGTACAACTCAGGTAATCAGTTTTCCACACTAAGTTATTAATCACCCTCCGTTTTAATGCTACCACGCACCAATAAAAGTCCATCTTTCAAACCTTTCTCTTCTGAAATTACTTGGATTTCTTAGGTTAGGCTATTCACAGGTTAGGCTATGTTTAGACAGATCAGTCCTGATCCACTTTTCCTTCGAGAGTTTCTCAGTAACTGGCAGATAAATCATGAAGCTTTGCATGTTTGTAGAAATATCCATTTGTAAATTGATTACATTTTTAAAAAAATATTAGCTATGCTAGCACAGTTTATACAGTAATTGATGGGGGGATTTTCTGCCATTCTGTCAACTTTGATCTTCTCATTTGAAACTTAGCTAGAAGTAGGTAAGATGTGATTTCTGGTGACAAAATTGTCAAGGAAAGCTGCCATTTTAAATAACATTAGAAATATTAGCCAATTAGAATCAAAATAGCAAGTTGGGGTCAAATTTTTAAAAAAAACCAAAATAACATGGCCAAATTCAATATATAACATTCCATTTTGATTGGTCAAAATTATCATCTGCTCAAGTTTGCTTTAAAACATAACCCCATGGGTTGATAGCTCTGCTGACTTGAATGAAAACACATGAACTGAGATAAAGTGCAATAAGCAACCAGGTTATGATATTCCATACAAGATCCCAATTCAGTTTTGATGAGATATTCATTAATATTTTGTAAATCATTATCATGCTACAAATGCAATATTTCATGCACAAAATTTGTGATTTTTTCAATAATCTAATAGCTATCACTAAGTTGTCAAGGATGCTGCCATTTTGAATAACATAGCCAATGAGAATCAAGATAACAAGTTGGGACCAAATTTGATATGTAACATGCATTTTGATTTGTCAAAATCATTATCTGCTCAATTCTGTTCTTGAAAAGGATTTAAATGATCATTTAAGAAGAACTGTTCAAAAACATTACAAAAACATAGGCATCAGAGATGCATCAACCCTCAGCCCTGGTAACTCATTGCACAACATTCGCTCCACACGATATTTGTGAACAAAACGTCACTGCACCAAGGCAAATTGATGCAGGGGTAAAAAACCATAAAATCTACTTCCTTTGATAGCTTAGGTGTGTCAAGTATCATGAAACTGTCATCATTTACTCTAGAATTATTGAGATGATGGGCCGGTGACCTTGAAAAGCAGGTTAAGGTCACCGTCCATCAAACTCATCTGGGGTCTTCACCAGACGCTTATGTGTGTCAATTCTCATGAAGCTGCCATTATTTGTTCTTGAGTTATTGCAATGTCGTGGATTTGACATAATTGTCCCTGTGACCTTGAAAAGTAGGTCAAGGTCACCATTCATCAAACACTTTTGGGGTCTTTACTAGATGCTTATTTGTGTCAAATCTCATACAGCTGCCATCATTTGTTCTCGAGTTATCGCAATGATAGGGATTTCATGGTACAATTGTCCCTGTGACCTTGAAAAGTAGGTGAAGGTCATGTTCATTCAAAGGAAGTCTGAGATCTTCACCAGATGCTTATGTGTGTCAAGTCTCATAAAGCTGCCATCATTTGTTCTTCAGTTACTGCGATGACAAGGATGATTTCACATAAGAGTCCCTGTGACCTTTAAAAGTAGGTGAAGGTCATGTTTCATAAAAATTCTGAGGTTTTCACCAGATGCTTATGTGTGTCAAATCTCATAAAGCTGCCATCATTCATTCTTGAGTTATTGTGATTCTTGGGATTTCACATAATTGTCCCTGTAACCTTGAAAAATAAGTCAAGGTCGCCGTCCATCAAACTCGTCCGAGGTTTTTACCAGACGCTTATGTGTGGTAAGTTTCATGAAGCTACCATCATTTGTTCTCGAGTTATTGCGATGACAAGGATGATTTCACATAATTGTCCCTGTGACCTTGAAAAATAGGTCAAGGTCGCCGTCCATCAAACTCCTCCAAGGTTTTCACCAGATGCTTATGTGTGTCAAGTTTCATGAAGCTGCCATCATTTGTTCTCGAGTTATCGCGATGACAAGCATGATTTCACATAATTGTCCCTGTGACCTTGAAAAGTAGGTGAAGGTCATGTTCCATAAAAAAAAATCTGAGGTCTTCACCAGATGCTTATGTGTGTCAAATCTCATAAAGCTGCCATCAATTGTCCTTGAGTTATTGTGATTCTTGGGATTTCACATAATTGTCCCTGTGACCTTGAAAAATAGGTCAAGGTTGCTGTCCATCGAACTCGTCCGAGGTTTTTACCAGATGCTTATGTGTGTCAAGTTTCATGAAGCTGCCATCATTTGTTCTCGAGTTATCGCGATGACAAGGATAATTTCACATAATTGTCCCTGTGACCATGAAAAGTAGGTGAAGGTCATGTTTTATAGAAAAATTCTGAGGTCTTCACCAGATGCTTGTGTGTGTCAAATCTCATAAAGCTGCCATCATTTGTCCTTGAGTTATTGCAATTCTTGGGATTTCACATAATTGTCCCTGTGACCTTGAAAAATAGGTCAAGGTCGCTGTCCATCGAACTCGTCCGAGGTTTTCACCAGATGCTTATGTGTGTCAAGTTTCATGAAGCTGCCATAATTTGTTCTCGAGTTATCGCGATGACAAGGATGTTCGCTACAGACATACATACATACATACAGACATACATACATACCCACGCCAGGAGTACTGCAATACCCTCAGCCTGATTACATCAGGGGCTGAGGGTAAAAAGCAATGATATGCATAGCTAAAAGGCCATTGATATATGTTTAGTCACTTTTGATGGTTGTGAGATTTTGCATGTATACAAATTTTGAATTGAAGGTCAATGTGTCAAGGTCAAAGGTCACATGACTAAGAATTTATAACGAGGCACAGCTATGACCTAAGATATTTCTGTATACCAAGTTTTAACTTCCTCTAATAAGTGGTTGCTAAGATATGCTCCGTACAAAATTTGTGACCTCGAGGTCACTGCACTAAGGTCATTGGTGACATCACTAAGATTTGAAGGAATCTGAACCTTCATCTCAATATCTACCTCTGCATAAAACTTGAAACATATATTACTGGTAGTTTTGGAGAAGATTTTTTTTAAACATAGTGTTGATACATAACAGATATTTAGTATTTCCAGTTCATCATTCATGAGCTTTGGCCTGCACAATAATACAAAGGTCAAAGTCACAGAATCAAGGTCAAAGGTCAAATCTGTATAAAATGTATATGGTGTTTGAAAGAGTGTTGATATATAGCAGATATGAACTAGATTTCATTCACATTTAATGCTTGAGATGTTGCATGTTCACAAATTTTGAATTCAAGGTCAATGTGTCAAGGTCAAAGATCACATGACTAAGAAAGTATAACGAGGCACGGCTATGACCCAAGAAATTTCTGTATACCAAGATTTAATTTCTTCTTATAAGTGGTTGTTGAGATATGCTCCTTACACAATTTGTGACATCAAGGTCACTGCATTAAGGTCAATGGTGACATCACTAAGATTTGAAGGAATCTGAATCTTCAACTCTCTATCTAACTCTGTATTAAATATGAAACAAATATTACTGGTAGTTTTGGAGAAGATTTTTAAACATAGTGTTAGTTTATAACAGATATGAAGTGTTTTTTATTCACCTCTGATGGTTGTGATGTGGCATGTTCACAAATTTTGAATTCAAGGTCAATGTGTCAAGGTCAAAGGTCACATGACTAAAATTGTATGACAAGGCACAGCTTTAACATAAGACATTTCTGCGTACCAAGTTTTAATATCCTGTAATAAGTGGTTACTGAGATATGCTCAGTACAACATTTCTGAACCTCAAGGTCACTGCACTAAGGTCAATGGTGACATCACTAAGATTTGAAGGAATCTAATCTTCACCTATATATCTACCTCTATATAAAATATGAAAGATGTAGTACTGGTAGTTTTGGAGAAGAAGATTTTTAAAGAAATGTTGACAGACGGACGGACAGACATTTCCCCCCCTCCTAAAGCTCTGCGAGCTAAAGTCTCAGCAGAGCTAAAAAGGACTTAATTGATCATTTGCAGAAAATGTTTACAAGCAAATGATAATAAGCAATAATCAGCATAGCTTTAACCTTAAGGGACGAGGCCATCCAAATTTTGTCGATTGGTTGGACCAACCAATTTTATTTCTGGATTAGTTTATCTACATACTTAATTGATTAAATTTATAACCATGGTTATTCAATATGCTCAATGAAGTGCTTTGGTGAAAAGTTCATGATCCACTCAGTCTGACGTCATTATCATGATTACATTGTTAGAAAGTTGCAGCCCAAGGGAATGTTACAAAATGACGTCATTGAGCCAGAACAATGGGGACATTAACGTCTCTTCCGTCCGTTACCGGTGGTGGATGTTGCCATCCTTCCCGCCCGTTGGGGGTTAATGCCATTGGCCTATGTTTTATATTTGATGACAGAAACAAATCAATTATTTCACTCTATACTTGTGGAAATTCCATAACCGTAATAAGTGAACATATCTTTTTGGGACTTGCACAAAGACCATTAACATTGCATGTATAATTTTTTATTTTTATATACACACTAAAATTGAATTGATACACGTGGCATGGAATTACAGTCCAAACAAAAGATATCTTTCAAATATAAATATATTTTACACTGTCATAATTAAGCATGATATCAGTCTTTTAATCCTCACAAAATGTTGGAAATCACATTTGTTTATTTTTATAATTCACGATTAATGTATCTCTCAAGGTGAATTATTTGAAAAAAAAAAAAGAGAAGTCTAAATGAGCTGAAAATTTGCTTTTTGTCATAATTAATTTTGAACTCAATTTCAATAGCAACTGCTGACAAAAACCAATCATCTTACGTAAAAACTGTTGTGATATACATATATAAATGAGGAATGATGAACACGGTAGAGTTACTGTTTATTGTGGTAGACTAAGCAATGTCTGTTGGCCTTGAGGTAAATATACAACATTGGGAGACTGTGATAACTGGTAAGCGATATCCTCGGCAGCCTCGATTCGTCGCAGTTCCACCAGACCCTCGCCAGCCTTACCGATGGCCTTGGCTATCATCTCAGCAGCCTGCGAGTCTCCTTCCGCTCGGATGATGTTTGCCAATTTCTTTTGCTCTTCCTTAAAACACAAAGGGAAGGACATGAAGATTATCATCAATGCTATTGATCCTCAAATGTTTAAGAGGATTTTTTTTTTTCATATCTTTGTTGCCGATTGGGAGTCTAAATGTCTGACTGCCAGTATGCAATACTCTTAAATGAAACATTAGGTTCCCCTTCCTTTCTTTTACTACACAAAATCTGAGGAAGAAATTTGTAAGTGAATATCTATGCTTTGTAGTAATATTGCACTTGATAAAAAAAAAAACAAAAAAAAAAAACAAAAAAGAAGTTAAAAAACAAAAGAAAAAAGAAAAGAAATCCTTTGAAAAAAAGAAATCCATGAATGTATTCTCACCTATTCCCAATTATATAAAGTTTAGTTATTTAAATATGATCCTAAAAATGTTCTTAAGCAAAAGGGACTCTATAAGTCGTACTAATGTAGTTAATATTACAGGGGCACTGAAGGGTAAATGACATCATGGACATTTGTAATTAGCTTCACCAGAGGCATTATCTTTTGAGTAGTGCTAGAATGCCATCAAAAAGTTTGAGCTAAATTTGGGCCCCATGTGGAGGCACGCTTCATGCTTTCTGTCATGTGCTGGCTTGACACATAATCCAATGTCTATCGATTGGGATTCAAACCACAGACCTTTAGCATGGGAGACAGCCGTCTTACTCCTAGTCTAACCCTCTGGCAGCTTTATATAATAAACTCAGGTAAACATCAACATCCTGTTCAAGAATATCTGCTGTTCGACCTGCACTGTCATTAGTCTATATCTTATTGGCAAGCAATGGCAATCATCAATGTTGCCCCAGAACCCCGCCCCCCCCATCTGGAAGGTGGCATCAATGTTGTCCCAGAACCCCACCTCCTCCCCCCCTCCATCTGGAAGGTGGCATCAATGTTGCCCCAGAACCCCACCTCCTCCCCCCCTCCATCTGGAAGGTGGCATCAATGTTGCCCCAGAACCCCACCTCCTCCCCCCCCTCCATCTGGAAGGTGGCATCAATGTTGCCCCAGAACCCCACCTCCCCCCTCCATCTGGAAGGTGGCATCAATGTTGCCCCAGAACCCCACCTCCTCCCCCCCCTCCATCTGGAAGGTGGCATCAATGTTGCCCCAGAACCCCACCTCCCCCCTCCATCTGGAAGGTGGCATCAATGTTGCCCCAGAACCCCCCCCCCCCAATCTGGAAGGTGGCATATAGTAATGTTGTCTGTCAGTACGTACCTGCTCCACAGTGTAACGTGCCCGCTCTGCATCCTGCTGGGCAACTTGTTTAGACTCGACGGCAGAGGTGAACTCTCGTCCGAATGCTAAATGTGTCTACAATATCAAATCATATATCTTTTTTAAACATTACCTGTTCAACAACAAATCTGGCCCTCTCTGCATCTTGCTGAGCGACCTGCTTCTCCTCCACTGCCGACGTGAACTCGCGGCCAAACGCCAGGTGAGTCTGCAAAACAAGCCCTCATTACCAACTACCCCAAAGAAAAAACAATTTTAACAAAACCCAAAAAAAAACCTTTGTTTTTTTTTTGAAAAATTTGGTACTTGATCATCAGTGCTGCCCTCTAGATTGTTGAGGTTTTTTTTCTTCTAAAATTACATTTTTGAATTGTATTAGTTTTTACTTTTAAGAGCTAAATTAGTCATAATGTAAAAAATTTCAAAAGAAATTATAACGAGTTGAGGGTTGAGTAATATTAATAAGAGGAGGATTAATTAGGCCCATCAAAGATAAATCTGTCAAATCAATCACCAGGTTTTTATTCTTTCCCTCAATTAAGCAGGACATACTGGGACTGTAAGCTTTACCCAAAGGGAATTGAATAACTGATAAAATTTGTGATTGAAAACTCAGACAACTGTGCATTGACAGAAATAATACAATGTGGCAAAAGTGCATTCAGGAAAATATTATATTGCAGGCAACAGTGCGTGGAGTGAAATAATACACTACGGGCAAAAGTGCACTGGGGGAAGGAAAGCATTGCAGGTAAAAGTATTTTGAGGAAAATAATACATTATGAAAACAATACATTGTGAAAACAATACATTGTTGGCAATACTACAGTGAGGGTAACAGTGTGAATGTGGGTAAGAGTGCATTGTGGTTGTACTTACGATTGAGATATCATCAAGAAGAAGACCAAACTGACTGCCTCTCAGACTGAGCTCTTCATTGATCTTCTGTGAGACCAGTTCTCTCTGTGTGATCAACTCACTGGCATCAAACTGGGCCTGAAATTTAAACAAATCTCTGACTAGATTTGAGCATCACTATCTCTGTGGGAATTCTAGAAAGATGTTGAAAGATGATAATATGACATTTAAATCACAGGTTTACATTTTTGAAAGGAATATATTTTTAACTCTTTTGATCCCAGGATCAATTTCAGAAAAATATATATGTATAAATATGTCCTGTATCCTAATTTTGATTCCATTCTTCTTCCCTTTGCACACAACCAACAATCAGAAACAAGTAAGAACAAAAACAAGAAGCAAGAACAAAAACAAGAAGCAAGACATCCATAAACAACTGAGTCAAACCCACCACAGTACGTTAAGGTCAGACTTTATTGGCCTAACTAGTGAAAACAATTTTCAAAAACTTACAACGACAGCTTTCAAGACTTCGTTGGTGATAGATGGCAGCACTCTCTCGTCATAATCAAGCCCAATGTTTGTGTAGATGCCTGGAAGTCTCTCAGGGATTGGTCGAAACAAAACCCTCAGGGTGATGGTTACGTTCTGTAAATCTGAAATGATTGGATCATATATCTTAAACAATATTTTTAACTGTTCTGAAACATTCCTGAAGTAAATTCTTGGTGATGACTCATCAAAATATATCTATTATTTATTAACACACACACTAAGGTGGTTTTATTCTCACAAATTCCAAGGAATCTTCGATTTGGGGGGAAAAAAATACATAAAAATCTGTATAATTCATGACATTCATGTAGTAAGTCTGGATCATGTGGTCGTATATACCTTTACTTCCGGTTGTTGTAGGGACACTACGTGGGCGGGTCCTGATGTCAAATATGATGGGTTTCTGTACCCAGGGTATGAGAAAGTGGGTACCCTCTCCAATTATAGTCTGCTTCACTCCAGAGAAGCGATCAAATATTACCGCTCTGTGCCCTCCATCCACTGAAACATGCACATTTATTGTCATTATAAACACCATTTTTCTACATACTGTCGATTGAAAATTCAAATTTCATGAATGAAGGTTGGTGGCCTTGAAGGGTTTTGACAGCTTTAAGATTCTATTTGACAAATGCTACCACATTTGAGAATATCTTTTTCCTTTCTGAAGCACAGGCAACTGGGATATAGGCAATCAACGAAGTAAAATTTACATATAAAATTGCCATTTGGGTCAGAACTGTCTCGTCATTTGCACTGCATATTCACCCTGCAAATGAGTGCCAGATATGGACATGTAAATTTCATTTCAAACATCAATTTGTACCATTTTAATGCTTAGCAAGTAAGACAACAAATGTATATGACAGGCTGGCATCATACATCGTCCAAACTCTATCATTTGAATATGATGGCAACTGGATGAGGGCCTAAGTCTGAGATTGATGGCTGGTAACTCTCTCTCAAAACTCTCCACCAAGTTAAGGCCCTTGATGTCAATCAGCAGACACATTGGAGATTAGACAGGCTTGGAGTTGTAGTGAGGCATAGAGACTAGCAACCATGAGATTAACCAATAAGTGTCCAGTTTTATCTGAATAATATTATTGTCAGGGTGTGAAGATAAGGGCGTCCAAATGTCCGGGATGAATACATTTCACCTTGGACAGGCAGAATTCTCTGTCTGATGGATATGTTTTGCCTCGATATTTTATGCATCGATAAATTTTTGAATCAATGGGAATGAATATGCTTTGGTGACGCTTCAATCATTTTCGCACCAAAAGTAAAATGATACAATTTTTTTTAATCCAGAGAATATTCCAATGTTTATTTACATCACCAATACCTATATACTATATCAGTGAAATAAGAAAGCTGTGAAGATAAGGAATGAAGTGCCCAGAAGATTGGACTCAAAACTGCAGGTTTTCACAGGTTGAAATTAGTACCTTCATTCCAGAGGCGCACCCCCATGAAATTAGTACACAAGTCGTCAGTAACCTCCTCCCAGGTCGGGGACCTGCAAGGAGGAAACGGTACTGATTGCCGTACTAGTTTTTAGAAAGATGAATATTTTTGCAATGCCATCTGATAAGTATTGTTCCAAATACCCCAGGTCGATACACATATTTTTATGAATTTTTGAAGGTGCTACATTTACTATGGTTTTCAATGGGACATTTTAATAGAGGTCCGAGGCCAATGTAAAACAGGAGGTATCTGTTTGATCACAGAATACAATACCTGAATACAGCATGAGCGAGAAATGCAATAACCTCTTTATCACTCGATATAAAAAACTCAGCAAAACCAATTGCCATCCACCTAATACTGCCCACCAAAAAATGATGGGTTCAAAAAGATGATGAAAATGAGTGATAATACCAGCTGATTTCATGCACAACACAGAAACTCCATGACCTTGAATAATGGAACTCATTTTAACCATTGTGGTGCTTGCCTTTTTAAAAAATAATCTGCAAAACGATGTCCCTACATTGGTCAACATGAGTCTTACCGTTGTACAGCGCTGTGTTGACTACTCCGCCCGCTACTGCGAGTCCAAGACCAACTCTTCCCAGTGTGTTCAGAAGTCTAGCCGCCATGCTGGATTTGTGCTTCTTGGGTCGCCGGCGACCGTGTTTTGGGTCAAATTATATTCTAAACAAAAACAAATATGATTCATTTCAATAAACATTGAATCATCGACATTTTAGTCTTGACCGTACACTTTTAAATGACAGGAATTACTTGGAAAATGTCAGAAATAGAACGCATTTCGACCTCATGTCCTACCTTACCGGAAGATGATTCTGTCAAAAGACAAAAAGTGAAATGTGAATCCTTAAACGGAAATGGAAATATTAAGATATTTCTTCAATGTAATCTTTTAATGAGCACATATCTAATAAAATTATTTTTCAATCAAATTTGATTATTTTTTGTATTTAATACTATGATATGTACAGAATACTTAAGTATAAGTTTTGTTTTGTTACGTTTCGGTTTTAGATTTAAATTTTGGACTTTGATTTTGAATAAAAGTAGGTCACACATGAGTTTCCGGCGACGACTGATGAAAAACGTGGTTTTGCAGTGAAATCGTCAAGATTGAATATAAATTTGGAAAGCGCGACAATAGTTACAATAATCACGTGAAGTATCGAAGATCAAGAATCTTTAAAACAGAAAAGTGAGTATTTATCAGATTATACATGTCCGTATCCTTATTTTTGACTATACACAAACAAGTAAAAATGAAAACGAAATTTGCACGCACGAAATTATTGCAGATGAAGACTGAAGAGTGAAGTATGACTGCTGGACGTGAAATACCCGAATTATGGTCAAAATAACCGCGATACCTAGTTGACCGATACCTATAAATACAGCTATTTTCCAAGGACAGTGACTGACTGGAACAACCTTCCCCCTCATTTAACTACATTGGAAACAGGTAGCTCGGCATCCTTCAGAAACTCCCTTGCCAGAGTATAAAGGTTGGCAACAAGCAGGTGGTGTGTACCAGCTGCTCCCCTTAGTGCAATCTTGCACTCTCGGCGGGATGCCAATTGGTTTTGCCGAGTAAACTTATAGATGTAGATGTAGAGACTGCGCTGTTGAACTGGCACATTGAACCGCAGTCAAGCTGCTGAATTTGGGCAGCTTATCCATACTATGGAGAAAAAATAGTTTAGCTCACATTTTCTCTAATTTTCACTTGTAGATAATTTACTCTGATAAGCTGCCCAAATTCAGCAGCTTGACTGTGGTTCAATGTGTTGTTTGATGGAATACCATTTGATGTACACATTCTTTTCTTACTTGTGCCTGACCAGTTTTCCATCGCTACAAATTATCGCCAATTACAGCGCTAAGCTGGAGAGGACCCTTGTAGCTGCTGGCAGTCACAGTCTACTTCATCAGCAGAGACTGGTCACTGACGAATAATAATTAGAAGAATGGGTGCAGCTAATTTACAACAATGATAGAAATATCAATTCTGTGGTGTGTGATATCCATTGACTATATGCCTTCTAAAATTGCTTGTTGAACATTTTTCTGTTGTCGATAGATTTACCTACTCAAAATTGACCACTGTAGTAGGATTTCAATTATGTGGTTTTGCTCGCCCATCTCAGGCCTTGACATTCACATTTGTGATCCACTTGCCCACCGGGCAAGTAAATTTTAAAATCTACTTGCCCTGAATTACAATTCACTTGCCCTGAATTTTTGTCCCAATATTTGAGTACAGTATAGGACTAAAGCTTATAGGATTTGTACATTCAAACATTGGCTGATAATTAGAAAAAATGCCCATATAACCCATAGATAACTATTATTTTAGTTCCTTGGATATAAAAACAATAGGAATAGGGCCTTTTCTAACTCAGGAGTTCAATTTTTAAGCAGAGAAATACATGAAGACTTTGAGCTTGTGAGTAAAAATGTCACCCTGAATTGTCAATCTTGTAAGAATATAACCTACAGTTATCACTTTATAAGATCAAGTGATGTCAAGTGTTACTGATGGATATACCCCACTGTTACTCATCATACTTAAAATCAACTGTACACGTTTCCTGGATAATATAATGATTGACAAAGACCAAAATGTGCGAAATTGATAAGCTCTACATCCCGATACAGTGCTTTGTGTGAAATACCGTCTTGAGGAATATATATATTTAGCAGCATGCCATAACTTTATCTTGCTCAGGGTTTGGGAGGCAGGGGTAATACCAAGGGCAACGGAGCTTGGACACAAAGTTATCTCTAATCAGGTGTCATCCCTGTGATGTGGTCAGCAGCTCTCTCTGTTCTCTGTGGGGTACTTTGATTGGGGACAGATTACAGTACTTGACCACTGGGCAAGTGGAACAGATGTATCAAGTTGCCCGGACTTGCCCGACAGGTGTGAAATATACCTCGGGCAAGCGGGCAACTGGCTAATGTCGAGGCCTGCATCTGATGATCTAACTTGTTATTAGATGTAGTACATTTCTTGGATGTGGTACTAAGCCACACATAAGCCTGGAATTATGAGAAAAAAATCACATGAAAAAGTAGCAAGACATTGTAGACAAACATTGATAGACGATAAAGTCAATTTGAAGTTGAGATTTATTAATTTTGAGTTTGAGTTCTATAGGGTTGAACATCACATTCATCATTATTTCAGTTACATCATTTTCAACCTAGTCGTAGCAGATATAATGAAAGTCCATGACAATCCACCCAATCACAGATTTACAAGGACAACAGGTTAACTTTTCATGCACCGATTTCAACTTATATCAGAAAGTGTAAGATGAATTCAATGCCGGCTTGGTCAGGAATCAAACTTGTGACTTTTGGATCATCACAGAGGAATCGATGCTAATAAGCTTGCACTCTAACCAACTGTGCCACAACCCTTGGTCTTTGTTGTTTTGAGAAGTAAATGTTTAAATATATTATTTGAAAAAATTGTTCTTGTTTTTTTACAGAACAATACCAAAACCAGAATGTCGGAAAATGGAACAAATGCAGCCACTGATCTGGAGCTCAAGATCATTAAACAGATAGAGGTGAGACAACCAAGATATACCTTATTTACTTGAAACTACTTAACTCTTGTCACCTGAGCAGTTGTATTGGATTTTGCATGGTTCATGAAAAATATGAGGCAAAAATCATCTCATTTTTTAGAAGAGTTTCTAATTTGATTGATCACAAATTACATGAGCACTGAGATAAGACTTGATTCATTTTGTTATTTTGTGGTTTTCAGTACTATTTTGGTGATGTGAACCTGGGACGTGACAAATTTTTGCAGATCCAGATCAAGGAAGATGATGGCTGTATCCTTTAATAATGCTCATATCACTCGAGGTCAAATACCGTATTTACTCGTGTATAAGACGACTCGTGTATAAGACGACCCCCCCAAAATTGAGGTTATTTTACTTGAAAAAAAATTTCCGAATATAAGACGAGTTGGTTTTTCAAGAGATATCGGCTCTGCTACCATTCAAGCTTAAGCTGAAGCTTGGCGGTCATTTTAAAAGTGAAACGTAAATATGCTTAAAATATAAGATATTAGCCGTCTTATACACGAGTAATTACGGTAAAACGTAAATACGATGTTCATATTTTCGAAATAACAAATATCAGACGTAGCAGATTGATTTTAATTGCGTTTTAAATGATAAATAAAAGTATATACCCAATATTAACACAAAATACGCTTTGCAGGTCGAGAACAGAACAAAACCATTCATCCATTTAACATGCATTACGCAATACAAGGTCGTCATTTTAAAAAGCGGGAGTGACGGGGACAAGCTCTTATTTTTGGCGCGAAAACAAATGGAGTGTATCAACTCACATTGAAATATTAATATATTGTGCAATGATGGATCCCTGGCTTCTCGTGTTGCGGACGTGAATTTGTGATAATATTGGGTAAATACCTTTATTTATCATTTAAAATCTTAGCCTCAAAACAAAGCGTTTTCATTATTTATCATTTGAAATGCAATTAAAATCGATCCACGTGTGAAAGCATTTCTGTCAACAAGGAAGACACGACTCAAAGCAGTGAAAACAAAGACGAAATGCAAAACTGTGAACGCTGATAATTGGAATCAGTGAGAACAAAGTCAAAACAAAGTGTTTCGAAATAATATTGGGTAAATACTTTAATTTATCATTTAAAACGCAATTAAAATCGATCCACGTGTGAAGGCATTTCTGTCAAGAAGGGAAGACACGACTCAACGCAACACGTGGTCGCAATTTTGAAAGGCGGAAGTGACGGGAAGAGGCTCTTGTTTTTAGCACGAAAACGATTGTTAATATATTGCGCAATAATGGATGGTATTATTCTGTTCTCGACCTGCAAAGCGTAATTTGTGATAATATTATGTATATACCTTTATTTATCATTTAAAACGCAATTAAAATCAATCCACGTGTGCAAGCACTTCTGTCAACAGGGAAGACACGACTCAAAGCAGTGGAGACAATGACGAAACGCAAAACTGTGAACGCTGATAATTGGAATCAGTGAGAACAAAGTCAAAACAAAGTGTTTCGAAATAATATTGGGTAAATACCTTTATTTATCATTTAAAACGTAATTAAAATCGATCCGGTAAATTCTGTGGCAAATCTGCAGTCAATGATCACATGACTTGTGAGTCACGTGGCCAATCGATCCGCAACGTCACGGACATCGTATTTACGTTTTACTTCTATGTCTATTAAAATTATTATTTAAATATATCGCACAATTCAACTCTGCCTTTGATGTCTTCCCATTCAGTGGTGTAAAAATTAGTAAAATTTCACTGATACCAATTATCAGGGTTCACAGTTTTGCATTTCGTCATTGTTCCACTGCTTTGAGTCGTGTCTTCCCTTTTTGACAGAAATGCTTTGACACGTGGATCGATTTTAATTGCGTTTTAAATGGATTGATGGTTTTGTTCTGTTCTCGAATAATATTGGGTAAATACCTTTATTTATCATTTAAAACGCAATTAAAATCAATCTGCTACGTCTGATATTCGTTATTTCGAAGATGTGAACATCGTATTTACGTTTTACCGTATTTACGTTTTACCGTAAATACTCGAGTATAAGACTGCTCTCGTGTATAAGACGACCCCCTAAACATTAACTAAGAGTTTTTGGAAAAAAACCTCGTCTTATACACGAGTATATACGATAGGTCAAATCAGTTACCTTAAGTTTGTTTGAAAAAAAGGCCAGGATCCCCAATATTTTCTATAGTTCTAGTAATCCCTGACCAATATCACCATTGGTTTCAATTAATTTGATATCGTCAGTTGGATGGGGACTGACTGAGTTACTTCAAGTTTTTAATGACTTCTTGGCATAAATAAAGACAGTCTCCGTTATAATTTCAAGGGAATTTAAAACAAAACAAAATTCTAAATATATTTGATCATTAATAAAAAATCCCCAAGTTTCTTTTGGGGGGGATGGAGTACTATTGAAAACATAATTATTTGTTTTGACCTGAGCAAGTTATGCTGCTCATTTTGTAATGTCAGAGTATGTGAGTTTTTTAAAGTATTTTCTGAAGAATATTGAAATAGATTAATATTATGTAAAATATCTTGTTTTTTTGTCTCGAGTCTGAAGTTGACAAGCAATAATAAGGCCAGGGAAATACATTGTTTTTTTTTCTTCTTTTATTTACTTGAATTTGCAATCATAATTTTTTGGCTGGTCTGAACTAATGTTATTTATTTTTCTCACAGAAAACCTAGGGTACTGTTGCTGTTTGCAACAAATTATATTTTGTGGTAACTGATATCAGTATGTTTAAACTAAATTGAAATAAGTTATGTGGAAACAAGGTTATTATTGTTTTTGGCCTTGTTGGTATCACCTCCTTAACCTCCAAAGGTCGTGGGTTCGAACCCCGGCCGTGCCGGGATTGAACTCATGATACAATTTCCCACATGAGCTGAGGCCTGTGCCTAAAGGGTTAACCCGTTGTCCTTGTAAATATGTGACCGGGTGGGTTGTCATGTCAAGGACCTGCGACATGACAATTCAGTGAGGCAGCACTATATCTGCTACAAGTAGGTCTCATCACGAAATGACTGAAATACTGTTGAAAGTGATGTAAAACCCCAAACAAACAAAACCTCCTTAACCAGTGTACAGGGGTGACGCTAGAGACGATGTTACTGTTCAACAGACTGAAGAGTCTGACGGAAGATCCTGAGGTGATTGTGGCAGCTATCGGCAAATCAAAGGCGGGACTCATGGAGGTAAGCTGCCCTCCTGTACCAAAAGGCAGTTTGGGCCAAAAATGACATTTTGCTTAAAGGAGTATATACCCAATTGCCCAGGTTGACTGTCAAAAACTGCCATTTGGCAGTGTTTTTGTGCAGTTACTTTTTTATATATCGTTATTTTCATCTTGAAAAGTCTACAAGATGGACGAGGAAATGAGTTGTTTGATAATGCTTACATTTGCCACCGATTTTGGTGAACAGAAGGATATCATAATCGCACAGTCAAAACCCAGACAGGCAAAAATAGGGATTCATTATAAAAAAAGAGTTTTGTGGCACTGTCTACACAATGATGAGACATACAGAAACGGTTTAAACAGTTGACAACTACAACAGGATTCTTTAGATAATAAAGTGCATGAAAACTTGTGATTTTATATTGTTATCTCTTGTTCTATATTTACCAGGTTAGCGAAGACAAGAAGAAGATTCGTAGATCTCCAGACAAGCCACTACCAGAAGTGACCAGTGAGAGACTAACCAATATGAAGAACAGAACAATCTATGTGGTCAGTATGGCATGGATAATCCGATACATAAAATGATAACCATTTGAGATCAGTTGATATTTTTGGTCAAAATCTTCCCTCTTGTAATTGGTGGGAAATTATAAAATAATTTGTTTGCATTTGTTATTAATCGGAAATTAGAAATTAAACAATATTTATAAAGAATCATTTTCATTACAATATTTTTTTACAAACAGTACTATGGATTAGTTCAGGCCTAATGGTTTTGTTTCTTTGCACTATCCCCTAGTTTATAAGAAAAATACCTCAATACATATATTTGACTAGTACAGCCTCAATTTGACAGGCACAAACGAAAAATTGTGAAATGGTGTTTTTACGACCCTTTCAGCAACTATGGCCATATCAGGTCGACTTTTGAGGTTTTTGATCAATCAGGGTTTTCCCTAGAAATTTGTTGATGGTGGTTGAGTAAGCAGCGCGTGGACAGAGTAAAGCGGCACAGCCGCTTTACGATAAGCGGCGAAGCCGCGCAGCGCATTAGGGGGGTCTGGGGGCATGCCCCCCCAGGAAAATTGTTTAAATTCAGTAAAAATGGTACATTCTGGTGCACTTTCAGGAAGAAATCCAACACATCTTTTAGCTATATTTGGTCACTATATTTCTTTATTTTTTTATCCATATGACACTGTCTTGCATTACATCCATCATGAAACTATAATTATCTCATTATATATACATGAACAATGACTGATAATTATTAATATTATTTATTTAGATAATGTGATTCAATGACTTAATCATATTAAAATTTTTTGGCAGCTAATACTTAGACTAGATTCTGTAAATTAATTGACTTTCTCCTCACTATGATATAATAGTTTTCACAATCAGAATCATCCACATGTTTCTTGGTGTTGTTGTTTTGATCTAGCACATGTGATTCTGTTCGGCTAACTTTTGAAGGTGGTGTGCTGAAGAAACTGTGCAGAGAAGCCTGCCTCTTAGCCATGATGTCTGCCTGCAACTTTCTTCGCAGACCTCCCTGTCTTCACCCGTTTCCTGACTATTTTAAACATGTTAATTGCTAAATTGCTTTCCCGGGTTAAATTTAGCAAACCCAAGCCTTGACTGGTTCCCTATCATTTTGTCAGGCACCAGGGCGCACTGTATTACATGTAGTTGAGAGGATAGGGGACCCACCTAAATCAAAACAACCCACTTCCTGGCTAGCAGCTGCCTGGGAAAGTAAACAAGAGATCGGTAACTTCAGCCCAGGTCTGAGGTGAAACTGATATGTAGGGTAATAAACAACATTACAAGGGTTCAGACAAGATAATCTTAGTGATTTTGCCGACCACCATTGGGGTTTGGATGGTGGTTGGCAGCAGGGCAGTGGTGGTCGGCCCAACCAGCACCAAATGCCTATGGAAAACCCTGTCAATGTGAAAATAAATAACATTGCCGGCAATGGGAGTCGAACCCACTACCTCCTGTCCTCCACTTATTTAGCCATTAAAGGCAGAGCTCCTACGTTCTACCAACTGTGCTTGTGGGGCTGGGTTTGACAGGCACAATCTCAATACATATTTGACAGGCATTGCTTCATTAGTTACATTTGGCAATTACAACCTCAATACATATATGACAAGTATAGCTTCAATACTTATATTCGACAAGTACAGCTTCAATACACACATTTGACAAGTACAGCTTCAATACATGCATTTGACAAGTACAGCTTCAATACATATTTGACAAGTACAGCTTCAATACATACATTTGACAAGTACAGCTTCAATACATATTTGACAAGTACAGCTTCAATACATATTTTACAGGCATAGCTTCATTAGTTCCATTTGACCAGTACAACCTCAATACATATATTCGACAAGTACAGCTTCAATACATATTTGACCAGTACAACCTCAATACATATATTCGACAAGTACAGCTTCAATACATATTTGACAAGTACAGCTTCAATACATATATACGACAAGTACAGCTTCAATACATATATTCGACAAGTACAGCTTCAAAACATACATTTAACAAGTACAGCTTCAATACAAATGTACAACAAGTACAGCTTCAATACATATATTCGACAAGTACAGCTTCAAAACATACATTTAACAAGTACAGCTTCAATACTCATATACGACAAGTACAGCTTCAATACATACATTTGACAAATACACCTTCAATACATATATTTGACAAGTACAGCTTCAATACATATATTTGACAGGCTCCAGGCCTTGACATACACACTAGCCCGGGGCCACCAGTTCCTCTGTTTTGGCCAGTGAATGCCCAGTTGGGCAACCATATTTTTTTGTTTTTTAATGACCCAAGCTATCTTGATTTTATTCTAATCCTTGGTGTCTCATATCACAATCAGTGGACTTTTAAATTTTGATTGGGACAAATAACCCCCACTAAAACTTTAGTCACTATACAGCCTTTATACATTGCTCTTTATTGTATTACACATCCTATTATCCTTAGAAACTTCGGGCCACCACCTTTCATGCTCTGGTGGCCCAACTGGGCAACCAAAATTTTTCTCTTTTTGTCAAGGCCTGGGCTCAAAACCACACATGGTAGGCAATATCCCAGTGGTGATTGATCTGGTCAGTTACGGATATATTTATAACATAAGATGGTAGGCAATATCCCAGTGGTGATTGATCTGGTCAGTTACGGATACATTTATAACATAAGATGGTAGGCGATATCCCAGTGGTGATTGATCTGGTCAGTTAAGGATATATTTATAACATAAGATTTGATATTCTTGTTTTCAGAAAGGGTTTCCTGTCGACATGAACTTAGACTCAATTCAAGAATACATGGAGAAATATGGAAAAATTGAACACGTTCAACTCAGGAGAGATGGCGATAAAAAATTTAAGGTAACAAAAAGAATTTAACCCAGACCGAATCAATTTTACTTTTAAAAAAAGGAACTAAAATGGCAATGAACTGTTGGAAGTAAATTTACTTGCAGATAGTTTTCCATCAATTTCTTGCCAATTTTGAATACTTATTTACATTTTAAAAGATTAAGGATTAGAAATGTCTTACCCATTATCATATTTCATGGCACTGTTCTCCAATCTAGATGGGAGTTTAACGAGCAGCTATAACTGTTTTGGTTACAGGGTTCAATATTTGCACTGTTCTCCAATCTTGATGATGCCAAGAAGTTTTTAGAATTAGAAAAAGTGGTGTACGGAGAAGACATTGAACTGATCAAATACACAAAGTAAGTAAATACATGCATTAACAGTGTTGTTTTGAAGGACTAATGAAGACAGTGCAGTTAAACAATGCAATTTACTATTTCAAGCAATTTTCCAATAATTTTTTTCCAAGTCGAATACAAATTCGTTTTATTTGGCCATTTTTATATAAAATAATAAACTGCATAAGATCAAAGAATATATTCATTAAATATTATGGCCAGGGAGACCCCCCATTATGGCAAATGATGATTTTTCAGGCATTACACAGAATTTCTAAGGCAATGCAAGAGATATGTTATTTTTTATTACAGAGATAATTACTTCAAGAGGAAGGGAGAAGAGAAGAAACACAAGAGGGAAGAAGAGATGCAAGAAATAGAAGAGTAAGTAGAAAAGTAGCCAGCAAGGTATCTTGCAGAATGTGGGGAAAGTACAAGAGTAAGTAGAAAAGTAGCCAGCAAGGTATCTTTCAGAATGTGGGGAAAGTACAAGAGTAAGTAGAAAAGTAGCCAGCAAGGTATCTTTCAGAATGAGGGGAAAGTACAAGAGTAAGTAGAAAAGTAGCCAGCAAGGTATCTTGCAGAATGTGGGGAAAGTACAAGAGTGAGTAGAAAAGTAGGGGAACTATTTAAAGTTGCTGTAACAGATAATATGATGTAAAATTTGACAAAAGTTATTTTCCAACCATTTAGAAATGTAATCCATGTGTAAACACATCAACCACATCACTTTTTGGTTTTGATGGGTCAATAATAAGTTTTTGAAGAAAGATTCAATAGGAGAGCTGGAAAAAATATCAGTCCCATGGGTTCAAAATTTCAAATTTCCTCATGGGGAATCCTAGTGATGTCATCACCTCAGCTGCCAGGCTCCTGCTGGTGCTGGGGCTAACAGGGCATGCGTCACAGGATGTTTTGATTGCATGGCCAAGTAAACAATACACATGTGCTTCATTTTAAAATGGGAAGAAAGAAGTTATATCAAACCAAGGCAGAAAAAAATAAAGCCAAGAATGATACCAGAGTTTACCTTCAGAATTACATAGTACATAAACATGCATATACACATGGGTGAAGGAGGTCTGTCACATGGATGCTTGTTGCCCTCCCATCATGCCTACCCCTAACCGGAGTCATGTTCTTGCACTACACATGCTAAAAATAGCTACCCTCAGCAGCTGTGTGGGGTATACCCCGGTCAGCAGCAGCAGGCCTGGCTGACCGTTATAGATGGCAGCCTGATGAAACCACATGGCTTGAGATAAACATTTGATTTCTATGCTTGTAACATATATATTCTCACAAACAAGAATGGGGATGTGTTGTGTGGAACATGTCCAACCAATTTTGAGGTATGTAAAAAATGGCCCAGGAAATGATATTATCTGTTACAGCAACTTTAAGACACAGAAAAATAATTAGAGGTGCAGGAGAAAGACACAAAAATAACTGGACATGGGGAAGAAAGACAAAAATAAGTAGACCTGGGGAAGAAGAACACAGGAATAAGAAGACATAGGAAGAAAGACACAGAATTATGTAGACATGGGGAAGAAGAACACAGAAATAAGTAGACATGCTGAAGGACACAGAAATAAGTAGACATGCTGAAGGACACAGAAATAAGTAGACATGGGGAAGGACACAGAAATAAGTAGACATGCTGAAGGACACAGAAATAAGTAGACATGCTGAAGGACACAGAAATAAGTAGACATGCTGAAGGACACAGAAATAAGTAGACATGGCGAAGGACACAGAAATAAGTAGACATGCTGAAGGACACAGAAATAAGTAGACATGCTGATGGACACAGAAATAAGTAGACATGCTGAAGGACACAGAAATAAGTAGACATGGCGAAGGACACAGAAATAAGTAGACATGCTGAAGGACACAGAAATAAGTAGACATGCTGAAGGACACAGAAATAAGTAGACATGCTGATGGACACAGAAATAAGTAGACATGCTGATGGACACAGAAATAAGTAGACATGGCGAAGGACACAGAAATAAGTAGACATGGGGAAGGACACAGAAATAAATAGACATATGGAAGAAGAACACAGAAATAAGTATACATGGCAAAGGACACAGAAATAAGTAGATAAGGCAGAAAAATAGACAGTACAGAAAGTGTGCACAAACAGTTCGTGGAATGGGGTGAGAGACATTCATAAGCAACATGTGTCCACATCCTATTAACACCTGGCGCCACCTTGATTAAATATTACAGTGAGAATATGATCACACCATTGCTTGAATTCATTAACACCATGGATTTGATTGATTTTCAGAGCCAAGAAATTGAAAGAGGAGGACGAAAAAGAAAGGTTTTATGAGAGAATCACCAAGGGGGCCATTATGGAGCTGAAGGGAATCCCTGAGGGGGTCAGAATGGAAGATATCAAGGAAAAGTTCAACGAGTATGGAACAGTCGGCTGGGTGGATTTCCAGTGTGGTCAAACTGAGGTAACATTTGCAAAGTGACAGCAGTACCTACATATAAATATATGAATATATGAATATATAAATATATAGATATATAGATAAATATATAATCTGATGGAGACAGATTTTGCTTTTGAAAATTGTTTGCTTTAGTTGGGTGTTTGGTGATATTTGCAGGCAAAGATACGTTTTGAGAAGGAGGGTGGTGCCAAGGAGGCGATGGATAAAGCATTAGAGGGAGGAAAGATCAAGGTCAATGACACAGAGGTGGAGGCGAGGCTAGTAGAAGGTGAGTGTTCAAGGCACATTGAGGAATACCAGACTTTATTATTCATATAAATATCTGCAAGACATGTTTCTCTGCAAAATTGTTCCTTCTTGTATTTTACCCTCATAGTGATTGGTTAAATATACATTATCAATCAATCTTGATTTGAATCAAACTGCTTTGGAATTTGAAGAGTAAAATTCCAAAATCTGCCATAGTTAATATGTGGAGTAAAACATTAAATTGGGAAGAGTCAAGTAATGCATGAGCAAGTTTGCATCCTCATTTATAAATAAAATTGAAGGTAACATTTATATAGTGCTGCTAGTAAATGCCTGGGTTTTAGCCAGGAACCCCTGTGTCTCAAGGTAAATACTCTACCAATTGAGCTATTTCAGCAGGTATTGTATATTTCAGCCATCTTGTTTGCTGTTTATCCATTCTTAATTATTTATTTGCTGCTGAATGGTGATTGCTCAGGAGACACAAGTGGAGTGGCCAACATGACAAATCAAATCAAATATAATGGTCCTTTATTTGTACCTTTGGTGTGATGATCAACATATTTCAGGTGATGATGAGATTGCATACTGGAAGGACATGTTCAGACAGAATAAGGAGAGAAATCAGAGGAATCGTACAGGCAGAGGAGGAAGAGGGGGCCGGGGAGGTCGTGGAGGTCGCAGAGGTCCAAGGTCACGTCCTGGGGTGAGTTTCAAACCAAATGACCTCAATTAATTTGCATTATATTTGAATCATAAGAGAAATTGATCTTCAATAATTTGGATTATATTTGTATAATAAGAGAAATTGATCTTTATCGATTTGCATTAATTTATCATAATAGAAATTGATCTTTAATAATTTGGATTATATTTGTATCATAAGAGAAGTTGGTAATTTGATTATATTTGTAATATTCCCTGTGTGTTTTCAGAAACGTCGCAATGAAGATGATGGTTCAGGAGACGAGGGAGCTTCGTCACCAAAGAAAGGAAAGACAGAATAAATCAGGACTGAATCTTAGATATGGGGGGCCATGTTGGGGGATTTTAAATTCCATTTATATATTATTTATGATATCAATTGTTTGAATTATTTGAGAAGTTTACATTCAGTCTCGATCTCAGAAACAATGTGGACAATTTATGAATAGCAATTTTGAAGATGGAGACTGTCATTTTGTTCAACTCAGTTATATATATATATATACAGAAAGATACCTGTTTTTTAAATGCTTTTTTTGTCATAAACACAGAAACCAACCTTTATCGTAAAATGTTTTCCAGATGATGTATCTCAGGCTTCAAAGTGAAACAACATTTATGTGTTGTATGTATTTCAGCTTCTCATCTGTGGGATAATTAGGTCACCATATTGAACTTTGTTAAGTTGTAAGATCAGTTTCCTGACAAGTTATCTCAAAATGATGTCCAGTAAATAATGTTTGGTCAGGATGTGCTATACTCTCTCTACACAACAGCATTTGTACACAAGGCAAAATAAAAGAAGAAGCTGGTTTCCGATTTCCCGACCAACAATAGTTCAAACCAGCTACCTGAAAATTTTTAAATCAATCCCAGATGTCTTGAGGTTCTATAGACCATAATGTTATAAGATGCAGTGAAAGGCCTTATTTGAATGGCCCATTATGGTCAATTCAAATTTATGTTTGTGAGGAATTAGCTTATTTTGTAACATACAATTTATACAAACATTTATTTGGATTTTGTTGTCATTGACAGATAATGTAATTGCTGCCATATGTTCTAAAATTGCTAATTTTGCATCACATAAGATATTGCATGGTATCCATTGTAAAGAATGACCAATATTTTATCATTGATATTGATTTATAATGTAGTTCACAATTAAGTGTCTGTTGTGTCGATTAAGGAAATAATCTTGAAAGTTTTCATCTCTGTAAGTTCCCTTGGGGTCTTATATCGAAGGGTGTGGTCAGTTTCAGTCTCACTGCCAAATCTCACAAAAATGAGCTAAATTGTAGAAATTGCGGCGAATGCACATCTTTTCCAAACAGAACCAAATATTATCATTAAGGTCATTTTAAAAGATGCCCAACTGTAATGGTTGGTGGAATATTCTTGAGAGGAAACAAGTTTGTCAGAAATATAATTAATCCTTTGAAAAATGAAAACATGGTGACAGCTATCTGTACATGTATTCTGATTACATTTTTACCAATAAAGGTCATGAAGGTCAATAATGTTTTCAGGATTTTGTAACTGAAGTAATAAAAAGAATACAAATTAATTCAAAACAAAATTCAAAATACAAATATGTATATACCTGTAACATTATATTATATATAGAACATAAATAATTTCTTAAAATTTCCTGTGTTTAGTTGATTCTTGGAAGAGTATCATTGATATATATGTAATGGAGTTAGGTCATGTTCTGTTAGGCTCAGATTTTTAGCATTCGAAGCATTTATTTCAACCAATCAGAGAGCAGCTTACAAATGGTTACAAGAAGTGTCCATAATAACTATGGCATGAGATTGCAATCAAAATCTGTCTGCACTTCAACATTACTGACACATTAAACAGGAACTGAGAACGTTTGGTCGATATATGATTATATGGGAGACAAATTTGTTGGTTTTAAATAAAAAAGGGTTTGAGACAGCTTGAATGTGGTAGGTGTACAAAAGATTAATATTGACGGACATTAAATTGATCCAATGCAATCTTTTAAAGTTCCATACATATAAGATATATGTATATTTTCAGAAAATAACCCCCAATAAGTTGCTCTAATCACAATGGTACATAAAAAATGAAAATGAACTCTCAAAGTATGTGGAAATGTGATAAAGTTGCAAAAGAAAAGCATCAGGTGACAAGAAATGCATTAAATGTAGACACAAATGGATTAACTCATTGAAAAGCTGATATATTTCTGCATATTTTATTTTATTCTTCAATAAGAGAAAGTTGCTTAACTTATTTCTTGAATGTGTATATCAATTGTAGAATGTATTCTATTTTTGGGGGTGAAAGTGACACCATGTATCCATTGCAATAGGAAGTTTTTTACTACCCATTTCATACTGTATACCGAGAAAAATTCGCGCCAAGTTATTTTCGCGCCATCGCCGTTTAAGACAGGTTCGCGCCGTTTTATTTTCACGAATTTTGGATTTCTAGTACATAATATTATCACAAATTACGCTTTGCAGGTCGAGAACAGAACTAAACAAAAAAATTCGAAACACTTTGTTTTGACTTTGTTCTCACTGATTCAGCGTTCACAGTTTTGCATTTCGTCTTTGTTTCCACTGCTTTGAGTCGTGTCTTCCCTGTTGACAGAAATGCTTTCACACGTGGATCGATCTTAATTGCGTTTTAAATGATAAATAAAGGTATATACATAATATTATCACAAATTACGCTTTGCAGGTCGAGAACAGAACAAAACCATCCATTATTGCGCAATATATTAACAATCGTTTTCGCGCTAAAACAAGAGCCTCTTCCCGTCACTTCCGCCTTTCAAAATTGCGACCACGTGTTGTGTTGAGTTGTATCTTCCCTTTTTGACAGAAATGTCTTCACACGTGGATCGATTTTAATTGCGTTTTAAATGATAAATAAAGGTATTTACCCAATATTATCACAAATTATGCTTCGCAGGTCGAGAATTTATCCATGAAGTAAAACGTAAATATCATGTACGTGGCATCGCAGTAATTCACGTCCGCAACACGAGGAGAAGCCAGGGATCCATCATTGCGCAATATATTAATATTTCAATGCGTGTTGATAGACTCCAATTGTTTTCGCGCCAAAAATAAGAGCTTGTCCCCGTCACTCCCGCTTTTTAACATGACGACCTCATATTGTGTAATGCATCTTCAATTTCGCGTCCATTTAATTTCGCGAATGACGTCCTGGCGCGAATTAACGCGAAAATAAAAAGGTCGCGAAAATTTGTCTGTATACAGTATTCAATGTCTTCCATTTTTAGTGATGATCTGTTTAACTGAAAATATGATAAGTGCAAGAACAATTTTTCAACAAATAATATTTTGTTCAATCAAATATCGAGTTTTAAAACTTTCTGTAGTGCAGCTGGAGTGCAAGCTTATTCCTTTATGTTGACCCAAAGGATGTGGTTTCGATTCCTGGCCATGCCAAAATTGCATTTACATCACAATTTTGGTATGAAAAGGTTAACCTATCTCTCACTTGTGCAGCTGTCTCACACTCCTATTGCTGTCTGAGTAAGGCCCCTTTGTGCAAAACCTCCACTGGCTCATTAATCAGGTCAGTAATTAGGTCAAATTGCCAATGTTGAAAAAGCTCTAATACAGAAATATAGGTATATTGTGGGTAATATTTCATATCTATCATAATTCTGATAAAAATTGAGTGAAAACAATTCTCCTAATGTACATATTACGCAAAACATCACATAAACTTGCAAAATAAAACTGAAGATGGGACTGGTTTAGCTGGTTTTAGAGGGCAATGTAAAAACGCAACAGCGAGATTGTAGTGTTCTCCAATCACCCATCGGCAAAGCCCAGATAGGTGATCTGGAGAGGTCTGAGATTTTTGCTTTTCATGTAAAATCTAGTTTAGATGTTATTTTCTAAATACCCAACTTCTTACTGATAATTCATATTTTATGTATGATTATGTCTAAAATCTCATAAAAAAGCTTGATTATTCTTTGGATAACATTAAATAAGGAAAATATAAATACTTGATAATAATCGCCAGCTGCAAAAATTGAATCAAACCCGTTTCAACTGCCGTTGAAACGGGTTCAATTTTGACGTTTAAACGGGTTTACCACAGTTTTTGCAGCTGGCGACTTTTTACTTCACTAGAGCTCAATCAACTCCACCAAACTTTTCTTTGGTTGGAGTTGGTAGAGACCATGGACGTTCGACAAACCCCTCCAGATCACCTATCTGGGCTTTGCCGATTGGTGATTGGAGAACACTAGCGAGATTGCACTCTCTTATCAGTGGCGAATTTTGCTGCAGTCAATGGCTGTACACGATTGGCATCCACCGTCTACCCAGCGGCGAGAACAGCAGATCGCCGGATCCTCCATTTTGTCCTGCCGAATTCGCCGAGGATATTCAGAGGGCGGAGGTCGGCGTCTGCCGCCTTCCGCCACCGGAACCCGCCGGTTCAATCATGAAATCAAGAAATGGGATAACCCGGGCTAACTTGCCGGACCCAATCGTGTACAGCCAATATATAACTTACACTGCAACTTTTTAGCTCTGCTGAGACTTTAGCTCGCAGAGCTTTAGGAGGGGGAAAATGTCTGTCGGTCTGTCTGTCCGTCTGTCCGTCCGTCTGTCAACATTTCTTTAAAAATCTTCTTCTCCAAAACTACCAGTAGTACATCTTTCATATTTTATATAGAGGTAGATATATAGTTGAAGATTCAGATTCCTTCAAATCTTAGTGATGTCACCATTGACCTTAGTGCAGTGACCTTGAGGTCACAAATTTTGTACTGAGCATATCTCAGCAACCACTTATTACAGGATATTAAAACTTGGTATGCAGAAATGTCATATGTTAAAGCTTTGCCTTGTCATACAATTTTAGTCATGTGACCTTTGACCTTGACACATTGACCTTGAATTCAAAATTTGTGAACATGCCACATCACAACCATCAGAAGTGAATAAAAAACACTTCATATCTGTTATATACTAACACTATGTTTAAAAATCTTCTCCTCCAAAACTACCAGTAATATTTGTTTCATATTTAATACAGAGGTAGATAGAGTGTTGAAGATTCAGATTCCTTCAAATCTTAGTGATGTCACCATTGACCTTAATGCAATGACCTTGATGTCACAAATTATGTAAGGAGTATATCTCAGCAACTACTTATAAGAAGAAATTAAAACTTGGTATACAGAAATGTTTTAGGTCATAGCCGTGCCTCATCATACTTTCTTAGTCATGTGACCTTTGACCTTGACACATTGACCTTGAATTCAAAATTTGTGAACATGCCGCATCATAACCATTAGAGTGAATTAAATGCACTTCATATCTTTTATATACCAACACTATTTTATACAGAGCTAGATAGAGAGTTGAAGATTTAGATACCTTCAATTCTCAGTGATGTCACCATTGGCCTTAGTGCAGTGACCTTGATGTCACAAATATTTTAAGGAGCATATCTCAGCAACCACTTACAAAAAGAAATTAAATCTTGGTATACAGGAATGTCTTAGGTCATAGCGGTGCCTCGTCATACTTTCTTAGTCATGTGACCTTTGACCTTGACACATTGACCTTGAATTCAAAATTTATGAACATTCCACATCATAACCATTAGAAGTGAATTAAATGCACTTCATATCTTTTATATACCAACACTATTTTATACAGGGCTAGATAGAGAGTTGAAGATTTAGATTCCTTCAATTATCAGTGATGTCACCATTGAGCTTAGTGCAGTGACCTTGATGTCACAAATTTTGTAAGGAGCATATCTCAGCAACCACTTACAAGAAGAAATTAAATCTTGGTATACAGGAATGTCTTATGTTAAAGCTGTACCTCATCATACAATTTAGTCATGTGACCTTTGACCTTGACACATTGACCTTGAATTCAAAATTTGTGAACATGCCACATCACAACCATCAGAAGTGAATAAAAAACACTTCATATCTGTTATATACTAACACTATGTTTAAAAATCTTCTCCTCCAAAACTACCAGTAATATTTGTTTCATATTTGATACAGAGGTAGATAGAGAGTTGAAGATTCAGATTCCTTCAAATCTTAGTGATGTCACCATTGACCTTAATGCAATGACCTTGATGTCACAAATTATGTAAGGAGTATATCTCAGCAACTACTTATAAGAAGAAATTAAAACTTGGTATACAGAAATGTCTTAGGTCATAGCCATGCCTCATCATACTTTCTTAGTCATGTGACCTTTGACCTTGACACATTGACCTTGAATTCAAAATTTGTGAACATGCCACATCATAACCATTAGAAGTGAATTAAATGCACTTCATATCTTTTATATACCAACACTATTTTATACAGAGCTAGATAGAGAGTTGAAGATTCAGATTCCTTAAATTCTCAGTGATGTCACCATTGAGCTTAGTGCAGTGACCTTGATGTCACAAATTTTGTAAGGAGCATATCTCAGCAACCACTTATAAGAAGAAATTAAAACTTGGTATACAGAAATGTCTTAGGTCATAGCCCTGCCTCGTAATATCTTCTTAGTCATGTGACCTTTGTCCTTGACACATTGACCTTGAATTCAACATTTGTGTGCATGCAAAATCTCACAACCATTAAAAGTGGAGCAGACTTGAGCAGATGATGATTTTGACCAATCAAAATGCATGTTACATTTCAAATTTGGCCCCAACTTGTTATCTTGATTCTCATTGGCTATGTTATTCAAAATGGCAGCCTCCTTGAGAACTTAGTGATAGCTATTAGATTTTTGAAAAAATCATGACAAAATGGAAAAAGAACTGAGTCTAATGGAAAATAGATAGAATTAGACCTCAGAAAATACAACATCTTGCCTACTTTGGGATCTTGTATGGAAAATCATAACCTGGTTGCTTGTTGTACTTAATCTCAGTTCATGTGTTTTCATTCAAGTCAGCAGAGCTGCGGGTTATGTTTTTTTTCAAATCTCGTCACCCTTCAAACTCCACCAGAGGGCAACATGGTGAACCTGTCACCCTTCTTCTTTGATCACGTTCATGCTTTTTCCATTCATTTGGTTGCCAGTAGTCATCTCACAAATTTCAAGTGTATCTTGTAAACGTTGTGATGATCAAATTTCACTTCAAAGTTAGGATCATGATCCCGGGGGGGGTACTCTCATGATTTTAACCCGCGGAGGCTGGGATGGAACTGAAAACCCCAGAGCCTGATTTAGGGAAATATTCTATCATTTTTGGTACCTTGATTTAGGACTAGCTGAGATTTGGTACCCTGATTTAGGACTAGCTGAATTTTTGATACCCTCATTTAGGGATGATGCAGAAGGAGGAGTACAAGGTGCCTTTTGGTGCTGGCTCACCACATCCACCAATTTTTATGTAATCGTCTGTCTTACTTTTTTTTTTTTCTTAAATTGTACTCAGATTGGTATATTATGATATATTTCACCCTTAATACAAAAGTTTGTGCATATAGAAACAACTATTACGAGAAATATCTCAACCGGAGGAGCCATTTCCTGGTGTAGTGATAAGGCGGAACCACAACAAAGATGGCCGCTTTGTTTACAATTTGAATTCTTTTAATCTTTTATACTTTTGGTCAATATAACCAACAAAAATGTTCAAATGTTAACAAATGAACTCAAATACATATCAAGGCAACTTCATATTTGATATTAAGAGATGTTAATACGTCAATCACATTTACAACACACTGACAGTTCTTGAGCACATGGCCAGTAAAAGTAGTACCAGAGGAATATTAATCTGGGTTGGCCAGAGGTAATAGTTTGTGTGTGCCTCTGATGGACAGTGTGTTGTTTTCAACCATCGGTAAATTGACCTAATTATTGACCTACTTATTGAGGCCCTGCTAGGTTTTGTACAAAGGGGTCTATATGGGTGAAATGCAGATATTTTTAGCCACCAAGATTGAGAGATAGCTGCACAAGTGAGAGATAGAAAGTGATAGACTGCTACAACAGCAAGAGATAGCTGCATAGATAAGAGATAGCTGCATAAATAAGAGATAGCTGCATAAATAAGAGATAGCTGCATAAATAAGAGATGGCTGCATAAATAAGAGATAGCTGCATAAGTAAGAGATAGCTGCATAAATAAGAGATAGCTGCATAAATAAGAGATGGCTGCATAAATAAGAGATGGCTGCATAAATGAGAGATAGCTGCATAACTGAGAGATAGCTGCATAATTGAGAGATAGCTGTATAAATAAGAGATATCTGCATGAATAAGAGATAGCTGCATAATTGAGAGATAGCTGCATTGAGACATGAAAAAGTGAGAGATAGTTACAACAAGTGAGAAATAGTTACAATAGTGGCAATATTGAGAGATAGCTGCAATAGTGAGACAGTTACAACAGGGAGAGATAGCTGCATAAATGAGAGACAGCTACATAAGTGAGATGACTGCAAAGTGAGAGATAGCTACAGCAGTGAGAGATAGTTACAGCAGTGAGAGATAGCTGCACAAATGAGAGAGTTACATAAGTGAGATACCTGCACATGTAAGAGACAGCTGCATCAGTGAGATAGCTGTGCAAGGGAGAGACAGCTGCATAAGTGAGAGATAATAACAACAGTGAGAGACAGTTACAGCAGAGATAGATAGCTGCACAAGTGAGGGACAGCTGCATAAGTGAGAGATAGCTGCATAAGTGAGAGATAGCTGCATATATGTGAGAAAACTGCATCAGTGAGAGATAGTTGTACAAGGGAGATACAGCTGCATAGGTGACAGATAGTTACAAAAGTGAGACAGTTATAACCCAGATAGATAACTGAACAAGTGAGAGACAGCTGCATAAGTGAGATAACTGCAAAGTGAGAGACAGTTATAGCAGTGAGAGACAGCTGCATAAGTGAGAGATAGCCACAACAGAGAGAGACAGCATCCTTTCCCAGCCGAAGGCACTTGTGATTTTAAAAAATCAAGCTCGCAAAAGTTAGCAAAATCCCAAGGCAAAAAAATCCAAGGCAAAATCTTCTTACTCTACCACACACTCACAAATCAGTTCTCAAACAAAAGCGACATCTGACGGTGCAAGCAGAATTATTGAGCCAAAACATGGCCGCCATGGACCGATAGTCGGGGTAAGTTCCATAGACTTACAGCTTAATCATATCAAAACCTCGAACATTCAGACCTAAGAGTTAAAAAGTTGGCCTGCTTTCTATTTCTAGCGATCAGTCAACGATCAGCCAGCGACCACCTAGCGATGATATAACGATGTACAGGTCTGACCTGCACATCGTTACATCATCGCTAGGTGGTCGCTGACTGATCGCTGGCTGAAATAACTTACCTAACAATACTTCTGTAAACAAACTGCTGAAATGAATTAAGATATTTACAACCATGCAACTTAAACATCAATCTCACCAATGTCGTTAAGGGAATGAATTTGACAGCCCAGCGACATGCCTTCATGACACACCAGTTGCTGGCGACCTCTAATGGCAGTTTACATTTACTTTCTTTGTATACCAGCTAGCTCACTGACAGATAATTTCCCTCTAGACTTTTTAGAGCTATTAATCAATGGAGATAAATGGTAGTGACAAGATGAAATAACCTTATCTTTTCAACCAAACCTCACATAGTTTCAGTTTTCCATAATATATATCCTTTCATCTTGGATACAATATTTATTTATTCCATGCTGTCATCATAATACTTTCCTTGTTGTATGTAGATACATAATTCTATTGTGATGCAGTGTACCATTATAAGCAGAACAAAATGAAAAAAACTTACTTGTTAAAATTCTCTCAAGACATTACAGGTCCTCACACAACTGCAAAATTCATTCTGTTAGATAGTTTCCTAGTTCTTGGTAAATCCAACATAAATGATTAAAATCCATAGAATCTGAAATGCATGTGCTCTGTTCTGCAGCATGCATAGAAATGACCACTTGGGTACAGTGGGCCACCAGGGGGGTTTAGTCCATTTAATATAGTGGGTGGTTTTGTAAATCAAACTGTGGCATTTTATAAATATAACCCACTAGCACACCATTGAAGTTGCTCATCTCACAAATACTTTGTAAAATTGCAGATCTTAGTTTGCAATAGTTCTAATATATGTTCCATAAGTAAAAAGAATAATTAATTTAGTGGAGAAATTGTATTTCAATGCAACCTGTCTCTCCCACCAAACACTTAAAATGGACTTGCCCAAATAGGATGTGTAAATTTTTACTACAAAGGGTGATCCCAAGCTTTTTTAATTGTAAAACAAACAACACATGGCTGGGCATCAGATTAAGTTTCTTTGTGACATGTGATATGTTGTTATAATGTTTTTCTCTTGGCATATAGCAGATAGGTGTAAATCAAACAAAAATAAATCAAAAGGTAACTTGAAAGACCTGTATCATCTCAGATTAAAAATCATAAGAAATATTCAGAGAGAAAAAGTAATGTTAATGTTAAATCATTTTATTTCCTGTGTAAATCATATAATTTATTACATGTCATATTTTGTACCATTTTCTAATAAAACTCTCATTTCAGAAAGAAATATAAAATATATCAAAATATTCATTTGTCAATCATTTATTCAAATGATAGTTATTACCTGGTATTCATTTGTCAATCATTTATTCAAATGATAGTTATTACCTGGTATAATTTGAAACATTTCTTTGCACATTTGTCTTTGCTTGTTGTTGTGAAAAAGAATGATTTTATCATTTACTAAACTGGCAATTATCTATTAAAAGAAGGCATCTGACACTAAGTATGGTGCATGTCTAATGGCAAAACAAACGAAAAGTGTCATGGAAGAGTGACATTTTATGATATCAAATTAACTGTGGAAAGAGATAACACATAATAAATAGTGAGGGAAATAGGTAACAAAATATTATATTAATAGTAGATTGCTTAAAAGAAGATCTTTCCTGGTTCATTTGACCGATTTACTTTTGAAATCTGTTTGTAGTAGTTTTGTACCAAAGCATTTATGTTTCCAATCTAGGGAACTGGGAACTTTATTTTTTAATGTGAAAGAAGATTTGGGGGACACCTTTCCCCCTATGATTAATCACCATTAGATACACATATATTGGGACAACTGAGCTAAAAACACCACAACTAATGCAAACTACATATATATTTAATTTGGACCAGTTTTATACAAGTCTGTACTGATCTTGCTATTACCAAATTTCATAGTCCAATTAGTTTTCGTTTTTGTCGATTTCTTTGAACCAGAAAAAGTGATGTGTGATGAATCACTTGCTCCAGTCTCATGAATGTTATTTGTTTGGAAAGGTTTCTTAAATCAGCATTTGCTTGCTCATTTGCCTGAGAATTGACATTATTTAGGGCATAATTTCCTTTGTATTCATTCATGTTGAAGCCCTGTGAACATGAATTATGGTCTCTCATGTGCAATCTGTCCACAAATAACAGTGTTTCAGCAAAACGTCCTGGCTCACGGTTTAAGATGAATTCTTGCAAATGACATGCATTATCATATACAATAATAATGTTCGTCAGGTATTCACTGAATCTTCCCAAAAATATATCAAATGGGGTTCGGGGTGATTCCACTTGGGTCATCAAACTAAATCCAATAGATATTCCATGTTCACAGAATATTGTGAACAGTCCTGGCAGGAGAGTTGCATGACTCTGTGTTTTTTTTCTGCATTCTTTGGAAGCACTTTTTGATGAAGAGTCTTTATCCGCAGAATATACTGCCTTCCCACGCAGGTTGGTTAATGCAGGGTAGTAATTTTTTTCTCACCTGAGGGAGCTGCAACTGCATTACACTGTGAATGTGACTTGCAACCACGTGACCTGCTGCAATTTGCCGCCATAACAGTTGCAAGAAGGAGTTGAAATGTGAGTAATAAAAAAAAATGCGCAGTTGGCTCCATCTAGTGGACAAATGTGGCATACCTGGTAAAATGTGATTGAGTAATGAAGGTAAGCACAGATTGCCGTGGCACACAAAGAACACATGACGAATCACCTTGATGAGGTTGGGACCTGTTTAGGCTTGACACAGGTCTTAATTAACCGCACTTACTCAGTTGATATTTCCTTATGGGTCTCAACAATAGGGAAATAATAGAATGTCATGGAGCTCAGATCCACACTTTCCATCATATCCAGGGGTCCCATAGAGTAAATTATTTAGATATCAAAAACGTGTTTTGGGTTGTAGATACAGGACATATGACATGGAGAAGTTGGAAAAGAATAACATTCATAAAGCTAAATCTTTTAATTATACTTTTCGGTTCATAGATGACCTTGTAAGCTTTAACAACAAAGACTTCAGTGAGGGCGTGTCCAATATTTACCCTAAAGAACTCAGCATCAAACAGGAAAACACTCACAGTGATAGGGCTTCCTACCTTGATCTTTACACTGAGATCAACAACAAACAATTTCACACTAAACTCTATGACAAACGAGACAGCTTTAAGTTTGATATTGTGAACTATCCCTTTGTGAAGGATTCAAACATTCCAGAAAAGCCTGCCTATGGAGTTTATGCCTCTAGACTCATCAGCATTGCTCGCGCATGTGACTCATTCAAAGACTTTAAGGATAGACATGAATTTCTGTGTTTGAAGCTGATGAGACAGGGCTTTCATTATAAATCATTAGTGAAACAGCTACACAAAACTAAGCATAAACACAGAGATCTCTTTGCTAAATACCAGTCAGTCATTGAAGTTCCTTTGCCCATCAACATCTCAAATCAACGGCATGTTACATTACGCTGATACTCATCTCACTGTATTCCTTCATTTTCATCCCTTCATTTTATCACTAGTGGAATCCTGCTTAAGATCGCGAGGGGGCGTAGTTTCCTACTATGAAGGTGTACGAGTAATGTTCCAGCATGCATGCCTTTGATCTGTGTTTTCAGATCATGTGTTGGTACATGAAGCCTACACCCTGCTAGTTATAATCATCTGTTTGGTTCATTTTCATACAGTTTTATTTACTTCCATTGCATGCTTATACATTCTCATGTTATCATACTAGTCTTGTTAAATTTGTTTCTGTTAGTCATTCCAGTTGTTAAACATAGCATATACAACATCATAAAAATAGCCTGCATAGATATTTAAAAAATATAAAATAATCTGTGCAATGGCTTGTCTTGACCTAAATAGTCCATTTTTTTCAATTGCCTGACCTTTAAATGACCTTGAAATAAATTTTTGACCTCAGTGTGACCTTTCATGATGAATATATCAACAATGAAGCTTCTTTAACATACTTATAAAATATTATTGTTAAATATACATAAACAAGGCAGATATAGGAATGAACATATTATTACATAATCATAGTTATATCATTAAAACCATATCATCTAAATAGCCAGAAATAGTGCCATTAAGTGACCTGCGCAATAGTTCTAGGAAAATTAGGGAAAAACTCCAAGTCTGAATCAACTGGGCAACTGTACATCTCACTTGAAGGTATGGTAACATCTTCTACCCTCTGGATGACATTAATAATTGAAGAGACCACCTGCAGGACATGGCCATCCACTGTGCCCTCTGAAGTAAATGCTAACAAAGTCTCTGCTATTAGAGGAACCTCTGCCTGAAGTGTGGTGAGCATTTCAACATTGTCACTGTGCGACAAGTCAACAGGTTTTCCTGAAAGTACAATGTACTGTACATATCAATCATCAGCATCTATATAGTTTTGGTAGATTATTCAGATTGTACAGAAATTATTGTTATTGTCTCCCATTATTTTATTAGGTCAAGAAAAAAAAATTCAGGCATTATGATAGAAAAAAATAACCTGATAACTAACCTGACAATACAGATGACAAGATCTCCTTCACAATCCTATTACTTGATACCTTGAATGTTCCAAAGAGTGATGAGGTGGAACTCAGGGCCCCGAGAAACTTCCTGCTTCTGTAACAAATCACATATAATTAGATAGGTGATAAAAATGCATGATTATACAAGCTTAATTTTTCATCAAGGTCATGAAATTAAGGTTTTATGTTTCTCAGTAATATTTTTGTGCAAAATTAAGATTGCAGGAGGTGCTTTTAGCTTTCATCACAATAAAGTTGCAATATGAATATGAAAATATTTCCATAAAGCTACAATTTTTCAAATGAGAGATTTCATTAGACAATTCAAAAATATGCATACATTACCTTGGATCAGCCTGGGGTCCCATGTACTCAATCCAATCACTCAATGCGGGACAGGACTTTGCCCACATCTTAACAAGTCGGATGTACTCCTCAGATGTCAAGGACCTGGCATCACTCAGTAGCTTTCTGTTGTGGTAACCTGCATATACAGCTAGTAACTGTCGTGCTGCGGAATTGCCCAGTGTCCGGTCAGCATGCTTTAAACCTTTTTAAAATTTGGGTTTCAGGTCAGTTAAAAAAATAGCACAATGATAGCATTCTAAATAAACAACATTGAGGTGGGCTTACTGACTGTAGGATATGATTTTC
Organism: Amphiduros pacificus; assembly: GCA_949316495.1. NCBI lineage: Eukaryota > Metazoa > Annelida > Polychaeta > Phyllodocida > Hesionidae > Amphiduros > Amphiduros pacificus. Next base: position 27,955,118 of record OX439011.1, read on the forward strand.
TTAATTAAATATTTAATATGTATTATTTTACAAGCTACCATAGCACATCTTCATTTGCCAATGTATCAATATGAATATGTTGAAATATTTCCATTAAAAATTATTTATGTGATTTTTTTTACCTTTCACTTCTTTCTCTGGTGGTGGCATCTGCTTTTGTTCTCTCAAGAGGTCCCGCCTTGATCCCATGGCAATTCCATCACAAATTGCACACATCTTGGCTGTTCCGCCTCCCTTCAACTTTTGGAAACAAATCTCACATCCAAACTCTTCTTTTGGATCCCACTTTAGTAATCTATTAGAAGATGGAATAAACAATGAATCATTAAACAACTTTAGAGTTATTAATATGAAGAAAATGTCTACATCATTATTTACATATATAAGTGTACCTTGTAAAACAGTTATATGCCCTGTGAAGTCTGTAACATGTTGTTGGCAGGCTATCCAGGCACATCTCCTCTCGCAATGATTGGGCTGCCCTCAAGGCTGCTTGGAGAGGATAAGAAGTCTCCTGACTTCTCTTTAGAATGCCAAACAACCAAACATAGTCCACCAGGTGCCAGTTGTCAAGATTAAGTAACAGGTGTTCCTGGCCATCATAGTCTATGGAACAACACTGGGATGCAGTCTGGAAGCCATAAATTTTGTAGCCATCCTCCACAAAGCTCTCCCTGTGCACTGTTGCATTTCCACATAATAGCACCTCCTTGTATTGTTGTCCATGTTCACATATGTCCATGAGATGATCTGCATACAGTTCTTTTGGAAAGTTAAATCTCAGTTTTGCATGTTTGTCCTTCAGCACTTTGGACAGAGGCCATGGTACAGGTCTTGATGAGACAGACTTAAAGTCTAATGGTGCCAGATCATCATCACATGCTATGTCATGAACTTCATGCTCTTGATTCCATGACAAGAATGCGGCGAGATGGTCACATTTTCCTGTTGAACATGATTGGCATTTGTAGCGTCCCCTTCCACATAACACAATACCATACTGCTCTGATACTTTGACTGCTGCGGCAAAGGGTGACAAAGATAATATGTCTATGAAATTTTCTGACAAAAAGTGATTCTCATTATCTATTGGCAACTCATCTTTTAAAATATCTGCTGCTTTGCAATGCATACAGGACAAATCTTTCTCTTTGTATGAAATCTTGGTCTCCAATATGCTGGATTGATTTCAGTCTCTCCCTTTGGTGTAGTGCTTCTTTGCAGGAGCATATAAGTATACTGTGGCCATTTTTGAAGTTTATTGTCTCTGCTATCATCCATCTCTTCTGAATGTCACCATTTACTTTGACATCCATGAGTGCATACACCCCTGTTTCTCTCAGATGAATAAATCTTCTTTCCCTCCTGAGGTTGTTGAGATATTTGTCCACTCTACTCAGATGCCCAATCTCCACTGGTCTGCAGATATTCAAAAAAGCTTAACTTCTAAATATAAGGTTGTCATATCTGGTAAATAAAATTTAACTGATTGCAGCATGGTCTCAAAGAAGAATAATTAGTTTGTATTCATATGTAATATAGGAAACATCATGAATAAAAAAATATAACTTCTTATATCTTCTTTTTGACAATCAATATGAATCATTAATGTGTACCTACTCATTGGAATGATTATATGGTTCTTGAATAGTTGTACTCCCAGCCACTTCTGTAGATTTTACCACCTTGAAGATAGTGTCAATTCTTCTTGTGTCATGTTCTCTACTGTTTTGCTTGGGTGCTGTAACATTAAAGAATGCAGAATCAAATTTTTTCTTCCTTCCCATAATGTTAGACAGTAGCATATGTTAACCAACTCTGATATTCATCAATTAAAATAATCCAAGTGCTTGAAATAAAAGTTTCTCTTAAACTTGTATCAAGGTGCTCTCTGTGCTAATTGCTTGACAAATTTCCATAGTATATTAAATAAATATGTAGACTTTTTGGCAGGGGCTGCTATGTTATGACAGGCATTATCACTTGACATCTGACATGGGAAGAGAGTCCATGCCACATTCCTTATCACAATACCAACAAGTACTAATTACTGAGTTAATGGCTACAATCTAACAATTAACTTCAAAGAAATCTCTAGATACATACTCCACATTAAAACAAGTAGTTGAGTACAGATCACTTGGATCTGTATATAACAAGCATCCTTTTCTATCTTTATCTGAAAACGATGATAGCTCTTAATGTCAGTAATAAAAATTGTTGGCTGAAATAAAATCAATGCTCCAACACTATTAACATATATGTGAAAACCATCACCTGAGCACATTAGAATCTATGCAAAACAATGGCCCTGTAAAACATTAAGGGATTCTTTATAAATGTTATGACTGTAACCAAACTTTATATTTTTTTTTCAAAAATATACTGCCTAGGAATAATTTTAGCATCTAAGCTGTTTGACTGACAAAGGAATTATAAATTCTATGCTAATTATTGTCCTAACATGAGGTCTAGGTTGTATAACTGTTAAAGAATATTGTCTCAGGTTCAGATCTTCACAATCAAGGACCTCCAATTGTTGTTGACATATAAATTACCAAGCTTCTGTCTGCAAATATGCATATCTGTTGGTTTTCTATATTATCAATAATATACATCAAACATTCATTGCAATTAAAATCATGTCAATTGAATCATCCTGTATTATTTAAGAAGAGGAACCATGACAAGTGTTCATTCTAGTCCCAGTACTTCCATACATAACAGTTAACATCAAATACAATTGCAAGATCATGGCTCCTACAATGACCAAAGCTAGACACCAGAAACTTGTGATGGAAATCTTTGAAAGACAGAAGGAGTTATCTGCTGCAAATATTGCCACATTTGTTATGACCACCTTACCATGTGGCAGCATCAGATGTTCTGGGGATGAATACCTGACTGAAAAATACCAGCACATAATACAAGAAGCACCCGAGGGGGTATTTGGAAAAGGCACAAGGTCTCACACCCAAGTCACATTGGGTGATAATGTGACACCAGAATCTGTACAAATGATGAACCAAACAAGTTTGAGAAAGGTTTTGTCAGGCCTTGCTGCCATGCTGCAATCAGGTAAATATATTTTGGTTGAATTCATATATGAATTAAAATCTTGTATTTTACCCTGAATTAAGTTGACAAAAAGTTCACAAAAGATCATCATGGTGTGTGACAAATATTTTGTGATATAATTGATATAGTATGTATGTTATAAAAAACCCACATCTCTGAGATCAACAAAGTGTGTCCCCTGTATGATTACAGATGGAGGAGTACAGGTGTCCTACAAACTACCCCCTCCACTATTCTGGGACGTATCTAGGAACAAATTTGAGAAGAACTGCATCCAAAAGTCCATGACAGTGGCAGACATGAAATACCAAATTCTACTTGGCCTTAAAGCAGTGGTAAGTGAATTGCGTAATTCCAATCTTTGTCATTCATTCATTGTCTGGATTTTATGTTTATGTGTAGAATTTTAGATTAATAAAATGTTTACATTTCTGTTTATAGCAAAAGACCAATGAAAATCAATGTGAGCCACATCCCATAATACAGGTGGAATCCCAACAGAGTAGTGATCATCCTCAGTGTGAGCCACAGCCCACAATGCAGGAGGAATCCCAACAGAGTAGTGATCACCCTCAGTGTGAGCCACAGCCCACAATGCAGGTGGAATCCCAACAGAGTAGTGATCATCCTCAGTGTGAGCCACAGCCCATAATGCAGGTGGAATCCCGACAGAGTAGTGATCATCCTCAGTGTGAGCCACAGCCCACAATGCAGGTGGAATCCCAACAGAGTAGTGATCATCCTCAGTGTGAACCACAGCCCATAATGCAGGAATATCAGCAGATCACAACACAAAACCAGTCCCAGTCTGAGTCACTGCCTGTCACTGGGTTACAGTCTCAGGTTGGGTCCAACTACAATAGCCAGTCCTGGAGGGACCCCAGCTTGCCCCAATCCCAGACTCAAATGCAGTTACAAACTCCATTAGAGTCTCCAATGCACTGGCCCCAGATCCAGACCCCAGGACAAATATACTGGAATAGTTTCAGTGGATATCCACATGTGTTCCCATGGAGTCATGAGCCAAGGCCTTCTCCTTGGTCAGCATTCCAACAATCAGGATACCATTACCATGTAAGTTTATGTTTGCAAATTATATTTTGTCCAAATCTGGTCATTTTTATTGTGCTTGTTTTTAAGACATAATATTGAAATCAGATATAAGACATAATATTGTAGTCAGTTTCTGTACAATTTTGTAAAAAAAATTAACATTTTATCATTCACCCAAAATAATAATTCATTTGCCAACAGGATGCAAGCTCCAGCCGTCCCTCTGTGCCATATCCACATACAAGTTCCCTGTCCCTTCCTAGCACAGATTGTGATGTGGTCACAAATGTGGGATCTGACACAACACCAGCCCCAGAGTCTGCAAAGAAGCCCATCAATGCATGCAGTAGTCTTCAGAACTTGGAGGCGGATCTTGTTTTTTCAGGTCAACAACCCAGACGGTGTGGGAGGAAGAGGACAGCCAAATTACCATGGACACCTGAGCCAAAAAAGGCCAAAGATAGAGTTTGATTTAAACTAAAAATAAAAACAGTATTATGATTGATAAATTTTCACCAACTTCTGGAATATTCTTCCACCAACTTCTGTTGTAACAGTTCTTATACAAAATACAAAGTTTGTTGGTGTTAAATGTAATTGATTAATTATGATCACTTTATTAAAATATTTTCACATTACTATTTTTGTTTTTGTTTAAAAAACAGTTGAATTCTTTACAAAAAAAGAATTTTCAATGATACTTGCAAGTAGTATAGCAACCATATACCCTGTACCTACTTCATGGGCCATAACTGCCAGGCCTCAGACCACTATTATAATGCCCCTTTGAAAACCATAGTAAATGCCTAACCTGCAAAAAATCATATCTCATATCTCATCAAGGCCAAACACTGATTAATACTTAATGAGATCTGTATGCTCTATGAAAATGACCAGGTCAAATATAATTTAATATAACCAAACTTCTGAAGTACAACATGTACTGTACAAGTTACTATAATATATGCAGTGAGACCTGACACATCAGTGGGTGATAATTGGGGGCACGTTCATTAAAGCGAATTATATAATTAATACTTATGTAATTTACGGCCTCACTTGGCTTTGTGAATCTTTGACATCTGCCTGTGACTATGGCAGACCAAATTATCATCGTTATGCAATCGCTAGCCTCCTCAGTTCATCGTCAGTCAGCCCACAGCAAGCCTTGAACGACAGCGTTATACCATCGTTGTTTACATCGTTATCAATCGCTAGGGGGCCAAATTGTAGTATCTTGTTATATGGACCTAAAGTCAAAACAAACGCAAGCTAGTGTTCTCCAATCACCAATCGGCAAAGCCCAGATAGGTGATCTGGAGGGGTTTGTCGAACGTCCAAGGTCTCTACCAATTTCAACCAAAGAAAAGTTTGGTGGAATTGTTAGAGCTCAAGTGAAGTAAAAAGTTGCCAGCTGCAAAAACTGAGGTAAACCCGTTTAAACGTCAAAATTGAACGTGTTTCAACTGCCGTTAAAACGGGTTTGACTCAGATTTTGCAGCTGGCGACTGATATCAAATATTTATATTTTCTTTATTTTATGCTATCCGAAGAATTATCAAGCTTTTTGGGGAGATCTTAGATACAATCAAACATAAAATATAAATTTTCACTGAACGAGTTGGATATTTAAAAAATCTCATGCAAACAAGATTATACAGAAAAAGGAAAAAATCTCAAACCTCTCCAGATCCCTATCTGGGCTTTGCCGATGGGTGATTGGAGAACACTAAACGCGAGCGAAAATCAAAATCAAATCAAATCACGGGATGTGCCAGGGGTTTAAGGTCAGATAGCTAAACCAATAGTAGATAGAGGAAGCCTAGAGGGTTGAATGTTCTGGTTATTCTCTGTCCATTTTTTTAGGTGGAATGTAGGGGGCGAAATTCTTTTGGTGTCAGTGGGAAGGGTGGAAAGGTCGAGCTGTGCTTGCATAGCTGCCAGGTGGTACCTGGAAAAGACTGAAAGAAAGAAAGTGAAAGTGAAAGGGATCAATTCAAATTTGAAGACGTTTGGAGAGAGCAAATTATTTCAGAAATATACTAAATAATGCAATATCTCAACTAAAGATGACATTTGTGAGGGCATATTTAAGGCACTGAGTCTAGATGCAGCCAGATGGCATATGTCATGCGCAAAGTAGGAATCTTGCACAATGTAGGAATAATTCCTACTTTGTGCAAGACAAAGTAGGAATTCCTACATTGTGCAAATAAACAGGAATATCTAAGTCATGAATCCAAATGTCAGAAACCTGGATGAGGAGGTTTAGAGTATATGAACATCGGACTTAATGAATGCAGGACTGTTATAATAAAAATAATAATATGAGCATGCACTGATGTCAGCTGGGTACATAAAAACATGATTTTATCTGTGCAGGAAGTTGTACATTTCTGATTGGCAGTTAGGTAGATAGCTGGGCATGAGCCTGTAAATATATTATTATGATACTATTCCAAAACAATATTTTTTTTGTACATTTTTGTCAAAATAAAGTGTCAATCAACATTTCTATTTCCACAGATGTCATATTTCCATTACAAAGTACAAGTCAGTCGATATTTGTAGCCAATGTTCATGTCCTTTAGTACCAATAATATCCATTTAAGCCAGAAGTGTCCATCATTTTTTTAGCATACCAAATTTAATATAAAACTGATAAACATTGTAATTATATTGGCAGCATCCAGTCATCTCAGTTATTGATAGTTCAAGAATCTCTAGCAGTGAATTTGCCTTTTGTTTATTTTGGGCCTGGCGGCCATTTCACGTGTAAAAACTGCCCCTAAGTGCTCTCAAATGTCCAAAATGCAAATAAAAAATCTCTATGGAAGGGCTTGTTATTTAGGGAGTGGATGCCATCACCATGACCTTGGAGTAATTCATAATTACTCCAAGCCATGACTAAGTTATTGATATATCTTAAAATTCCTACTTATTTGCGCAAAGTAGGAATTCCTACTTTGGGCAGTTGCACAATGTAGGAATTCCTACTGGGACACGATTCCTACTGGGTGCAAGACATATATATATATTATATATATACATTGACGTCATATTGGCCCCACCCACACCCCACAAATTTGTTGCTTCTAGACTCAGTGATTTAAGGTATAGTCATATTTAAATATGAAAGGAATTTATTAGCACTTGTTTTGAGTCCAGATTCGTCAACACAAAAGAGGAAAGCTGACATTTCAAATCGTCGATTGACCTGCATGCTGTAACGTGCAGGAAGATATTTCACAGTTCACAGTTCATTTTTCAAATTTTTTTCCGAAAATTTGACTTTGTGTTACATTTTAATTAAAAAACATATGACGCAATGCTTCAATTCTATTCAAATTTTCAGTGATTACTACCAGGGGATATATATATATTGCCACAAAAATAAATTTGAAGGTGAAAAAAAAATTGTTGAAATTGGACTTTGAAAAAAAAAAACAATATTATATATTCTGCAATTAAAAATAATTATGAGAGCTGTTTCAATGGTGGTGTCCTTTATAGGGATTCATCTATAGGGTCCCTGTTACCCAGTGAATGGTTGAGTATCCGTCGTTGGGGGACGTGGACGGGGGATCAATACTCTACCACTCGATAGATACTCTAATCTACTCTACTCTACTCTACTGTACTGTACTGTACAACAGGCATAGCTCGCTAACTCGCTGGCTGTGAGTTCGGGCGCGGATCCTAGCTTCCCTATATACCCTCATGAAGGTGAGACAGGTAGTAAGGACTACAGACACAGGATATACTCTACACAATAGTTACTTTTATTCAGTGCTGTGATTCCTCCTTGTCTGGCTAGGCCGGCATGGCAATGAGCGAGGCATGTGAACTACCTTAATGCGTGATACTCATGAGACCCTATCTATACACAAAACACCCAAGTCTGTACAGTCACGATACTGAGAGTCGTGGATCTTCTGTGGCGCACGCGGTCGCTGGATCTCTGCTTCTCCGGTCTTGGAACTCTGAACCCTGATCCAACAGTTGCGCGCCTCCTTTAAGGGACCACCCCGCGTCATCTGTGGGGGCTTGCCTACGTGGCTTCCTCACGCATCATCAGATGGACTCGTCTTTGCCTGCGTATCCAACGTAGGCTCGTCCGCCTGCACGTGATCTCTCAGAGTGGTGGTTATGGCGACTCATCAACCGTTGGATCCTCAGTTCGAGTCTAGAGATGAGCAAATGAACAGACGGAGATAGAGCGACCACTTGTCACAGAAGATCCACGACTCTCAGTATCGTGACTACATAGACTTGGGTGTTTTGTGTATAGATAGGGTCTCATAGGTATCATGCATTTGGGTAGTTCATATGCCTCGCTCATTGCCATGCCGGCCTAGCCAGACAAGGAGGAATCACAGCACTGAATAAAGGTAACTATTGTGTAGTGTATATCCTGTGTCTGCAGTCCTTATTGCCTATCTCACCTTTCATGAGGGTATATAGGGTAGCTAGGATCCGTGCCCGAACTCACAGCCAGCGAGTTAGCGAGCTATGCTTGTTGTACAGTACAGTACAGTAGAGTAGAGCAGATTAGAGTATCTATCTAGTGGTAGAGTATTGATCCCCCGTCCACGTCCCCCAACGACGGATACTCAACCATTCAGTGGGTAACAATATGACCTTTCAGAGGTCAAGTAGAATGTGATATGACTTTATAGAGGTCATGGCTAATGTGATATGACTTTTCAAAGGTCATGGAGCATTTGATATGACTTTTCAGAGGTGGTAGAGCACATGATATAACTTTTCAGAGGTCATGTAGCATGTGATATGACTTTTCAAAGGTCACAGATCATGTGATGTGACTTTACAAAAGTCGTGTAGCATGCGATATGACTCTTCTCAGGTCGTGGAGCATGATATCTACATCTATATGTTTACTCGGCAAAACCAATTGGCATCCCGCCGAGAGTGGGGAGTGGGATATATGATGTCACAGAAGAAGTGAAGCATGTAATACGACTTCCCAAATGAATTGAGCATGTGATATGACTTTTCAGAGGTCAGGTAGCATGTGATATGACTCTTCTAAAGTCATGGAGCATGTGATGTGACTTTTCAATGGTTGTGTAGCATGAGATATGACTTCTCAGAAGTAGTGGAGTATGTGCAGCAAGTGATATGCCTTTTATGAGGTCAAAGAGCAAGTGATGTGACTTTCCTATGGAGCATGTGACGTTTCTGATTTCATAGAGCATGTGATGATTTTCGTGGAGTTCGTGGGGTATTAGATTTGATTTTTTAGAGGTCAAGAAGCATGTAATATGACTTCTCAGAAGTAGTGGAGCATGTGATATCACTTTTCTGAGTTTGAGGAGCAAGTGATTTGACTTTTCTATGGAGTATGTGAATTGACTACCAGCATCTTAAATAGCATGATATCTTCAATTGACTCTACTGAAGAGGAACACAGCTCAATAGGCATTTAAAAATATCAGAAACATAATTATTGTGAATAAAATTTCAATATAATTATTCATTCTATTAATATATTGAAAAAGGTTTACGCAATGTCAAGGTGTGGGAACCATGAAATCAACATCTTCAATAATTTGTTCTCAATCATTTCTCCCTCAATATTGGAGGATAAAAGGTGAGATTGCATGGTTCAGTGGTCTTTTTACCAATAAATCATAAATATAGGACGTTTCATATCTGCTGGATGCATCATAATATCTACTACTGTGGTGACCTGATTAGTACATAGATGTAGTACATCTCTCATAAAAAAAATTATTTTTTTCATTTTTTGTAATATTTGAGCTCAGAATTCAACCCCTTAAAAGAATTGCTCAATTAGTGAAAAAATCAGGGAGGTACTTGGTACCCTATAGATGGTTCCCTGAAAAGGAAAACAACATTGAAATGACCCTCATATAAAAAAATCGTTGAGCAAAAAACCATTAAAATCATGAGAATTTCTCATTTTTTTCCAAGTTTGACCTCCTAATTCAAACCCTTAAAAAAATTGCTCAATTGGTGAAAAATTCAGGGAAGTATTTGGTACCCTATAGATGGTTCCCTGAAAAAGAAAACAACATTGAAATGACCCTCATATAAACAAATCGTTGTGCAAAAATCCATTAAAATCATGAGACTTTTTCATTTTTTTACAAGTCTGACCTAATTCAAACCCTTAAAAAAATTGCTCAATTAGTGAAAAAATCAGGGAGGTACTTGGTACCCTATAGATGGTTCCCTGAAAAGGAAAACAACATTGAAATGACCCTCATATAAAAAAATCGTTGAGCAAAAAACCATTAAAATCATGAGAATTTCTCATTTTTTTCCAAGTTTGACCTCCTAATTCAACCCCTTAAAAAAATTGCTCAATTAGTGAAAAATTCAGGGAGGTGCTTGGTACCCTATAGATGGTTCCCTGAAAAGGAAAACAACATTGAAATGACCCTCATATAAAAAAATCGTTGAGCAAAAAACCATTAAAATCATGAGAATTTTTCATTTTTTTCCAAGTTTGACCTCTTAATTCAAACCCTTAAAAAATTGCTCAATTATTGAAATATTCAGGGAGGTATTTGAAATCCTATAGATGGTTCCCTGAAAAGGAAAACAACATTGAAATGACCCTCATATAAAAAAATCGTTGTGCAAAAATCCATTAAAATCATGAGAGTTTTTCATTTTTTTCCAAGTTTGACCTCCTAATTCAAACCCTTAAAAAAATTGCTCAATTAGTGAAAAATTCAGGGAAGTATTTGGTACCCTATAGATGGTTCCCTAAAAAGGAAAACAACATTGAAATGACCCTCATATAAAAAGATCTTTGTGCAAAAAACCATTAAAATTATGAGACTTTTTCATTTTTTCCAAGTTTGACCTCTTAATTCAACCCCTTAAAAAAATTGCTCTATTAATGAAAAATTCAGGGAAGTATTTGGTACCCTATAGATGGTTCCCTGAAAAGGAAAACAACATTGAAATGACCCTCATATAAAAAATTTGTTGTGCAAAAAGTTTGACCTCTTAATTCAACCCCTTAAAAAAATTGCTCAATTAGTGAAAAATTCAGGGAGGTACTTGGTTCCATAAAAAGGAAAACAACATTGAAATGACCCTCATATAAAAAAATCGTTCAGCAAAAAACCATTAAAATTATGAGAGTATTTCATTTTTTTCCAAGTTTGACCTCCTAATTCAACCTCTTAAAAAATTGCTCAATTATTGAAAAATTCAGGGAGGTATTTGAAACCATATAGATGGTTCCCTGAAAAGGAAAACAACATTGAAATGACCCTCATATAAAAAAATCGTTGTGCAAAAATCCATTAAAATCATGAGGATTTTTCATTTTTTTCCAAGTTTGACCTCCTAATTCAACCCCTTAAAAAATTGCTCAATTTGTGTAAAATTCAAGGAAGTATTTGGTACCCTATATATGGTTCCCTAAAAAGGAAAACAACATTGAAATGACCCTCATATAAAAAAATCGTTGTGCAAAAAACCATTAAAATTATGAGACTTTTTCATTTTTTACAAGTTTGACCTCTTAATTCAACCCCTTAAAAAAATTGCTCAATTAGTGAAAAATTCAGGGAGGTACTTGGTACCCTATAGATGGTTCCCTGAAAAGGAAAACAACATTGAAATGACCCTCATATAAAAAATTCGTTGTGCAAAAAACCATTAAAATTATGAGAATATTTCATTTTTTTACAAGTTTGAGCTCCTAATTCAACATATACACCTTAAAAAAGTTGCTCAATTAGTGAAAAAATTCAGGGAGGTATTTGAAACCCTATAGATGGTTCCCTGAAAAGGAAAACAACGTTGAAATGACCCTCATATAAAAAAATCGTTTTTTGCACAACTTTTCAGAGGTCATGTAGCATGTGATATGACTTTTCAAAGGTCACGGAGCATGTGATGTGACTTTACAAAAGTCGTGTAGCATGCGATATGATGTCACAGAAGTAGTGAAGCATGTAATACGACTTCCCAAATGAATTGAGGATGTGATATGACTTTTCAGAGGTCAGGTAGCATGTGATATGACTCTTCTAAAGTCATGGAGCATGTGATGTGACTTTTCAATGGTTGTGTAGCATGAGATATGACTTCTCAGAAGTAGTGGAGTATGTGCAGCAAGTGATATGCCTTTTATGAGGTCCAAGAGCAAGTGATGTGACTTTCCTATGGAGCATGTGACGTTTCTAATGTCATAGAACATGTGATGATTTTTTAAGGTGTTGAAAAATTCAGGGAGGTATTTGAAAACCTATAGATGGTTCCCTGAAAAGGAAAACAACATTGAAATGACCCTCATATAAAAAAATCGTTGTGCAAAAATCCATTAAAATCATGAGAATTATAAGTTTGACCTCTGAATTCAACCCCTTAAAAAAATTGCTCAATTAGTGTAAAATTCAAGGAAGTATTTAGTACCCTATAGTTGGTTCCATTAAAAGGAAAACAACATTGAAACAGCTCTCATAATTATTTTTAATTGCAGAATATATAATATTGTTTTTTTTTCAAAGTCCAATTTCAACAATTTGTTTTTCACCCTTAAATTTATTTTTTTGCATTGGGATTTTTTGACGTGTGGGAAATTTTTTCGTGGTTCGTAGTTCGTAGTTCGTGTTTCGTTTTTCATTTTTCGTGGTTCGTAGTTCGTGTTTCATTTTTCATTTTTCGTGGTTCGTAGTTCGTGTTTCGTTTTTCATTTTTCATAAAAATAATAAAATGGGTAGATCTTTATATAATACACGTATATACTCTATATTTCAATATAGATATGATTTTCCAAAACCAGGAAAAGCCTTTTCATAGTTGGAATTTATGAAAATTAAATTAAAAGGTTTTTGTGTGGTTTTCATATCGCGGGATGACTCAATCTTGTTTAAATCGATACTGTAGGATGTTCTATATCATAGTTATTAGATTCTCTGCAAAAATTGGACATTTTGGATGAAGATTTGGGGCAAGAAACTGTTCATCTTAAATTTATATGTATTTTACCATTGTAAAATGTACAAAATACATACATAATTGTCTTCCTCTTGTTCTCACGATTTCAAAAATATTCATATTGCACATTGTAACGAATATGCACATTGTAACGAAATCGGGGTCAATGGGTGCAATTTTCACAACAATTTATTTATACCCTTCATATAAACTTTTCCATGTCAGAAAATTCAATGTTCTATTTGTTTTACGCATATAAAACAATTTCATAATTATCAGCCAATGCTATGGTTGCGCGAATCCTATGGTTGTTAGCTCTACCTTATATTAATTGCTCAAGTCCCATTTTTTTTCAATGAATATTCATTTTTTGGCAAACATTTATATTGGGCTTCTATTTAAGTGATATTCACATCAAAACATACTGTATTTAATTGTTTTTTGCAAACGTAGAAAATATATTAAAGAATAATGACTTTATACAGAAAACAAAGATTAAATCTTCATACTGGTCTTATATTTGAGCGATATGCACATCAGAACATATTAAATTAAACTATTTTTTGCAAACATAGAAAATATAAAGAATAATGACTTTATACAGAAAACAAAGATGAAATCTTCATATTGGGGTTCAATTTGACTATACTATTTCAATGGCTGCCAGGTATTTGTTTTCAACGCCAATTGTGGTTGCCAGGGCGTGAAAGCACCATATGTGTGAAAGTGCCCGTATGACTGCCCCCTCCTAAAGCTAAGAACCACGAAAAAATTACGTGTGGGAAATTTTTTCGTGGTTCGTAGTTCGTAGTTCGTGTTTCGTTTTTCATTTTACGTGGTTCGTAGTTTGTGTTTCATTTTTCATTTTTCATTTTTCGTGGTTTGTAGTTCGTGTTTCGTTTTTCATTTTTTGTGGTTCGTAGTTCGTAGTTCGTTTCGTTTTTCATTTTTCATGGTTTGTAGTTCGTAGTTCATGTTTCGTTTTTCATTTTTCATAAAAATAATAAAATGGGTAGATCTTTATATAATACACGTATATAATCTATATTTCAATATAGATATGATTTTCCAAAACCAGGAAAAGCCTTTTCATAGTTGGAATTTATGAAAATTAAATTAAAAGGTTTTTGTGTGGTTTTCATATCGCGGGATGACTCAATCTTGTTTAAATCGATACTGTAGGATGTTCTATATCATAGTTATTAGATTCTCTGCAAAAAATTGGACATTTTGGATGAAGATTTGGGGCAAGAAACTATTCATCTTAAATTTATATGTATTTTACCATTGTAAAATGTACAAAATACATACATAATTGTCTTCCTCTTGTTCTCACGATTTCAAAAATATTCATATTGCACATTGTAACGAATATGCACATTGTAACGAAATCGGGGTCAATGGGTGCAATTTTCACAACAATTTATTTATACCCTTCATATAAACTTTTCCATGTCAGAAAATTCAATGTTCTATTTGTTTTACACATATAAAACAATTTCATAATTATCAGCCAATCCTATGGTTGCGCGAATCCTATGGTTGTTAGCTCTACCTTATATTAATTGCTCAAGTCCCATTTTTTTTCAATGAATATTCATTTTTTGGCAAACATTTATATTGGGCTTCTATTTAAGTGATATTCACATCAAAACATACTGTATTTAATTGTTTTTTGCAAACGTAGAAAATATAAAGAATAATGACTTTATACAGAAAACAAAGATTAAATCTTCATACTGGTCTTTTATTTGAGCGATATGCACATCAGAACATATTAAATTAAACTATTTTTTGCAAACATAGAAAATATAAAGAATAATGACTTTATACTCAAAAACAAAGATGAAATTTTCATATTGGGGTTCAATTTGACTATACTATTTCAATGGCTGCCAGGTATTTGTTTTCAACGCCAATTGTGGTTGCCAGGGCGTGAAAGCACCATATGTGTGAAAGTGCCCGCATGACTAAAGCTAAGAACCATGAAAAAATTTCCCTTGAACCACGAACTACGAAACACCAACTATGAACCATGAAAAATGAAAAACGAACCACGAACTACGAAACACGAACTACGAACCACGAACTACGAAACACGAACTACGAAACACGAACTACGAAAAACGAACTACGAAACACGAACCACGAAAAAATTTCCCACACGTGAAAAAATTTCCCTTGAACCACGAACACGAAACACGAACTATGAACCACTAAAAATGAAAAACGAACCACGAACTACGAAACACGAACTACGAAACACGAACTACGAACAACGAAAAACGAACTACGAAACACGAACCATGAAAAAATTTCCCACACGTGATTTTTTGTGGCAATATATATATCTCCTGGTAGTAATCCCTGAAAATTCGAAAAGAATTGAAGCATTGCGTCATATGTTTTTCAATTAAAATGTAACGCAAAGTCAATTTTTCGGAAAAAAAATGAACTGTGAGCTGTGAACTGTGAAATATCTTCCCACACGTCACGCCGTAAGTGTTCAAGACCTTGAACTCTGCACAACTCATCAGGCTACCATAGATAGGATCCGTTCCTTGTGAGACACATAGAGAGGATGGGAAGACCAAGTATAATTACATCACTGTCAGTGAAGGATGTGAGGTTTCCCACAACACTCAGTGGTGATGGCTCGGATGCAATAGTGAGTAATAGCTTTTGTGATAATCCAACTATAAATGCATGAATGCTTATGTCATGACAATGGGGCATCATAGTTGTGGAACCCCGACTTGCGCGAGCAGAGCTCTGGAGGCTACGTCGGGTTGTGCGGTGTCCCCTATCCCTCGTGAAGAGACAGGTCGCGACAAAGTGTCGCGACCTCAGTGTAGAAAGCAGACACGCTCTACACGTATTATTAAGATATTTCAAATGTCTTACACATCTAATCTTGCTTTCTGGCAAGTTTCATGTCTGAATAAAATCATTTGAAGAAGTTATTTGGGGTTGCACTTCAGAGGCAGTGAATACCTCCCACTGATGAGCCATCGTAGGTGTTTGGAGTGTGTGTCCTAACACCTACCGATTGGCTGTATCGTAAGTAGGTCAAGGAAAGGCTCCAAGTTGGTTGCATACGTGAAACAGTATTCTGAAAGAAATTTAGTTGTAGCGAGCTCCCACAATCGTAAACAAAGATACAAATACACCAGGTGATGTGTTTTAAGTACCAGAAAATCAACTTTTTCATTTGTTAAGTTATATATATTATGAGAATATCACACTGGATGGGTGGTTTAGAATCTCTTCATGCGTGAATGGGATGACACTGAAACGGTCATATTGCTCCGACCAGCCCAGCCAGAAGAGAACAAGGAGGACCAAATGCCGTTTCTCTTAAACTAGGGGCATCACATCGTTGGATTTCATGGATGCGATACAATACATATTGATACATATCGATATCACTCGACTGAAATAGAAGACTTTATCAGCATGAAAACTGTCCGGGTACAAGCTCTCCCAACGGCTATATTTGATAACTTTGACTTATAATAGAGTTAACAACCATAGGATTAGCGCAACCATAGGATTGGCTGATAATTATGAAATTGTCTTGAATGCGTGAAACAAATAGGACATTGAATTTTTTGACACGGAAAAGTTTATATGAAGGGTGTAGATAAATTGTTGTGAAAATCGCACCCATTGACCCCGATTTCGTTACAATGTGCATGTGCGTAACTACCAGTTTGTTTCAAAAATATACAATTTGGCCCTGCTCAGTCAGTTCTTGGCCGATTTACATCATTGACAAGTCAAAATTGAGCTATTGAACTCTTCTCTTCAAATATGTAAGGCATATGATCGATATGATCTTCTGACATAGAAAAAAGGTCAGTGCACGAAGGCTATCATTACGTGTTTTTCCCTTAAGCCAACATACCTGACAAAAAGAGGAAAGTCTCAGGGAAGGGTACCGTAGTAAGAGATTAAAAATATGAGCTGGCGTCCTGCTGGAAACACTTGCTTACTAAGATTAGTACTCAGAATAGTGGGGTGTGTAGTCACTTTCACATGTCAAAAATAGTGGGCTAATCACTGTACACACATCTGAGCATTATTACTACACATGTTTCTTATTCAAATTGTGGTTTTATTTGACAATTAAAATAATGATTGCAATATTTGAATTTATTTCAAATATAGAAATTCCAATTCTATATTGTTAGTAGTGTTTAAACAACTGTGAAACTAGAGAACTATTTTAGAGGTATCGACACCATTTCCAAGAGGTGATCTTTGCACATATGAGTACATGCATTGTTGGCTGATCTCACTGGACAACAGAGAAATGCACATACAGGTGACATGTGACCTGTTGATTTCCATCCTGTCAGTGACTGATATGGTCAAATATTGACAACTACACATTTTGAAGATCTTGAAAATTGTTTTGGAATATATAATATACCAATTACTCTGCATGGCGAGGTAGAGTCACATACTACCTCTGCCGCAATACGTTGTTCCTTGCAAAGAATTAGTCCGCACATTAGCATGCAATTACCATATAGTTGGCCAATTGGCTGGCTCATGGAACATGTGGAACATGCTCATGCACAACAATACAATTGTACACGTGCTCATGCTTATTTCATATGTTCAAAAGTAATTTAGAATGGATCATTTGTAATTTGGGAGGGGAGTGTATTTGAAATATCTGGTTGAAAGATTATACCATTTATATAATTTTGTTCAGGATTTTACATAACTTACAATGCTATTCAGTCAGTTCATGGTGAGGCCTGACATAGAAGCTTTGCCCAAGAAGAAAAAGTCAAGATATTTTTTCCTCCTCCTCCCTTGATGATTAATGGTCCATCCCCTGCTGACTATTTTTGTCTGACTATTTTGGTATACATGTCACTGAAATCTCAATCCTTGTTGTACTCACTTTCTTATAATAACATTGACACCAATTGGCCATGTTACCCCATGTGATGAAATATTTGACTCATTGTGTCCTGGTTGCTTGCACTGGGTGTGGCATCTGCGCACTCAACCAAAGAGTTGAATATGCCGTTTACTTGCAGAGCCAGGTATAAATGCTGGATCTGCTGTGGAGAGTATATACCAATCTGATTGAATGTATTTAAGAATGAGCATTGTTTGCAGGTATGTTTTAAGTGTTGATGAATTGTAACAACACCTTAGATAGGTACAGTCCATGTTTATTTTTAAATGTGGATCCAGGCGAAATGTTGAGTGAGCAATCCTGCCATGAGAAAAGGTCAAAGCATATCATCAGACCTGTGAGACACATAATAATGCTGAAACATTGGGAACTATTGCATCGCACTGGATTCATTCAGAGATGCTCAAGGTTGGCCTCTTGATCAACTTACTCAAAGTTTAAAGTCTATGATAAATTCTTGAAATTGGATCCATGTTATAATTCATTTTTTTCTAAACTGAAATAAAATTGGAATATGACGATTTCATATTTGTTTTCTGCATATAACTACTATTTTTTATATTTTCTATGTTGGCAAAAAACATATTCAATTCTATATGTTCTGACATGCATATTGCTCAAATATTTTCTATGTTTGCAAAATAAAATAATAAAAATTATATTCTTCTGATATGCAAATTGCTCAATAAGAACTCCAATATAAAGATTTCATTTTTGGGGGTATCAAATCATTTCTATTATTTTATATTCTTCTGCATTTGCAATAGATTTATGTTTCCTGAAGTACATATCACTCAAACAGATATTAAGATTTCACCTTCAGCATGAAAATAATACTTTTCCCAACCAGGATTCGAACCCTGGACCTTTAGCATAGAAGACAGACATCTTAACCACTGAGCCATGTATCACCCTTTGTCAGTACTGTAGAAAACTTGGAGTCACAGCATTGTATGAAAATTGAAATTGTTCCATTTCTTTGCTAATAAAGACATTTTATTTTATTTTTTTGTATTTTCTCCAATTGCCAAAAAAAACAAAAGAAAAAACAAAAGAAAAAACAAAAGAAAAAACAAAAGAAAAAACAAAAGAAAAAACAAAAGAAAAAACAAAAGAAAAAACAAAAGAAAAAACAAAAGAAAAAACAAAAGAAAAAACAAAAGAAAAAACAAAAGAAAAAACAAAAGAAAAAACAAAAGAAAAAACAAAAGAAAAAACAAAAGAAAAAACAAAAGAAAAACACATCTTATGTGTTCTGACTTTTATTCTGCTCTAAAAAGACCCCAACATGAAGATTTCACCTTTGAAGATTTCACCTTTGTTTATTGTATCGTCATTATTTTTTATAATTTCTATCAAAATAAAAAATGTTTCAATTCTATATGTTCTGATGTGCATGTTGCGAAAATAAAACTTCAAAATGAAGATTTCAGTCTCAACATGAATAAAAAAAAAATATATTGTTCCCGGTGGGAATCGAACCCCAGACCTTAAGCATGTGAGACAGATGTCTTACCCACTGAGCCATGTTGATTAGTATGATTTGATCTTCTCACTGGTAAATCACACAAATAGTCAACATCTTTATCACTTGATCAAGTTATTTTTATAAAGGGATATTCCGTTATTTCACACAACAGCCTAAATTAAATTTATAGAGTAAAATTTTCCAAAAATATGTTTGTCTTAGATGATATCAATAGTAATGCAAATCGATAAAAAGAAACAGATATCTATAATCTCTCATTTGAATCTAACCATTTTCTAGTTGAATCTCTGTAGGTAGGTATATAAGGTTAGCATGTAATAATTTATATTGAATATGAGGTGTGTCATATAATGTCCATACACATTTTATATATTTAACTCGAAAACATAAAACAGAGAATTGAAATTAGCCAAAGAAAATCAGTTACTGGAGTGGTGCACATTTTTCTGGAGAAGTCATATGGAAAGTAGTTCGGTAGGATGTTAATTTCATAGGGAGTTAATGTGTTAATATGTACTCAATGAGTTCACTCATAACAGAAATCAAGATGGCCGAATGTTGGTTGAGAAAGTGCTTGATTTCTCTTAAGGGGAGTACACGTCATGGATTGTATTATTTGTTTGCGCAAATGTTACGTATGGTTTGTAACCCTACTGGTGTATGGGGAATGTCTCAGGATGTGGGAATATGTGGACTGGAATCTCAGATATGATACTCGCTGGCTGTGAACGGGGCTCTTAACCTAGCTACCCTATCTACCTATATGAGTTGGGAGGTAATAAGGACTGCAGACACAGAATATACAATGCACAAAGATCTCCTTTATTCGGTGCTGTATACTCTGTATACCTAAATGCATGATACTGACAAAGTCCTGAGAATGCATAAAACACCCAAGTCTATACAAGTGTGGCTGTCACGATGCTGAGTGTCGTGGATCTTCTAGGCAAGTGGATTCTGGCCCCTGAGTATAGATTTCGGGGCCTTTTTAAGGAAAACTGAGCATCTGTGTGAGGGCTGCCTGCATAGCGTCTTCTCCGGCTTCGTGGGTGCGCATGTCCTGCCTGCGTGGCTTGGAGGATCACGTCATCTCCACTCGGGGCGAGTAATGTGTCTCCTCGGCCTGCACTTGTTGGCCTCACGTAGCACTCAGTAACCCATATCGTTTCTTGCCAAAGATCGTGATTGTCTATGATTGTCTATATTTGTTTATAAGAGTCTATAGGTAGGTAATCTATATCCTACACACGGCTCCCCTTTGACAAAGCATGTCCGCGTGCTCAAACGGGAGTATATATATTAATTGAAAAATACACTCTTTGCCAGTTGCCAAGCCTAGACCAGATTACATTCGTATAATATTTCAAAATCGAAAAAGGACAAGAACTAAGGACGTAGTGTACATCGAGAAAAAGTACTACGTTCATAGTTGTCAAAATACGAGAAATTATATAATATCAAATATTAAGTAGGTGGATTTAGGAGTTCTATTATAATGAAAATGGATTCTTAGGAGAAAACAGAAAATGTATACAATCAAGGATATTTTGTGTATCGCAACGAGCTTTGCTTACAACAACCAGATATAGTAATAGATTAAACGTAACAGAATTACAACACTTAGATAATGGAATAAGATTGAATTACAATTTAATATTTCAAACAATACTGGGAAAACAAGGAGGTGCCTATTTTTAAGTATTAAATATAAAAGAACAAGAGCTAAAGGGGAAGAAAATGGAATCGTCAAACTCATGTTACATATCACAGCAAAAGACGAGGTATCAAAGGTGGGAATAAAGGAGGCACAAGAACCCAACATAAAATATGGAAGGTTCAACTCCAAGTGTTTGAAGTATCGACGTTGAAAACCAATAGCCATTCACAAATCTAAAACAGAGTAGTACAACAAAGATTAGCACATTACAAAATACCTCGTTAAATAAAGTTACAACACTGCAAAACATGAAGGTAAATGTCATCAGTACAATCATACCATAAGGTAGAATGAATTAAAACCATTAAAATATTGGCAATCTAAATGGTAACATCAATATATCAAGGCAACAACATTTATGAGGACCTATGAAAGTACCGTAATGCGGTAATAAGTATCTGAACAACAGGTTTACCATCTGACACAATCACATATTAAAAAAAGATAAAGTTAAGATATACATCATGCTGATCACTCATGTCACACCATACGCTAACTCGGGGTTGTGTAGTCACATATGCGTATATTCAAAGTACAGCACATACGGTAGGAAGAGAGAGAATGTATGTGGCTGCAAGAGGACATAGCAAGCCTAATAATGATGAAGACAAATCAAATCACCACAGGGTGTAGATAGCAGTAATGACAATACTTGGTAATTACAATATATGGTAATAAACAATATTTGGTAATAATCAATATTTGGTAATAATCAATATTTGGTAATAATCAATATTTGGTAATAATCAATATTTGGTAATAATCAATATTTGGTAATGTCAAGGTTGGCTGGAGGAGAGGAAAAAAAATTAAAACAACAAGTCCAACAAGAAGTGCAACAACAACTGCCCAGCAACCGTAGGGGCAGAAGGTACCGGAAGCACAGCTGGAACACACCCGCCAGAAATAGTGGCGGAAAGTGAGGGTCTCCAATTGGATGCAAGATTTATTTTATATAAAGGGAAGTAAGTCTGTGTGTGTTTTGTTTGGTGATGATGAAAAACAAGCAAGTAAGAACAAACAGAAACATACTGTTTGAAAAGAAATGGGTGTCAATTCGACATGGGGCAATCATCATCCCAAGGGTGGAGGAGATGTACGACTGGCTCATGGACAAAAAGTCCGGAGGATTGAATTGGTTGATCCTGGAAAGGATAATTGATCTTAACTCTGTCCTAAACACAAGGCTTGAGGTACATACAGGCAGGCGGGAGCCATTCTGGGCTGCTTCACCATGGCTGCAACATTGAGTACCACAACCTGTGTGCCATAGAAAAGGAGAGCCATCTGCGCGACTGGCACAGAAAGTCTGAAGGCACAGCCCATGGACAATGTGACGGACGTCACGAGGAAGTCAATCTAATCTGATACAGATTATCATGAAGGAGATTCCAGGAAAGCACAAAACAATCCGTGAATGCAAAAGCATTCTGAAGAAAAGTCAAATAGATCGCTCTAAGCACTGGTGATTGCACTCTCCAATGGGTGAACGTAAGAGGTATGTATGTTAGAGTCACATCATCATCATCTAAATTTATACTGGAAGGTTTTAAATAAGTAAGGGTGAAGCATTAAAACAAATAATTGCATTACCACTCAGATTATAAGTATCATATTTCACTGAATGATTCTAAATTTCCCAATATATAAGGCTTACTTACAGTACAAATGGAAAAAATGCTTGTAATGAATAGAGTCTTCTCAAAATTTTTTTATTTCATGACGAAAGACAGCTGCGAATGAAATGAAACATAATAAATACAGTTTCATGTGAAACACAACATGTAAAAAGTAATGTTTGTCATATAAATAAATTACAAATAAACCACAATACCTGAGCATTCTGTGTATCTGAGCATGTGTAACTGTGGATGGCTGTTGGTCATTTAAAAAGATAAAGGTATACCAGAGAACAATATCAAACAAGTACAACATCAATACATCAAATATTTATGCAATAGTTTGCCAAAAAAAGGAATAATGTACGTATAACCCGGACTTTCATGACAGAAAGCGGGACCTTGACGTCCAAGTGGCGTCTTATGTCACTCAATCTAAATCTTTAAGTGTAGACCTGCTGACACGCGCGAACGCGGTGTCGTACAAACTAGGACATTAAGGCCTGAGAAATGTAATTCATCAGCGTAATTATGGCTACGTATATAAGATATTAAAAGCAATTAAGATAACATACAATATAAGAAGTGTTTACGTTATGACAACATAGTATAATGTAAGAGCGAAAATATCACTCAACAGCAAGGATAAATTTTGACTGACCTACGTTACAAGTACATATCATTAAAAATAAATCACAACAGTCATATGATGTTAAAAGAATGTAAAAACGGTATACTGAGACTCAGCAGGACATCAAATATCATTTAAACCTCTAGACGACATCAATAATGTGCATGAACATTTACTGTTACAAATGGTTTGAGGGTATCCGTCAAGAATTTATAAAAGTGTATAAGTGCTCTGAGAGCGGTCAAAAACATAGCAATAAACAGTTGTTACTGCTATTCATATTATGTAGAACGTGACTCAATAAAGGACTGATACAATATGCCACAAGAGTAAGTGTGTCAAAAGTTCACATCAGCATCGAATTCGTATAAAGCTTATTTATGTGAACTGTACTGAAAAAGACTGGGTTACGGGAGTGTGGGCAAAGTGCATGAGTCAGACACAACATGCAAAGCCGGCACAAAAATGGAATGTGGGTCACGACTTAACTGAGAGCACATTTTCCGTGAGATTGTGAAATACAAATTTTTCTGATAAAGGGAAATATCATGAATAAGAAATGTGGAATATGTGAACACTACCGAATGAATATTGGGCTGGCTGCAGTAACCATGATAACTACATAATTGCACTGTGGGCAGTGAACTGGTTCGCTGGCTGCAGCTTGGGCGCTGAACTGCGGCAACTAGGCCAACACTACTAAAGGCACAATTAAACAGACAAATATAATACATACCAATTCCTAACTGTAACCTAAACATATAAACACCACCAAGAATTACACAGATTATTGTGATAGATGTGAGCGGACAACATTTGACCACTAAACAAGGTTTACACATAAAAATCTGGATCTGAAATATCTAATATAAAGCTGATATTTAGTTATATATAGTGTCTCATAATGTCAGAATGTAGAATTTCACTCTCATCAGGCTCTTGTGGTCATTTGCCTACCACAAAAGCTTTCAATTTGGGCAGAAGGCCTCGGATCAAAATTTTCTTTGTCTCTATATCATCCTTTCGTAACTTCTGACATTGATTCAAAACATCATTGATATTCGTTTCCGCACTTTCAGTCTTTTTCTAAACCCTATTATCAAGAGATTGCTCTAATAGCCATGCATTCGTCTCACTGCCGAAAAATTTGAGAAAGGCTGCATGGAACGTCACCCATGATTTCGGAGAATGAGAATAAACAACACAAGGCTGCAAGAAGTCATATGGAGAAAGGGCATGCCACACAATACCTATCAACCGGGAATGAAACATATATGGTAGGGGAAAAACGTACATGTGCCAACAAGGAGTGGCAATTGGAGGGCAAACATGCAGACTGGTGGTCCAACCCATCACTCAGTGGTTAAATATTCACCGAAAGAAGTATATCTGTCATGAGGATCATTAATCTCTGTGTCACTACCAAGGGGTCCCAACTCTGTGAAGTCAACGAGGTTCCCTTAGAACAATAAATGCAGTCAGATCCATATCCATTTATAAGCAAAAGAAACAAAAATGCTATCAGTATAAATGAATCGTCAGTGGTTCAAAATTATGGATCCAATATGAATGGACCAGCAAAAGGGGTATACAGTTACATAACTAGGTATCAGATGGGGTGGGAAAGGAGAATTGCAACTGACCCAGGTTTCATAAACAACATTGGTCAATCAGATCAAAAGGACGGGAAAAAAAAACAACGTTCTGCCTAACCAATCAAGATATTTAAAAAATCATGAGAGAAGTATATACAGGGGACGAGTTGGGGGTGATCCATCAAAGAAATTTAATTGATGTGGTGAAGGGGTCAGAGATCGTTGAACTACAAGGGCGAAAAAATGTCCAACCAACAAGGGTATCACACAGGGCAGTGTGATGTGAGCTGGCATAAAGGGGAATACCATTGTTGTAAAGAAAAAAAAGAAGTAAGAAAAATAACAAATATACAACAGTCATCACAGATGAGGTGATAACAGGTTCTCTATGATTAATTATTTTTGAGGGAAAAATACTGAATCAAGACCTGAAATACGGAGCGCCACTGTGTGGTGGGCTCAAGCACAGCTCACTCACAGCTGAGAACTCAAGCAAAGTAAACATAAGAAGATGCCCAGGTTCAATTTCACCGAGGAGGCCTTCGCAGGCCTCCTGGAGGGCATTCGCACGGGGGGATGGAGCTGGCACGACGTCGGCCATCTCCTCGTGGAGGCTATCATGAGAGGGGTGGACGTAAGTACTCATTTCTACAACTTTTCAGATAGTTTTTGAAGGAATACATGTGAAATGGGAGGTAAAGATGGCGGCGGGAATAGGCCGTCGGCATCCGAGAAATTTGCTGCAAGATATAGAAAATTTAGATATCAAGAAGGATCAATATTCACTGACATATTCCCAAAGAGACGGCAAAGTCTCGAAGCATGGAAATCATTTCAGAGAATAAGAATAAACAACACAAGGCTGCAAGAAGTCATATGGAGAAAGGGCATGCCACACAATAGCTATCAACAGGGAATGAAACATATATGGTAGGGGAAAAACGTACATGTGCCAACAAGGAGTGGCAATTGGAGGGCAGACATGCAGACGGGTGGTCCAACCGATAACTCAGTGGTTAAATATTCACCGAAAGAAGTATATCTGTCATGAGGATCATTAATCTCTGTGTCACTACCAAGGGGTCCCGACTCTGTGAAGTCAACGAGGTTCCCTTAGAAAAATAAATGCAGTCAGATCCATATCCATTTATAAGCAAAAGAAACAAAAATGCTATCAGTATAAATGAATTGTCAGTGGTTCAAAATTATGGATCCAATATGAATGGACCAGCAAAAGGGGTATACAGTTACATAACTAGGTATCAGATGGGGTGGGAAAGGAGAATTGCAACTGACCCAGGTTTCATAAACAACATTGGTCAATCAGATCAAAAGGACGGGAAAAAAAACAACGTTCTGCCTAACCAATCAAGATATTTAAAAAATCATGAGAGAAGTATATACAGGGGACGAGTTGGGGGTGATCCATCGAAGAAATTTAATTGATGTGGTGAAGGGGTCAGAGATCGTTGAACTACAAGGGTGAAAAAATGTCCAACCAACAAGGGTATAACACAGGGCAGTGTGATGTGAGCTGGCATAAAGGGGAATACCATTGTTGTAAAGAAAAAAAAGAAGAAAAATAACAAATATACAACAGTCATCGCAGATGAGGTGATAACAGGTTCTTTATGATTAAGTATTTTTGAGGGAAAAATGCTGAATCAAGACCTAAAATACGGAGCGTCACCGTGTGGTGGGCTCAAGCACAGCTCACTCACAGCTGAGAACTCAAGCAAAGTGGACATAAGAAGATGCCCAGGTTCAATTTCACTGAGGAGGCCTTCACAGGCCTCCTGGAGGACATTCGCATGGGGGGATGGAGCTGGCACGACGTCGGCCATCTCCTCGTGGAGGCTATCATGAGAGGGGTGGACGTAGGTACTCATTTCTACAACTTTTCAGATAGTTTTTGAAGGAATACATGTGAAGCGGGAGGCAAAGATGGCGGCGGGAATAGGCCGTCGGCATCCGAGAAATTTGCTGCAAGATATAGAAAATTTAGATATCAGGAAGGATCAATACTCGCTGACATATTCCCATAAAGACGGCAAAGTCTCGAAGCATGGAAATCATTTCAGAGAATAAGAATAAACAACACAAGGCTGCAAGAAGTCATATGGAGAAAGGGCATGCCACACAATACCTATCAACAGAGAATGAAACATATATGGTTGGGGAAAAACGTACATGTGCAACAAGGAGTGGCAATTGGAGGGCAGACATGCAGACGGGTGGTCCAACCCATCACTCAGTGGTTAAATATTCACTGAAAGAAGTATATCTGTCATGAGGATCACGAATCTTTGTGTCACTACCAAGGGGTCCCGACTCTGTGAAGTCAACGAGGTTCCCTTAGAAAAATAAATGCAGTCAGATCCATATCTTTTCTTGGTTCTGCGTTTGGATTAGTCACTGATAAGCAACGTAACAAGCTTGTTCATAGAGTGGACATCGTTGAGAGTAATTCAAAACGTCTTCAACTAAACCTTCATGCTTTACATGACCAAACGTCTACTTTAATCAGGGTTACAAACAAGCGGCTAGATATCGTTTCCGATGGTGTAGTGAATAATACCCTGAATACTGTATACAGACAAATTTCTGCAACCTTTTTATTTTCGCGTTAATTCGCGCCAGGACATCATTGACGAAATTAAATGGACGCGAAATTGAAGAGGGGACTCAATACGAGGTCGTCATGTTAAAAAGCGGGAGTGACGGGGACAAGCTATTATTTTTGGCACGAAAACAATTTGAGTCTATCAACACGCATTGAAATATTAATATATTGCGCAATGATGGACTGTGGACAAGGACATCGTCCAGATATATGAGGCAAAGATCAGTAAGACCTTGTAACACGGTTTCCATTAATCTTTGAAAAGTAGGAGGACCATGATATCGCCAAATGGAAGACGTTTCTATTCGTAAAGCCCACGGTGGGTTATGAATGCAGTGAGCGGCTGGGAGTCAGGATGAACGCTCACTTGGTGAAAGCTGCCCATGAGGTCAATTGAACTGATATGACTTAATTTACGAGCACCTAAACTGTCCAAAGTGTCCTGTATATGAGGTAGTGGAATCGGGGACTGTGACTTTTTCAATTTCCTGAAATCTATGCACATGCGATATGAAACAGTGCCGTCTGGGGCCGGTTTCTCGACCAGAACCGCTGGGAAAGCCCAGGGGCTATTTGAAGGTCGTATAATGTCCTTATCGAGAAGTCTCTGGACCTCTTTATTGATGATACCTCGTTGTTTGTATCCAGCTCGGTAAGGTCTTAGTTTGATAGGGCTAACCGAACCCTTCAAGTAAATAGTATGCTGAACAACGCTGGTATTGCCAAATTCACAATCTTTAGTTGTGAATATGTCACTAAACGATGAAATAAGACGTTTTATAGAATCTTTCTGTTCAGGAGTTAAATCCGAATCAGTGAGGTCAATTTTATCGGATCGGGTCAAAATATCCGACTGAAACACCGCGTTGTAGAGTGACTGCTGTGTCACCCATATTCATTAACCTGACAGGTACATATTGGTTCCGGCCTGGCGCGAAAACCCTTGCCATAGCAATCTCAGGAAACGAAGGCAACTCACTATCCATAGTGCATACTCCTAAAATACCTGACATATTTGCTGGTCTGACACGTGCCTAGGTGATATGTCTCTGACAAACGTTTCAATTTTAAAGCCATACCTCGCTGTGCGTAGTCTAAAACCACACCATAGGCAACAAAGAAATCTCTTCCCAGAATTATGGGATATTGTAGGTACCACTTGAAAACAAACATTGCACAGCTGATTTCCAATATTTATGTCTATGTGAGTTTGGAAATAAATGGGAATAGAGCTCCCTTTGGCAACAACTACTTGTTTACTTCGCGATAATTATTCAGAGAATGATTTATCTGGATACAATCTGTGTAAAGAGACAAAAGTGATAATGCTGCGTTGTGCACCTGTGTCCAATAAAGCAAAGATAGTACAGAATTTGGTACTGGTCTCAATTTGACTATCCTGGGAGAGAGGGATGAAATCAATGTCATCAACTGAAACGTCAGGCATTGATTCCTCCGTCACTAACGGATTGACAGACACCTCTTGAGTGTCCTGCGAGCAAAGAGAACTCGTGGGCATCTCTGCAAAATAACAGTGAACCTCATTCAATATTTCTGATTTGCTCTGAATTTGTGCTATATTAAACGAATCACTTCTCCTATTGCGTGGCTCACGGGTCGGGACAGGAGTTAATAGTTTTCCTGCCGCCATGGCCTATTATCAGGTTGGTTCATAGGACGACGCTGATCATTCCAGGAATCACTAACGGATTGACAGGCACCTCTTGAGTGTCCTGCAAGCAAAGAGAACTCGTGGGCATCTCTGCAAAATAACAGTGAACCTCATTCAATATTTCTGATTTGCTCTGAATTTGTGCTATATTAAACGAATCACTACTCCTATCGTGTGGCTCACGGGTCGGGACAGGAGTTAATAGTTTTCCTGCCGCCATGGCCTATTATCAGGTCGGTTCATAGGACGACGCTGATCATTCCAGGAAGGGCGCCTGAAGTTATTTCTACCGTCACCTCCTGACCTATTTCCCTTTTGGAAAGGGCGCTGACGGTCACGACTATCTCGGGGCTCATAGCGATCATTAAACCTATAAGGCCTGTTTCCAAACCTTGCGGGGCCACGGAGGAATTGGTTTCGTGGTCCGCGGGATTTCATCATGCAGTTGACAGACATATGGTTGTTTCTGCCACAATGCATGCAATCGTGCCGCACCTTGCAATCGTGAAGCCACTGGCCAGGATTTTTGAAAAAAAAACAGCAAGACTCTATGGACTCTTGTGGCGGTTTGAGTTTCTGGACCTCTTTAGTTACATCAGCAACCTCCTCCCTGATGGCCGCGAGGATGGAGCTTTGCTGATACAGAAATTGGGAGGTCATCTCAGGCATCTCTAGACCGTTTAAAGTCACAGACGAATCACCAGATATTGTACAAACCGTCTCAGCAAGCTTAATCTGCTGAATGGCGTCCTCAAGCAACTTCGGCGATTTGCCGACCACGAAAGCCTTCAATTTAAGCAGAAGGCCTCGAATTACAATTTTATTGGTCTCCATATCGTCTTTTTGTAGTCTCTGACACTGACTCAGGACATCGTTAATATAGGTTTCGGCGGTTTCAGTCTTTTTCTGGACTCGATTGTCTAAAGATTGTTCTAACAGCCAAGCATTCATCTCACTACCAAAAAACTTGAGAAAGGCTGTATGGAACGTTATCTAAGAACTAGTGACATCTGCAGGTAACAAAGCGTACCACACATCTGCTGTGCCGTGTAATAACATACGACAAGCTGGGACTCTCAATTCTTCTGGCGTGTGTGAAAGCTGGGCATATGTGAGAAATTTGTTCATGAAATGGAGGGGATCATCTGTAGATTTGCCAAAAAATGGGGGTGGTAGAAGTGCTTTAGATCCTTGTCTCTGTTGGTGAATTTTATTATCTCGAGACTGAGCCTGAAGTATATCTACGATATCTGTTTTAGTACCGCCTAAATCAATTTTGCGCATGTGACCAAGCACTTGCTGGAGCATATCCTGTACGTTTTCAGGTTCAACCATCTCGATATCAGGTGAAACGGCATGTTCGGAGCCTGGGTGATCAGGGTCAATATGCAGATCAGAGATTTCAGACAAAGTGAAAGATTCTTGGTCACTGTCCACTTGGGGGAGATGGTCTAAACGAACGTCTGTATATGAGCCAGGTAAGTTGAAAGCCTGTGATCTTAAAGTTTGGGGCCTAGGTGAATTCTCGCTATCTCCACTCGTGGAAGTATGAGACAACAAGACATTATCACCACTTGTGAGAGGGGAATTACCGGCACCAGATGTGGCAGTGAGATCTGACAACGGGGAAACAAAGGGGGGCGCAACACTCAAAGAGTCAACCGAATGATCCCTCTGTCGACCAGGTAACTTAGAAAATTTTGAAAGTGACTTACCTTGCGTTGTAGAATCGTCTGGGCCCTGTTCTGTCACCGGCGCGTCGTGTGCCATTTGCAGCTTAGTGGAAAGCTGTTTCGAAGATCGGAGCCACATAGACTTAAAATCAAGTAACAGGGTGGCCAACAGGAACTCCATACAGTATCAGGAACGCTCTATGCCATAGCTCGATTCGGATATTCTCCACCACTTGTTACGTATGGTTTGTCACCCTACTAGTGTATGGGGAATGTCTCCGTCGTTGGGGTAATGTGGACGGGGATCAGAAATATGATACTCGCTGGCTGTGAACGAGGCCTTAACCCAGCTACCCTATCTACCTATATGAGTTGGGAGGTAATAAGGACTGCAGACACAGGGTATACAATGCACAATGATCTCCTTTATTCGGTGCTGTATACTCTAGTCTGGCTAGGTCGGCATGGCAAAGAGCGAGGCATATGAAATACCTGAATGCATGATACTGACAAAGTCCTGAGAATGCATAAAACACGCAAGTCTATACAAGTGCGGCTGTCACGATGCTGAGTGTCGTGGATCTTCTAGGCAAGTGGATTCTGGCCCCTGAGTAGCGATTTCGGGGCCTTTTTAAGGGAAACTGGCATCTGTGTGAGGGCTGCCTGCGTAGCGTCTTCTCCGGCTTCGGGGGTGCGCATGTGCGCATGAGTTGGGAGGTAATAAGGACTGCAGACACAGGGTATACAATGCACTATGATCTCCTTTATTCGGTGCTGTATACTCTAGTCTGGCTAGGTCGGCATGGCAAAGAGCGAGGCATATGAAATACCTGAATGCATGATACTGACAAAGTCCTGAGAATGCATAAAACATGCAAGTCTATACAAGTGCGGCTGTCACGATGCTGAGTGTCCTGGATCTTCTAGGCAAGTGGATTCTGGCCCCTGAGTAGTGATTTCGGGGCCTTTTTAAGGGAAACTGGCATCTGTGTGAGGGCTGCCTGCGTAGCGTCTTCTCCGGCTTCGGGGGTGCGCATGTCCAGCCTGCGTGGCTTGGAGGATCACGTCATCTCCACTCGGGGCAAGTAATGTGTCTCCTCGGCCTGCATTTGTTGGCCTCACGTAGCACTCAGTAACCCATATCGTTTCTTGCCAAAGATCGTGATTGTCTATGATTGTCTATATTTGTTTATAAGAGTCCAGGTAGGTAAGAGTCTAGGTAGGTAATCTATATCCTACAATACCTGCATGTAAGAATGGCCAAGTTGGGGTCAAACATCCGTCTCATGATGGATTCCTACATTGTGCAAGTTGCACAATGTAAGAATAACACAAGCCAACATGTAAGAATGACTAAAATGATGCCAAATATCTGTCACATGATGGATTCCTACATTGCTCAAGTTGCACAATGTAAGAATAACACAAGCCAACATGTAAGAATGACCAAAATGTGCAACTTGGACAATGTAGGAATCCATCATATGACAAAGGTCTGACCCAACCCTGGCCATTTATACATGCTGACATGTGCTATTCCTACAGTGTGCAACTTGAGCAATGTACGAATCCATCATGTGACAGATGTCTGACCCCACCCTGGCTATTTATACATGCTGACATGTGCTATTCCTACATTGTGCAACTTGGACAATGTAAGAATCCATCATATGTCAAAGGTCTGATCCCACCCTGGCTATTTATACATGCTGACATGTGCTATTCCTACATTGTGCAACTTGATCAATGTAGGAATCCATCATGTGACAAAGGTCTGTCCCAACCATGGCCATTTATACATGCTGACATGTGCTATTCTTACAGTGTGCAACTTGAGCAATGTACGAATCCATCATGTGACAGATGTCTGTCCCAACCATGGCCATTTATACATGCTGACATGTGCTATTCCTACATTGTGCAACTTGAGGAATCCTTCATGTGACAGATGTTTGACCCCAGCTTGGTCATTCCTACCTGCTGGTCTCATTCCTTAATTGTGCATCTTGAACAATGTAGGAATCCAATATGTGACAGATTATTGGAAACCAGTGTCTTTGGATATCTTAGATATTGTGATTGTGCAACTTGATATTGTGATTGTGATGTATTAAATGTCATGGAATAATTTTGATTTTATCTTGAAATACAATTAACAGGTGGATTAATGTGTCTTGAATGCTCACACTGATGACTTCTTCGTAATGCACAAGCCCAGTAGCCACGCCAAGGCCAGTCATCATTTACTGGGTTTAATTGTTTTGGTTTCCCAGAAAAACCAAAGTAGTGCAGTAGCCAGTACTATATCACTTCTATTTATAAAAAAATGTCATATATTCAGTGGAGTTTTCAAGAACATTGAAAGATGTTTTCTGTGCAAAACTTCTGGCTATGCCACTTGTAATGCTTGATGGGTGAACAGAGAACCAAGCAAATTGGAAAAAACTGGGCTTATCTAGGAAGCAGAACAGAACATAGCAACCGATTAAATTGCATTTAACAATATAAAACAATACAAAACAAAATAAACAAAATATTAGTAAATGTGAAAATAAGATAACATATATGATTAACTAAAATTATTGTAAGAATAAAATAAGTTTAAAAGATTCAAAAGGTAAAGAAATACATTTCCTTGGTGTATACCAGCTGCTCCCACTCTCTGCAAAAAGTTATATAAAATTAATACAAAAATGTTAACAAAGCAACACACAGTTACAGCATACAGCAGCATAGGGAATCTGAAAAGCTATAATTGTGTTGAAATTATGTGATCAATGTCAATTCCAGCTTTACTCATATACAACTAAAGGGATGAAAGCTCAAATTTTGTTCCATGTATTCTATATTTATGACCTCGAGGTGTGGATATTTCCAATCTGTACCATCCATTCCTTAAATTTGGTGTTTCAAAACTTACCCTAGCCTTACATTAAGTAATATTTCTGCCCAAATCTTAGATCACTTGTACAAAAATTAAAAAAGCCTGTGATCCAATAGAGGGAATGGTGGAGATCAATAGTGTCCCATACAATATTATAATCCTGTGCTCAGTGGGGTGTGACAATGCCTTGAAGTTCTTTGCAAATATTATGAGCAATTAAACAATAGGGGGCACAAAATTTGAGTTTCCTAGGGAATGATATTATTTACAGGGTGTTCCACCACCCAACCACCGTTTTTTCTTATTTTTCTTGGAACAAAGTTTTAAACTCCACCAAACAAATATTTCTGAAAGCCATAAGGTAAGGTTTTCACTTCTTAATGGATAATATCCTTTAAATGGATAATATCCTTTAAATTTTAGGATGCACACAAGTATTTTTATTCTGATTTTAAACATCAGATTGACATAAGTGTGGTGCAAGAGCTTTCATGCCCTTGGTTTATATATATATAATAATGCTATATATAGACACATGGCTGAGATCAAAACTATTTTAATCGTTTGGTTTGCAGACAGCTCATGTACAGCAGTGACATAGCTGCACAAGCATGAGACAGCTGCATAAGTGAGAGATACTGCAAAAGTGAGATAGTTACAATAATACTTCAAATTCCCATGTCAGGTTCCGAAATCTCCCAGAGTAGCGAGTTAACCCCAAAGATCAACTCACATCAGCTTAGTGGACAAATAGACCACAAAAGAAATGGTAGAGAAATACACCACAAAGGTACAGGTTATATTACTTACCTTTCAAGTCAATATATTCAATTTCTTTCAAGCAAGTTCTTCACATTCAATCTAATACCTCAGTCACATTTGCGCCGATTTCAGTAAAGATGCCCGGCCGATGAGTATTTTTTACAAAATCGGCCGGAGGTTCAGATTGCCGTGCGGGCACCGGGAGATCATCGGCCACAATTGGGCATCTTTAAGACGTCGGGCGGGTCATCGGGAACTTTTATCTGGAACATAAAAGTTGCCGGCATTTCCCCGATGTCTTATCAGCAAATATCATCTTAAAGTACTCGGCAGGGTCCCGGCAGTGTCCCGCAGGAACATCGGCAGATCATCTTAGGGCTGCCGGTGGCATCGTGCGGTGAAAATAGGATTATTTTTATTTCCTGTGTTGACAGGCCATCGTCAGATGATCCCACGGGCTCCTTGCGATATCACATAGACGTCTTTAGGATATCCTACAGACGTCTGTCAAATGAGACAGACGTCTTTAGGATATCTGGCAGACGTCCGTGGTATCTCATCTAGCAAGTGCCGTGCGGCACCCGTGTATAATGTGACCACAGCTACTGCATCTCTCAGATTATTGCTGATAAACTCCCCGGCGCCCTGCAGACTGGGAAGTCGGCCGATGATTACATCCCGGCCGGCGCCCGGTGCAAATGTGACTGAGGCATAACTTGCAGACACCCCCAGATGGAGAGGATTGACAGCTCATCTTATAGAGTCAACAGAATGTATCAAATATTGAAACAAATATATTACAAATATATTGATACAATTTATTACATTTCCCTCATCAGTTGTCGTATTACCTTGGCCTCGTATTCCATTGATGGTCATAGATTGTCATTGTTTTGTTTACATATTAGAAAATATTTCCCAGGAAAATGATTTGAATATGTATTGCAAGTATTGCAATAAGCTATAAACGCTCAATGAAAACATATCTTAAAGACTGAACATATGCTGAACATGCTGAACCATACTGCCTGTGGAACCCATATTGACAGTTCACAGTTCACTCGCGATATACGAATAACGATGTTTTGCTAACCACTTGTTAGTAGATACAGCTTTGTCAACCATATATTCATATTCCTTGTAAAATGTAGATTTGTTTTAAAAAAAGTTCAAATACGTCAATTCTAACCAGTATGAAGCCAGAAGAATATATGTTAACAATGACAGTTTTACAGTTCACCCGTGATACGAATAAAGATGTTTTACTAACCTGAACGATTTTT
The DNA here is from genome assembly GCA_949316495.1 of Amphiduros pacificus. Lineage (NCBI taxonomy): Eukaryota > Metazoa > Annelida > Polychaeta > Phyllodocida > Hesionidae > Amphiduros > Amphiduros pacificus. Next base: position 27,991,085 of record OX439011.1, read on the forward strand.
TTAGCCCAACAGCATGCAAAGTTCTGTCTCATATACAAAACTGGATATTCACTGGATTTTTACTATGAAACATGACCTTCACCTACTTTTCAAGGTCACAGGGACAATTATGTGAAACCATCCTTGTCATCGTGATAACTCGTTAACAAATGATGGCAGCTTCATGAAACTTTACACGCATCGGACTAGTTCGGTGGACGACGACCTTGACCTATTTTTCAAGGTCACGGGGACAATTATGTGAATTCCCAAGAATAGCAATAACTCAAGAACAAATGATGGCAGCTTTATGAGATTTGACACACATAAGCATCTGGTGAAGACCTCAGGATTTGTTTATGAAACATGACCTTCACCTACTTTTCAAGGTCACATGGACAATTATGTGAAATCATCCTTGTCATCATGATAACTGTTAACAAATCCCCCAAACATTAACTAAGGGTTTGGGTACAAAGACCTCGTCTTATATAAGAGTATGTACGTGAAAAAGGTACGGAGAAGACATGAACAAGGAACTTTGTTGGTCAGCATAAGATGTGAACAGAAGATGAACTTCCGTATTGGTCAACTTCTCATTCATATTCTGTCTGAAATATATCCATCTTGTACCTGCATATCTGTATTTGTACGCTTTCTGTGCGTGTTTTCTCCTGAATACTTTCGTTCTATATCAGTGTTCATATACATTGTTTGCTTTTTTCAACTTGTGTGAATCTCATTCCTTCCCTCAAAGTGCACAAAAACAAACAAAAGTGGACGTGCAAAACTGGAAATTCTGAACTTCGTAACTCATCTGCAAAGCCTGTTCAGATGCAACTTCATTAGTGTCCGCAACCCAGTTGTCGTCGACTGTAGAGACACTGGACAAAGGTGGATAGGCTCCTGCCTGATGGACAGGAAACTACAGTTTAATGGTCATAACATCATTTTGTAGGTCATGACCAGTCTACAAAAGACACATGGTAAACTTTGGTGTTCCCTCCTGTGACATATATCCTGTCTATACATATTGACATTATTAGTGTATAGTCCCGTACGATATTTTCTGGCCACGGCCATGGCGCAGGTAGTTAGAGTGCAAGCTTATTAGCACCAGTTCCTCTGTGGTGATCCAAAGGTTGTGGGTTCGAACCCCGGCTGTGCCGAGATTGAACTCATGATACAATTTCCCATATGAGTTGAGGCCCATGCCTAAAGGGTTAACCCGTTGTCCTTGTAAATCTGTGACCGGGTGGATTGTCATGTCAAGGACCTGCGACATGACAATTCAGTGAGGCAGCACTATATCTGCTACAAGTAGGTCTCATCACGAAATGACTGAAATAATGTTGAAAGTGATGTAAAACCCCAAACAAACAAACAAACTGATATTTTCCCATACATTATATATAATTTGTATGTACTGACTGTTTTACTGGTCTGTAGAATTTTGTGTCTTGCTTGAAGCCATTGTCACTGTTGTTGTTTGATATTTTGATAAAATGTTATATTAAGCAGGTGGCACCACTGATAGCTGTTGGTATTCTACCTTCTTTAATTCTCCATACCCCATTAGGGGCTCTTTTGAGAATGAAATTCATTGTCATTGCCATTTTCATTGCCAAGCACCATTCAGGCTGGCCATAAAATTTGTTCTGGGGATGTGTTCTCCAATTGCCACTCACTGGCAAGCCGAAATAGATGATCTGGGGGGGGATGTGGATCATGCAGGGTATTTCTGTTTTAAATAAAGAGAAGTTTGGTGAACTTGATAGATCTCTCATTTAAACGGGTTTGACTCCATTTAAATGGGGTCGTCTCTTGTAGTGGGTGAGTCTGGGTTTTGTGAGAAGGAATTTCAACTTGTGACCAGGTAATATCAAAGAGGCAGCTTACAATACACTGGTGTGTCCTCACTTAGAATTTGCATCAAGTGTATGGGACCCTTACCTCAAGAAAGATATCGATCAAATAGAGTCAATGCAAAGACAGCTGCTTGATTTGTGTCTGGAAATTGGAAGAGCGAGGCGGGTGTAATATATGTATGTATCTCAGGCCACTGCCTAGGTCACTCTGTTGAGCCTTGCAGTGCTGCCACCTATATGTGAGTATGTGAACAACCCAGACCCAACCAGAACAAACCAGGTCCAGCATGGTAGCCACATGCTAGTTTGTCCAATTATTTCATGGTGTCAGTTATTGGGATTTCACAGGCTGAAACTAGCTCCAGAAACCAGTCATGAACTTTCTTAAGCCATTAAAGCCTCTCAACATCACATCTAGGAATGTGTACAGTGAGTGGAAAGACTGGTATGACCAATTTCAACTCTACAATGTGGGATCATCTTTAGCAGAGAAAGATGAAAAGGTTCAAGTTGGAACCATGGTTTCTTTGATGGGACCACAGTGTGTGAGACTTTTCAAGAGACTAGATTTTCCTGAAGGGAAAAGTAATGAAACAGTAAATGATGTTAAAGATCAGTTTGAGGCCTATTTCATGTCAAAGGGATCAAAGTCTTCACTCAGAAACGTCTTCAAAGAGAGGAATCAGAAAGTGGGTGTATCATTGTTTGATTTTGTTGAAGACATTCAACAGTTGGCTTTATTAGCAGGTTATCAGTTAGAAGATGTAGCAGTCACTGATGCTATTACAACAGGAGTGAAAAATAGAGCTGTCCAGTATAAATTGCTAGAGTTGGGAGATGTGATAACTCTTGAGAAGACTATTAAGATCTGTAGATCAGCTCAGTTCACACAGGATTTCTTCAAGAAAGAAGATCAAGCACCAGAAGTACACTATGCAGGTGCAGGTCAGGCCAGAGGTCAACATCTAGGTCCCTGGAGAGGTCGAGGCCACAGGAGAGGTAATCAGCCTCCAGGTCACTATGGTAACCAGCCATCCTCTCAGTCATATCAATCAGGGACATATCAAGGTGCATCAGGTACAAATCAAGGAGTTGATTGTAGAAATTGTGATAAAATACACACAAGAGACAGTGCCCAGCCTATGGAAAGAAGTGTCGAGCATTCAGCAAGATGAATCATATCGCTAAAGTGTGTAGAAGTAGCATAAAGAACACACCACCAGGATTCAACCAAAACCAGCCCTCAAACAGAGGCAGAGGTCAGCCATTTAATGCTAGAGGTGCAAGTGTTCATACTGTGAATTATGATTATGACTATTAGTATGATTATGGTGCATATCAGCCGGCCTATGTACCAGCACAAAATACATTGTATACTAATGATGTTACTGATCAAATGGATGACATGCTCATTGTTGATACAATAGACTCTGACTCTGGAAATAAGCTATCTGATCAGTCAGACTGGATGGTAGATTTGACTGTAAATAACAAAGTTATTACTCTGAAAATCGACACAGGAGCTCAGTGTAATGTTATCAGTAGTGCTACATATTACTCACTTGGAACACAATATCCACTACAGCCAAGCAATGTGACAATCAGATTATTTGGAGGTAGCAGATTGCAGTCATGTGGTCAAGTAATGCTATATGCTTACTACAAGAATGTAGGATACCAAGTTACATTCCAAGTGGTAGGCTCACCAGTACCAGGAATTCTGGGATACAGAGACTGTGAGAGATTAGGTCTTGTACAAAGAATACATGCTATAGATATGTCTTCTGAACCTCATGAGACAGTTGAAGATGTCATGAATGAGTACCATGATGTATTTGAAGGTATAGGATGTGTACCATATACCTATGATATTAAGCTTAAGCCAGATGTTAAACCAGTTGTCCATCCACCGAGAACTTTACCTGTAGCTATAAGAGACAAGGTAAAGCAAGAGTTAGACAGACTGGAATCACTAGGAATTATTGAGAAGTGTTCTGAACAACAGAATGGGTGAATAGCCTAGTGACAGTTATCAAACCAAAAAAAGTCAGGATATGTATGGATCCTAAAGATCTCAATCTGGCTATTAAACGTGAACATTATCCAAAGAATACAATTGAAGATGTAGCCACTAGAGTAGCTGGTTCCAAGATATTCAGTGTGTTAGATGCAAGATACAGATTTTTCCAGATTCCACTCAGTGAAAAGTCTCAAGCACTCACATGTTTCAATACCCCATTTGGCCGGTATAAGTACAAAAGGATGCCCATGGGAATTAATTCGGCTCCTGAAGTCTTCCAGAAAATCATGGACATGATCTTTGGAGAAATTGTAGGGTACGGATTGCCAATCCATAGACACTTATATACAAGTATAGACAATCATGATATCTGAGATCACAGAGGTTACAGAGTGCAAACTTGAAGGCCAACGTGCAGGCTAATGAGATGCATTACTCATCCGACAGGAAGATGACGTGATGGTCCAAGTCAGAACTGCGCCAGAAGCTGCAGAGAAGCCAGCAGGCCAACGCTCATTAATATGCACTCAGATCCAGTTAAAAGGGCCCCGAAATCGCTACTTGGAGAGCAGAAACCACTTGCCTAGAAGATCCACGACACTCTGTCTCATGACTGCCACTTGTATAGACTTTGGGGGTTTTAACAAGCCTGAGTGCTCTGAACAGTTATCAGCATTTGGATATTCCATATATCACACTCTTGCCATGCCTTCCTAGCCAGACTGTAGTGTATACGAGCACCGAATAAAGACGACTATTGTGCATTGTATACGCTGAGTCTGCAGTCCTTCTTACCTCCTAAATCAGATAGATAGAGTAGGTAGCTAGGTTAAGGCCCCAGCTCACAGTCGCAAGCGAGTATAGTTCCATATTCCCATTTATGTCCCCATAGGTCGGATACGTACAAACCATACGTAACAATATACCCAGCATAGAAACAATCATGGATGATCTATTGATCCATGCTCAGAATACACCTCACCATATCCAGGTGTTACGTCAGGTCTTTCAGAGAGCCTGTGACAACAATATAAAGTTCACACTGAAGAAAGTACAAGTTGCCTTGCCAGGAGTCGATTATACAGGTCACACTCTAACTGGAGTGGGTCTGAAACCTTCCTATGATAAAATCAAAGCTATTGAGATGCCAACTCCACAGAATAAGAAGGAGCTGTGGGCTGTGGTAGGTCTACTTGCTTACCTAAGTAAGTTCATCCCAGGTTTCAGTGACCTCGCAGCACCATTCAGGGATCTACTAAAGAATGGTGTAGAATGGTCATGGGAATTAGTTCATGAGAGAACTGAAGAGGCTTGTGACACATGCACCAGTTCTCAAGAGGTAAAATGCAGCAGAACCAGTCACACTCTCAGTAGATGCTAGTTCCAAAGGTTTAGGGGCAATTCTCCTACAAGACAACAGACCTGTTGCCTATGCATCCAAGAAACTTACCGATGCTGAGCAGAGATACGGACAAATCAAAAAAGGAACACTCACCATAGTGTTTGGAATCACTAAGTTCAACAAAATGATTTATGGCCATAAGGATGTGACAGTAGAAAGTGACCATAAACCACTGGAGACTCTCTTCGCAAAGTCTCAGAGCCAGTGCCCAATGAGGATTCAAAAGATGAGATTGAAGTTGCAGCTTCACCAGGTTAAGGTTGTGTATAAGCCTGGTAAAGAGATTCCAGTAACGAATGCTTTCAGTCGATCCTATCTACCAGATGAAGATCTGCATCTCATAGATGAAGAAGAAATGATATGTGAATGTATTATAGATACCATTCCATTTTCCAAGGCTAAACAGGAACAGCTGAGGCATGAAACAGCCGAAGATGAGTCACTATTACAAGTACAGGATGTAATTCTGAAGGGTTGGCCAGATAACAGAACAGAGGTGCCACCTAGTGTCTGCTTATTCTAGGACTATAGAGATGAGTGGTTATCCCTCAATCAATGAGAAGTGACATGCTGAAGATAATACACCAAGCTCATTTAGGTATAGTACTGTGTAAGAAGCGAGCCAAAGATGTTATTCTGGCCCAGTATGAATTGTCAGATTGAAGATGTTGTAAGCAAGTGTCCAATCTGCTTAGAAATGAGAAATAAACAGCAGAAAGAGGCACTGATACCTCACGAAGTTCCATCTCTGCCATGGTCCAAGATATCCTCAGATTTATTTGAGTTTGAGGGTGACCGTTACCTCATAACATCGGATTACTACTCAGAGTTTTTTTAAATTAATGAGTTAGGAAAAGCTCTGAACAGTGGGAAGATTATCAGGTGTACCGTGTGCTAGATATGGTATCCCTGAAACCATTGTATCCGACAATGGTCCCCAGTATGATAGTGCAGAATTCAGTCAATTCTGTAAAGACTATGATATCAGTCATGTTACGTCATCACCAAGATATCCCCAATCAAATGGAGTTGTGGAGAAATCAGTGCAAACAGGCAAGAGACTGATTTTAAAATCCAGGATGGACAAATCTGATCTATATCTAGCCCTGCTAGATCTTAGAAACACACCAAGAGACAGAATAGTTGGGTCGCCAGTCCAGAGACTGATGGGATGTCGTAGTAGGACTCAACTACCAACAACTAACTCTCTGCTTAAACCTCAAACTCTGGATCCATCCACAGTCCAGGCACAGTTGACTGGATATAGAGCCAAACAGAAAGAATACTATGATAGAGGTGCGAGACCACTACCACAGATAAAGCTTAGAGACACTGTGAGAATGCAAACCAAGTATGGCTGGCAACCAGCTGTAGTGATAGCTCAAGATTCAAATCCTAGATCACACATAGTGGAGCGTTATGATACAGGTGGGATCTATAGACGTAATCGCAAACACAGCAATCCAGGTCCTCCCAGACCAGTATATGTTTGACCTGCAGCACCTATGCAGGCTCAGCAGAGTCCAGCAGCTGTCAGTCAGCCTTCCAAGACCTCCACAGGGTCTGATCAGACCAAACTCATTCAAAGACTCAGTAGCTCACCACAAAGTCCTCAAATAGACACAAGAGTTTCACCGATTCCTGTTAAGTCAGTACAGCCTCAGATTCAGTCAACATCCACCAGAGGTCGCCTCAGTCCGCCAGTCACAAGGCCACCTCAGGCACTGTTACGACTTCTCCCAGGTCCAATGAGTGCTCCCCATACACCAGTGAGTCAACAGTCGCACTTACAGGTCACTCAGCAATGTCCAATTAACACTCCTATAGTGAGGAGTCAAGTCATCAACTCAGTCACCAGGTCCATGAGGAGGATCAGTAAACCATCCAGTAAATTCACCACCAGTAGTCAGAACCTCCATTGGGAGAGTAGTGAAACAACCAGTAAGGTTTGGTGACTCTGGACCTATATGATCCAGAATGCTGTATATCTACAGTTTGTTTATCATTGGATTGTATTACTATCTTTTGATGCTGAGATAGGTCACACTAGAGTCACTCATGATTTTCTCAATGTCATGAATATTATGTATGCTGATATCTCAGACTCTTAGTAAAAGTTAATTTTCAAATAATTTTCATCCTAAGAACCTCATACAGAGAGAACTGATATATAATCATAGTAATGATATACATACAAACATTTATCTTGGATAATTTTACAATAATGACCATCTTATTTAAGTTTGCAATATGCTATAGTGACAATTAACAAGAAGGACAATAATTATAATAATATTCTATTTTCATTATCTACAGTATACCTTACATTTAAATTGAATCATATTCTTTCAACATGATCATATAATTTAAGTATGCTAAACATCTTCATAATAATTTTCTTAGTAATTTTTTTTATTAAATTAAAGTCCATGTGTAAACCAGAATAAACCAGGTCCAACATGGCAGCCACATGCTAGTTTGTCCAGTTATTTCAGTGGGTACTGTAACAAAAATTCTTGAAGACCTAAAATGCGATTCCTTAGTAGGGAGAAAGAGGACTCAGTGGCTAGTTTTATTTCATAAGGCTATAAATGGTGAAATAGGTTTGAAATTACCTAGCAAACATGTCAAAAAGGAAAAAAAACACGGCAATCGCTATACAGAAATGGCGACCAGCTCTGACCATTATAAATACAGCTATTTCCCAAGGACTGTGACTGACTGGAATAATCTTCCCCCTGGTTTAACTGCATTAGAATCTGGAAACTAGTGCAAGCTTGTGTTCTCGGGGGATGCAAATTGGTGCCACTTTTATGCCTAATCCTTGACTGTTACCATCCCTTTTAAAACTTTTTTATGCATACATGGACTGGAAAAACGGTCAGAATGTTATTTGTAGCTGTCTCTCAGCTGTTTCATATTCATGAAGCTGTAAGTGTAAAAATATGCAATGTCTGAATTTCCCCCATTTAGGCCCCTTTGTACAAAACCTAGCAGGATCTCTTTGTCGATTCAATAGTCAGGTTAAATTCCCAATGTATAGTTTATGTCCTATAACAGAAATGTATGATTATTGTTGGCAACACTTCATATTTAATTCTGACAACAAAGAGTGTAGCATTTGAGTATTTGTCGCAAACTATTGCACATAAATTTGGAAAGTACAAGAGAAGGGGACAACAAATCCCACCAGAGGGGAACATGCTGAGCCAAAAGCAAGATTGCACACTCTTTTCAGTGGCAAATGTCTGTACATCACAGAGCAAAAATTTTTTTCTTGTCACATTTCCTCTCTTGTCCCGTTCATGCTTGTTGTATATGTGTGTAATTATATCTAAAGTAAATAAAAGTTTGATTATTCTTTGGATTTGAAATAAACACAAATGGGGAGGGTATTAAAGTTAGCCTGATGCACATCACTAGAAATGGGAGACATTGAATATGAAATGGTAGTACAATACTTATTATTGCAGTGGGTACATGGTGTCACTTTCACCCAGCATAAATGGCACCAAAAATAGAACACATTTTACAATTTATATACATATTCAAGAGATAATTTTAGCGCCTTTCTCTTATTGAAGGAATTAAATTTTTTTTCTATGCATTTTGATATGTACTTTCAAAAATTAACCAACAGTCAGTTGTAATTGTAGGCATTGTTTGAAAATCGCTCAGCATATCAAAATTTCCTCTAAATTCTCTTGCAGATTGGTCCAAAATTAAAAATTGTTCTAATTTGGTTAATTTTAAACGGATTTGATGAACAAAGACTCTATGAGTCAATTTTGAAAGATGCAGATGATTGGATATTTATATTTATAATACATTCCACAGAAATAGAAGTTTCATTTTCAAAGTCATCTAAAGGTCACTTTAAGGTCACTCAGTCCTTTCCAGAATTGATTTCAGAATAACCACCTTGACAGATATAAGTGGGAAGGTTTGGCCATACCTGTGAAATCTACTGAGCATAAAGACCTCAAGTAGAAATCTCTGTCTAAAAGTAGACCTTGTAATTCCTCGAACAGAGTGAACATCTCATGGTATGAGAGATATTTGTAATGCCCTTAACTTTTGAATGACATTCCTGATGATAAAAGGACAAACTGCTCAATAGATGTTCTGAAGAAATGTCAGTAGGCATTTTATAATCCGGAAAAAAAATACTTAAATACTTAAAGTGCAATGAATAGTCTGATAACAGGTTGTGTATTGTACAGAATCGTTTGGGTGTTTTGAATAGCTCTACACATTGTTATATGTTTCAGAATGATCCAGATTACTCATGTGCTTATTTGATAGTGAGAACAGATGGTGACCTTGAGGGGTTTGGTCTTACCTTCACCATTGGCAGAGGAAATGAAATAGGTGAGATACTCTCAAGATTAACAAAGTTGATACAAAGGTATATATTAGACAATTATTTGAAACTTCACTCCAAAGACAGATATTTCATTCCAGACATTTCAAAAGCATTCACATTTAACATTGAATATGTGTGTACCTCCATATCCAAATAATTTTTGATAAGTTTTCAGTTGTGTCATTTATTAGTGTGTGCTGCTGTTGAAACCTACAGCCATTTACTGATAGGCAAGAAACTTGATGAAATCTTCAACAATTTTGGTTCCTTTTGGCGTAACATTGTCCAGGAGCCACAGCTGAGATGGGTATTACATATTCTACATATTACATAGGGTAGAGCCCAAATTGTATGCTACTGTTACCCATGGTTTGTGATAATCCGTCGTTGGGGGACATGGACGGGGGATCGATACTCTACTTTATTCTACTCGCTGGCTGTGAGGCGGGGCACGGAACCTAGCAACCCTATCTACCCATATGAGGTGTGAGGTAATAAGGACTGCAGACACAGGATATACACTGCACAATAGTTACCTTTTTTCGGTGCTGTGAATCCTTGTCTGGCTAGGCCGGCATGGCAATGAGCGAGGCATATGAACTACCCAACTGCATGATACTTATAGAGTCCTGAGAATACATAAAACACCCAAGTCTATGCGGTCAGGATGCTGAGAGTTGTGGATCTTTCGAGGCAAGTGGACGCTGCCTCTCTGCTTTCCTGTCTCCGAATTCTGGTCTCCAAGGATCCAACAGTTGCGGGCCCTTTTAAAGGATCGTTGAGCATCATGTGTGTGGGGTTTGCCTGCATGGCTTCCTTTTGCGACACTGAGTTTCACATGGACTCGTCTTGCCTGCGTGGCTTCCTTTTGCGACACGGGGTTTCACATGGGCTCGTCTTCCTGCACGTGATCTCTTGTGCCCGGTGAGTCATCTCTAGGTCTGTGGTTAAGGTGATGCATCAACCTGCACTTGTTGACTTCACGCGGCACACAATATCTATGCATGATGTTCTACCAGAGACCGTGATTGTCCATGATTGTCTATATATATTCTTAAGAGTCTCTGGGTAGGTAATCTATATCCTACACTACAACATTGCAAAATTTTGGCCATAAAAATCCCATAAAAAGTCAAGACTTTTCTGCCCTCTCTTAATGGGAGGGTTAATGCATTATAACGGAGATCCTGTTTCTTCATCACATATAAATCATTCAAATGTGCTAAAGTAAGGGGCTCCAGTCCCATAAAGTAATGGGCTCCAGTCCCATAAAGTAAGGGGCTCCAGTTCCCAAAAGCTCCCTAGCCACAGACCCCTCCTGGATCCGAAACTGGCTACACATGTGGGCTGTGTGACGTCAGATATTTACACATTGGCCCTCGTCGCCTCCGTTCGCTTATAGTATACTAGGTCTCTCAGAACAGAGCCTTTCTTATAACATAGACTTCATTCTTGGTCTTAAAACCCTGTATATAAAAAATATTTCTGAACACATCATTTGCTCAAGTTACTCAAAGTGCAATCTTTATATTAAATGAATGTACATATGTTGAAGATGCAAGATCATGCACACACAAATGTCATAAAGGTTATGAACCAATGTGACCATATTATGTCCTACATGCAGTATGTATGGCTAAATGTAGTCATGGATGACATATTGAAAAAGATATGTTTGACTTTGCCTGTTTAAAAGCCATTGTGGTAGGTTTACAATGAATAATATAAAATATTATGTTGATTGAGGCAACACTCCACAAGAGTAAGTTTTAAGTCATGATGTATCAGCGTAAGATCATTATCCTTAAGCACTGATTAGGGTAATGGTGATTGTAGAAGTGCACATGGTCCCTCAAGACTTATAATTACCCTCCATACTTGCTAAGATGTTGCACTGTGTCAATATGAACACTTTTGATGTAGTTAAACCCCATACATTGCCCACATCCTGCAGTGTCTATTTAAAATGTTGTTGGAATTTCTTTATATCAGCCAAATTGAGGTTACTAAGTGTAAAACTTCTGATTACAGTCTGACTACATTGCTTCTAACATTTGAGGTTAAATGTTTTATTTATAACATCTCGCAGTCATATCCTCACCAACATTTCAAGCTGGCTTTGTTTGGGAAGATTTATTTATGTATGCATTTGGGCACAATTTAAGTTGTTTGGTATATGTACACAAAATCATAAACTATTGTCACTGTGCTGGATATAATGTTGTTTTCAACCAAATAAAGGTCCATGTAATAATATAGTGGATTGTATAAATGAGGGGAAATTTTCTCAATTATGCATAGGTCACTCTTGTTACCAAGGAGAGTACAGATGACCAATGGGCCATATTCCTTTTGTTTCAAGCAATTTCCCTTTTCTTTAATCCAAGATTCCCTTTGTTTCACCTCACCAAGGTTTTAATTCCTTTAAATCTGTATACAATCCTAAGAGTGTATGAGAACTATCACATACCACTGTTGATGAGGGTGCAAAGGGTCAACCTGGAGATACCAGGAGAGGTTGGGATAGCCAAGATACTGTGTGGGACAGACAGAAATAAGATTACCCCCAAGTACTGGAAATTAATTTAGGCTTTCATGTTTCTTTTTAAACAGAATCATAATCATACTCTTCAATGAACAAGAAGCCTCATATATTTATATTTAATAATTTGACAAAAAATCTTAACAGTTGAGCGGGATGAGGCAGGGCCATGTGCAAAGTAAATAGTCACATACCACTACTCCAGCATCCATTAGACTGACCTTGGCACACTTCCCTCATTACAGCTGATAACCATGAACCTTGTGGCAAGACTTGAAGAAGCAAAAATCAAATTATCCTTCAGTACTACTGAGCTATCAGACATCTTGTTTTATGCAGGCAAGTGTATGTTGATATTTTCCTAAGTATAGAAAACTTCTATGATCAGTGCACATCATGTATTGTCTGACACAGATTTTATGCAATCTTATATGAAGCTCTGACAATGTTTTGATAAACAAGACCCAACCAATTTCAAAGGTTACAAAAATTAGAAAGGTTACAAATAATTTACATATATTTGCCCTTTTCTATTTCATCTTTGTTCTTATAAATTCAATGAGATTTTAATTGTAAATTTACACATTTTGGCTTCTTATAGAGGCTGCTAGAATGAAGAAGGCATAGGTATAGCAGACCTGTCTTGACATTTTTATGAGGGGTTCACCGCGTTGCAAAGTCCCAAGTGGGACATTCACATTAACACCACTTAAAATGATTAATGATGCATGCGTGATTCATTGCGTTTCATCGGGTTAACTATATCATGGTATAATGGAGCGTACACTTTGGGCTCTACTGTATATCATACTGTATAGATATAAACATTAACATATGTTATAGCCAGAGTGTGTAAACTAAAAGTCATTATCATGAATCTTTTCATGATTGATTTACTGATCAGTGCGTTTTGTAAAATATTTCTGATATATATTTTCAGTTAGGTCCAGAAAAGGGTGTAGTGCACTTGGCCGTAGCGGCCATTATGAATGCATTGTGGGATTTGTGGGCAAAAATTGAAGGAAAGGTAAGTGTGTTAGTTCACCTGTGACAAAATACTGTTATTCTCATTGATTTCAGGAGCAATAGAATAACGAATATATTTTTATAAATCCTGGTCTCGGAAATGGAAAGGATCTTTAAAAGGCAAATTCAAATAATAAATGATATTTTTTATGTTGTAGCCACTTTGGAAATTACTCGTTGACATGGTATGTGCTTCTTTTTATTTATTGAGAGGATAATGATATTGAAATGCAGACATTTTATATCGCTACATAGACATTGTATGATGAAATTGGAGTGAGTAATGTTTTGTATTATTCTCTGATCAACCAGAGCATTAAGATGAGTTAATCTTATATTTTCTGATACTTTCTGATTGAAGGAACCAGAGGCACTGGTCACCTGCTTAGATTTCACATACCTGTAAGTAACATAGAAAAACATCTCATTATTTATAATTATGCTCTGATATTATGAAGGCCACGGGCCGTGGTGCAGTTGTTTTGAGCTTGGAGTAACATAATTACTCCAAGGTTAGAGCGCAAGCTGATTAGCTCCAGTTCCTCTATGGTGATCCAAAGGTCATGGGTTCATTCCCCTGCCGTGCCAAGATTAAATTCATGTTACAATTTCCCATATGAGTTGAGGCCTGTTCGAAAAGGGTTAACCCATTGTCCTTGTAGAATAGAGTAATATGACAAACTAGTAATATTAAGCTCACAAATTAAAATATATTTATGAACTGTTCAGATCATAAGCAAAATGATTTTTTTCAGGTCAGACGTCGTGACAAAAGAAGAAGCTCTTGGTAATATAAATCTGGTATAATCATAAAACTGTGTTCAGTTTGTGTCACCTTTTGACAAATAAATATAATGGCCTTTCTACACCCTCCTATTGACATGCACTTCCATTTACACAAGTTTAGAAAGTAATGTGTTTCATCCTGGAGAATACACTCATATGTCTTATAAAATTGTGAAAATAAGTAAACCGAAATGAACAAATCTCTGTGGTCCGCTTGTTGGTAGTTTGCCGGTCCGTGATTCCTAGGCCCATCAGAAGTGCATATTGCTCCAAAACTGCTCCAAAATCTGGGGTGATACACATTCCGTGGTACATGAGGCACTGACTCAAGACACATGGATCCCAGACCATTAAATCAGTCATTGCTTTTGTCTGTCTCAAATTCCATTGTCTGCCTCAACCACAATATTTTTTCCAAAGCTTTTTTTTTGTATTTATCAAAAATAAATATTATTTTTATGATCAAGTATCGTCTGTGTTGTTCAATGGTATTTGAATGTTCAATCCACCATTATTATTGTTATCAACTGTTTTAAAGATGGTATCAAAAACCATTTAATATATAGTAGTATTTTGCAACTCTTTATCAAAACAAGAATGTATGACATCATGAAATATAATGACCAATGTATACTTTTGAATGATTTCAAACAGCTTTTTATATGAAAAAGAAATAAATAAGAAGATTTACATAAATAAAAATGAATTAATGTGTACCTTTATTTTTATTGATTGTTTTACTGTAGAAATCTTGAGAAAGGGTCGAAAAGGCAGAGAGGAAAGAGGTAGGTAATCCTATAACAGTATTTTGAAATTTAAACAAACTTTAGTACACTATAAGGGCACAAATTGTTTACTGAACGATTGTTGCTTTTACCAAGAGAAGGAAATGTTATTGAGTGGGTACCCGGCCTACACTACATCTGCAGGATGGATGGGATACAGTGACGACAAAATATCAAGGGTAAATAAAATATTGCTATGTGAACAGGGCATATAATCCAGAACATGAAGGCAAACACTTTGGTTCTGAAGACTTTAAAAAGTAACTCTCAAAGATAATATCGTTTTTATGTGAAATCATTTCCAGTGCAATTTATGATGAAAACCTTTTTAAATTGCTGACAAATGCTTAATCTAAGGTAAACAAAATTGAGGTTGGATACCAAACCTATCAATATTTCTTTTGAAAACTAGATTTGGCTTTTGTTACCATTTTCAAATTATTAATCCTTTCTTCAGTTGTGCAAAGAGGCTATGGCGGAGGGTTTTACAAGGTTCAAAGTGAAAGTTGGCCTCAACCAAGAGGATGACTTACGCAGAGTGGCCATCGTGAGAAAGGAGGTCGGAGATGACAAGGTCCTGGTAAGTGTGCTTAGAATATGGTCAAGATGGAGATTAACATTGATATTGATATGAATGAATGAATGAATGAAAGGTTGCTTAGAGGCACATCAACCGCTAAGGTCATTCATTGTGTAAAAACATAAAGGTTTGACTCGATAATAATGAATAACAAGATAAGATATAAACAATCCTTATATCACATGATTTTATCAAAATCAGTTATGTATATAATAAATATGTGTAAATTGTTTAAAAAACTTTAAATACCTTGTTTTGTGATGTTTTGTGGTTCTTGATAAATAGGTCAATGACCTAAGTAAACAAGAGCTCCACATTTAAAATTGGTTAAAAAGTCCTATTTGGTTTAAAAATGATACTATCACAGAAGTATCTACAGTATCAAATAACGTATGTACATCTTGCACATTAAAATATTGATTCCTAAATAATATCAAAATCGATACATTCAACTAAAACATAGTCAAAGCCCTTTGACATCCAATACACTAAGGCTGATCTTCGCCTTTAAGAAGATAGCAGTGAGTCAAATGACTATGTCCAATTCAAATATGTGTTAATATGTGTCAGCAGCCTCATTTCCAAGGATTCCAATATGACTGGGAAACCAATAAAAACGAATCTCTTTATTTTCCTCACCAAGGCATAGTCTTAAACCCTGATTTTGATTCTTATCAAGCATTTTAATGTAAGATGGATGAGCTGATCCATATATCATACATCCATAATCAAGTTTGGAATGTACCGGCACTCAATATAATTGTAATAAAACATTACGGTCCCCTCCCCAATCGGTATGGGCAAGAACCCGTAATAAATAATGCCTTCAGGCATTTCTTTTTAACATATTCAATGTGAGGAATAAAAGATAATTTCCTGTCAAAAATAAGTCCAAGAAACTTGGTTCCCTGAACAACAGGTATTCAAGTTTGGCCAAAATAAAGATCAGGATCTGGGTAAACCTTCCATTTTTTACAAAAGTGCATACATACAGTTTTCTTGAAAGAAAACTTAATCCGTTATGATCAGCCCATTCTTGTATTCTATTAAGATGTTGTTGGAGCTGTCTTTCTATAGTATGCATGTTTGTGGACCTAACATAAATTAGAAGCATCAACAAATAATGATCAATCTGTTTCAGGTCTCACACAGTTTACATTGCTGTTGATTTTTATTATAAATAGGGTTACAGATAATTTATCTCATACTTGGTGCTTCAAGAGAGTGTTCTGCACCTATGAGATATTCTTTTGCAGATCACCCCTCTGCCGAACTACTTTCGCAGATCACCCATGTGCCGAACTACTTTTGCAAATCATCCTTGGTCCAAATGACAAGTGAGATCCTTCCACCAGAACCAACAAAAGAGATCTGTCAGGCTGAACACTGCATGAACCCATGCTCTTGACTTTATCTCATATTTATCTACTGCAAATGGTTTATATACCAGACCAGTAAAGAAAAGAACATGTGAGTGCAGTGTTCAGGCTGACAGATATCTCAAGTTGGTTCTGGTGGAAGGATCTCAATGCCCAACCTCTCAATGACGTCATTACATAGTAAAATATATGTTGCAATGATGTCATTGAGTGTGACATCATTAAAAAGGGGCGTGGCATTGTTTATGTTGTTTGACACACACAACATAGGTCCGCACATGCTGCAATGTTTTGCTTTAAATAGATTGGACATCAAACCAAAACCTTTACCTCATACCTATCTGTAGGAGTAAAGCATGAGATAAAGTCAAGAACATAGGTTCATGCAGTGTTCAGGCTGACTTATCTCTTATGTTGGTTTTAGTGGAAGGATCTCACAATATAGAGTGGCATTATGCCCACCTCTCAATGGCGTCATAACATAATAAATCATATGTTGTAATGACGTCATTGAGTGTGACGTCATTAAAAAGGGGGCGTGGCATTGTTTATGTTGTTAGACACACACAACATAGGTCTGCACGTGCTGCAATGTTTTCCTCTCTGTTTTGCTTTAAATAGATTGGACATCAAACCAAAACCTTTATCTCATACCTATCTGTAGGAGTAAAGTATGAGATAAAGTCAAGAACATAGGTTCGTGCATTGTTCAGGCTGACAGATCTCTCTCGTTGGTTCTGGTGGAAGGATCTCACTCGTCCTTCGGACTCTTGAGATCCTTCCACCAGAACCAACTTGAGAGATCTGCCAGCCTGAACACTGCACTCACATGTTCTTGCCTTAATACTACCCTGTGGAACACCCATTTCCTGATCAAATGCATCAGAAAGTGTTGAACTGACTCAGACCCTAAATTGTCTATTTGACAAGAAATCTTGAATAAAAAGGGGTAAACGGCCCTTTACTCCCATCTCATATAAATCATTCATTATCCCATATTTCCATGTGATGTATGCCTTCTCTAAATAAAAAAATATACTAACCACATGCTCGCCTTTTATAAAACCCTCTTGTATGAATGTTTCTAAACGAACCAGATGGTCAATAGTACTTCAAGTTTTTCTTAAGCTACTCTGTGCAACTGAAACAAAACCCGCAGTTTCTAAAAACCAAACTAAATGCTTGTAAATCATTCGTTCCATTGTTTTACAAATACAACTTGTAAAAGCAATGGGACGATTATTTGAATCTGATGAGTCTTTGCCAGGTTTTGAAATGCGAATTATAGTGGTTTCACTCCATGAAAGAAGAAAATCACCACATTCCCAAACGCTATTAAAAATATCTAAAAGGTGACCAAGTGATTGATCAGGGAGGTGTTTGAGGATTTGGTAGTGAATTTCTTCAGGCCCAGGAGCGGTATCATGAGATTTATCCAAACAAGTTTCAAATCTTATATTGTAAATGATTTATTATATTCTTCCAAGTTATGGGATATAAAATTTGGTTGGTTTCTTTCTTTTCTATTTTTTATTTGTTGAAATTTTGCAGAATAATTATTGGATGAGGAATTCTTGGAAATGTTTGACCTATTGTGTTACCTATTTCAGTGGGATTTGTAATTATTTGGCCATTATGATTAAGATGTTTGATCCTTGCTCCACCTCCCTTCCCAGTAATTGTGTGCACCATATCTCAGCATTTTTTAATTGGTGAACATGTATTTAATTTAGAAACATAATCTTTCCAACTTTTTCTTTTGCTAATTTTGATAATATAAGGGGCTTTAGCTCTTTTTATACAAAATTATATTGAGTTGTCTGTCGATTTAAATTTTTTAAAGCTTTTTTGTGCTCCTTGACAGCTTTTTTGCACTCATCAGTAAACCAGAGGTTTTCTTTAATTTTAGAATTTGGCTTTGATTTGGGAATATACCCATTGGCAATATCATACAATGTATCAGTAAAAACTTGAAGAGGATCATCTACATTGTTAAAAATTTCTGGAATTATTTTATTAAAACAGGATGTTTTAAATTTTGCCCAATCAGCTTTATGAAATTTCCACTTACACATGGAGAGATATATTGATGTTAAAGAGCCTGTAGCAGGATTTAAATAGGCACAAACTATTGTAATTTATGAAATCTTCTATCATACATCCTTTGGCATCAATATCATTTCTGCCACCCCAAAGATAGTTGTGAGTATTAAAGAAAAATAGAAACTCTGCTCGGTCCATAATGTCAATTGAACCAACATTATTATAAATCACATATCCCTTAAATGTTGTGGAATTATCTTTGAATTTAGTTTCATGTAAACAAATTACCGATGCATTATATATTTGGGCTAATAACTCCAGTTCTGGCCTGTTTGCCTCAAATCCCCTACAGTTCCATTGTATAATATTGCTGATAGCCATATTTAAAATAATACAATGTGGTCAAACATAATCATTTAACTCTACTACGATTATACTTGGAGTGCACCTGAATGGTATGTATATCATCCTTTCTAATGATTTTGTTCTTTGTTCTTTCTGGCCCCTACTAAAACTGTCACCACAAAAGGATGCATTCCCAGAAAAACCACTGGTAGCATTCAGACGCCCAAAGAACATCTCAGATAAACTCATCAGAGCATCTTGTAACCAAACAACAATAACAAACAATACAAACCGATCTGCACCACCCTGCAGAAGACCATGGAGGTGCCAATTCTGCCTCAAATGGAAACTCCACAAAACTGTGAAAAGCTCAGAAACTGGAAGAGAGTACAAAGGTCCAGAAAAATACACCTGTAACACAAGAAACCTAGTTTATCTCATTACCTGCAAAAAATGCAGGAAACAATATGTAGGTGAGACTTACAGAACATTCAAAGAGAGAATTAACGAACACTTGGGATATGTCAGAAGAAAAGAACATGACCAAGCAACAGGTCATCACTTCAACCAACCAGGTCATAGTATAGATGACATGGAATATCAAGTGGTTTACATACTATACAAAAAACCAATCCCTCACGACCAAACCAGAGTTGCTAGAGAACTGGAATGGATAGACAAGCTGAGAACATTTAAACCAAATGGTTTGAACGAAAAAGGCAGATAAAGGGATTATTTTCCTACCCTACGCAGACAAACTATTGAAAAATAGATTTCAATCTAGTCCAACGTCTGTCTTAAACGGCAAATAGTACACGATCAAACACTGAACCATACCATTTATTTTAAATAGGTTCAAAAACACCAGAAAATCAGTCATAACACTGTATAACAACAATACATTAATTTGACAAAAAAACGAATTTTCGGCGCTATGTAGTATTCCAACTAGGCTTTAACAGGAATCAAGCAAGAAACCCTGAATCAAGCCGGCCAAATTCCATTTTTCGCATCCCGCGATGGACTCTGGAGCCTAAAACACACACGGCCCGAGCGACGGCGCGTAGCAACAATGCCCCGTTACCCGTAACAACAATGACAATACACAATGGTCTCGCACAACATCCAAACCAAACACTATGGCGCCCAACCAACAGGTTTACCCCTTTTGCGACTTCTGTGGCCAAATATACACCACAAGACGGGCGCTTTTACGCCACAGAAAGACCGCCCATACATCACAACCCGTGACATACAGATGTGACCGATGTAACATGTGTTATTCCAGACGGGATAACCTGAAGAGACACCAATGAAGGAGCAAAGTCTGCTCCAATGGAATAAAAAACGCAAGTATGTCATTGACTACCACACAAGAGTTTTACATAAAACAGTCTAGAAAAGTGACTGCAAGAAACTCAAAACTAAATAAGACATATATACACAACCTGAACAATCTAAACCACAGGGTTATAGGTTCACAGTACAAGAACCAAAAACCCACAACATGAAACCCATGTCGCTAAGATTGAAACTTCCAATTTTTAGAACCAACAACAGAAGAACAGGACAGATGGAAGGTCGAAGGGAGGGAAACCAACAATGTTCTCCCCCCACAGGATCAACCTATCCCAGACCAAACTCCCATTCACCCCCAGGATTCGGATACCCTTGATGATATCCTGGAGGCCCAATACTGGGACACAAGCAACCCCCCCGCAGAATGGAGCAAAATCATGGAGGACCTCCTGAATACTCTAAATGAATAAACTGTTTCTATGAACTGCAAAACCCAATATGTCTTAAAACAAAATATTGTACCTTGACAACAACAAGGAAACACCGAAGAAAAGATGACACGAAATAAATAAATATTTCCAAAAAAATCTTTCTTCTTGACAGAGTCTTATATCCCCCAAGGGGGCAAAAATCATAGGCAAATACACACTTATGCCCACAAAAAATTGGTTAAAAAATGGCCAATAACCCAACAAAAATAATGGTATAATAATTTCCTAAAAATATTGAAAAATCCTCATAGAAAACAATAGAAAACATGGGGTTCAATATATCCAGCTTAGAAATGGACATTCCGACTCCGCACCGGAGTCGTAGGCAGCGCGAAAAAAACGAAATAGTCTGGTGGCTTCAAGGGAGAGGGTCCGCAATTTAAAAACATTAAATCAACCAATCAAACCCGCTGTAAAAGCAAAATTTGCTTCAAAAAAAGTCCCAAATGCCTCGGGAAACGTTAAAAATATAACGTTTCATACGTTACAATCATTTTGGTCGCAAAAAACGCACTCCAAACCACGATAAAACGGTTTTTTCATATAGCACCTCCACCAGGAGCTAGAAAAAAAACAATAGCACCTCCAGACTGGAGGCGCCCTAGAGGAGGTGCCAGGCACCTCCAGAGGTGCTAGCACCTCCACGCTTTCCTATATAAGCATGAATTAGGATAACGCAGTCAGTCCCCATCCAACTGACGAGATCCAAAGAGATTGAAACCAGTGTTGGTATTGGTTGGGACTGCGATCGTTGTTCAAGATCGTCTTATGCAGCATCGCCTACTTACATTTGTTCTTTGTATTTGATTTTTTCCTTGATCTCTCTGATTTCCTTGATGTCAGAATTATTAACAGGTTTATTCTACTGTAAAGAATTGGAATTTGCACCTTTATTGCTAGATTTTGATTGAATTTGTGAATGTTTTGTGGAAGATTGTGTAGGTTTTAATGAAGATTGAGTAAGTAAAGGGGTAGAAGATACAGGAGTCTGTGTTGATATTGCTGATATTGATTTGCTCATAAAGGAATAGTTCTTTTCACCAATTGGTCATGTTAAATCTGTTTGAACTGAAATGGATTTAGTATCTTTTGATTTTATGACAATAGCATTGGAATTTCTTTGAGGGGTATTGTTGCTTTCTACTCGTTTTCTTGCTTCTGGGAAGGAAATGTTTTCTGTTTACTTTATTCTCTGAATTTCTTTTTCTCTTATAAAAAAGGGACAATTCTGAGAATATGACAAGTGTTCACCTTCACAATTATTGCATTTAAAAGGGCAAGATTCGCAATTTTCACTACTATGTCAAGTTCCCTTTACAATAATATGAGCCATGACCATATTGCTGACATTTGAAACAATGACATTTGAAACAATGAGGAGTTATTTTTATGGGTATAGTGGCCAATAAAGAACATTTCAATAAATTATTGGAATGACTCTTTCGGGCCATTTTTATTGGTAATTTCTTAACATTTCTCACTTTTCCAGCTCCTCCTTGAATACCTTTTTCTATTGCAAAAGGAGAAATTTCATCTATAGTGCGTAGTGGATCTGTGCTTTCAACTATTAAAAATCTTGGCCATCTTGTTTCATTTGTGTTCAAATCATTATCAGTGTTTTATTTATTGTTCATTGCCCATGTTCCTAAGCCTTACTCTGACTCCTATTTTAATAATAGGGAGTTATACATATGGAACAGAGCTATCAGTACACCTTTTAAACTCGGCTACATTAGACAATATACATGAGAATACATAAAATGTACCCCAGAAGTTCCACACATCTGTCAAGCTAAACTTGTAGAAAATGCCATTAATTGTTTTGATAATTTGCTTATGTTACTATACATTTTCTCATGTAAACATGAAATCACTGTTAATGTATCTAAAATATAATAAATCTAAACCTTACTAAACTTTAGTTTTAGATATGGAGAAATATGTGGAGCTATATTCCACAAGCCGGTTGGACAATATCGGGCCCTTGAGTCCTCCCGTTTAGGGTGAATATTTGGGTCCAAACAGGTGTGTTACAACTGGACTGATGTTACTGCCATATCAGTTCAGTGCTTAACCTGCAGAACTCCATATCCTCCCCTTACGTGTCGCACCTCATGGGAAACAAGGCGCTAGGGTTTTTTTTTTTTTTTT
Source organism: Amphiduros pacificus (assembly GCA_949316495.1). Taxonomy (NCBI): domain Eukaryota; kingdom Metazoa; phylum Annelida; class Polychaeta; order Phyllodocida; family Hesionidae; genus Amphiduros; species Amphiduros pacificus. The sequence goes on from OX439011.1 coordinate 28,014,147, forward strand.
TTTCTTTATATTTAGTCTTAACTTAACATTAGTTTTATTTTTTTCACAAATTTCTTTTTCTATTCCTAGAATATACTTAAGATTTATCAAGAATGCATAAAAATCTATTATATTTTCATTAAATAGTCTTTGTCTGTAAATATAATATTTAGCATGAAGTTCACAAAAAATGAAAACCTCTATACAATTATTTCTTTCCTCTGAGAGGAATCCCAGGGTAATACACTCTTCTGATATATTATGGAATTCTATTTCACTTATGTGATTCCACCAGTTGAAAAAGGATTGCCAGAATTTGAGCACTCTATTACAATTGAGAGAAGTAAGAGAGAGTATCTATTTTATCAGAGTAATTACATTTTGGAATATCTATTAACTTCATTTCATATAATTTTTCATTACAAGTTATAATCCTGTGTATAATTTAGTACTGAAAACTTTGGAGTCTAGTGTCTCTTACTATCTTGTATGACATTTTATAAACTAGGTTCCATATTTCATTGTTCATTCCTTCGTATATGACAGACCATCTACTCTCACATGCTGGCGCTCTCTTCTTTTTATTAACAAATTCCCAGTAAAACGTATTACTAGTTATTTTATGAATGGAATGGAGGGAGTTACAAATGGATATGTTATTACAATCTATAGGAGGGTTTTTAAACAATTCCAAACAGTTTTTAAACAGTTGTAGTGCCCTGCGCCATTCTAGTGGTATACTCTCTCTAATTTGTAGACAAGAAAGAAATTGCAATTTAGACCTAATTTTCTATTCAGTTCTTCATGGTTCAAGAAGCCACCATTATCATCCATTAAATCTATAATTCTTACAACTCCTTTATCATACCATGGTTCCCAAAAGTAACTTTTCTTATTTATTGTTTTATATCTATAAGTCTAAATCTGTTATTTTATAAAAGGCACAGGGCGGTATTTTCCAGTTTGCCTCCCTCTTCTGAACCATTCTTTTAACCCACAGTAATTCCAAGCTTTTAAATTTAGTTTCAATATCTACCAATTTTAGTCCACCTCTTTCAATGGGTTGAATCAACACATTATAAGCTGTCTTGGCTGGTTTACCATTCCATAAGAAGTTTAAAATAATATCTGTTATCTCTTGTTACACCAGCTGGGATGTGCAATACACTTGCTAAATATATAAAAGGGGCTATAGCCAGACTATTTATTACGGTTACTTTTCCCTCTTATGACAAGTGCCTAGCTTTCCACATATGTAACAGATTTTTCAGATTCAAAATTCTATTTTTAAAGTTTAAGCTATAGTGGTCTTTTTCATTTCCTGATAATGTAACTCCCAGAGTGTGTATATTCCCTTCCTCCCACTTTAACCCATATGGTTTACATGTACTGTTACATTGAGATCCCAAGTACTTCGCACTAACTATGTGTTATCTTAGCTTCCTTCCTATCAATTAGAATACCTTTAATATCTGTGTCTTCTCTAATGCTAATTGCCAATAGTTCTGCCACTAAGAGAAATAAATAAGGTGATTTGGGACACCCCTGTCTGACCCCTTTTTCCAGCTTAAACCAACCTGAGGTCAAACCATTATTAATAACTGTAGTAGAAATATCATTATATAATGTCTTAATATAAAATCTAAATTTTGGTCCAAAATTAAATGCTTGTAAACTTTCGTCTATAAAGGACCATTTGACAGTATCAAAGGCTTTTTCAAAATCAATGGATAAAAGGATTCCAGGTATATTATAAGTTTGTGTATAAAATAGAACATCCTCAATTTGTCTTATATTGAAGCCTATATATCTCCCCTTAATATAGACAGTTTGATCTTCATTAATGATATGTGACAAAACTGTTTTTAGTCTATTCGATAAAATCTTAGCTAGAATTTTGTAGTCTGTACTCAAGAGTGTAATAGGCCGCCATTTCTTCAAGTATAGTCTGTCCTTGTTTTTCTTTGGAATCAATGTAATAATACCTCTTTTTTGCTCTATTGACATTTCTCCATTTGTCAGTGCATAATTTATACTATCTAGCAAATATGTTTTAATATCGATCCAAAATTATTGGTAAAATTCAGAGGTTAAGCCATCAGTGCCAGGTGATTTGTTTAGTTTCATTGCTTTTACACTAGTTAATAATTCATTATCTGTTATCTCTGAGTCACATATATCTCTTTCTTCTTATTTTTGGGATATTTTTTGTTAAAATAAAATCCTTACTTTTCTCTGCATATAGTAATTTTCTTTGTACAGAGATTCATAGAACTTTCTTTCTTCCTCTAGAATAGTGCGAAAATTTGTAATAATGTCTTCACCTAATTTAAGCTTTGTAGGCATTATATTCTTCTTGTCTCAAGAAAAAAGATGTGTTTTTCTTCCCTTCTTCAGTCCATTGGACCTTAGACCTCAAAATAGTTCCCCTAGCTTTATGTAGTTCAATATTTTCTAATTCTTCTTTAACAATATTAAAATTCCTGTATAATATTATTATCCTGATTACCTTTATCAATTTCGTTGTGTAAATAGTTATACTGTTCTTCTAGTTCCCTTTCCAATTTTAGAGTCTTTTTCTTTTTATCACTGGCATAAGATATAGTGTATGATCTGATATCAAGTTTCAGATATTCCCATAAAAGGCCTTTGTCTAGAATATTTCTAAATTTTTCTTCACAGTCTACAATAATCTTTTAATATTACCCAAATATTCTATATCATATAACAAGCTGTAGTTCAATTTCCAGAATCCCGACCTTTTTCGGTGTGACCAGTGCTTGAAAAGGACACCTCTAAATGACTATGATCTGTGTGTATTCCTGGTAAAATATTACAAGTATTGATTATATGCAACAAATGTTCTGATACAAAAATGTAATCTACACTAAAAATAGTTCCCCTTTAAAAAAATGGACATTCCTACCCCGCGCCGGGGCTGTACGCAGCGTAAAATAAACGAACTAGTCTGGCAGCTTCAAGGGAGAGGAGCCGTAAATTTAAAAAGAATTATTTAACAAATCAAAATGATTCGTTTTGGTGCAAAAAACCGAAACACAACCCAAAAAACGCCAGCGTAATCGACCAAAACGTGGTTTTAAAGACATTATATCGCTCATATAACACTGTACGCGACTCCCTTCGAGGGGGGTCCCTCACAGCACCTCCACAATGAGGTCACGTGACCCACAAACACCTCTGCTCCAGAGGCGCCATGAGAGGAGGTGCAGCACCTCCAGAGGTGCTTGCACCTCCTCAGGCTCCATATATAAACAAATCATAGGATAACGCAGTCAGTCCCCATCCAACTGAAGAGATCAAAGTGATCGAAACCGTTGTTGGTCTTGGTAGGGACTGCGATCGTTGTCGCAGACTATTCTTAGGATCCTCGCCTTTTTCTCTACAAAAATGTAATCTAGTCTAGATCTACTTTTATTCCTATGCCATGTAAATACTCTTTTGTCAGGGTTAAGTGTCCTCCATATATCAATCATATTATAGGTCTAAAAAAAAGAGCAATTCTTGTCTGTACTGATCATTATCATTTTGTTTTGGTGGATAAACTAGTTTATCCATATCTTGATTCATATACACATTGTAATCACCTCCAAATATGATGTATTCACATGTGAAATAAGATATCTCCCTTGATATTGATTTAAAATTGTGAATCTGCTCATCTTCATAGTCTCTAGTGGGAGCATACATATTGCAAAGTGTGAATGTAACATTGTTTTTAATGACATCCAAAATAATGAATCGTCTGTCTTTATCAATAAATTCTTTAGATACTGTAACATCATAATTTTCAGTAATTATAATGATAGCAACTCCTTTTTTATTACTAGTCCCATGTGAAAAGTAAATTCCAAAGTGATTTCCAACTCTTTTCCGCTGACTTTAAAGTATGTGTTTCTTGAACCATGTATATTCCCTCCCCATGACATTTCATTTTTTTAATGACAGCTGTTCTTTTTTCCTTTCCTCCTAGACCATTGGCATCCATTGAGAAGATTTTAATATTAATATCATCCATTATCAAACATTTGACATAATGTGGACAGATGCATCATTGTTAGCTTCAACACATGTAAATATACTGTATTTCTTGGGACATAGCTAATATTGGTTTCCTCTTTTTCACTCACAGCTCGTGTATTGTCTGATTTTCAACATAATGTGTACGGAATAAGTCTTATAATGAAAATTTGAATGTGACTGATCATTTCCTCCAAGCATGGAAGACTGACTGATGATCACCAGTTTTTTACCTAGGTCCAAGATCCATTATTTTAACAGGTATGAACATAGCTCATATAATGACATATCAATTGATACCAGTAAATAAGCATTATTTACTGGTATTAATCAAACTTAGTGTTTAATTCAAAGTTAGCATGACAAGTACTGGTAGTATAATTATTTAACATGTCCCATTCTTGTGATATTAATATAGACTCAAAGTGAAATACATATATGTCATCTTCTCTTTAGAGGATTCTTCAGATACAAAACAATAGAACAATGTGTAATACAATTTCACACTATGTGCACAAAAAGTAAATGCAATACTGATAATATACATTTTCCAACTTATGTGGAAAAAAGAATCTGTGACTCATACAGTCATTCAGTATGTGTCAACATTAAATAAGGAGCATAAATGTAAGAATCATCAGTATAATATAATGTCACTCATTAAGACAATGCAATTTCTCAATGTATATTGTTAGGAGCATCTATAGAAACTTTAAATCTTCTGTCTACATATATTCCACATATGTGCCAATGTGGTTACTACCTGACCAATTTGTATTAGGCCTACTCATTTAGTCAAGATCATATTGAATATGGTTATTATTATTAACTTCATAGGATACTTGAGTACATACTCATAAATTAAATCCTTGTCGTACTTATACAAATACATAATCATAAATCAAAAACAATAAATTGTGTTGAGCATAAGGTGTGTTAATTGTTAATTGAATGTGTATTTCTACAAATTCTGTCGTTGATCATGTATCTATATGATATCATACCATGTCATCAGATGTCCTGAAATAACCAAAGCCAGCACAATGGAATGTTTCTCATCCCATTCTAATATGCATAATATTCATATTTCTACATAATAGTTTTATACTTGAAAGTCACAGTTTAAAATATACTATTATGCTATATTGAAGGGTAATACATCAGTACTACATAATCTTTGACATGGATGAGGCATATAATGCTTACTGCATAAAACAGAACATATCTGATGAGCCAGGATGAAGATAAAAGTTTATACTGATCAACCAAAATAAATGTTTATTCTGATCAATATGATCGAAGTTCCATTCAAAGTTTCACAATTTTACCTTATGCTCTATATCTCATTCCTGATCTCTTTGAGGATTTTGCCAAGTGTATTATGCCCTTTCCATTAAATAATATCTGACTTCAGTGTGGTGTTTAACCCGAGCCCAATTGCCCAAAAAGTATCTTTGCTATTGCACTCAAACAGAGTAGTCCCACTTGTATCTTTCAGATTCTGCAATAACTCAGGATTCTGTCTAAATTTTTCAATCAGACCCCTTTTGACCAGTTTGTGGGCATCTTCCTCCCATTTTTTCACGTCTAGGTCAGTTACTTTAGCACCTATAACCTTCTGTTCTACAGGGTTCTGTGAAGTCATTATTTCTTTTGCTTTCTGGTGATCTGAGCAAGAGATTGTTTTTCTTTCCTGAAGGTATTGTTCCCCACAATTATATCTAATATTGTCTACCACAAAAGATTAAAAATGACTAAATGGGCATTCCTTGCCAAAAAAGAAGGTAAAGTTGCCCTCCTTTTGGATGCTAATGTTGACTGGTTTAAGTTCATCTGGGAGAGTGCAGTTTCTGGAGTGTAGACAGAACCATCTATGACTAGTTTGTCAATGTTTATTCTAACTGACTTCTTCATCTCAATTTATTCTGGAAAGTCTTCTACCATAATAATGGATGTACCTTTGAGCATTTTTCTTTTTGACCACACTTGCTCTCTGTCGGTGAATCGTAGGAATCTTGCAATTATTGTTTTGCCACCTGGTCCCATTCTGTGTAACCTTTCCACTTCTATTCTCGCTACATCTGATTCTGACATTTTAAATGTTTTGGACAATAGATTTGACAGCCAAGCTTTCGGATCAGTTTTGGTTGATGGTACTCCAAAGAATTTCAAGTTATTTCTCCTGTCCCTCATCTCATTTCAGATGACCCTTTTCTATAGAGCACTATTTTCTTATTAAGCTGTTCCTGTTTTTCCAACATCTCTATGTCTTTTTCATTTTGGGTTGCAAGTTTATTTGTATCTGTACACTCAGTGTTTATATAGGTTGTTGCCTTCTTCACACTGTTCAAGTCTGAACATATTGCTACTGTTTGAGTACGTTGAAACTTCATTAAAACTTCACCTAGAGTGGCAGCCCAATCAGGGGCATCTTTTGGCAACAATTCCTTTATTTTAGGAGTTTCAATATTGGCAAGAACATCACTGTCTGTATTCATTTCTAGGTCAAATTCAATGTAGAACACTGAACCACGCTGTCTAGTGGGCGATAATATAGTGTTTTCACTCGTCATGCTCACTGGGGACACAAACCTGGCATTTTTCCTCTCTGTTCTATAAAAAAATTCCGGACTTGAGTTTGGTTTCACTTCTCCTATACTTCTTTTAGCCATTTACAGTAGTTTTATCTCCATTGAGCTGGTTTCATAAATAAAATTGGTCAAAAACAGCTGAGCAGCGACTTATCGACTGAGCATACCTGTTACCTGTTTATTTTTAGTTATTTTTTTCGTTCGCCTCTTACGAACTGACATAAAAAACGGGGAATGAAAAGATCAGAACCATTCTAACCGCAGGCCCACATTGGGATAATATTGTAGGATATAGAATACACACCCATAGACTCTTGGAAATATATAGACATTCATAGACATTCACGAGCGATACTGATGGTTGATGAGCCGCCATAACCACCACTCTGAAGGATCACGTGCAGGCGGACGAGCCTACGTTGGATACGCAGGCAAAGACGAGTCCATCTGATGACGCATGAGGAAGCCACGTAGGCAGGCCCCACAGATGACGCGGAGTGGTCCCTTAAAAGAGGCGCGCAACCCTTGGATCCGGGAGCAGAAGGGCAGAAGTTCAGAGTTCCAAGACCAGAGAAGCGGAGATCCAGCGACCGCGTGAGCCATGGAAGATCCACGACTCTCAGTATCGTGACTGTATAGACTTGGGTGTTTTGTGCATAGATAGGGTCTCATGGGTATCACGCATTAAGGTAGTTCACATGCCTCGCTCATTGCCATGCCGGCCTAGCCAGACAAGGAGGAATCACAGCACTGAATAAAGGTAACCATTGTGTAGAGCATATCCTGTGTCTGTGGTCCTTACTACCTGTCTAACCTTTCATGAGGGCATATAGGGAAGCTAGGATCCGCGCCCGAACTCACAGCCAGCGAGTTAGCGAGCTATGCCTGTTGTACAGTACAGTAGAGTAGAGTAGAGTAGAGTAGATTAGAGTATCAATCAAGTGGTAGAGTATTGATCCCCCGTCCACGTTCCCCAACGACGGATACTCAACCATTCACTGGGTAACAATATCAATATGATGGGGTAAAGAATCTCTATATTCCAATAAAGGCTAAAAGATGGTTCTGGTAGGTGTGCAACGAACAGAATTCTTGATATGACTGTTTCTGTGTGTAAAATACTACTGTCTAATGATATTTCAATTTTCAGTATTCACTTGTGGAACCGTTGTACATTTTTTTACATAAATGTACATATAATATCAACATTTAGCAAATAGGTATCAGAAATAATATGAAAATAATATTTTTCACTTTCATTGCTAAATCTGGTGTAACAACAACATTATATTAATTATAGATGACTGATGCTAACCAGAGATGGGATGTGAATCAAGCAATAGAATGGATGAAGCCATTTGCAAAGTACAACATTAGATGGATAGAGGAGCCCACCAGTCCTGATGACATACTTGGACATCTTGCTATCAGCAAGGTAATACAATCACTTCACCCACCAGTCCTGATGACATACTTGGACATCTTGCTATCAGCAAGGTAATACAATCACTGCACCCACCAGTCCTGATAACATACTTGGACATTTTGCTATCAGGAAGGTAATACAATCACTGCACCCACCAGTCCTGATGACATACTTGGACATCTTGCTATCAGTAAGGTAATACAATCACTGCACCCACCAGTCCTGATGACATACTTGGACATCTTGCTATCAGTAAGGTAATACAATCACTGCACCCACCAGTCCTGATGACATACTTGGACATCTTGCAATCAGTAAGGCCCTTTTCTTTTAAAATATTTTTACAATGTAAATGTTGGCTTTAAGGTCAATGTTGTAATAAAAAAAATCTTTGTACAGCATTACTAATTAGAAATTATACATATATGACATGCCTTTTTCAATACTTGCTTTTGATTTGATGCAGTGAAAGGTACAAACAAAGAAAATACATAAGGTATAAATTATAACAACATTTATGGTAGCAGAATAATGGAGCCAGTGATTTAGATGCTTGACTCACATCCTGACATAGATTAGGCATTATTATGGCCTGTGGTTGAAATCTATGTCTCTAAGCATCACAGCCCGATAATCTTGATAGCTGTAGAGAATACTTTAAATACATGGTAGACCTTATGTCTTTTTGACCTTCATGTATGACACAATATTTATCAATCAGCTGTATTTACTTACTATCAAACAGGTCAATTTGACCATAATTGAATCTCCCCAGAAGTATTTGAATGACACATTGATTTTTCTTCATCCTTTAAAACCTAAACAAATCGTAAAGTGGAATATAGAGGTCTTGCGGTAGATTAAGTTGTGCACCGTTATGGAATATGGGGTAATGGTTGTTAAGCCAGTTTGTCTGGGCTATTGCATAGAGACCTTTAAATGCAATTGAAATGTCCTGTATTTTCAATTGTCTTTGGAATTTCAATTCTGAGGGTAATGCTCGAAGAGAGCACAAGTACATCAAATTTTCTGTCCCATTGTTAAATTCAACCAGTAGATCACACATACCACTTGTCGAATCTGTGGGTATAATTACTTTGAACAGATGAAATCTTTTCAGAATGCGTTTAGCAATTAACAGTATTGGGTATATAGACAATAGTGTCCAAGAGTATATAGTATGATGTTGTATTCCAGATTTGTTATCCAGGAGCATTCAGTATTTGTTACCATAACCTTGCTGCACTCTACTTGATGTATTTTTGCAAACATTGCTGTCATAACACTGGTCAATTTGTGAGATTTAACAATAACATAAATTACAATGACATAGAAGATTGTGCCTAATAGAACGCATACAAAACTGACACCGAGTTCAACATTGTGTTCGGTGAACCAGGACTTAAATTGGTTTCAATTTACCAATTTGTCATGTTCACTGAAGTATATTGAAAAATCTAATTTCGCGAATTTCGGCAAATGTCTTAGATCAATGGCTTTCGCATTGTCCTGCAGTAAAACATTACCATGATCTTCCTGGTCAATTGAATTGAGTCTCATATATTGCCTGCATTTACATTTAATTTATTCTCATTAAAGAACAACTGTACCGCACCATTGATTACATGATTTAATTTTAGATTATCTGTAGAACTATTACAATTAATCATTTTAGGGGCAATATAGTTGTAATCAGTCGTCAGTGAGCACGAAAAAAGTGAGTCTCTTGATAAAAGGACATACGGGTCTCCGCTATGCCTCCTCGGAACAGTTCTATCCAAGCAATTTAGTGTGAAAGGTGTTTCCACATTGGCTAAGAGAATAGTGTCGCCGGCATCCAGAATGCTCCCTGCTGGGGTCATGTAATTTTAAAA